>JARWMC010000002.1:14606600-15237967 GCA_029959065.1 Colias behrii
GAGCGCGGAACGAGCGACAAAGAAGCACAATCGGACGTTGACACGTTCAATTACTAACGTCAGTAAACCGACTTTACAGACAACCAATTTTTTTTTTTAAACATTATCTATTTTTAAATTTAAAACTTAAAATAAAACGTTTCGTTGCGGTTTCCTTTTATTGTGAGTGAAAAAGCTTCGGTGCCATTATATAAAGTATAAACTACCATAAAAATATCTATATCATAATATGTAAAAGAAAGTTATGTTAGTTACACTGTATAGCTCAGTATTATGATATTATCATACCTACTCAGAGGAAAGATTTTTTGTTTGTTGGATAATCGAATTAAATCTAAAACTGTTCGATCGATTTTATAAATTAACAATTTAAAAGTTGACCGAGTGACATAATATTATCTACTTATGTAACTACTTTGTGTGCTATTTTTTTTACTTCGGATCAAACCGTTCGAAGCCGGAACAAGCGCCTAGCAACCTTTAAAAAATACAAAATATGATACCAGTTACGATCCGTATATCTAACGATTTGATACATTATATTAATATTGCATGCGCCTATTACATATTATAATACTTTAATATTGCAAACATGGTAAATCAATTTCCACGTAATTGCTCGTTGCTGTTTACAAGGTCCAATAATGCGATGCTTCAATGATCCGTAAAATTTATATTATTAAAACTATTTAGTAATCGGTGATATTATTAATTAACGTTCTCTATATTATAATCAATATTATTTACACTATCATTTTTTTCGACATTAAGTATATATATAATATATTTTTATTGAAAGAATTTAGTCGACTGAAGCTGAACCGTCCGCGACGGTTGAAAAGAAACATAAACATTGTTTGTTGTACTAGTTTGGTGAAGAGTTTGGTGTGGCGTTTTTAAATAAATTTTAAATTATTTTTTTGACGTGACAATGTCTTATAATTCGATAGAGCCGGCTGCACGCACGAAAAAACATGACTCATGCGGCGTTACCTCGCTCTGAGGCATTCCATGTGCAAGCGAGAGCGCGGAACGAGCGACAAAGAAGCACAATCGGACGTTGTCACGTTCAACTATCGTCAGTGAACCGACTTTACAGGCAACCAATTTTTTTTTATAAAATGAAAACGAAATACGACTAAATATTAACCACCCAACTACGAAATTTGCGAATCACCCATGTCATATTATTAATGAAATATGAATCAATCGAAACTGAAAATATAAGGAAATTATATATTTTAAAACAATAAACAAAATAATACTATAAAATAAATTTAAGTGCCATAATTGATCATAATGAATTACCTAAGTGAATTACTGATAACCTTTTTTATGGAGAACTTACTGGCAATTCTTTTATCTTATCTGTGGACGTTGACGTATTTGAAATTCATGCGAACCTGGCCGGTCGCCGGCTGTCGCCTGTCAGTTCACACTTCACAGTTGTCATTCGCACGCCAACGTTTCCTGAGCAAGTTCGTTGCCGCAAATTCTCTACGCCTCATTTAATTTAAATTACTGTGAGTACTTTTTAACTATAATTAATTGTCTAAGATAATGTAAAAATTACTTACAACACAACGATAAATAAGTGATGCTTTGCATCAATAGGGAACCTGTTCTAGATTTTTTTTTCTTTTGTTACCGACAATGACTACCTACAGATTCATCTAGAAATATGTAACTACGCTTCCTATTGGTACAATAGATAACTACACATTCAATTGGCTTTATTTCAAGCAGTTTTATGCCGTTGCTTCGTTACCTATTGTTTTTATCTTAAATCGATGCCGATGAAAATTTTCTAGAGATGTTTTCGCGGAAGTAATCTTATAGGATTTTTTTCTAACAAATTCCTTTGGATCAAAGGTTAATATGATGCAAGAGGTATCGAATAGAAAAAGAGAACGCAGCGATTCAGGCAATGAGCAAATAGGAAATGTAGCAAAAAAGGTCCTTATTTCAAGGTTAGTCAATGACGTGGTGTAGGGATAACGCATGTAATGGATCAGTGAGGAAATTTGGAGTTATATATGCTTGTTTGTCTATTACAATGGGGAAGGATACTGCTCAAATTGCATAACATTGATTTTGTATTGACATACAAATGTCTAAAATATATTTGTTGCAAAGTATTGTATGGTAGATTTTATCCTGGAATCAAGTATGTTAATGCTTAAATCTTATCCAATACTGCAAGTGATTAAAATTTACTTAATTTTGAAAATCAGCATATAAAACTATCTAACATGACTCGCACAGTCGGCTTTCAATTATATTAATTTTAGATATCTAGAAATTATTGCTCTGATTACTGCATGGCTATCTGCATGTATGTTGATTAAATAGATTATTCCAACATACAATAGATTTTCTTTATCAGTTAAAACATAAGTGGAATGTAATAGTATTGAGATAAATCATGTGAGTAATAATAAAAGATTAGTGTTTAATCTACACTGTATAGTGTGTACTCAACTTATTTATTACTCTTGAACTAGATTAAAAATAATTATGTCTAGCTATGGTTAATACAATTCAATGGGAAACAATTTTTTACGCTACCCTCAAAATTCTGTTAATTTTTACATAATTTTTTATCAAGCATAAAGTAATGATTTATCTTTAAATTAGAATTATAGTTTACAACACTAATGTGTGAAGTTTGTGCTTAAGATATAAGGCTATATAAATTTATCAATATGTGATAATATTACTATCTTCAAGTACAATACAGTTTATGACTTAAGTGTTTTTAAATTGTATGGTAGGAAAACATGTTAGGTCAAATATTATCATACCAGTACAAACTATAAAATTTTAGCTTATCTTGTAAACTGTAATTTTTTATATCATTTTCTCACATAATATTTAAAACTTACTATTTAACTTGTTCAAATTAAAATTAATAACAATAGCAAAGATTTATTTAAAACATTAAATATGAATGAATCAGCACTTCAACTTATTTTGAATTATCTTAATGTACATATAAACTTGTTAAACTTTTGTTTACCATCGTCATCAAAATTTCAGAGACAAACATACATAGTAAAAACATCTATGTATTTACATTCATTCATTTCTCTTATCCTTGTTTGTTAACTTCCTTTTTTTATGGATTCAAATAACTCAACAGTTTCAAATAAAATTAATTTCAAATATGTCCCAATGTTAGTATATATCTTTATATAGATAAGTTGAATGCACAGTTACGTTAATCATTCATTATAATTATCAAAGATTACCATACACATAATACTTGTTTCTATTACCTGCAAAATTCCAAGTATAGTAATGATGATGCTATAAATGCATTAAAAGTGATGAAATACAATGAAACATTGTTACAAATTTCACAATACATATATTGTGACGTTGCTTTATGACCTCAAGTACTCAAATTTGTATTTCAATTGACACCAATCCTTATATTATAAAGGCAAATATGACTCACAAGGCCTATTGGAAAATTCTATTAGAGAATATTAAATTATAACAATCAAAGTAAAGTATGACAGTTTGATCAAATATTTACTTTTATTGTCTAAGAAGGACCATATACTAGACCGCTAGGGACTGGAACATGCTTCCTGAGTCTGTGTTCCCTGATGAGTACAATATTATGTAGGTATTCAAGAGGAGAGTGAACAGGTACATTCTAGGGAAGCGCGCTCCATCTTAGGCCACATCTCAGCTTACCTTCGAGATTGTGGCCAAGCGCTCCCCTATTGCAATATTAAAAAATAATTTGGAAAATCCAAAAGTGCACGCCTCATAATTTTTTTTTAATAATTATTTATTAATTATTATTTTTGTTTATTTAATAACAATTAAACCACATTGAATCAGACCCTGAAAAATGAAAGGGTTCTATTCCTGAGCATACTCAAGCGTAAGAGAAAAAAAAGACTCGATTAGTAAAGTATTTCGGTCGCTATTGTGTTAACAAGAAAATCCTCCGCACATACAGACACACGGACGTCCAAGACAGAACTTTTTTAAACTGTTTTTTAACTAGTTTAAATAACAAAAATGACATCAAAAATATCATGAATGTTAAAAATAGTGTTTTTTCTTAATATGTGTGTGTATGTATTATCTTACAAGTGCAATGTATGATACATAAAGACATTTTAAGTTTGAAAAATCAGATGTTTTGCGCGAAGTGACAGTAGTACCCACCTCAACGCTTCGCTTATGAGGCGTGCAAAATATATATTTTAGAGAATACCATAAATCTTTTTATCACATCTAGATAACTATCTCAACTATAAAAATCAAAATAACTATTTAATTATTCAATAAAGTTCAAGATATTAATTGGATATAATAAATTTATTCAAAGCTCATATCCATATTAATAGTGTTATTTAATTCATATGAATTATTAATTCCTATTAAAGCTTGTAATTTCTGGAAATATACACAGTACTTTGTAGAGATATAATTGAATGGTTAGTTCCACTTTCATGAATGATCTTGTAATATTTCTTAGTTGCAGTACACAAATTCTTGTATCTTCTAGATCTTGAGATAAACAATTTATGTATAATACATAGATCACTTACAAACATCAAAATTTCCAATTTTTATGAAACGTAAAATGCAACAATAAAAATATCCCTAATTAAAATAAAAGTTCAATATACTTTTAAGTATTCGAACTGTTTCAATTGTATTACAATATATAAACTAATTAGCATGTATTATCGAACAGCTGACTAAATTATCAAGTAACAATGGCAATGGAACACAAGTGTTATTGCCGAGGAGATGAAGGGAATGCCCTTGATCTGGCCAAGCCTGAGCATCTGATGCCCATGATGAGACCGTTTTCTATGAGGTTTTGATACTTTTATTATGTAGTTTTGTTTAGTTGAGCAAGTATCAAAATGTGTTGGTTGCAGTAATTTTGGGTAGTGGATTTAAATTGTTTGGGAGCGTAAATTATTATGAATAGTTAGATTATATTTATATTTGATATTTGTAGTGTATAAAAATGTTAGAATTAAATTTGAAAATTGAGTAGCGGGATATAGTAGTAAAGGTAGAATATATTTTTTTAATAGAGTGCATAGTATATGCACAAAACAATAAGTCGGTTTATACAGAATGATAATTTAATTTAATAAAATAATAAAGAACTTTAAGAAAGTGTAAGATAACAATGTTTACTGAAACTGCATTGATAACAATAAAAACTTCATGTAATTTTATTCAAGAAAAGTTTATTAAGGTATTTGAATTTGGGTTGCTACAATTGCTATGTGTTAAAAAAGTTATTTCAATATATTTTAAACGGTTATCACATTGATAATAATTAATGATATTAATCACTTCAAAGATAATTCTATCGTTTATATAGGTCAATGTCATAATTATAATCGATAATTCGATATTTTAAACTTGGCGTCACGTCCGCGTCAGCTGTTTAGTTCATATAAATTTTCACATTGGGGTGTGGGGCAGGTGTATATTTAATAATTAATTAATATTTTAGTATTCTACCTTCTTTCTTTTGTGCCTAACTGAAATAATAGATGGGATAATATACTTAACTTACTAGTATTGGTACTTGAGAATAAACTTGCGGCCTTGCAGTTAACGCCATGGCCATAATCACTGAACTAAGGGGTCATTTCAATATTTATTTAGGTATATTGAGTAAAATTAACTTTTATTCAATGTAACATTTTCCGGGTTGTTATTATATTTCTAGTTCAATTTTGCAATGAGGAAATGCGTTTGAATCTAATTGTATTTCGATTTCAATTTAGTAAAACCTTGATTTTTGTAATTGAAATTGTTGTAACTATTGACGTGTTCAGTTAATAATTTTATAGGGATAATAATTATATCGGAATAAACTTACTGTGCGAATAGTCAACATTTGTTATTTATCCCAATTTAAGTTTATGAATTTACATCATAATATTGTAACAGATTAATTGTATGAAGTGCTTTTGTCCCCTTAATACTGGGTATGGTACAAATATTTATAGGTTCATTCATCGACTTTAGAGGCATGTGTTAGCCTTCTGGAATTTTTTATTGTTTTACCCGACTTCTTAACTTTGACGTCACACAACAAGTTCGAGGTACATATTCCTATATGACGGCATAGCCACTGCTTGTTCACATAATTGTGGTTTTAAATTACCAAAGAATGTTAAGGTAATAATATTCCATAATGGCTATTTGCTATGCCTAATATTTCGGCAAGTTCACTGAGAATTTTTATAGAAATCCATTTATATTCAAGTTAGTAGATGAATTTGAATTGAAAACTACGCTTGAGTTTTACTTATTTCAATGGGATAATATTATTATACTTGAAACAAATGCTCTTAGTCTAAACAATGATTTAATATTACAATCCTTATTCCCTAGATTAGCTCTCATACAAATAATAGCAAGTACTAACTATGTACTAACCTACAAACTTTGACTACAGAAACATTTCTAATCCCTTCGGATTGGTTCACATGTAATTAACTGAACCAAACCACTGCAATTATAAACGAGTACGTTTTAACTTTTAATGTTATATCGTGTTTCCCTAGAGAGTAATTCATAGTGATGTTATATTTTACGTTGATTGCTTGATGTATGTGTTAAAACAAACTCGTTATAGAAGTGACGTTATTATCGTAAATTGATGCTTCAATGTTGACTTTTTTTATTAGAATTAACATATCATTATGTAGCTACTGAAGTAAGTACCTACGTGTCAATCTACATTGACTATTGAGGAACAAATAAATTAATAAAGTACCAACACTAGTCGATCGCGCTATTTAGTATTTTGAGATAGGTTCAGCCCAAGAAGCTTATATCTAATACACTGGAGATTGCACTATGACCATTAACTTGTCACAAGAAAATATAACCTTGAATGACGTCAGTGTTGTTTTTTGTCTCTTTCTGTGGGTGACCACACTGGTTTGTATATTCAGGATTTTTCGAAATAAAAAAAACTAAAAATCATGGTCTATAAATAATAACGACATATATTTTTAACAGTATTTATATTATAATATTACTGGTCAACTTACATGAATAATTATCATCTTTATAGGTACATACCATTTTAATTGGTAGAGAATGATAGTTTTAAATAACGCTTGATAACTTTTGATCTCATCTACATACATTAAAACAATTTTTTTGGTTACTCAAGCTTCAGTCTAAAACTTTTCAATATTCCAAAGGGAGAGTTGCATCGCTAGTGTTGATGTGTGGTAACGATATTACAGTTCTCAGAAATTCGTATGTCTTTCAGGAGCTGTACTTACGGTTACTAATGGTTTCATGGTGGTTAATTATAATATAATTAAAATTACTTTATCCACAGTTGAGACGCAGTAACAAGAATGTGGTAAATAAAAAGGTATAGCACTTTTCAAAAGGTATTTTTTTTCTGGACCGTAATCCTCAGGCTTAAAATGCAAACTGCATATTCTGGCATGTTGATAAATTTTACCCTTGATAGGCACTATAGACAGCCATTTATTTCTTTTTATTTCATTTTTGGAAAGCTGAAATAAGTAAAACAAAAAAAAAAATTGGTAAGTTAAAATAACTATTAATTTCTATGTTAAAGAAGAACAAACATAAAACCACATGTGAGTGCAATATCGATGTCGTGCGTTGTTTCATTACTAGTATAAAAATCTTTGAAATGGTGTTCTAAATGTTCATCATAATTTTGTAACTATTACAATATTTTCTCTTCGCTATCCGTAAAAACTCGTCATCATGGTTACCTTACTTGTTAAATTGGTTTATTGAAAAATGATGAAATTATTAGGAAAAGAAGATAGATAGAAGATATTTAGCATGATTGATTACTAAAATGATGATAAAATTGACGATTTTTGCCATGAAAATGATTCTAAACAGGTAAATGCATGAGTATCGGTCAATTAAGGAAAGCTGGCATGTTCACAGTACTCACACTTATGCAATTTCACTTACAGTATGTTCAAAAATAAATGCGACTCTAGTTTCATTTTAGACTTGAATTGTAAAATGGTGCGTTGTAGATAAATATATGCTAATATAATTATGAAAGCTCTCATAATTTACCTGTAAAATTATAATTTAAAAGTAAATCAATTGATGAACTTAAAAACCACGGTAAAAGTGAAACTGTTCGAACGGTTCCGAACACTGCTTTGTGTAGCGCATGTCGCGTGACGGTCGGCTGCCGAGTAGGTATACCTACTCGGCAGCCGCGATACACGCGACATGCGCTACACAGACCAAAAAGTTTGAGACGATGTAATAAAAGTTTCACTTTAATTAATTATTTATTCTAATAATAATCAATTGGATAAAAGTATTAATAATCATTCAATTATCAAATAATAATTAAATTTCAGGTCATAAAAACAATACAAATAACACGTGCGCTCACTCCCAACACACGGATGGTTGTTTTGATAATGATTTAAATAACGGACGTCTTCTGCAGTTGCGGAGCAGTCTTGTCCTGACTTTGGTCGAGTAAAGATATCTAAGAAATATTATATTTGTAGTAAGTACGTAATACCTACCAATACGCGCTAACAAATATGTGTTACATGTTTATTGTATAATTTTCACACTATTGGTTTTCTCAAACTCAAACATTTATACAATTAGACTTCTTCTAAAAGCACTTTTGAATCGTCATAACAGTTTAACAGTTTTAACATTTACCACCAATTCAGAAAGCAGTATCTATAGAGAAGAAGAAGAATCTATTTAATCATAATCGTAATCTTCTACTTCACTGAAACTTTCATCGCTCGAAGAACTCGATGTTTCGTTGTCGGAATTTCTTAATGTTATTATAAATGAGTCAGTGTAATTATCTACTTTTGGTTATAATTGAATATATTTTTCCTCATGTTCTCGTGTCTTTCTCCAAACGTCACTAAACATATCCAGACTAATAGCATTTGCTTCCTTTCTAAATAATTCTTCCACAGTTTTCAAGTTAAAGTTCACATTTTGTGATGCTACTTTCCCTTTAATTATGCCCCATAGTAACTCTATTGGGTTGAGTTCTGGATGGTGGAAGGCGCAATACACTATGTCCATGATCTTTGAGGATTGCATCAAGTAAAAATTGTGTATAGTTTGCCTTATTTTTTTTAATAATGTCATAAAGAATAGGTATTGTGTTTCTTTCTGGATATGGTATATTATGTTTGTCCAACCAAGCTAACATGTCACTTTTTCTTGAATTCGATGTGGGCACTGGATCCGATACGACGTTGTGGTATGATGCATTATCGAGTACTAAAACTGACTGAGGTGGTGAATTTGGAAGAAGTTTTTCTATGAAATAAAATATTATCTATGCTTAGGAATGCTTTTCCCTTATGCCCGAGATCCAAAAAGCTAGTTTTTTATGCTATGATAGCAAGCTAGTGTCAGTCAGCTAGCAAGCTTCTGGCTTCGTGTAGACAAAACTAGATTCGTTTCTAAGCTAGAAAACTAGTTAGCTAGTTGACAAGCCAGGACAGTTTCAATAGGATGGAGTTCTATTTTTTAGGCGAATAGCCACCCCAACCACTGATTTTACTATCTTAGCTTATGTACTGTGTTTATGTGACCGATGAAGCTAGTTTTCAGTAATTGATGAGAGCGTTTAGCATATGTGGTGCAAGTTGACGCCTTTGCTGTTATTTACCAATGATTCCGGTTAGGTTTTCATCCGGATCCACGAAGAACACGAGCCGGAGAAACGCTTGGGATAGTTAGCCATCTGTGGCATCCTCAGGAGGTACATCTATATCATCACGGGAATATCATAATGTGGGTCCGGATCAGGAGTCTACTTTGGCGCATGAACCCAGCGCGTTTGTTGGTTACAAAGGTAGTATAAAAACACGAGGAGGTAGTAAATTAAAGTAGTAAATTAAAAAGTAGTAGTAAATTAAAAAGTATTGTCTCATACAAAGTAAAAATGGACCAGAAATTCTTACTCATGAATGATAATGTCCCTTCGCATACGACATGACAGGGAACGGCCGCTCTTCGAGACCAAAATATTCAAGTTTTAGACTGGCTTGCATATTCGCTCGTCTTTTAATTCTATTGAATATGCTTAGGATATGTCACAACTAAGCGCTCTAAAAGATTTTCCGCAAAATTTAATTACGGATCAACAACTTTACGAACACTTCCAAAGAACACATACCGCAATAAGACATTGGTATTCAATTTTAAGTAAGAACAACCGATATCGTTTGTAAATTAATGTAAATGGTGATAACTCTGATTATTAATTAGTAATTTGATTTTTGAAAAAAAAATGCCGATTTTAGTCAAAATTTATATTTTTCTAACAAGATCCTTATCATCCAAATTTCCACATTGGTGAGAAAAATTGACATTTCTAATGAAAATGAACAAAAAATTAAATGATTTTATTAAATACTGTAAAATCCATACTAATATTATAAATGCGAAAGTAACTCTGTCTGTCTGTCTGTTACTCAATCACGCCTAAACTACTGAACCAATTTGCATGAAATTTGGTATGGAGATGTTTTGATACCCGAGAAAGGACATAGGCTACCTTATATTGCGAAATATGTACCACGGGCGAAGCCGGGGCGGACCACTAGTAGTCTATAATTCTTCCATTTACTGTATCACAAAATTCTTCATAGATTTTTATTACATCACCCTGTATTTATAAACAATTGCAAAATATGACACATACATAGGCCGGGAGATACTGACACAAAATTTCGGGTCATTTGTAACAGAATGGCGGTTCTACAGAGGTCTTATTACGCAATGACTAAAAGAAAAATGATGGTCAGAACGCTGGTACCGGCGGACTAGTCGCGTGGGCGTTAGTCGAACTCGTCGGATAAATAGCGAAAGTCAAACGATTTGTAACACAAAAGTTTTAGAATTTACCGATAGCCCATAAAAAAGATGTAGGCGGTAGTGCGGTTTGGAATCGGAATCGGAATTGGAATTTGGAAGCGGTTTGGAATCGTCCGAAAAGTATGGCATGGCGATTTTAGTAAATGGCTGCACGACGATGGTTACCTGTGCAAAAGTTAGCCCGGTACAAATGGTTGAATTGTTTTTTTTAAATCAACGCATTCACGTCGGTATGGCGGACTGTAAGTCACATCGTAAAAGTATGGCATGACACTACCGCCTACATCTTTTTTAAGGGCTATCGGTAAATTCTAAAATTTTTGTGTTACAAATCGTTGGACTTTCGCTATTTATCCGACGAGTGTGACTAACGCCCACGCGACTAGTCCGCCGGTACCAGCGTTCTGACCATCATTTTTCTTTTTGTCATTGCGTACTAAGACCCCTCTAGACCGCCATCCTGTTACAAATGACCCGAAATTTTGTGTCAGTATCTCCCGGCCTAACATGTGCAATGTGTAAATGTGTTGACGTTCCAGCTCTTCTTAATATAGGTATATTGAGGAATATTGTAAATAGCGTAAATATACACTTGCCTGTGAAATTTTATGCCAGAATTTGGTGTCCAAAAACTTCTGCAATTTTTCACAATGCAATACATTGTTTATATTCGGAAAATATTTATTAAATACGCAACAATATTAACTTAAATATTCGAAGCGACGCAATTTTTTTGACACTTATGCCATATTGTCAAAGTGAGAGTTGCTACAATTTTATTATGGTAACTACCCATAATCAGGGAGTATCGCTTTTTAATAATTGGTTCAGATACTTATTTTATTTAGCATAAATAATAATTGTCTCATCCAACAATGCTTCTGAATGACGTTGTTGGCAATTTATCAACAAACTCATGTACAAAAACTAACCTTTTGCACAGAATATTACAGCATACATAGTAGCCTTGGGAAAACTTCGTATTAACAGTGGCAATACCAAGTTAGGTGTGAAAGTGATAAAACACAACAATTTTCTTGTTACACGTCAAATGTTCATACCGAAATCTCCAGTGTATAAGATATAAGCTTCTTGGTTCAGCCTAAACAAGTGCCAATTTCAAGACTGTATTTTATTATTTATAGCTTAAAATAACTAAAGATTCTACTAAACCTTAATTAAACATATAAATATTAGACTATTATCATAACTAATTGTTCTCAGGGTGAACAATCTCGAGGCAACAATAGCTAACATACTTAACTGTGGATTCTTAACTGATTTACTTTACAATGGCGATGGGAAATTATTGTCCAGTATATGGAGAAACACTGCTTTCATGAAGAACACTGTACATTTGATAAATTCCAAGTATTTTACGTGGAATCTTAGGTTCGTTGTTAGATGTTTCTGTTTGATAGTTTCTCATCATATTCATATAAAATAGTTAAACTGAAAATGAAAACTCTTTAATTAAAGTGTAGATAGTAATGTCAATAACTCGATAAAGAAGGTAGATAACAATAAACTTGTTTTAAAATAAACGACACTGTTTAATCAGTTTAGTAAATAGGTCGATAAAATACATTAAAATAGCGTACTTTATCAATTAGATGGTTCAATAACTTCGCTGTAATGTAACCGATAAATACATTATTATAATAAACAGGATTATATTTAACACATCTTCAGATGAGAAGCCTCGTATATTCATAACTAGCTTGCGCTCGTAGTTTTGTGTTAAATTAATTTTAACGTCAGTAATTTTGTAAAATAAAGTACTCAGTAGGTAGCGAACTTTAATATCACTCAAGATGTAGTTTTCTTTAAAAAACTTTAATAGCTTCAAAGATTATTCCTACAAACTAACATGCTAAAAAAATACTTAGAATTATTAGAATCACACCGCGTCAGCCGTCAACACATAAAGTGACGATCCAAAAATAGAAAATTAGGCATAGAATTAAACATTTTATGACGATCATCCTACTTCCTACTAATATTATAAATGCGAAAGTTTGTATGGATGTATGGATGTTTGTTACTCTTTCACGTAAAAACTACTGAACCGATTACAATGAAATTTAGCACACATATAGAGGGTAACTTGGATTAACACATAGGATAGTTTTTATCCCGGAAATCCCACGGGAACGGGAACTATGCGGGTTTTCCTTTGCAAACGCGGGCGAAGCCGCGGGCGGAAATCTAGTAAACTTATAGAATTAATAACACATACCTAACATCTACATATTATATTGAAGGGGAACAGTAGGTCTACCATGAGTTTACGCACACGATACTCGCTAGCGATTGTAGTAAGCGGTTTGTATGAAATTTCGTACAGCGCCCCTAGTGTGCCGTAGCGGAACTAAAAAGCCTACCATGAGGTGCATTATAGTATACTACAGTAGATAACGTATAGTAAACTATACTACACTCGCTGTAGTAACCATACAATTTTTGCACCATGAGTTCTAATTTTGACATATGTCATAGTTTATAACTATTCGACGATAGATACGTCATTCACGGTAAATAATCTCGTGAAAGTTAAGAACTATTCACGTTGACTATTGTAGTTACGTCAGACGATTTAACTATGTCAACTCATGGTAGAGGTACAGATTGTACGTGATAACCGCAAACTAGTTAAATCCATGGGGACCGAGCACGCAATGTGGTCATAGGTCTGGTTAAATGGTAATCAATCTCGTATTAAACTGTTTTTAACTGTTATACAATTCATAAATAATTAGCTTCTAAAATATCCCATTTTGATAGAAAACTAATAGCCCAGTAAGAATCCTTTCAAATACGTATAAATATTTGCAAATATGAGCTAATAATATAAAATAGTACATAAATAGTTAACACATTTACGTGCAAAAAACATTTTTGTAAACAACCAAAACATGCAGTCCTTTAAAATGTTCAATCTACTTTATGGGGATTACAATTTTATCAGCAAGTCAACATCAAAGGTGCGACCATTGATAGGCTATCTGTCCGTCAGTTTTGGCACAGCAATCGTGAATATTTGACTGAAAGATATACACCCCACGTATCTATACAAACACGAGCGCTTTGAAGTATATTCCATTTGCCATAAATGAAGAGAAATGTAGCGAGTATTTTCGTGGTGTGATTCTATAACATTGCAAGTTTTCTTAGTCAATAATTATTGTATTAGATTATAAATAAATATACTTACAGTGTATCGTTTAGCTGCTAGCGCTTCATTATAAATACATTAGCATTATTTTCCAAATAGTGTTAAGTATTAAAGAGTTTAACATCCCCTATTTAAACTTCTTAGATGTTTAAAAGAAAAATCCGTGGAAATAACTTAGATTTTATCTCACTTAAGCTGGCCATACACGCTAGGGTGTACCTGACAGGTTTGCCTGTACAGGTCACCTGTTCAGGTTAACCGGAGCGTGTATGTTACAGAACTGTGCAAGTTTTCACACCTGTTCAGGCGACAGAAAAAATATGAAAATTGATATTTTTTACGCGTGGGTATACTTGTGCAGTTTAACTGTGCAGGCAAACCTGAGCGTGTATGGGGCGGTTCGACGTAGTCGTCAGTTGTCCAGTGAGTGCTAGCAGGGAAACACGTGCATATGTGTAAAGGAGTCATAGCTGCTAATAGTTTGAGATACGTCTTTTCATCGTAGATAGTTGCGAAAATCATTCGGCTCAAATATCAATTCTTTCAACAAGTTCACATGAGAGTATAATAACAATAACTTTGCAATAACCATGATTTGCACCATCGTTCACGGTATCTTCGTTTATATTTCTTTTTCTTCAATAAAATAAATAATAAATCAATTAAAGCTACTGCGTCGATATCAAGCGCCGCGGCCGAGGGCATGGTTTCAAATGAGAGTTTGTGCAGGTTTACCGCTGCGTGTATGTCCTCTTCTCAACTCAACTTTACCTGACAGGCGTAACTGCACAGGCAAACCTGTCAGGTACACCCTAGCGTGTATGGCCAGCTTTATACAAAATTGCCTCAGTGATTTAACCGTGGAAGCGTAACGTCAGACTTTCACAAATATAATATTACAATTTACAAAGTATGGAAGAATCTCGATTCTTATTTCAGCTTTGTCATCCAAAGTATCAAAAAATTGAATTCGAGCTATCAAGAAAAATGTCAGCTGATAAATTATCTCTTGTATCTCTATAATATAAAAATGAATCGCAAAATGTGTTGGTAAGCGCATAACTCGAGAACGGGTGGACCGATTTCGATAATTCTTTTTTTATTATATTCCTTGAAGTACGAGGATGGTTCTTATGTAGAGAAAACGTAAATATGTACCACGGGCGAAGCCGGGGCGGACCGCTAGTTTTAAATAAATACTATTATCAATATTGCATAACATTGTAATTAAGATTGTGTTACCTTTATTACTGTTGAATATTTACAAGATGACCCGTTACTTTTCTTATCATCTTAAACAAATCACTACATAGTATAAAACAAAGTCGCTTTCCCTGTCCCTATGTCCCTATGTCCCTATGTCCCTATGTCCCTTTGTACGCTTAAATCTTTGAAACTACGCAACGGATTTTGATGCGGTTTTTTTTAATAGATAGAGTGATTCAAGAGGAAGGTTTATATGTATAATAACATCCATTAAATAGTGGAGAAGTACTGTTATTTTTGAGGTTTCTAATGTGATGTCGTAAAAAATTACATTTTTTCCGCTTACATTGCAAACGCAAGCTGAACCCTACGAGTTTTATCAAAATAATGTACTAAGTATTATACACATTGAAAAGGTCTACAGAAAAGTCCGCGATGGTATATGTCTATCTCTTATGGATAACCCACAATAACTTTTTTTTGTCATTTACTTTTTACGACAAATAATGGCTAATTTTCGAAGCGATTTTAACCAATACAGCATTAATCCTTAACCAATTAAATACCTTGAATACATTGTTCATTTAATATAGATCTATATGGCCCTTTACACCGTATGATTTAAGTGAATATTTTCGAAGATATTACAGATTTAAAAAATGCGGGACGTAGCGTTTGCTGCGCGTAGCTATATATTTTATACCCATGCGAAGCCGGAGCGGGCCGCTATGTTTTTATACCTATACAACGTTCACAGTTTTTCTGTAGTGTATTTAGTATCAGCATTGCACCCGTGCGAAGCCGGGGCGGGTCGCTAGTTAAAAATAAAAAGATGCAATTCGTCGAACTATTTTCGAATTCGATATTAATTTTCGATCACCAAAAAGCCCTACAAATAAATTTTACGATATATCGTATCATAACTATAAATATACAGTGCCACTTACTCAAAAAACAAGGCCATAATAAATAAATCAAAAGAATAGGCCATAAAAGTGCATTCTGCTGTCTGCAGTCTGTGCATAACGACTCCATGGTAGGTCGATGCTCCCTAGCAGGTTTACCTCATCGATTTTGTATGTTGAATTTAATATAATGAATATGTATTAGATAAGGTACTATAAATGTATGAAAACAATGTGAAAGTAAATAAGTAGTAAGAGGTAGAGAGACTTGTGTAGTTATATTGTACTAGACGATTGTAGTTATGTAATTTAACCAAGTTTTGTAATATAAATGTAAATTGATTTTTATCACAAATTATGTACCAAACAATTGTCACGACACCTGAATGTTTTTATCGTTGAAATTACTTTGTTTCACGATATTCTTACCTCTAGTAAAATAACGTGATCTTCCGTTATACTTAACACATCATGTTTATATAATTAGGTATATATTGTTATTTAAATTTATATGTAGTCTCTCAATACCAAACGTGAGTCAACAAAATTATAGTTTTAAAAACTATAATTTGGAAATGTTTAATTTTCGATAAATATAGTAAACTATATTTTCATTCCAATTCAGCCCCCGTTACTGATATAAAATAAATAAATATAAATATTTCAGGACAATTTTCACACACGGCACAATCTGATCCCATACTAAGCTTTCGCTTGTGTTATGGAAACCAGATGGCTGATAAACATACATATATAATTTTTAAATAAATACTTATATAGATAATTAACACCCAGACACAAACGTCTATGTTCATCACAAAAATATATTTGCCCCGGGTGGGAATCGAACCCAGGACCTCTGGCTTGGAAGGCAGGGCCACTACCAACCAAGCCAACCGGTCAGTCAAAAAATGACTGCTCTATGTCGGTCTTCATTCTTCAAGCGCCATCACTTTCCCACACTGGTAATAATACTGCTATAAGACATAATTATTCATCAAAGGCAACCCTCAATTCTCTCAACCAACTCAACTACTTGCTCAACAATAATCCATATGCTCAACATTTCAGTTTCAACAAAATGCCGCTGCAGTTGACCAAACCCGCGCCCCAGTTCAAAACTACAGCTGTAGTGAACGGCGAGTTCAAAGACGTCGCTCTCTCCGACTACAAGGGCAAATATGTCGTGCTCTTCTTCTACCCACTTGACTTGTAAGTATATTTACTACATAAAATAATAATTTACTTAATGTTTGTAGGTCGGTGTTATATTATTATTTAGTACTGGATGATGGTATTGCCACAATTCGCAATTAATGAAGCCCTAGTTAGGTAGTGTACATATTTTTAAGCTTCTGATTCGACTTTATCACGAATTTGGAAACAATATTAGCATTGTTTATAAAATTTAATAAATTTACATGTTATAATAACTTCGTCAGTTAAAAGTATATTTATAAGCACTTAGAGTTGGGCAATATGAGTTCTTACAAATTAAATTTTCTGCACGTGTTTAATTATTATTTTAGTAGGTATACGTCGAGGTATTCTTAGAATTTACAGCCATATATTTTACATCTAAAATCTACCTAACGATAAAGCTGTCTGTCTCCGTAACGTAAAGGCAAAATCCCCGAGTCTAGATACTAAAATCATTTTCACAATAATCTTCCAACTGTCATCTGTAGCCTTGTATAGCAATCTTGATAATTTATGACCAAACTGCGTGGTTATTCATTACTATATACTACTTGCGGACCGCCCCGGCTTCGCCCGTGGTACATGTTTACGTTTTCTCTCCATAAGAACCATCACCAGGAATATTATGGAAAAGAATATTAACTAAATCATTTTTATGTAGACTAGCTGTGGCCGTGGTTTTGTCCGCATTACCCCGCTTCTATTGGTCCTAGCCATGTGATGATAGCCTTCCTCTATAATGGACCATCTAACACTGAAAGAATTTTTCAAATCAGATCCGTAGTTCCTGAGATTAGCGCGTTCAACCAAGCAAGAAAACTCTTCAGCTTTATAATATTAAGTATCTATAGATTAAGGGGCTACTATGCTCTCTTAAGAAGTACCTACATAATCTATACTAATATTATAAAGCTGAAGAGTTTGTTTGTTTGTTTGAACGCGCTAATCTCGGGAACTACTGATCCGATTTGAAAAATTATTTCGGTGTTAGATAGCTCATTTATCGAGTAAGGCTATAGGCTATAGATCATCACGCTACGACCAACAGGAGTGGAGCCACGGGGGTGAAACCGCGCGGAGCAGCTAGTATAAAATATACAAACATTTGCATATCAAAATTATTAACGGAGACCAGCTTCCCTTTGTCTTCTTAATTTATACTCCCGATCCGTAATTAGCGATCAAAGATTCGTGCCGCAGTAAACAATCGATCTTCCCTTTAGAACCCTTTAGGGCCCTTAGAAACTTTAGAGTTCATAATACAGTTGACGAATAATTTCACGCCCTATTTGCATTCGAATATTCGTAGATACTTTGTGAACTTGTTAAACCTGTTTAGCGTGCTAGTTGTCATGGGAACTTGTGTCGGTTATAGCCATACTAGGTGTGCCGCGTGGTTTTCCGCGGGCAATTTCTATAGCTATTAGGTATTTTGGTAAAAAGCTATATCACTGCGAAGTAGCATCAAAATCTGTTCAGTGGTTTCGCGTGAAAGAGTGACATAAATATACATTCTTACTTACTCGATAGTGAATGGATTCATAGCCATAGAAGATCCTGGATATAATAATATATTTTTGACTGATTTATACATTTGTTCAAAAACCGTCCTGTTCGAATAAATAACTTTCTTATTATATTTCTACTTCAATATATTTTTAAAATTTCCTTGAAATCAATTGTCATTGTAATTTAACTTCTTGATTGACGATATTTACTAGAGATGAAACGGATAGCAGTTTGGCCGGATACCGGATACCGGATATTCGGCCGACCAAGTGGCCGGATAGCCGAATATCCGGCGAAACTTAGCCGTTTGCGTAGGCGTCGCGCGAACGATAGGATGGACTCGGTTCGATTCGGTTCTTTTCGTTGATGAGTGAAGTTAACAATTGTACAACTTTACTATTGTGTCGATTGCATGCAGGGCAGACACGTGCGTGATCGTTTTTAGGTTATAATTTTATTTGTGCTCTTATTATTTTAAGTACATACATATATACATAGGTCTAAAAGATTTAGCAACGAGAAATGGCATCGGTGAAGAAAAGATCGTCTTTATGGGAATACTTTGACATAAGCAGTGAAAATAAAAAGTTAGCTCTTTGTTTATTATGCAATGTTAATAATTCTCGTGGCGGCGAAGCGAAAAAAGCAGGTAATGTATCTAATAATAAATAATCTAATTGCAATAATTTTAATACCTATCAAGTAAAATAATATCTTGCAAGTTTCGTAACATATTCAATAATTATTGATTTCGGGGAAATGTGATTCTTGCTAAATAAAGCAAATAATTACTCAAAAATATGTTTCTTTTATCCAGCTATTTTTTTTTAATCGGCCGGATGTATATCCGGCCGAATAGTAGCTATCCGGTATTCGGCCGGATAGTATTATGGCGGCCGGATAGGCCGGATACCGGATAGTTACCGGATATCCGTTTCATCTCTAATATTTACATCAGCCCCTGTAGTCTCGACACATTAATCGACATCGATTTCGACCGAAAACGGTCGGTAACTAACGATGTTCAGTAACTATAGTATGGACCTAAAAAATTTAGTGTTGTTTTTCCAAGAAATTTACCCTGATATTATGGAATATATAGTAAATTAAAATTAGTTACATAAATTTTTCGCATTATTACAAATACAATGGCATATGAAAAAAGCACATGTTATGCATAAAAAACATGGCAGTTAATTTAATTTTAATCAAATTCGATATTTTTTTATATCAATCGTTTAATTAATGTTCTATTTATTACATATTCATGGAATCCAAAATTCCATGTATGGCAATCTCCTTATTTACTTTTTTGACATTTGACATCAATCAATCAAAATAATATTTCTATCAAAATAAATATAAATTTTGTGTTTTCAAGAGGATAATTTTTAATTATGTTCTTAAAAATCCTATAAATCTATGGGATAACAAATATCCTAAGAAAACATCAATCTGCGTTATGTTTTTATATAGTTAAAGCTATTAGTTTTAGATTACTAATATTTTGTTATTTGTGAAGTGCAATAAAATTCTAATCAAAAGACTCTAAAAGCTCTACAAGATAATTCTGCTCAATTCGAAGCCTTTCGAGAAATCTTTAAGACATTATAGAAACGGACGGAACTAAAACTAAGGACGGAACGGATAATTTGTATCACTTGTATTTTTAGCTTGTATTATTACATATATTATATTATGTGCATCATTGTATATTTTATTACAGTTAATAAGCAAAGGATGAATATATGCAATTGATTTAGCGGTTCACGGGTAATTATTTATGTGTTAAATATAAATATTTATCTATAAATTTTATAATTTACAGATGAACAAGTTACTAGAATTATGTTGATGAGAGATGATGGTTTTGAGCCAAATTTTCAACTACGCTATTATAAACTGTTAAATTAAATTTTTCTAATAATTTTTTTTCTTAATTCGATCGTTTTTTATTTGTATTCATCTGTATAATTTTATTATCCTAGAAGTTCAGAAAGAAATTAATCGAATATGAATGCAATAATTTAGGCTGAATAAATGCAGACAGCAGTACACTACATATTTTAATATTTATTTAATATAATATAAGAGGCTTCTTAACATTTTCAATAAAATTTTGAAACCATCTTAAAAATAAAACATTATTTGTTTATTTTATTTTAATTGCAATAACTTTAAATAAGAGAAAACAATATTGCGTTAAATCATGTAGCATCGGAAGTTTGAAATATCTTTTTTATTATAAAATTATAATAATCTATAATTTTTCCGACATTATCAACCGTATCTACAAATCCACACAAACCGTAAGGCCCTTCTCCCATTACGATACTTCTAGAATACGATACTCGAGTAGAATACTAGTTAGATATTTGCTCGCTACCCGATGCTCACATATTATGCGACTGAAAGATGACTAAATTCATCATTATCGTGCCTCGTTTTTGTAGACGGACGCTATGTCGAGCGATTCCAGTGACGACGTAAAAGTAGGAAGTAGGTACTGCAGGATTCATCCATATATTGAAAGAAACATAAATTGTAGTTTTTATAGCCGCACGAGAACTACAACATGATGATAAGAATTTTTTATCTTTCTACCGAAGAGATACGCGCGAAACGCGACGCAAAAGCGACCAATTAAACTAGTCGCGGACGTGTAGGATACCGGTAGCGTAATGGGAGAAGGGCCTTCGAGATCTTGTCGAGATCAAACGTCGGTATCATAACGATTGACAATGTCAAAGAATAATTTGTTTTGACAATATTCGAATGTGTTGCAAAGAAATGATTTTCCAAATCCATGAAATCTATATTTTATTTATTTTTCATATATCTACGGAATTGAAATAATGATGTTATTAATTTAGATAAAAATGCATTGCTACAAGGCTATTATTATATAAATATTTTGACGCATAACGGAAAGTTTTGTGAAGAATAAAAATTATAAACAAATATGTATCTATTGTATACTTCCATCAAATTGGGGAGAGGTATTAAGCGACATCATTTTCATTGCTGAAGACGGGACTATAAATTAGTTATCGGTAATTACCGACTAATAAATTAATGTTTATATAATATGTGTAAAATAAGAGATCGATAACCAATAAAATTATATTGCATTACATGAATATAAACTTCGTTCTTATAATAACAGTTTTGTTACTTAAATAATAGCTCTGTGCTCAGAATGGTAGATCTGTCACCAAATAAATCGATTATCGATCCCTGACTGCGACTCCTTTTTATTTGATATTTTGTCACCAATACAGTCGTAACATTTTATTTCGTTCAGATATTAAATTAATAGTATTCGTTACCAATTTAATTCATCAATTTATAATTTTAATGAAAAAATTATCAACGGGGCGGAGACAAATTGGCGCGACAAGCTGATTATTCAGTGGTTATTATTTTTAAGAATAAATATTGATTATTTTAACTTTAATTAAGTGTTTTATCTACTATTCTGCTAGCCATAAGCCAGCTATTTTAAACCAGCGCTGATTGTTCAGTGGTAAGTAATTATTTTAAACAATAAGTATTGATTATTTTGACTTTAATTGTTTTATTTACTACTCTGCTAAAATTTTTATTTCAATATAATTTATACTACCAGTGGAAATTTAGAACCTTGGGAGTCTAGACTCTAGTTAAGTAGCAGAATCTTTTGGATGAAACGATGATGACAACCCTAATTTTTTATTTGAACTTAATGCAATTTTCTAGTAACATAATAATTATGATTTATTGGTGATCTCTTTAAATTAGTTTGCTTAAATACTTATTAGGACACACCTATTATAATACATACCAAAAACATTTATTTGGTACTAGACCTTATATCTCAGGATTTTAGGTGATTTATTGTGGAACTGATTTTGCATTGTTTGGTGACTACATTTTGGTGACAGATCTACTATTTTGAGGACAAACCCTATTATTTAAGAAACACAAAACTAATTAAATTGGTGATAGCTTAAATGATACCCATAAATAAGTATTTATTAAGTAACAAAAACAGTTTTAGGTATTCAAATGCTGAACTATACGAATAAACACGATAATTACTTTTTTCACGAACCGTGAAAAGAATTACTTAAAATGTTAATTGATACATTTAAAATTTTAAATCGATTCTATTTTGAAAATAAAGAATAATGTATCATTTATTTTGGCATGTTTATTTGCATATAATTAAAGTACTGCAGGTATTTCACAATATCATACTTACATTTAAATGATATTTGTATTTTGTATATGTTTAGGACTAAGATAGCTATGTTGCTCTGAAATTACTTTTATTAGCTTCATCAGTAAAACAGATTTAATTCAAACTTGATAATACAGAGTTTAAGCGTGTCAATTAGTTTAATGAACTATATTTATTTTTATACAATTTTACAGCACATTCGTCTGCCCCACCGAGATAATCGCGTTCAGCGAGCGCGCCGACGAGTTCAGGAAGATCGGGTGTGAAGTGATCGCCGCCTCCACTGACTCGCACTTCACTCACCTCGCGTGGATCAACACACCCCGCAAGCAGGGTGAGTTCTCGAATGCTTCTAGTAGTTTCTATGATGTTCTGTGTTTAAAGCAAATACGTTGGTTGCGAGTGGAACAATTAATGTTCGACTCGCACTTCACGCACCTCGCGTGGATTAACACGCCGCATAGAGTGAGTTCTCGAATGTTCTAGAAGCTTCTGGAAGGTTCTATGATTAGCGTATTTGTTCCCCTCGCGTGGATCAACACACCCTGCTTGCGGGGTGTGTTGATCCACGCGAGGGGAACGCGTACGTTCGTATGTAAGTACGTTCTCGAATGTTCTGGAACGTTCTAGAATGTTTTATAATATTCTATGATTAACTTATTTGTTCCCCTAGCGTGGATCAACCCGCCGCGCAAGTAGGACGAGTGCTCGAGTGTTCTGGAATGTTCTAGAATTGTAATGTGGTTGATAAGTGAATTTAGTACGGTCACGTTCGATAATCTCCTCATCTGAATTCTATCGAATATATTTTCATGCATAGTCCGAATCAAGAATCGTTAAAAAACTAACATTCCCAATAACTTGTACATTATTTCAAAAAATTCATACATTAAGGCACATTTCTCACTGACGCAGATGTTAGGCGGTCTATAGACGACGCGGACACTTTTTGTCTTCGTGCGTTTCGACGGTTAGGGTGTGCGCGACGCGAGCGACGCCGTAGGTCCGCGTCTGTAGGTGGCGCCAGTGAGTCAAAGAAAATAAGGGGGGTTTATATATGTTGGATTGGATTCTGTCGGTCATTCGGTTTAATGTTGGTCTGGTGTGGAACTGTCTAGGTAAACATTTATTTACTAGTTACTACTGTATTTTAAATGATGGATAAAAATTCTTGGAATGTAAATGAAAAATAGCTCAACATAATATGTCCCAACTTTATTTTGAGAAGCAGCTATTGATATCATTTTATAGGATCTTCCTTACATCCCTTCAATTTCCCGACATTTGAAACTTCCTCCGAACGTCCTTTATAGTTTGATTTTTATAATATTTTTTATCTTTTTTTATGTAAATCTCAAGCAACTTCTATAACAATATGTATGTAATAGGCAGTTCCATCGAGAAGTGTTAATAAAGCTCTGTCTACACAATGTTATGCAACTCGCAAGTTTCAATGTATTGTGTGGACCGTCCTTCAGTAAACTATTTAACGGGTTCTGTGTTGAATACAGTTGACTAGCGCTTGCCTACGGCTTTGTTCGCGTCGCACTTCGCAAACTGTGATTGTATTTTGGAATATTATGTGCTTTTACGGTCAGTTTCGTCTTTGGGTTTCATTTTCTTGAATATTACATCGTCTTGTCATATCTTCGGGAAATTATCTCTTCATTCAGTGTTAGAAAATTCTGAATACTTCCAGAAATATGATGTGACATCTCAGTGGGATCATTTTTAATTTGTTTAGAATTAAAAAACTGTTTTTAACATTTTAAATTTAAAAATAGCCATTTCCTTGTCCTCAAATAATATTAGCGTAATTTCAAAGATGACCTTTTGAATATTTTTGAAATTGCCATTTGCTACTTTCTGCTGTAAAAAAAAATAAATAACAACTGATAATTGATCTGTTGATCTGGAAAGCTATAAGCTCTAGACATACTGTATTCTACTTTTAACACATTTTTATAATTTCATGGTGGCCAATAAAGTTTTTCTATTTTCAATTTTTTTTCTATTTTCAAGTAATTATTTAATGTATGTCACAACAAAAAAACTAAACATTCTCTTTTCTATATCAGGTGGTCTCGGGCCAATGAACATCCCGATAATCAGCGACAAGTCGCACCGCATCGCGCGCGACTACGGCGTGCTCGACGAAGAGAGCGGCATCCCCTTCCGCGGGCTGTTCATCATCGATGACAAGCAGAACCTGCGCCAGATCACTGTCAACGACCTGCCTGTGGGCCGGTGAGTGACACACGTGCACACATACAGACAGACAGATACGCACACACGCATCAACGCACGCAAATACACACACTTAAAAATGTCCATCAGATATCGCTTTTCACGCACTCGGTTGTGCGTGTGCGCGAGTAATTTGTGCATATTATGGTCTGTGTAAAAATTTATAAAGCAATGAAAAAGTTAAATTAAAATTCCATACGATTTTAATTTAACTTTATTAATTTGACATCGTACCGTTCGTTATAGAACATGAGATAAATATCTCGCAGGCGAATATATCATCTCGATTAATATTACCGCGCAGGCGAAGCTGCGGGCAGAAAGCTAGTTGAATATAATAATTGTAAAGAGATACCTCTTTTTCTTGTCACAAATAAAATTTTACTAAATAACATTTCATTTTCCCCCCACAGTTCAGTAGAAGAGACCCTCCGCCTGGTGCAAGCGTTCCAATACACGGACAAGTACGGAGAGGTATGCCCCGCCAACTGGAGGCCGGGCTCCAAGACGATCAAGCCCGACACCAAAGCTGCGCAGGAGTACTTTGGCGACCAGAACTAAGATAGCGTAGATCCTTAGCGGCTGTTTATTTAATACTAATAATAAAATCTTGTTAAAGTATATGCTGTTTTATTTTTGAGTATAGTGCCCTCTAGTGATGAAAATTGGTATCGTTATAAGTATTCCGCAAAATGGAGGCCCGGCCCACGATCAAAGGTGCGCAGGAGTACTTTAGCGACCAGAACTAAGATAGCGTAGATCCTTAGCGGCTGTTTATTTAATACTATAATAAAATCTTGTTAAAGTATGTACCTATCTGCTGTTTTATTTTTTATTTTAGTTTTAGTATTGCGCCCTCTAGTGACGAAAATTGATATCACAAGTGTCTCGTCAACTGGAGGTCCGGCTCCAAGACGATCAAGCCGAGTTAGTTAGAGTACATGAGTACAACATGTGAATCGATAAGAAGTTCATATAGTACCTACAGATTATTTGTTCTAGATATCGATAATATCCATTTACAGGATTACCAAAAATAAATAATATATCGTTTTTATTTTCAGCGCCATCTAGTGTATATAGCTAAAAACACTTGTCATTCTATATAATGACAATGTCACTGACATTCAATATTAGTTTAATTGTTAAATCATAGATGGCGCAATTTGAAATTGTAAACAACAAAAATAACAAAGGTGGTAAATATTATTGTAACGTTGTAATCACATTTAGTGTATTTTATTAAACCACTCTAGACTACATAGTCTAGATTGCCTAGGTACATACCTAGGCAAGTAATAACAAATCAGAGAAAATATTTCCATAAAAAGGTTAAAATGAAGCTTCATACCTACTTTTGTAAAGTCGGTAAAGTCTAAGTTAAATTAGAAAAAGCTAGGTATATTATTTATTGTTTAGGTATATTTTATTACAGTTAGATTCAAACTTCACAAACTTAACCTTACATAAGTACCTACCATATATTTACAGTAAAAGTTCCTTATTCGCGCTTCCTTTATTCGCGTTTTCACTATTCGCGGATTAAAAAAATGCGACCCAATTTCTATATTCGCGACTAAAAATTTTTTTATTCGCGGATTTAATAAGTACATATGTCGTGGCCATATCGTAGATTTGCTCATTTCATGAAATGGCCAACATAGTTTGATCAGATCGTTAAATCGTCAACGTTTCACGATTTGGTCATCGACATTTGGCCAGATCGTATAAAATATCTTAGAGAGTCCATAAAACATTAAAAAATTTAGAATATTTTAAGAACTTGTTTGTTGTCATTTAAGTTAGTGCCGTGGTAGCGCCGGCGAATACCAGAAGCGAATGGTTTTTTCAATAGAAAACAGTTAGGTTAGGTTAGGTTAGACTTTAATAAACAACGCACGAGCCGAGCGAGCAAAGCGAGCGTGCCGCGGCAGCGGCCGGCGAGTGCCAGAAGCGAATCGCTTTTTAAAAAAGAAACAAAAATGGTCGCATTTCGTGAAATGGCCATCCACGTTTGGCCAGATCGACGATCTGGCCAAATGTGGATGACCAAATCGTGAAACGTTGACGATTTAACGATCTGGCCAAACTAAATTGGCCATTTCATGAAATGAGCAAATCTACGATATGGCCACGACACATACATAATAATAAAATTATTCCAATAGGTATCTAACCCAATATCCTTGTCAAATGGACTAATAAGAAAGTAAAATAGATCTTATTACAAGTTTGCCTAAAGTACATATTATGTTGTTAAATGATATCGCCGAGGCCTTTGACACAAGCCGCCTTTGTCGCAAGCCGCCTTTGCCGCGATTGATGTTTTTGAGAATGTAAATAAACAGAATGGAAGCAACCTTATAACTCAATAAATAAAGTATATTTTTAAATGTAGTTCCGTTTATAGTAAAAGCCGCTTTGCGTGTTTTATTGTTTCGTCTTTCACATTCGTTACAAAAATTGTGTTCGAGTAACGTCTACTGCACTCTTCCTAGTTTATATTGTCAACTAAAAAAAATGAGAAACGAGTTTCGAGTCGAAACTCGTCGAAACTTTCGACACGAAAAAAATCTCAATCGTCACCTAGGAACGTATCCCCTATAATCCCATATAAATTACCATTCCGTATTCGCGGCATATTTATGGAACATATACCCCGCGAATAAGGAACTTTTACTATTATTACGATTCGAAACTAGGTACAATCGAAGCCGCTTCAAGCGATTAGTTTTGTATACAATCTCAAGTGAAAACATTAATTAATTAAATTTTATAAGTGCATCGTTTGAAAGTCGATACTTTGAGTTTCAAGCAATTGAATTAAGTCGGTCGCGATGAAATTGCTGACTACAAAGCACTTTAATTATTATCGAGTGAAAGATTTATACCATGGACCAATATTAATTAATACTTAGTATAGTTACCTACCTACGATTTGTATTTTCATTACCTATCTACAGAGTTTGTTTGTTACAATATTATGCTCAATAAGATTATGTTACTTTGTATTTCTTCATTTAAAATAGGGTGAATGTACAATGTTGTACATACATGCAAACTCATAGAGTCATAATTTACTAGGTATTATGCTATATAAATTATATACCTAATATGTAACAATTTTTGAGTAAATAATTAATTATAATCACTTATTTTATTCCTACGTTAAAAGTTTTTTGTTTTAGTAATTTTCAGAATCAATTTAAACAAAATCTATCAAGTTTGCCTCATAATTCGAAAGTAGGTACATATTTTGAGTCATAAATTTAAATTTAGAACATTACCTACCCATTGAATCGAAAAAAAAGAAATTAGAAAATATGTACAATGATTTAAATAGGTACTTTCATGTTTTTATTTCATATGCTTGTGTATGGTATTTTGTCTATTTATTCTTTATTTTTCCACGCATTACAATAAAAATTTCAATGCGTTGTTATTTCTATTTTTTTTAAATTTTTCCATTTCGTTAAAATTTTATTTTTTTAACCTGTGTAGACACATCTTTATGTCGTTCCTTGTTTACAAATTACAATTTCGATTCGAGCACAGGATTCGACCACAGTGTTGCCAACGTAGGCGATTTTTCGCCATTTAGGCTACTCAGAATGAGAATCGGCGACGAAAAAACCTAAAAGGCGACTGGTCGCCGATTAGGCTACTCTAGGAATTTTTTTCTTAATCTGAGCTATACTTTTCTTGTAACAAACGTTTTTATCGGGACAGGTCACGCTACACGCGTATTTTTTTGCACACCTATCCTCTGCGATCCCGGACATATAAGCGCAAACAGCCCCGTGGCACTCTAGTGCCCATGCTCGTTCTTGTGGGTAGTCATTATCTTCTTATATATAAAAATGAATCGCAAAATGTGTTGGTAAGCGCATAACTCGAGAACGGCTGAACCGATTTCGATAATTCTTTTTTTATTATATTCCTTGAAGTACGAGGATGGTTCTTATGTAGAGAAAACGTAAATATTATGTACCACGGGCGAAGCCGGGGCGGACCGCTAGTTCACAATAAAATACAGTATGATGTAACTCTATTGCATTCTAAATTTGGTTACATAATACTATGGACAAAGTGATAGCTTCCATCGCATTCACATAAGTAAGCCATCAATTTATGAAAAAATAATATATACTTCGAACTTACAATTTAATATGTATAATAAAAAAAATAATAATACATAATTGTACTTTTTTTGACCGATTTTCGTTTTTTTTCATAAGAACCATCCTCGGACTTCAAGGAATAGATTCCGCAGCGCACGCGATGACAGAATTTTTATAAAGGAATTTTTTACATCTTGGGTTACATTATTGCATTTTTGGTAAGGATCATTATTTTTTTTGAAAATGCAATATAGCCTATGTTGCTCAGTGACGATGCAGCTTTCTAATGGTGAAAGAAATTTTGAAATCGGTCCAGTAGTTTATGCGTGAAAAACATACATACAAACCTTTCCTCTTTATAATATTAGTATAGAAGTATAGATATAGATTGCTCTAAATACAGCTTTTTTTTATTGGGAATAGGGAAGCGCTTGACCACAATCTTGCCTGATGTTCAGCTGAGTTGTGGTCTGAGATGGAACGCGCTTCCCTAGAAGGTGAAAAAAAAAAATGAAAATGCTCTTTGGCATGTCTGTGGCCGCGGCCGGTACGCGTTGAACGGGAGTAACGCTCATAGCGTGTTTTAAAGATGGCTTATGTCTATTTATCACACTGGAACATATTATAAATTAGCTGCCCTCCGCGGTTTCACCCCCGTGGCTCCGCTCCTGTTGGTCTTAGGCCTTAGCGTGATGATATATAGCTTATAGCCTTCCTCGATGAATGGGCTATCCAACACCGAAAGAATTTTTCAAATAGGACCAGTAGTTTCTGAGATAAGCGCGTTCAAACAAACAAACTCTTCAGCTTTATAATATTAGTAAGTATAGATAAATTGATGAAAACTACATTTTATTTTATTCATATTGATATTTTGGTGTTTGGGCTACTTTAGGCTACTACAACTGAAATTCGGCGATATTAGGCTACTTCATGCATGAAAAACGGCGACATTAGGGCCAGTTCTGTTGGCAACACTGTTCGACCAATAGGGAGAGATTATTTTGAATTCACAATCCGAACCGGGTAGTCGTGCGCAACTTACACAAAGGGACGGTTATAAAAATTGTAATAAAATGGGCCTGACGAATTTAAACGATTTATACAACTCCGTAGAAACTGTAAGTTATTTTATTATTTACTTAAATATACATTAATATAAAATATAAGCGTATAAGTAGTGAATAGCATGCATTATTTGCGGGTATATAAAAAAAAAAAAAAAGATAACACGCAGTTTATACTTTTGGCGTAGTTAGAGATGACGCGTACCTACCTATATTTTAATTTTTTTCTAAAAGAATTTATCATTGGTCGACTTCTATTCAATAATATATTGTGTATTATATGTTTTGTACAACATCATAGTTTTAGTTCCACTTGCCGGCCTTAAATTTCTATCATATCAATTCATGTCTTCTTTTCTATTCTATTTTTATCCAAATTTTATGTTGCATACGATTCAGTATATTAAAAACGATATTATATTTGTAGTCGTTTGTAATGTAGCAATGTTTGTAAAATGTCGTCAGAATGGATTCGAATTTTAAAATAATTATTTCAAATTCGGGAAAGCACGCGCAGCACAGATTAGTAACTAGTAAGTTATCTCGCAGTCACCAGCCACGAAGCAATAACCAATTAATTAAATAAAAATGAATGCGTTCTGTAATTTAATCAATTACACTATGTATTGTTTTAAAAACTCCATAATAAAAATTAAATATAATGTTCAGAAAAAAGATCTGATCGAGTCAAAAACTTAAAGCGTTATTTAATTGAACCTTAGTAAGGTAAGGAATAAGGATACAATTAGTCCTCCCGTCCGACTAGGGCCCTTCCGGCCTCCTCCACTCAAGCGACAGCAAGCCGAGGTTCGAGATCCCCGTGGCGGGGGGACGCCCTTGCGCATGTCGCTACCAGGGTGAACCTTCAGTTCACACTTCACCCACGCGTCCGCGTTAAAATGTAGAAGCCCTTCTGGCTAACATTGAGAGACACCACACAAAAAAAGAAAGAAAAAAACTTAGTCCTAAGTAATAAATATTAAATAGGTTTACAGTTTACACACTAAGATTAATTCTAAGTTTACATATTATGTAGAATCCTATCATATTGTACCTAGTAACGGGCTTGTAACTTGTAGCATAGTAAACATTTAGTAATCTATGGACAGAAATTATTATTCAATCATCAAAATAATATTATGTGTCTTTCTAAAACACACAGCGTTGGATGAAGAAAGCTGTCTATGAATCCTATATATCTCTATGAAAAAAGGGTCACCTTACCGAATATCGATGGATCTTTCACCTCACTAGCAAGAGCGCGTCCCTAGTATGTCATCTGTCATCGCCAATTTGACATCGCCTTTGAAGCGCTGTCATCTGCCAAGCTCATAGCGTTTATGAATTCGTGCGCAATAACATCGCGCAGAATATAATTAGTATTTATCTCTAGTAAAAGTGATAAAAAAGTGTTAAAACACATAAAGCGTTAAATTTTAGTAGTAATTGGTGTGTTTCTAGTTTAGGAACGTAATTAGTTCCAATATGAAACACAAAAGACCACGTTGTCGGAAGAAAATTCGAAAACCGGTGCTTTGGTATGTATAATAGTGGCGGGAACTCTTTTTCGTCCTCGGAGGACGAGAGAAGCAATGGTTCGTCACTGCCCAAGAGACCGGGAGACGAGAAATTCCGTAAGTACAATCAGACTTGTCATGACATGTCCGGACTCGTGCATAGAATTCCATGCAACACGTGGCATACATTTCACAGTACCTATTTGACACAAATACATCAATATTTAGATGTAGGTAATTAATAATAAAACACAATGCATGCCTATAGTGAGATCGCTATATTATCATCGGGTTTCTTTATCATACACAGACACATTGGTTACTGTGTCAAGTATTGCTTTTAATCAGACTTGTGAGATAGCGTTAGGCTACCTAGGTAGAAGGTACTTAGGTATAAGAAATCGACCGTGATCCCCTATGGCTAACGAGCCCCAGCAGCAGGTAGTGAGGTATCTCAATCACTTTGACCATTCAATTGTAACTACCTCAACAAAAGTGAGTACCTACTACTTAGATTTTAGACAGGTACAAAACCTGTCTATTACAATATTCTAAAGAGAAGAAATTGTTAATTAACTATTATAATATTATTTCAATATTGATACATGTCACATATAGATTTTACATTACTTAACTATTGTAATATCATTTCAATATTGATACATGTCACATATAGATTTTACATTACTTAGGATATGATATAGAGTGTATAATATGAGCAACAGTCTCACAAATCAATTTATAAATTTATAGTCTCACACAATATTCAGTAGGAGCTACTTATTATTGCAAGTTGAGATTACCTAATTTATCTTACGGTAAATAATTCTTAACATAAAGAGCTTATTTTCATAGTCAATTGATACCAGAATAAGCTTTGGTTCTATGGGTACTTATTTGAATAGTAGTGGAAAATCATAAGAAATAGACATTGCATATTATGAGAGGTAGATATGATATACATTATCATCATCAAGGACCCATATTTACCGTATCCCCGAACAGTTGAATGATATCATTCTTGCTTATAATGTTACCGATGATAATGATGTTTATCTAGTTCCTTTCTTACTTAAGTGAAAGAGCTTGCCTTAAAATTAACACTCAGGTGTGATAAAAATTTTATAATATCAACAGTAAAGTAACCAAAATCTTTGTATTTTTTATTTGTATCTTCTACAAAAATATGTACTGAAAATATGTACAAGGCGTCCTTAGCCATGATTAGCTTAGTATGGTTATGCTGAAAGAACTGAGTGTCCAGAAAGACACAGAAAAGTATATGCCATACTTACATTCAGATATGCTTCTGACAATAAGAGCTGATGGCTCCGCCAGGTTGATATTCAATCTGAGACACCTAAACACCTAGGTATTAACCAGGTAATTTTGATACATATCACAGGTTATAACGGTAATTAAATTTTTACAAAGCCAGGATTGGCTTGTAAAATTAGACATCATTGGTAACAGTAATGAGATTCTTCCAAGGCCAGGATTGGCTTGTACAATCAGGCATCATTGGCCTATTTTCTGCCTGCATATGGCAGCCATTTCAAATGGTCGCGGAGACCCTACAAGCTAGAGGTGCCCTCTTTCTGTTTTATTTAAGCTATTAAGTTTGGTCTATTGAGACCGTTACAAAATTAACTTCACAGGTCTTGTAGACTGTGAGGATTTTGGAAAAGCTTGATTGGCACTACAGCCACATAAAGTCCATTGCCTTCTGGTTTAGTTGGACAATTATCTTTTGGGTCTACCATGACTAATCCAATTTAACTTCACAGGTCGCGGAGACCATGGAGGTTTTGGTAAAGCCTGATGGGCAGGACTATTCCAATTCAACTTCACAGGTCGCGGAGACCATGGAGATATTGGTAAAGCTTGATTGGCACTCCAATCACAAAAAGGGCCACAGCCCTCTGATTTAGTTAGACTATCAGGATTATTCTAATAATTTAACTTCACAGGTCTCGGTGACCATGGAGATTTTAGTAAAGACACAGAATGAGCCACAGCCTTCTAGTTAGACAATTATCTTTTTGTCTACAAGGATTGTTCCAATTAACTTTACAGGTCCCGGAGACCATAGAGATTTTGGGAAAGCAGGTTTGGCACATCAATTACAAAATGTACATTGTAAACCTGGATACTTGTGCCTCATGTGTGATAGTATAGAAATGTCTGTGTTATTGCCAGTCCCAAAAGCTTCAAAGATAGAGCATACTGTGGTAGTCATTAAGAGGACCATGTCTTGCACTAAATAAGAGTTGCAGACAGTTCTAGACATCTAACACTGAGAGGACTGTACAGTTGTCGCCTCCAGGTATTTCTCTAGAGTTTCGCGCACAGCAGACCAAGAGAGAAAGGCTTTCCCTCTACATGCTATACAAGACTTACGAGGTGTGGAAAAGACAACATACACAGAAATGTCATAGTCTTTGTAAAAGAACAAGTTTGTCACTTCCTAACTACAGATACCGCGGATGCGGGCTGAGTAGGACATCTGAACAGTACTTACCTGTCAGAGAAATGGAGAGGGAAGCAGGGGACTTGGCATTAGAATTTCTGACTTATATGTAGTGTACCATAGGTATGCAATAAAAATGCTTCTGAGTAGATTGAAAGGGGCGCACATCCTGTAGCCCAAGCAACCAATCAGACTTTGGTCGCCCACATACAAAGGTTGCTAACTCTCTTAGCCCTCACAACTGAGTAACTGTACCTAGTTGAGAAGTTGAGAATAACTCTTGGCACGCTTCCAGGACACCTAAATGGCTTTTGATTTAGATTGCCTCTCAAGAAATCTACCTGTACCGGAGTGGCTTCTCCTACCTTGTACAACAGGAAATATATTTCGGAGGCTCCTGATATGGTCCATTCCGCTATCCAAAGAAGTGCTTTAGTGCCAGGGCATATTTGTCAAAGCCTGCTCCGAATTTTGCGACATCTGCAGTCGTTGATGGAGCTGACGCCTAGACTGAATATTCCCTTCCAAGGATAATCCTCAAAGTGTACTAGCGCACCTCGCACCCCGGGACCCGGGCAGATACATAGCACCCAAAGGTGGCTTATGGTTAATATAATAAATAATAATAATAGACGGGCATTTCTCCGCAACTCGATGTCAAGCGCCTAAAGATGGCTTATGGTTATATATGGTTATTGACCCGGAAGTCAGGAGCACTCAGACCATTGGTGAATGGCCTTACCCCCCAACTGCTCAGTCAGAAAAGGAAGGGGGGGAGAAAAAAGCCCATTGTAGAGCAAAGGAGAAAGAGCAGTTAGGTAGTGGTGCCCCTCCACAGTGCCAACATATGATCCTCCAAGCAGGAGGTGACTTTCATAATGCAATGCTAAAAAAAAAAAAAAAAAAGAAATGCATGTAATCTAGTACACAGAGATTGTATTTAGCTAATTAAATTTAATTAATTAATTTTAATTAGCCTAAGTCTATCATAAGCAAGCTGACCCTATTCTCTCAGGAGCTCTTATGCTATTACTGGGGTCAGGCCGAGAAGCTCATGACATGAACATGACTTCTGAAGATCTCAAAATAGAGTTTTTTATCACAGCAAAATAAGATTATAACCTGACCTGAATTTGGATATAAAATGGATACAACAACATATTATCCATCAGGGGTCGGTTGTGAGGACAACCAGACACATAAATATGCCCAGTGACCCATGTGGAAAGGTTGGTTCAAGTAACAAAGGACTGATTTTCAGTCTTAAAAGTAGATAATTGATTCTTATCTATAGAGGGGCGGACCCTTTAAGCTTGCAACACAAACCTTTATGTCTGGCTAGATAAGGTCCTTCCAGATCTTAAAGACAGTAAACGTAGCAACCCTGTCCAGCAGTGGCTTCAAGAAGGTGGTAAGGGCACCAACCTGTTGAGGCAATGGAGGGACCATACAGTCCTTTATAAAGTTTTACTGTCAATCAGTCAATTTAGCCAATGCTAGTGAGTCTGGTTTACTTTAAGGTAACCTTAAACTGTTTAATTAATTATTTAATTAATTGTAATTAATTTAAGATCCAAGTAATGATCAATGTGTAACAAACATGCTTAATGCTTAAGGTACAGTTGTATTAACATTGGTTATTATAGTTATTTTATATACAGATGTTATTTTTCTGTAGTATTTAGCCTTAGAGGCTCCATTGTTTATCCTTGATGACATTGATCTTCCTTTGAGTTATAATTTTTAAAATGTTATTTTTATCTTATTATTTGAACTTTGATTTGTTTCAAAGATACAGAGAAATAATTAATCAGTTCTTAGGTTCTAAGACTTAGTTCATTAGTATTGGATTATGATTATCTGAGGAGAATAATTTAAAATTTAGAGGATATATGGTTAGTTCTTACATGAAAGAAAAACAATTTTTGTTGTTGCTACATAACCCCCTTGTATTGTTTTAAGAATTTAAAATATAACTTTATTTTACAATACAACAGGTTCATTTAACATTCTGTAAGGAATGAAATTTAAGTTGTTAATACTCTTAGGTAGGTATTACAATATTAACAAGATAATTTATTTTCAACATAGCGTTTGTATGTCTTTCTTCACCAGCAGATATCAAACACATCTTCATCCAACGCTGTGTGTTTTAGAAAGACACATAATATTGATGTTTTGCATTAAAACAAAACATGTATTATGTGTCGAATAAAACACACAGCGTTGCAGTTTACTGCTTGCTGATGAAGATGCTATGAGCTTGGCAGATGACAGCGCTTCAAAGGCGATGTCAAATTGGCGATGACAGATGACATACTAGGGACGCGCTCTTGCTAGTGAGGTGAAAGATCCATCGATATTCGGTAAGGTGACCCTTTTTTCATAGAGATATATAGGATTCATAGACAGCTTTCTTCATCCAACGCTGTGTGTTTTATTCGACACATAATACATGTTTTGTTTTAATGCAAAACATCAATATTATTAATAATGATAAAACATACGCAGGCTAAATGCACACGAGCGGCTGCGGCGCGGTGGTGCTCCGTGCTAGGTTATATTTTATACTTCACATTTCCATATGCATTCAGCGATTATTTTTATTGTTTCTTCTTATTGTAGGTATATTATATCACGAAGATACAATAAAATAGCTTGTATATTATAATAGTAGGTACAGAAAATAAAAATCAAAAGAGAATACTTTTAAACAAGATCTCTTTCAACAAGATACTTTTAAATTTTAATAGCGCTGTTTATACAGAAAAGTATATTCTCAAGTAAATTTTTACGTGTCCCTTTCTTCAGGAAGACCAGCAACTTGAAATTATTGTTTTTTGAACTCTGCATGCTTACAAATCACTCATCGTACAAGAGTAGAGAGTACAGAAGTGTTTAAAATTAATTAAAATAATCACAAGAGCATCTTCTATATCTTCCAGTTACCACCATGGGTGAACCAAGATACGATGCGCTTCGCGATGCAGACAACACTGGAAGACCACAAGACGATACGTCGGCGTTGGTCCAGCGGTTTTGAAGGTATGTATGTTTCTACTTGTTAGACTCAAACATTTTTTGAACTGAAACTTCTTTTAGGCGCGTTGAGAGTAAAATTTCAAGGTCGCGTCAACGGTCAAGGCAATGCCGTCAGTGAAAGTATTATAGTAGTCCTTTCCACCTAAGATGATTTCTGTGACACATCGATTTTTGACACGTGTAGAGATGTCTTTACTGAAATCATATCAATTGTTTCCGAAAATCGATAATATTTTATATGGAAATGAAATCGATTTGAATAAAGTACCAATATTAGTTTTTTCGGCATTTCGCCAAGAATTAACTAAGGAAACTTAGCAAACAACAGCAACAAAAAGTCAACAATAACAATTAGTAACAATAACAGAATACCACGTAAAGTATCAATATAAAAATGCAACTTGTATACAAGGCTGACGCACTCGTACAGACGATTGACTCAATTGACAAACGATCACAAGATGGGCGCCGATTATATGATTTTCCAACTCTATGATTTTTCAACGATCCATTTCATGTACACGAATTGCGTAGGTATTATATTTTTGTGTTATTTTATTTTATTTTTCATTATATTAAACTAAACAATACTGTTTTTGATTTATAAGCTTAAGATGTTTCATTTTTATATTTTTGGTAATAATGCCGCCATAAAATAAAAATATTATGCACTAAAATTATTTGGCGTTTTAAACATAAAATACGTAATTCGGAACACGATGAAGTGTCACAGGAATCATCATAGGTGAAAAGGACTATAGTAAAGAAGAAGAAGATAATTTTATGTTTTTTAGTCTTTGAGTATACCTCAAAGTTTTTTAGCATTGTAGTCGAGCCAATTTACTCATGGAGTAAGACAACGATCTTAGTATCTTTGAATCTTTCGAAAGAAGTTTCACTTCTGACATGTGTGCTCGGCAAGCACGCTCTTTTTTATATTAAAAGTAGTTAGTTTTAGTAAATTTTACTTCACTTTTGAAGTGAAAACTTCTTTAGCGGCGTTGAGCACTTTTTCTGTAATGGGTATAAAATCTTAAACTCGCGTCAGGACACGTGACCTGATCGAAAAAGCGTAAGACGGATGGATATCAAACATGCTCAACGTTAATAATCAAGTTTTCACTTCTGCCGGCACTCCCGGAGTGCAAGTAGTGCAACCCGTCTTTTTTTTTTCATTAACAGGTAATACAGGCAGCAACATAGATGCTGTGATGCAAGAGTTCAGAATGAACGGATCCGACACGCCCTACGATCCTGAAGACGTCCATAATATTGACCCTTCACTTCAAGATACAGGTATTAATAAAATTATTAGTTAAGTGAATTGTAATGAACTCCTATAGGTACATTTTATCAAACGACTTCAATAAAAGAGTTAGGTACTACATATTTAAATTTGATGTGTATGTATGATCATGTTGTATTTTCCGAATTGCCCAGTCAAATGGATAATAAATAATATAATATTATTTCGTTTTGTCAGAACTGCCCATTTGCTTAACTTTTTTCATTTACGATTACATATTTATAATAATAATGACCGATACAAGTACATAATTTTCAGATTTGATTTTACTGATAAATCATTCTAAACATAATAAACAATTTCTGATTTAAAGTACCGACGTCGCTACAATATTGTGTGAATAAACCTTTTTTCTTTTTAAATACCAGAGACGTTACTCTAAAAATCGAAATCTGACATCTAGAATCGAATGCATTGATTACTTGTGAATAAAAATCACCATAAATTAATAAATGCGTTGTGTTTTTTTGATTAACTATGTAGATACTTGTCTTATTTTACTCCTTAAATTTACAAAAGAAAATATAATTACTGGACAGGGACTTGCCTGATGAATTTTAAAATTGACATGTGTTTCAAGTTCGATTGACAAATGTTTCAAGTCCGTATCGATTAATTCACTTTAATCGATGTTTTTAAGCAGGTTACCTCTCTACGAAGATAAAATTGATAGACGTCAAATGTTGCTATTAAATTGGCTCGACTACAATGCTAAAAAACTTTGAGGTATACTCAAAGACTAAAAAACATAAAATTATCTTCTTCTTCTTTACTAATACTTTCACTAGGCTTACTAGGCCTGGGCCCACCAAGCAGTTACCTCCGACAGAAGTCCTGGCCCGCTCCAGATAGTAGTCCCTGCACTCGTCTACCGAGATACACTCCCATGCCTGACTACATCATTGGATCTTCTGATGAAGGTGAGCTATAAATATTTCAAAAGAGATGGGGCTCTGAGGATGTTAGTAAAATAATTCATGCGGGACGATTTATAGTTTTTGCCCGACTTTTCTTAAATTTGTATCGTGATAAATGGCTGGTAGTTTAAAGTGTTATCCATGTTATCCAAAGTAATAGATTAATTCTTAATCTTTAGACAGATTACAATAATTTTTCTTTTGACGCAAAATAATAGAATTTAAAACGAGATAGTAGATACATCCCAGTGGTGGAAATCTGATAAAATGAACGACTATTGTTTATAATACTTTTCCAAAGACTAGGTACTTACCTGTTTTTATAGAAATGTGGTTTGGTGAAAAGAAATAAACTTTTTGTTAATAATTTCAGAATCCCTTTCATCCGAGACGCTGACTGACCAGCAGCGTCAAGTGCTCAGCACCATCCCCACGGCTGTGCTGTATCACTTGCTGAGGAATTTGGAGAAGACTCGGGTGCAAGAAAAGATGAAGAAAACGGTAAGTTTCTGTCAATAAAAGACTCAGCATTCATATACTCCCAAAATAAGTGAAAAACCTAAAATATTTTGTGTAAAGTTGTTAATATTCTATCGTCTTTTATTATTAACTAATATAATGTTATTGATAGACTTAACCTGGTTAAACGAAATATGAGGGTAGATATAAAGTATGTAATGTATTCGTTTGGGATTTTGCTACCTTACATTCGAAGCCTTTGAAGAAGTTTCAGTATTGTATTGTTCTATATTTATAATTTGATCCACCAGGAGATGGAGTGCCGCTTCTGCAAGAACAACGGCGAGCGCGAGCAGTACTACCGCACGCACTGGCTGCGCGTGGAGGGGCGCGTCACCTGCCCCGTGCTGCGCGCGCTCGTCTGCCGCCAGTGCGGCGCGCACGGCGACCGCGCGCACACGCTCAAGTACTGCCCGCTCACCAGCCCCGCGCGTGAGTACCGCGAGCTGTGCGCGCTGTCTGCCGCCAGTGCGGCGCGCACGGCGACCGCGCGCACACGCTCAAGTACTGCCCGCTCACCAGCCCCGCGCGTGAGTACCGCGAGCTGTGCGCGCTGTCTGCCGCCAGTGCGGCGCGCACGGCGACCGCGCGCACACGCTCAAGTACTGCCCGCTCACCAGCCCCGCGCGTGAGTACCGCGAGCTGTGCGCGCTGTCTGCCGCCAGTGCGGCGCGCACGGCGACCGCGCGCACACGCTCAAGTACTGCCCGCTCACCAGCCCCGCGCGTGAGTACCGCGAGCTGTGCGCGCTGTCTGCCGCCAGTGCGGCGCGCACGGCGACCGCGCGCACACGCTCAAGTACTGCCCGCTCACCAGCCCCGCGCGTGAGTACCGCGAGCTGTGCGCGCTGTCTGCCGCCAGTGCGGCGCGCACGGCGACCGCGCGCACACGCTCAAGTACTGCCCGCTCACCAGCCCCGCGCGTGAGTACCGCGAGCTGTGCGCGCTGTCTGCCGCCAGTGCGGCGCGCACGGCGACCGCGCGCACACGCTCAAGTACTGCCCGCTCACCAGCCCCGCGCGTGAGTACCGCGAGCTGTGCGCGCTGTCTGCCGCCAGTGCGGCGCGCACGGCGACCGCGCGCACACGCTCAAGTACTGCCCGCTCACCAGCCCCGCGCGTGAGTACCGCGAGCTGTGCGCGCTGTCTGCCGCCAGTGCGGCGCGCACGGCGACCGCGCGCACACGCTCAAGTACTGCCCGCTCACCAGCCCCGCGCGTGAGTACCGCGAGCTGTGCGCGCTGTCTGCCGCCAGTGCGGCGCGCACGGCGACCGCGCGCACACGCTCAAGTACTGCCCGCTCACCAGCCCCGCGCGTGAGTACCGCGAGCTGTGCGCGCTGTCTGCCGCCAGTGCGGCGCGCACGGCGACCGCGCGCACACGCTCAAGTACTGCCCGCTCACCAGCCCCGCGCGTGAGTACCGCGAGCTGTGCGCGCTGTCTGCCGCCAGTGCGGCGCGCACGGCGACCGCGCGCACACGCTCAAGTACTGCCCGCTCACCAGCCCCGCGCGTGAGTACCGCGAGCTGTGCGCGCTGTCTGCCGCCAGTGCGGCGCGCACGGCGACCGCGCGCACACGCTCAAGTACTGCCCGCTCACCAGCCCCGCGCGTGAGTACCGCGAGCTGTGCGCGCTGTCTGCCGCCAGTGCGGCGCGCACGGCGACCGCGCGCACACGCTCAAGTACTGCCCGCTCACCAGCCCCGCGCGTGAGTACCGCGAGCTGTGCGCGCTGTCTGCCGCCAGTGCGGCGCGCACGGCGACCGCGCGCACACGCTCAAGTACTGCCCGCTCACCAGCCCCGCGCGTGAGTACCGCGAGCTGTGCGCGCTGTCTGCCGCCAGTGCGGCGCGCACGGCGACCGCGCGCACACGCTCAAGTACTGCCCGCTCACCAGCCCCGCGCGTGAGTACCGCGAGCTGTGCGCGCTGTCTGCCGCCAGTGCGGCGCGCACGGCGACCGCGCGCACACGCTCAAGTACTGCCCGCTCACCAGCCCCGCGCGTGAGTACCGCGAGCTGTGCGCGCTGTCTGCCGCCAGTGCGGCGCGCACGGCGACCGCGCGCACACGCTCAAGTACTGCCCGCTCACCAGCCCCGCGCGTGAGTACCGCGAGCTGTGCGCGCTGTCTGCCGCCAGTGCGGCGCGCACGGCGACCGCGCGCACACGCTCAAGTACTGCCCGCTCACCAGCCCCGCGCGTGAGTACCGCGAGCTGTGCGCGCTGTCTGCCGCCAGTGCGGCGCGCACGGCGACCGCGCGCACACGCTCAAGTACTGCCCGCTCACCAGCCCCGCGCGTGAGTACCGCGAGCTGTGCGCGCTGTCTGCCGCCAGTGCGGCGCGCACGGCGACCGCGCGCACACGCTCAAGTACTGCCCGCTCACCAGCCCCGCGCGTGAGTACCGCGAGCTGTGCGCGCTGTCTGCCGCCAGTGCGGCGCGCACGGCGACCGCGCGCACACGCTCAAGTACTGCCCGCTCACCAGCCCCGCGCGTGAGTCTGTGTGCAGTCGCCCTAAGCACAAAGCAAGAGTGTACTTCACCCCATAATATGCTGGGCAGTGGACTGACTCACTACTACCTGTGCTACTACTGTATTCCATCTTAGCGCTGTGGCTGGCTCGCAGTTCGTTGTCGTCTACTTACTTACTTTAATCACTACATGACTTAACCAAGTTGATAATCCGTCAATGATTTTTTTATTATCAGTAATAAAACTCTTAATAATTAATACAATATTAATGAACACTGTATCCTTAAATTATTTGAATGCATTCGATTTCAGAGCGCAAGAAGTCCGCAGCGATGATGCAAAGCCTGCGCCTGACGTCCGGTCGGCGCCGCAACAAGCTGCCATCTGACGACAACAGCGGTGACTACGTCGTGTTCGGTGAATTCTCACAAAACGTGCTCAGAGATGGCGCTCTCTGCAACCCCTACGAATTTCCCTTGGACCCCATGTGGGCAGCATTGGAGAAGAAACTAATGCGCTAATTAAAAACCTACATTTTGCTTCTAATAAATTTGATTACGTACTAACTAGAATATATTTTTGTCAATGATAATTATACTCTTATGGTAGTTGATTGTGTGGCGCATAGATGGCGCTAAATCAATTAATCGAGTGATTTTTCTTTTTTATTCGTTTTTGTGACTTGTGTATTATTTTTGACATTAATTAATAATACAATTTTTTACAATGAACGATTATAAAATTTACCTCGTGTATGTCTTATATAAGAACAATACACAATATGTATATTATTATTTATAAATTAGTACGGAATTCATTTAAAAAATAAACTTTAATATTCCACTGAATATTTTATATAAGTTTTATATTATCACATTCATCAAAATAATTTCTTTTTTATTTCCAGACTATTGAGAAATTAAAAAATCAATTAAAATATGTGAAGGTTCACTTATGCAATAAGTTTATATAATATCATTCCTATAAAATATTATATCTTACCTTTACCTATTATTTTAACTTCCAATCCTGTGCCATTGGATTGTTTAAAGTAATCAACAATCAAATAAACGTATTTTTCTACATAATATAAGAAAGGGAATGTTAATACATTATTCCTTTTTATATTTGTCTTTAAATTATTATTTAGTGTTTTTTTATATTCTGAACTTCGTTTTCTACTTACATATTTATTATTACATATTTTGTTAATTTTGTTGATTATACACGAGAATGTGTTTTTTTTTATTTTGTTGAAAATCGTTTAACAATTGACATTGTACTTGGTGATGGTGTTTTGGGTCATTAAATATTTAGATAGTATTTTTTTATTTCATTTCCCTCCTATTATCTCCTCCTTCTATTTTAAGTATTTTCTTCAATTCGTTCAATCATTAAAAAGCTGAAGTTTCAGAATTGTACAAAAGTAGTTACTTAGTTAAAAATATTTGCCGTTAAAAATATAGTTTATTGCGATAAATGTTGGTTACAGGATATTGCTTTTATTTCAACTTTTTTCGTCTTAATTACTTACCTAAGTATATGAAAATTTAATTTTTTACACCTAGCCTAAGGCTTCAAATGTGAAAAAAAACGAAAGCGTAGGCATACCCATTAAAAATAACCATAATTCAGTACAAATAAGAATAAATACTGCCAAAAAATGTAAGCTTACGCTTACCGCTATAATCGAATTCATTGAGAAAAACTCGATTCAAGAAAAACGAACCTTATCGTATTCGATTAAAGTTTAATTCGTTATGCTGTTTAATTTAACAGCTAACTTTTATGGCGGAGACGCAAGGTTGAATTTACTACAAGTAAATAAATATCTAGGTTAGAATTCAGTTGCTGTGGGATTTTGTGTCGAGGAAGTAGAACGTATGGGATGGGGGGGGGGGGGCTGTGTCATGGTTGATAACTGAAGTAATATAATGTCAAAATTTTATGAGACGAACTTAATTTGTAAGGTGTTTTTAAATTATATGCGGTTATATGGTGGAAAACTGAATATGGAAAGCTTTCAGGGAGTGTTGTCTAATGTCTTCAGCAGTGTATGTTTATGTACCTACTGAAAAGAACGAAGAACTCGCACAAGCTTTAAAGTTATTATCTATACTAATATTATATAGCTGAAGAGTTTGTTTGTTTGTTGGAACGCGCTAATCTCAGGAACTGGTCCGATTTGAAAAATTCTCTCGGTGTTAGATAGCCCATTTATCGTGGAAGGCTATCATCACGCTAAGACCAACAGGATCGGAGCAATGCGGGTGAAACCGCGGGGTACAGCTAGTTATTAATACAAATCAGTATCTTGACTTTATTACTACTACATTGAACAGGTACTTTAGGTTCATCATCTATGAAAAGGTCAAATAGAACTCATATCTTTTATCCACGTAGGTACTTACATATCTACATTTCCGTAAAAAATACTAAGTTCTGATATTCCAATATTTACAGTGCAGTGTTGATGGATCTCGATTACAGAATTTTTAGCATAATCACAGAATACTTAATAGTAGCTAACGCTGGCATAGTTTTAGTGCGTTTGCAATAGAAACCCCTGATCAAGAACATAAGAATTTTGGTTATTTTAACTCGATTAATGATTACATATTTTCATGTTTCAGATACAGACCATTTTCATATTAAAAATAATTAGCTGTTGTATGCCAGCTTGTTCCTTCCTACTTCAAAGATATGCGATTCCTATATGAAGTAGCCTGTATGTATGTACTAGTCGCAAAGCTAAACTATAAAGTTTTTATATTCTAGGAAATACCCATATTTTCAGTATTGTTAAAAGAATAAGAACATAATAAGTTTAATTATTGCACAATACTAATTCTCTAGAAGTCAGAACATGATCACCACACAGAATCTCAAGAGCATACATAACTGTTAATATGTCACATTAAAAAATAAACACTGCATCATAATGCCAACACATTAATTTTGGGGTCAAGAGTTAATTGAACACCTACCTGAGAACTTCATAGCATCATGGATTACCATAGGATTATATTTTTGCAGGGCCGAACTTGACACATGATTTTTATATTCTGGCACACACATTTTAATTCATAGATATAATTTTGGAGCCCCAATTCTGAGGACCGAATATGTAGCACTTGTTTGTGTTACTTCGTGATTGAAAAATTGTGTTAACGAATTGAATGAATACTCTGAACTTAACTTGATGTGAAGAAGGATGTTTTCACTACATTATACCACATATTACATATTTATTCACCTACGTTTAGTTTCATGTGTTCGAGCTCCAATTTATTTTTTACTTACCTATTTATTATTTAAAAAATCTTAAAATTTTTGATACTTCAATCATTTCGTTTTATTAGCTGAAAGCCTTTATCTACTGAAACAATTGAAAACTCACAGATCCAATGTCCACAATTTCATTGTAAAAATATGATGATGTTTCATTTGTAAATATGACTGATGCGATAAATGTTATCGATAATATTTTCATGAATGATAGGGCCCTCATATTGGGGCCTCAAATGTACCAAGTACGTCCTTACAAAGTTAAATATAGCATTTAGTCTGACGAGCGTAGGCTTATATTGTTAGCAAGTGGGTCATTTTGAATAGTATTGTGATTGAATGCACTCTGATTTGGCTGTTACCGTATATTTTATAACATTAGTTTAGAAAGGTGTGATAGTGTACCTATTGTTAAAACTATAGATAAGGTGTGATTATTATTTGTTGAATAAAACAAACGCCGGTGTCATTTTTGTTTCTTTTGTGCTTTTGTGCATAGAATTGGAATAAATAAGAAAAAAATGGTTAAATAAGTACCTTTTTACTGGTGAACTTATGCTTCCTTAAATGTTTTTTTTTTTAATTGGACTAACTAACTTATGTAGAATGATTAAGCTATTGATTAAATTATGGCTGTTTAAATAAAATTACGCCATACTGAAATATTTATCAAAAGACACGTTTAAACGAACGAGACCATAATATATCTTTAATCTTTATGCTATTCTATAATTATATAAAAAAAAATTAAATGAAGATTTAACGTTCAAATTAGGTAAGTAGGTAGGTTCTACACAAATATGAAATAAAAGTAGGTACCTTTATTCGTATTTAAAGCATATTATTAGACAACAACTAAAACACCTATAAGGTATAAAACGAAGCATGCAAAGCATAACACAGTAAAGCGCCCACGCCCCCTCCTCCCCCCCTCGTGGAGAAATGGCGACCTTGTTTCATGACCCACTGCCGACGTCGCCAGCGATCACCGAGCATTTGCGCTTGCGCATCTATACTAGACTATTTTCATACTAAAGCTGGTAATGAAATGATGGAAATATTTGCTAGTAACCTATACACTAATATTATGAAGAGGAAAGATATAAATTTATAAAGAATAGAAAAAATTCGATCACGAGGCGGGACTCGAACCCGCATCCTTCGCGCCATTCCGGGGCGGATGCCTCACCAACTCAGCCACTCGTGACCCGCCCGAGTGATCGAATTTATTCTATGTAAATATAAATTTATAAAGAATAGAAAAAATTCGATCACGAGGCGGGACTCGAACCCGCATCCTTCGCGCCATTCCGGGGCGGATGCCTCACCAACTCAGCCACTCGTGACCCGCCCGAGTGATAGAATAAATTCGATCAATTCTATCACTCGGGCGGGTCACGAGTGGCTGAGTTGGTGAGGCATCCGCCCCGGAATGGCGCGAAGGATGCGGGTTCGAGTCCCGCCTCGTGATCGAATTTTTTCTATTCTTTATAAATTTATATTTATAAAGCATTTGAATGCCATAAAAACCAAAAATATAAATTCAAAGAGGAAAGATTTCATTGTTTGTTTGAATTGAATAGGCTCCGAAACTATTGGAACGATAAAAAAAAATATATATATATAGGTATTTCGCTTTATTTTTAATGAAATTATGTGGTTGGGTGTTGATAAATAGTACTTTGTAGCACAAATAAATAATATCTACATACTTAGGTATTAAGATGGGACAAAAAAATGAAAAAGTTTTTTTACCAGCAGCGGGGAAACTTAAAATAAAAATATCTAAGTTTAAAAAATAATGTGGTTTTTATACTTTACTTGGGTCTAGATCGATACAGTGACTTCCTTGAAATTACCTGAACGTTTATAATATATTCCTGGGTATTACTCTCTACTTTTTTAATAAATTCACTACCTTAGGATTTGTAGGATAAGTAGGATATCACAAGCCAAAATCCTTTTTTTTAAATCTTCCTACCTATATTATTGCACAACAAATTGACAAACATTTGAATGGCAAAACGCAGTCTAACCGATCTATTTAGAAGTTAAATACTCGAAGTCTTCATTATCCTTATTTTAAACACAAGAAATCAAAACAATAATTATTATCGTATAATTTCACTACTTAGTCATTTATATGCCGCAGACGGTCTAGGATAGACTAGCACGTGGTGTGTGTATGTGTGCTCGTTAGATAGTGCATGTGTGGGTGAAAGTTTGACGACACCACCTTGATTTAGCGTGATCTTTCGATTGAAGAAACTGTCTAGACTATTGATTCCAGCAAGTCTAGGCGTTTTGGCCATTAGCATTGTATTGTGTTATTGACTATATGAATTAAATAGGCATAATTAGTTCAGCGTTCATTGATCGGAAACGTAAAGTATTTTAGCCTTGCTATAAAAATGTTATACGACTTAATAATGATATGTTTAAAAAATAAAATTTTATACTCTTTACTGTTCACTAGCAACATACAGAGAGTAACAAAAATATCAGTCCACCTTGGGAAAGCCACAAACAAATCAGGACCTCTAAATTGTAATGGTCGTTGGTCATGTGCTCGAGGCAACGGCATTTAAAAACGTGCTATTAGATCAAAGATCAAAAGCCTCATCGCTATAAATAATGATTACTGATTCACCACAAATATATTGCAATAATAACTGTAAAGATTCCAAATATTTCAGCAAATTGCGCCATAACCCTCCCACCACGCCCTACTTGATGTCACTCCACCTTTAAGGCAGTGATTTCATTCAGATCTTCTTCAATAAAACAGTTACAATACCGTTCATTACGCTTTTTTAGTTTGGATGACGCTATAGGTCTGGATGATTGACTAGTCTCTTAATCATATTACAAGTTCCGGTCAGTCTGTCATAATTATCTTTGTAACAAATGCGATAGTAACACTTTTTGTCTGTTCTTTCATGTCTCACTCTAATGGAATTGTTTGATTTTTTGTTGTGAAAATAAACTTGAGGAGGAGAAATGGAATTTTCCATGTTAGGGAACCTCCAAGTTAGGGAACTTCAGGGTGGAAAATATAGAGTTTAGAACAATGTCCTGAAAGGGAGGCAAGAATATGGGCAGTTGAAATTTCATGATCCAGTATTCTGTTAATAAAACATTTAACCAACGTCACTGACATTTTTATATGTATGAACATAAAGTTCCTCCAAATGAAACTAGTCAAGGAAAACAAATGTGATGAAACATGCTTCAGAATCAGTAAACATCCTGAACTCGCTGGCAAAGACGGATATGTCCTGGGCTAAAGCTCGCACAAAAGTATAATTCAAAATACTATCTACCTAAGTGTTATCAGTTTGTTAACAAGTGGTGACGCAACTCACACTAACAGTGGCTCAGTCTAAAACCGTACCATGTATCCCGCATGGTGAATCGGCAATCAGTAAAAACTAAAAAGTAAAAGTAGCGAGCTAACTGTACCCACTTCGCTCTCAAATGCCGACACACTAAAGCCTTGTGTATGGTAGCTGACACCACGGTAGCGATTTCGCTCATGAAGTCAGCTAGGTAAAATTCTTGTCATGGTAAAGGTAAAGGAATTAATACAGATCTATTTCATTTCTTTTGTATAGTTAAAATTATAATTTCATCCAGCTGGTATTTATGATTGATTGTTTTATAAAAGTAGGTAAATTTTCACAACATTTTTTTGTTTAAACTGACATTTTTGTATATAAAGCTTCAATACAAAATTACTTTTTATATACATACATGCACTCTAATGCTTTAATACTTGATTCACCATTCACCAGCACCAAAGTTTAACTAAACACCCATCAAGCTTGCAAATAAAACGGTAAATTTTTCATATAATTAACCTTTATTTTCATTAATGCATTATAATTACGTCGTTCTCTCAAGCTGTGTGGTATAATATTAACTCTTTCTTCGCTCCCGCTACGCTTTCCGCCACCGCTCTCGCTCCGCTCGTCGCTACACCACCGCTGGCACACTAAGAAATAGCACGCGTAACCGTTGATGTTTTAACGGATTTTAATGAAATGCCTAACTTTTGACGACCTGTAGCGGTTATTTAAATTTTTAAGTCATTGTAGATTAGCAGAAATTGTAGTTGAAACGAATCTAACGTAGTATTTAACGAATATTCATTTATGTTTTTAGTTCGCGATAACGGCTAGTGGATTTTTGTTAAATTTTATTAATTTGACGACTTGTTAATTTGGTAGGTTAATTAAAACGATACATATGTATATAATATGCAAATGAAGGCTTTAAGTGGTTTAATATAGAGTAGTGACAAAGCTAAGTTAATTAACTAATTTTAGTAGGTGTTTCAGCAAAGCCTATATTTTTATAAGACACTTATTTCTTTATATTTTCCTTTTTTTCTCTCGTGTTATGTTAACAGTTATTAATAACTAGCTGCTCTGCGCGGTTTCACCCCCGTGGCTCCACCCCTGTTGGTCGTAGCGTGATGATATATAGCCTATAACCTTCCTCGATAAATGGGCTATCTAACACCGAAAGAATTTTTCAAATTGGACCAGTAGTTCCCGAGATTAGCGCGTTCAAACAAACAAACAAACAAACAAACTCTTCAGCTTTATAATATTAGTATAGATGTGCAATATGTTTAAGCAATTTCATAAAACAACACTTTTTTAAGACTAGTAGGATCCTGGATGCAGGAATACACCAATCTTGCTGTTGTTTAACCCATCAATCTGTTATGCCATTACTGTAAGTTTGAAACTAAATTAACATTAATAAAGTGTAGCCTGTAGGTCTGTCACCGTTAAATGTATTTGCAGCAATTCTACGGCCCTTCGACCTGTCTTACCGACGCAGTGTAATGTATATTTCTCATATCTATCCCAGCGAAGCTAGGTAACGTTCAATTATGATAATCTCCAAAGAATACATAATATATTAGCAATATGGTAATCTCTACTTACCGTTACAGACGTACTACTAACTTGGGATTATGCAAAGTGTGCATTTATTTGATCGTTCAGATAAATAATGCGGACACGTGCGAATAGGTCATTAGTGAATTTATAAGCTAGTTGAGTTCAGTAGCTGATACGCGCGTTTTTGCTTGTCTTAAATGATTTTCTACACGAAACGCCTTAGTACTTATTACAACTATGTAATCGATATCTGACAAAGACACCATACTTCTAGGTTCCAAAAAAATATGTTATTTGCCATTACTTTTCTATATTATATTTTGGGAAAGACCTGTTAATGGACCTTTTTTTCTAGGGCTTTGGGACTCGTATCAGGCCTTTATATTTTATTAAAAAACAGATTAACACGATGAAGGTAACTAAAAATAAATAAAAGCTTTGAAAGCTCTTTTATTTAAATATTTTTCACAATTGTGTTTAATATGCTTACCTACTAAGTATTTTTTAACTGAAAGTGCTTTCAAATCCTTCCTCTTGCATTCTGATGTAAATTCTTAGTGTCAAAGGAAGTCAAGCGAGTATATTATTATGTTATATGTATTTAGGTTTGGCGTTATCATTTATTCTGTGTTATAGCTACAAGTCTTGTGCACCATTTATCTTTTTCTGTGTTAAATAGCAACAAGTCTTGTGCCATTCATTATTTGGTTTAGTTTTGACGGCGTATCAACAATTACTGTTAATGATTTTAACATTAACATTAACAACAACAACATTTTTTAATGTTTCTATAAGAACAAATTATTAATAAAGTGTTTTTCATATAAATACAATTGATAAAGTATTTTCCCTAATTACAAATTTTTCCTCCTCTTTTTACCACTACAAATCACTACCATTTCTTGTCTATACTATCTCCACAAACAACAACATTCCTTAACACATTTTATTTACGTATATTCCTCAGGACTCAACAGGTGTTATGATACAAGTTTATTATTTATTAAAAGCAAGCCCATCTCTGTCTATAAAATAACAAACACGATAGTTTTGAAGTATTCCCATGTCGTCGCACGGATGTGGCACACCGACATACTGAGTACTGACATACTTTCTTGGCTTGCTACTCGCGCGGCGGAAGCACGGTCAAGGTTGAGCTTGTCACCTGCGATTAGAACGAAAAATGCTTTTCTTTTGGTGTAGTTTGAATAATATCAATTAGATTGCGAGGCATTAACAAATCTTAAAGTTATTAGTTTGTAAAATTAAAAATAAAAATTAACAGAGAAACGAAATATTCAAGAATTGAACGAGGTTAGAGACAATGTAATATAAGCCATTAATGCTATATAAACAACTAGCGACCCGCCCCGGCTTCGCACGGGTGCAATGGCGGCCGGCCGGTACCGCCGCAAACGCTACGTCCCGCAATTTTTAAATCTGTAATATCTTCGAAAATATTCACTTAAATCATACGGTGTAAAGGGCCATATAGATCTATATTAAATGAACAATGTATTCAAGGTATTTAATTCGTTAAGGATTAATGCTGTATTGGTTAAAATCGCTTCGAAAATTAACCATTATTTGTCGTAAAAAGTAAATGCCAAAAAAGTTATTGTGGGTTATCCATAAGAGATAGACATATACCATCGCGGACTTTTCTGTAGACCTTTTCAATGTGTACAACACTTAGTACATTATTTTGATAAAACTCGTAGGGTTCAGCCTGCGTTTGCAATGTAAGCGGAAAAAATGTAATTATTTACGACATCACATTAGAAACCTCAAAAATAACAGTACTTCTCCACTATTTAATGGATGTTATTATACATATAAACCTTCCTCTTGAATCACTCTATCTATTAAAAAAAACCGCATCAAAATCCGTTGCGTAGTTTCAAAGATTTAAGCGTACAAAGGGACATAGGGACATAGGGACATAGGGACATAGGGACATAGGGACAGAGAAAGCGACTTTGTTTTATACTATGTAGTGATTGTAATAATAAATTTATTTAGATTTAATAAGCCTATATAGGCTCCGACGATATTTTTTACATTCAAGAATACATGTACAGTCACATTCGATATTATAATATGAATACGTAATTATCCTGATTATTTTTCCGACCCAAATATCGACCAATAGAATTGCACCATTCGACGTCACGTGGTACAACCTACATGGTATTATACTGATTATTTTTCCGACCCAAATATCGACCAATAGAATTGCACCATTCGACGTCACGTGGTACAACCTACATGGTATTATACTGATAATTTTTTGAAAATTTTCTCTGGTCGTTGACGTCAAACTGACAGGTTGAATTCAATTGTGAAATTATTGGCCGACATTTGGGACGGAAAAATAATCTCCCGAATACCACACGAGCTTTAAAATTATCTGGCATTTCCCTCAAGGTTCCCTGCAAACAAATAAAGTCGTCAAGTTTTTCAGGAAAAATCACTCGCGCTTCGCGCTCGTGATTTTTTAACCTTGACTAAAAACTTGACTCCTTCATTTGTTTGCAACGAACCTATCGGAAAATACCCGATAATTTTGAAGCTCTTGTGGTATTATAAGTGATAATTTTTTGAAAATTTCTCTGGTCGTTGACGTCAAACTGACAGGTTGAATTCAATTGTGAAATTATTGGCCGACATTTGGGACGGAAAAATAATCCCCCGAATACCACACGAGCTTCAAAATTATCTGGCATTTCCCTCAAGGTTCCCTGCAAACAAATAAAGTCGTCAAGTTTTTCAGGAAAAATCACTCGCGCTTCGCGCTCGTGATTTTTTAACCTTGACTAAAAACTTGACTCCTTCATTTGTTTGCAACGAACCTATCGGAAAATACCCGATAATTTTGAAGCTCTTGTGGTATTATAAGTGAAAATCAATCATTGCTTGAAAAAACAATCTTTGTTTGCCGTAAAGTTTTTTTAACAAATTATACTTATGATATAGGTATATAAAACATATTTCCAAACTGAGTACATAAGTAGTCCGTAGTACCTACTTGTAATTTAACATGTTTTGTATACTCGTAGGTACCTACTACGCGTGTGCTACATTATGCGTAGTACGTACTTGTTTACGTTGAATCCTGGGTCAAACAAAACAAGTTCAATATAACTATATTTTTATAATAATGTAAGTACATGATATAATAAAATCAACACCTATTAGTACTTATTATCTTTGCTGACTTAAAATCGAAAAAAATCTATCTATCGGAGGCATTTGTTTGAGTTAAATCTTAATGTTTTAATTTACAGGTAGTAATGTTAATAATTAATAATTATTGACGAATATGTTAACCCATTTGCAGTTTAACCTATTTGGTGACCCATCACAAATCCAACCGCTAGTAACTGTGCTTTCCCCGAGTCATTACCGAGTATTGGTTATTAGTTCTAGTGTCTATAGTAAAGCACTAGGTCGTAGAGTGGTAATTTAGCGGCTCATTACTGACTGTCTTCAGTATAACGATTAATCATTGCCGCTTGAATGTGTGGTGTAAGGTTGCTTCAATAGGAACATAAACTAAAGATATGCCTTTAATAGGTTTAGTGGTTTCTAGGTTTCCCCATTGAGAATCGTTTATCGCCTTATAAATAACTAGCTGCTCCGCGCGGTTTCACCCCCGTGGCTCCACTCCTGTTGGCCGTAGTGTGATGATATATAGCCTATAACCTTCCTCGATAATTGGGCTATCTAACACCGAAATAATTTTTCAAATCGGACCTCCTGAGATTAGCGCGTTCAAACAAAAAAACAAACAAACTCTTCAGCTTTATAATATTAGTATAGATTACTATCATAAAGTTGGACTGGTAGTTTATTCTCTTTACATTCACACCAAGTTTAAAAGAAACCTATAATTTTGCTAAAGTGTAATCTATCTCTATAGTTAAGAAGAAAAAAAATCTGACGCTGCTTTCATTCCCACATTACCTACTAAAAATTCTGTTTTAATTAACTATATAATATATCCACCAACAACACCCTAATCCGATCATTCCTTTTGCGTGAAAGAAAGGAAGGAAAAACTTATATTCGACGAGTTTAAATTTAGTTGTCCCATAGCAGGTAACTTTACCTATTAAGTTAAGGATCTGTGTCCAGTCAAAAAGGAACAACAAGCAAGAGTAACAAACATCCATCCATGCTCACAAACTTTCCCCTTCGTATTTACTCAAATCGCTTCATCTCCTCCCTCGCGGGCAGGTCACACGAGTTCAAGAATGAAGGGCGTCTGTTATCGGTTTCCTCTTGAACTCGAACCTTCAAAGGTTGCGCTGGCCTTTGGTTTAAGGGATCTGGGCTGATGACACCCTTTCGCACAGCTCAGAGGTGTGGCTTACAGTTAGGATGCTCAAAATATTTAGATGTGACCTTTGCAAGGAACTGTTTTTGGTATGGTATTTCTGCAGTTGCCAGTTGGACACAGCAACATAGGTCTGTTTGGTCAAGCATGTTTAAAGTTCAAACTGCGACTTCAAGCTCAAACTCAAATCAATTTATTAAAGTTTTATGTGCATACTATTCTAACTTTGCTCATATCAGCCATAAATACAGATTAAGGCAATTTTTCTTTTAATCCTAGTTATTCAAAAGTTCCAGGATTCGATCAACAGTTCTTGAAATTACGATTAATTTTGCAATATTTGTTGTTGTTGTTTAAATTAATAATCTTGTATAGTATGTTGTTAATCTTAAATATAGTTCCATCTAGAAGTAATAATACAATTTTCTTTCGGGGATTTATATATCCTTTATATTCAATAATAATATTCAATATTACGAGGTGATAACAAAATTTATAAGAGCTTGTTAGCTACTGTGCATGTAAATACAAAATTTTAACGATTCTTATTTACGACTATTGTATGAGTATGTATAAGTCGTACATATTTAAGGTCAACAATAAAATATATTATACTAGCTTTCCGCCCGCGGCTTCGCCCGCGTTTTCAGAGAAAAACCCGTTCCCGTAGGATTTCCGGGATAAAACCTATCCTATGTCCTTTCTCGGGTATCAAAATATATCTATACCAAATTTCATGCAAATTGGTTCAGTAGTTCAGGCGTGATTGAGTAACAGACAGACAGACAGAGTTACTTTCGCATTTATAATATTAGTATGGATGTAGTAATAAACTAAATGTGCATAATGTATTAAGTGTGAAAACGGTATATAAGCTTGTTTAAATTATTTATTGTACTATTTATCTGTTAGTTTGTGTTAAATTATCAGGTCTTTATATTCCTTTGTTAATGTAAATTTTACATAAGTAACTCAAGTATTCAATTTCTTAACTTACACTAAAAATTAATATGTATTGAAGTGAAGACACGGTAATACTTACCTAATACCGTAAGCATATTGTGTTTAGCACATCACAAACTTGGTTAGGTACCTATAAAAGAAAACTAATGATACATACTTCAATTTTTTATCTTTCTGCCTGTTTGGGCGTTTTGAATAATTGTTAGAGCGATTTTAATGAGAGTTTTAAAACTCATGTTCCAAAGAATACTATCAGAATCAGAATCAGACTTTAAAAAAAGAAAATAAACTAGGTTTAAATCAATATTCTTAGTATTTCTTCAGTTTGCAGAAGAAACGTAAACTTTTTATGCTTTCCATCAGCCACTATAAATAGAAAGATCTCATCCGAGTTTCTTGGAAGCGATGCTATAATGCATGTGAACTGGGTTTCTATTGAGGTGTCATTGTTACACACGAGATAAGTACATACACTTTACTGTGCGAAAGAGATTTTGAGCGAAATGTAGCGGAGTTTTAAGTTATAAGGTGGATTAATTATTATTAGCCAAATTAAAAAAATATAATTTTTGAAGTTAAACTTCTTCAGGCGCGTTGAGAGTAAAATTGAATGGTCGCGTCATGGCAATACCGTCACGTCATGGAGTAAGGCGACGATTTTGGTAACTTTGAATCTTGCCAAAGAAGTTTCACTTCTGACATGTGTGCTCGGTACACACGCTCTTTTTTATTCTATTTAATAATTTTTACGACTAAAGTGACCTAACCAGCTGTATTTCTGATGAAATCTTTGCTATTCAAAGCCCTTGCTCGATAAATTAGGAACAAATTACACAATCGTACTTTAGTTATTCTATTGTGCACCAATTTTACGCACAGTATTTTATTTCACAAAATTGGCAATAACTTCAATGTACAAATAAATTGAAAATTAAAATCTAAAAGTCTATTGAAGCTGTGAATCTGTGCTTATGCTTCTTTAATTTCTATATGGAATCTGGAAAAACATAATAACGTAACTATGTTCGATATAACATAACAATTAACTAATTGCAAGAGGCTATTACTTGCTATTTTGCCAAGTCTTTGAGCAAAATGTTAGAGAGACTGTAATTGTCTAAAATAGTTTACAATAGATCACGCAAAAAATTTGGCATCTCACTAATAGGTACCATACGTGTCAAAGCCAAAAGGCATATTTACACAAATCATTCCCGTTGTTCTGTCATATCATATCGCACACACGTGTGTAAAATATATGTAGAATATTGAACTTGTATGTTGATGTGTAAATAAACATTCAGGTTGTGTTTCCATCGAATTTTAGAACATAGTGTTTTGTATGGTAATTGGCACTTGCTCTTGGTGTAATACTTTTTCAATGTGGTTTTAGGGTGGATTTTATAGTTCCTTTTATAAGAACATGGCTTGATAAGAGGCTTTATTAGCTTGAATATACTTATATTTTCCATACCTACTTGAAATTACGTGCAATTATCTAAATACATGCTTCTTTGAAGTACTCTAAAAAAAATTATATTTCTTTTATCATTTCCAAAGAAAGTTCATATAATTTGTTCATATAATTTGTTAGCTAGTTCATATTATTTATTATGTCCATTTCCTTCTCCTCAATGTCGTTAAATGATATTAAACATGTCTAAGTACGATGCGCAAATATCATAAACTCGTCGTGTGATGGCTGCGCGGAGAAATCACGTTGCGCCGTAAGTAGGTTGAAGAAAGAATCTGCGCCTGCGATGTATGGACAGCAAAACAACTAAAGAAAAAAAAATTGCGTGAGAAATTGCGTGTACTGTTTTATGATTTTGTAGAATAATTGGTGTAATGCGGGTAAAAAAACATAATATAATAATATACTCTAAAATTTTATGAAATTAGTTTTTTTTAATCAAGTTCTAACAGTAAATATTCATATAAAGAGGAAAGAAAATAAGTCTTTCATTTTTATCCTATTCATCATTGATCAATTCATGATCTTTTCAAAGGCAGATAATTTCAATGAAATTTCGCAATAGGTTCAAAGTATTGTGTTAATTCCCCAATTTGACGCCGAAATTGAAATGTCTCAATCCTACAATTACATAAATCAGTTAGTGATTAAAGGCATGACGAATGATTCCATTTAGGAGTTAATTCAATTTGATTGTGCAAACATTTTGACAATAAGCTTGACTGCAGTTATTATTTTACTGAGCAAAAAAGTTACAACAATATTTACGTGGCCCTTTGTCATATACAAAATACCTATAATAAACTAAAATATGTATTGGCAAATCTAATTTTATAATTATATTTTATTTATTAAATTGTTTATCTGGAGAAAGGTGTTACAATTACAATGAAATGCACAACAAAGACGAAACCCATTTTTATATCCATTGTACAACAATTAATGTTAAGTATTAATCATAATTTTTTATCATCATTATTTACACGCATGATTAGATTTGTAGGTAATTATTTTCTCAATGGATTCCTCGAGCTCCTTTAATTATGTATTTCTATAATTTTTTTCATGTACATTTTTTTGCGCACGCTACTTGCTATTGACATTGGTTACGCGCGTTTTCTCCGCCCTGCAGTACACTACACAGTACACACCTGACGCAAAAAGTCGATTCGTCGCGCATTATATATCTTTTCACATCCGACTTCTCTTACGGAAACTGTGCGAACTCTTTCACCGGCCTTTGTTCGCGACCCACATGCGCATAGAAATCATCCCATGACCTTGCAATGAAACAACAAATAACAAAAAAAATCTCAATTTATTTTACATTAATTTACACTTATGGAAATCGAAAATAACCTACACATCTACCATTAAGTACGGCGTATTAACATTCGCTATAAATATGTAATATATATTCGCGGCTCTCGTCGCGACGCGGCAGTGTTACTGTTAACAAGATACGAGGATATACAAATTACAAAATTACAAATCAATAAATACTTAAACAGCTAATATGCTTAATACTAAAAAGGTACTTTTAGTCTACGAGCACTGTAGGAAACGCCACGTGTGAAACACTTGATAATTTTGAGATTCGAAGACGAATTTAATAAAAAAATTAATTTCATGAAACATTGATATATATTTTATTATTTAAAAAGAAAATGAAGGTATAAGGGCGTTTCACAAACGTGCATTTAACCCACAGTGGGTAGAACGGTTCTACCTTTTGTGTTTAAAGGCTTTTCACCGACATTCGTTGCCTAGCTGAGCGTGGACAGACTTACAAAATATATTGTTTTGGACGAAAATACTATCCAATTACATTTTTTTACCTGTGAAACCTGATTATTACTACATATTTTAATCAAAAATACATTGGAAAATTTTATTTACCTTGTATTACATTATTGGAATACATTTCCATCCTAGAAATTTCTTTAATATACTAATAATCGCACAATGGACATTAATTTTAGCACCAATTGTTTTCAAACCTAAAAAAATCATAGTTTATTCACAAGTAAACTGTTTTTCTTTACAACCACTCAGCTCTCTTCAACTACCAAAGTAAAAAGGAATGTTTTTATATATTTTTATAAATACCATTTTGTCATGGATTTATTTGTGCTAACATTCCGTAATCTGTCTTTATTTAAGTAACGATTTGGACGGCAAAGTTTTTATTTACAATTATAAATATACAATTTAAAACACTAAACGTAACAAGAATATCATTTTATTATAAAACAAGTCACCAATTTTAATTAAATCCTGAAAATATCAATAGAGATGAACGATGAACTATTTTAAAGAGATTCAGTTGTGATGATGATGATGATTTTAATGTTTGTGATAATAAATGATGTATGATGTGAATTAATATTAAAATGTGAAATGCGTAAGTACTATAAATTTAATGAAAAAAATGGTTGCCTGTAAAGTCGGTTTTACGGGCGAAGATTTTACGTGACAACGTCTTTTTCTCGGTAGAATATTTATGTGCTGCGCGCGCGGCAGACCGCGGGCCTCTCTCTCGTTCGGTGACTCATCGTAACGTTACCGAGCGTTACACTTTTTCATAAGTGACTCCCAGCCGCAACCTAATTTAAGACGTTGTCACGTCAAAATCTTTCGTCTGAGTAGGTATGATAATATCATAATACTGAGCTATACAGTGTAACTAACATAACTTTCTTTTACATATTATGATATAGATATTTTTATGGTAGTTTATACTTTATATAATGGCACCGAAGCTTTTTCACTCACAATAAAAGGAAACCGCAACGAAACGTTTTATTTTAAGTTTTAAATTTAAAAATAGATAATGTTTAAAAAAAAAAATTGGTTGCCTGTAAAGTCGGTTTTACGGGCGAAGATTTTACGTGACAACGTCTTTTTCTCGATCATAGTTGAGTGGGAGAGAGACGCAAGGCATTCGGCGGGCCTCTCTCTCGTTCGGTGACTCATCGTAACGTTACCGAGCGTTACACTTTTTCATAAGTGACTCCCAGTCGCAACCTAATTTAAGACGTTGTCACGTCAATAATGAAAATGAATGAATTAAATATAGATGAAACTAAAGTGTTCAAAAAATATTAGCGTGTCGCATTCTGTGTCTACATAAGCGAATGATAATTCCTAATTGTTTTGTTTGTAAAGAAGTAAAATAGATGAAAAATAAATTGGTCTATTTGCTATTAATTCGCTGTCCTACTTAAGGAGTTGCGTAACAACGGATCGTTGTTATTACATTTGATTTTAAAGTTTTTCGATCATTTCCCGGACACGGTTGTTCCGCTCGCATGCGCCCGCGCACCGCAAGGATTCTTCAAGCCATCAATTATTTCATTAAAGTGGAATGTTCGTACGAGATTCGGAGGATATTTACACTAATAACATTCAGATGTTGATTTATAACGCTATTTTTACTGAAATAAATATATTATGTAATGATGAATGATGGGGATTATGTAGGGATGATGCGAATGAAAATATTAATTTGAGACCAAAACAATGAAATGAGTGAGCACTAACTAAAACTCTACTGGGAGCGTCGCAAATAGCCTCGTGAGCTTTGTCCACATTAAATAATACAAAATAAGTAACTAATATTATACATTATAAAGCTAATTAATATCTTTTAAATTTGACTATAAATAGGTAATCGGAGTAAGCATTCACACTCGAAAAATATAAATTATTTGAAGAGTTAAAAGATTCGTCGTTCACTGTTCGTTCAACGCTCGGTGCTCATCGACCGTACACACATTCTAATACAACGCGCAACGAACGACGCACAAGTCTTAATCATCTACACAACAAAATAAAACAATATTATCTACATAATAAATCTGAAGGGCTTAAAACTAGTTAACATTGCACTTTTCCTTAGGAGGATATAACTACGGGGTCGAACATCTCGAGAAGACAATTACACATCCAATACACAGTTCACAGGTTCAACACACACACTAGGAGCTAGGAAATGCTTGCGGTCAGTCGCGGCCGATCCGCTTGTGTATCTGCTGGTGCTTGATGAGATGCGCCTTCTGGCGGAAGGCCTTCGCGCACACGTCGCAGCGGAACGGCTTCTCGCCCGTGTGCGTCCGCAGGTGCACCTTGATGTTCGACTTGTTCAGGAAGCCGCGGTTGCAGATCCCGCAGCGATGGACCGGCTTCTCTTTGCCCAGGAGGCCACTTAATTCGGCTGATGTGGCGGAAGAGAAGGCTAGCGAGCTGCCGTGCAAACTGCCGTTGTTCCCCTGTTTTGCTTTTGCGCGACTTCGTTTCGACTTGCTGGATGGTGTGACTGTCGTCGTGTGCGCGTGGGGATAGCCAAGAAGCCGGTCAGGGCTGCATAAACCGTCTGGTTTTAAGCTCAGGGCGTAATGAGGTGCGTATCTTCCATTTAAAAGGCCGCCCACTCCGTCTGTCGTTGAAACTGCGTTCCCGGGTGGCGACGACGTCGATATCACTTCCATCCCGTAACTCGTCGAACTCGGGGCCTCTTGTTTGACGGGCGGCCCGTTTTGTAACCGATTTTGGAGTAGGGGCATGTAACTTTGGGTGAGCAAATTTTGGAGGGTCGAGCCGGCTTGGCCGAAATTATTTTGGAAGAACTCTTGGGTTTTTGAAAACTTTTGATTGGCTTTGCTGGGGTAATCGAGCCCCGAAGTGTGGCTGGATTGAGAAGGGGGAGGAGAAATGGAAAGGCCGAATTCAGAGAGATCTTGAGGGACAATTTTCTCTCCGTGCTGACTGCTGGCGCTCGTTATCCACGTCATGTCAATGTCCATCCAACTGTCTCTCGAGTCGTTTCTTTCTGGGTCTTCCGGCTGCGATGGAACAGTAGTGTCGGCGATTGCAGAGCCAATGATGGCTGCTATGTCTTCTATTGAACTTAAATCGTACATTTCTTGCTTAGGCGCATCATCAAAGAGCTTGGCTGGCGGGGAACAAGATTGTGCACAGGAATCCGCCGCCCCGGGCGCGGTCGATTCCGCAAAAGGTTTCGTATCGGTCACATCGAGCGGGAAAGGCTTCACGTCTTCCAAATCGGGCGGTTCCGAGTCGGTAGGACAGGTGGAGGACGACACGACCTCGTTGTCGGCGCCGTAGCCGCTCTGGGTGGGGTAGTTGTTGTTCTCCTCGGGAAGGCGCTGCGCGATCGCGTGGAAGTGGTGGCCGGAGATGCCGTTGATGGAGAGGTGTCCCGTGTAGCCGGTGAAGGGGGGGAGCGGCTTGAGCTCGGCGAGGGGCGGGGGGGCGAGCAGCGAGTCGAGCAGCTCGTGGCAGGGCGGGGAGGAGGCCTCGATCTTGGGGTCGAGCCAGCAGGCGCCGAGCAGCAGCTCGTTGCCGCCCGGCCCGCCGCCCGCGACGCCCGCGCACTTCATGCCGCGCCTCACCGCGACGCCAGAGCCGAGAGAGACCCCGCCACCACCATACTTAGATGCCGCCACCCTGTCGCGCTGTCTGGAATTAAAGAGAAAACGACGTTTAGTATTAATATTAATCTAATTCTAAATCATTTAGAGCTTAAAATATGAATTGACTTTCATGGTAAAGAGACTTGGTGGTCAATGTTTTTAATTAATAAACTAGATTTATTTATCGTTTTGAAAGTAAGTTTTGTTGTGTGCACGATTTGCACAGTTTGCAATCGTTTCATGTTCAAGTTTTTCTGTTGTGTGACAAACATTTCATTCTTTTACATGCAATCCAAAATCCAATTTATAGTCTGCGCTGTCGAAAGCAACATAATAAGTAGGTAACGTAAATATGAACCGAGATATTGTGTTAAATGGTGCCCATTTTGCCGCGTGCCGCTCGCTCCGCCTCACTAAGCATTTGTGTTAAGATATATACTATTTTATTTACATTCGTACTACGCTCTATTTTCATTGTCTCCTTGCAAAACTATGTTATAAAAACGTTCGTGTATAGTGGTTATGATTTTGTTATTTGTATATTTTGAATGTTCTTTTAAATTGGATTTTGGTTGGCTAATGATTCTGTGAAATTTTCAATAATGGAAATAAAAAAAAAAAACAAATTTTGGTTAGCATCTTAGCTTGATTATTGGTAATAGCTACCACCCTATTTATATTATCTTATCTAGATATACAATTTGCAAAATATGTACATATACTTTTCATTTTAAATTAATTGTTTTATTTTTGATCGTGCAAAATTTTTGAAATGATGAGCTATTTTTAGTACCTAGTTAAATATAAGTCAATAAAAGTAAATTTTCTTTACGATTAATTAAGTTATGTCTCATAGCTCTGACATTTTATGTATCCTCTTCAAATTATTTACAACTTACAAGATCTAGATGTATTACAATACATAAATAGTTTGTGTATTTTGAACTAAAATTATGCATTTAGCAATTAATGTAATATTGTTTGTAGGAAGCCGTTTTACGGATAGCATAGCCGGTGGCATACTTAATGCAAACATGCACAATTAGGCTTGCTTATGATGACCGTGTTTTTAGTTTAAACTAGTTTTAGTTTGCGACTATGTTCGTGTTTAATTAAGATCTGAATAGGAATTTGTTCTTCTCTGTTTATTTTATTTATATTCTAATTTAGTTTATCAATTTATGATTTATCGGCAGCTTTTAATATGGCTTGCGTCGTGTTTTATTGAATAAAAATTCGGGGGAGATTCTTTGAAACAAATTTATGACCATTTGTAATAAAATAGTTACTGTAGAATAATTTAATTGGACCATATTTGTATTGTGATATAAACGTAAGTTTATTTATTAGTTTTAAGATTCACACAAAGAACGTTCACAAAAATTAACGATGCAGACGATTGGGATTCAGTAACTGAATTAATTTTATAACATTTAGTTAATATGTGCAAGTAAACGTTTAAAAAACGAAAAAAACAAAATCAAATTTTGGAACAAAATCCATTGTATTTCGATTTGCTCCAAATCCAACAATATCCTAGTTGATACCATTTCGCCGGGTGTTGCACCAAATTTGATGTAGAAACATGCGCATGCGGCTAAAGGACCGATATCACGCACAGTTGCCCAAGCATTGCACGCAATTCGCAATAATCCAATAAAAAAACTGTAGATTATTATAAAAATTCGTCTCGGCTAGCCAAGAGCGTGGCCTTCTAGATTTTCGCAAAGTTATTGCGCCGGTCGTCGGCCCGTGGCGGGTTGCCGCAATGGACTAAAAAAAAATCGTTTCAAGATTTTTGTGATTGCGTTTTGAACGTGACTTTATTGGCATTAATTGACTAAGGGTTCCTATAGCTATAGTAAGGAAATTTTCGCGGTTACATAGCTATAGTATGTACATATGTATATAGAATTAGAAATGGCAGCGATTCGCGTGGTTACTGACCCTAACAATTGTGTAGGGTTGTGTGTGTTCTATTCAAAGTGCAGTGGAAATGTTTCTGTAGTGTCTTTATGCTTGTAATATATCATGTGTGTTGTATAGAAATGAATGTTTATGAGCAGTTTAGCAAATAGTACAGGATCCGCTTACTTTGGGATTAGATTGCTTATGTAAACCGTTCAAGAATAAAACATTTTTTAGATATTTTTAACGTCGTGATTCCTTGTTAGATGATCACAATATTATTAAATTTCATTTTTATCATTAATTTTATTGTATTTTGAATAATTTACGAATCAAATCATATTTTTTTAAATGTACCTTTACGCGTAATAATAAACAGTGATTATACCTATTTAAGTGGATAAAGTGTGTAAATAAACTTAATTCAATTAGTTTTAAATATTTATATATTAGCTTTTTAAATAAAAGAACTTTTATTTCTTAGAAACAATATCGACCTCATTGTTATTGGTAAATTGTTTGCAATAAATAGTTACAATTTTTGCAATCACAAGAAAACAGCAGCTTATTTGCAGCTATAAAATTGTATGATAATTGAATCTCTTTTATCACTACATAGTATAAAACAAAGTCGCTTTCCCTGTCCCTATGTCCCTATGTCCCTATGTCCGCTTAAATCTTTGAAACTACGCTACGGATTTTGATGCGGTTTTTTTTAATAGATAGAGTGATTCAAGAGGAAGGTTTATATGTATAATAACATCCATTAAATAGTGGAGAAGTACTGTTATTTTTGAGGTTTCTAATGTGATGTCGTAAAAAATTACATTTTTTCCGCTTACATTGCAAACGCAGGCTGAACCATACGAGTTTTATCAAAATAATGTACTAAGTATTATACACATTGAAAAGGTCTACAGAAAAGTCCGCGATGGTATATGTCTATCTCTTATGGATAACCCACAATAACTTTTTTTTGTCATTTACTTTTTACGACAAATAATGGCTAATTTTCGAAGCGATTTTAACCAATACAGCATTAATCCTTAACCAATTGAATACCTTGAATACATTGTTCATTTAATAAAGATCTATATGGCCCTTTACACCGTATGATTTAAGTGAATATTTTCGAAGATATTACAGATTTAAAAATTGCGGGACGTAGCGTTTGCGGCGGTACCGGCCAGCCGCCCGGCTATCTATTTTATACCCGTGCGAAGCCGGAGCGGGCCGCTATGTTTTTATATACAACGTTCACAGTTTTTCTGTAGTGTATTTAGTATCAGCATTGCACCCGTGCGAAGCCGGGGCGGGTCGCTAGTATCAACTAAAACGTTATACTGTTGAATTAGATTGGCCGTGTTTAAATACTTATTCTTAATCGTTTAATTATTAATTAAAATATCGCTTTTATTACAACAATCTATTTAAAAAGAATCGCAATATTACTTAGGTAACTAAGTAATTGCCAGAATAGCCTAAAATATAAAATACATAGAAGTATTGTGTCTATACAAGCAAGTTACAATGAGGTTATCCAGATTCATAATATTTTCTGTCAAATATAACTAAAATAAAATTATTGCACGCATTAGAAATATTGAATTATTACAATTTCAAGCTGCAATTTCGAGGTCACTTGCTATTCGATTGTCAACCAAAAATCGATATCGAATCAAATCGAGTAAACAATCGATGTCGTCTGAATTGGAAAGAAAGTTGAGGTCCGGTTCGCTACGCGCTCGGCTGCTTCAGTGAAAGTCAGTAAACAGAGCCTAGGGCCTCCACAAGCGGTTATCTGACTTTTCTTATTTACAATATGAGTATAGATGTCTTTTTCGTAATTTCAGTATAATTAGATATAGCGCTTAATTCTGTTATAAACAAAACAAGTACTTTGTGTAAACAAAACATTAAGTACTTTAAACGTTAATTAGAGCGCCATCTAGTTTTAAATTCCGCAACCTGTACAAGCAAGTACCTATAGAAAGCCAAGTTGAAGTGAAAATTACAAATAAAGGTAAAAAGTTACTTTGTACCATATAATATTATTAGAATTTTTAAACAAAAAAAAATCGTAGTAAAATGTCAGACAAACAGGTAAAAATAACAAAAAATAAAAAGCTGACTACTGAATTTAAATTTTCGCAGTCATTTCAAATGCCAAGTAAGTAGAGTAGAATAACTATGTACTAAGTTATTTCTGAGAGTTCATTTTAAAGCATCGTTAACTTGAAAATTTGACCGACCTAGAAAAAAGTTATAATTTTTTAGCGCAGATCTAAAATTGGATATTAAGATTTGTAATTTCAATATCCGCTACTATTTTAATAAGATTTTAATAGAATCTTAAGTGATTCAACGTTTTTTAATAGTATTTTATAGGCTTTTTATTAATAATTTAAAACGATTTAAATAGTTTGTATATTTTGCATTTTTAAAGTTATTTTTATCTCAAATTTACCATTAATAGTATATTCAAATTTAAAAATAACTATGGTAAATATAGCACGAACGGTACCAATTTCTATAAATGCTTTATGCGTAGGAATGTTCTGCGATATTAAAGTTTCTATATAAAATTCTAAATGCCAAGTCCGGCTAAATATAGAGAAGTCTAAAACGGTCTTCCAGCCTTGAGGTAGGTTAAATCTGGGGGCTCTAAGGCATTTACCGCAAGCCATTGTGAATCAGTACCGTGAAAATCGAAAACTTGACCGAGCGCGCGCAATTATGCCGCTTAACGCACAATGTCAAGGTTGAATTTCCCCTGCGCAAGTTCGGCTGTTACGTCCTATGGGTATCGAGGTACACTTTACGCTACTGACACACTTCCGCGTAGTACCGTTAGGCGGCCCTGTTCCGTTCTTCCGTCTCATTCACTCTCGTTGCGGCGCGTATCTCGCTCTCTGTCCGCGTGCGACAATTTTTCGATGCGGGCGCAGCATGTGGGTTGGCCCGAAAATTCAGTTCGTGATAGGATTTTTTCGAAGTGGGGACGATGTGGACCAGGTCAGCGTGGGTAAGGGGGTCACGTCGGTGGCTCGCATCACGTTAAGCGTATCCTGATTGAATAATTGCTGAATAAATCAAAATTGCCCGCTGAATCGGTAATGAGACGAAATGAGAAATAAAGTGACTTTTGCGGTTCGACTTATTTACTCGAACCTTTGAATACTGAAAATGCCTCTGTAGCGAGCTTTTGACTGTTCGTTGTGGAATAATTAAAAACATCCGAAGTGTAATTACAAGTAAAGTATTAATTGCTGTTATTACATTTCAATTACAGGATTTTAGCAAATTTTTTGTACTCATTTCTAAATACCTATAAAATTATACAGGGTGTCCCACTATCGGTATACTAAGCGCGAAGAGACTTATAGTCTTGCAAACACTGATCACGTAAAAAATACATAAACAACAAAATTACGCCAAAAATTATTTGCTAAATTTTTCCTTCAAATTCATGTTTTCTTCTCTAGCTTCGCGCAGCCGGCATATAATGCTTCGCTTATGTGAGCATTTTGTCTATGAAAACATAATATTAAACGATAGCTCACGTGCGGGTGGCAAAGCTGGGCGGGTTGCTTGTTAGGGGTGTACACATAGAGTTTTAAGAATTCATCTATTTGAAAAAAAAATGCATCTGGAATTTTATAAGTATTTTTTACGTACTCAGCGTATGCAAAACTATAACCTCCATTGAGCTTAGAATACCGACGGTGGGACACCCTGTATTGTGAATTGAGACGCATGCCTTATGATACTTAATTAAAGTGAAGATTTTATATTTATATAAGATTAAGTGCATTACAATAGGTAATTTGCCATTTATGGGTTTTGTTTAGTACCTAATAAAATAAAATATAATAATTTACTTTTTAGAACCCGTATATATATAGACTAGATTTCACTTATTTAACATAAACGTTAGCTGATAACTTATCATACACAAACTACTCCTGTTAAATATATTTATTATATTTGAAGCTTGTATTTTTCTTTTCAGGTAGGTAATAATTTAATAGACAAAATCAAAACGAGATGAAATAAATAATTAATGTTTAGGGGTAGGTCACAAGAAAATGGCGCTTTTTTTAATTTAGTATAGAAATTGTTTATTATTTTAAGTGTGGAATAAAAACCTCTAAAAATTAAAATACCTAAAAAGCTTAAAAAAATAACATAAATAAAAACGTAAAGTCACCTTGCCACACATTCCACAGCTCACGTAAAATCAAAAAACTTTCACTGCCAATAATTTATATATTTTAGCACAGCACGACATATAATATGTCCAAAAAGCACAAGTACCGACACCCTCACGTCGCAAGAGCACATCACTAACTGGGCTATTTTCTCCCGAAAAGCAATAAAAATCAACTTTTAAGTAAACAATAGCGTGCTATTTCAGATCCTTACCGTTACCAGCTACCTTGCTATAAAATTACCGCCCGTAATAAAAGCCTACAGATAAACAACTATTCAAACGCTTTATTTGTATGTACTTTTACGATCGCCGAAATTGCAAGTAAATATTCATGATTTTGGGGAATTCTTTACTCGTTTGAAAGATAACCGACACCTGACTAAGTTGTTTATTGCCTCGAAATATGGTCACTAATATTTATAAACAAAATGCTTTTATAAGTGATAGTGATCTATTATTTATGTATATTCATATTAATAGACGCCCCAAAACAGAGGTTATAAATTCATACCATAATTTTTCGAGGCTTATGTTTATCAAAAGAACGAAACAATATAATTGCTTTCGTATACAAGCAAATTACATTATTGCGTGAGAAAATCAACATTGTCTTCACAAGATCTTATGCTCGAAGAAAAGACTTCAACGAGCGTATTGTTCGGAGATCGATTAATTTCTTTGCTCAGAGGAAATCTATTTTCAGATAATCGCAGTAACATATCGCGTTTTTATCTATTTATAAGTCGAATAATTTTCTAGAACAGTTATTTATAAGTTTAACGCCACGTTTGAGCATGATTTCAAACTGAACGGTAATAAAATTCATGTTTTTGTTACTGTTCTCTTATTTACTCTCAGACCTTCAGTCCCTTTGATATTACCGATATGCAGAGAACATTAAAGTAGCGGTAGAGTGTTATCTATTTGAAGTTAAAAACAATGGCTTGGACCCTAATCCTAATAGCCTAATATAAACATGACCTGCCTGTACCGTTACAACGGGTTCTGTCGCGTGATTTTGATGTCAATTTTTTGGGAATTTTAACGTGTTAAATACTATATTTAGTATGTTTAAAAATAGACTGTATATGTAAGGATATTAAATTATAATAAGTTATTAACAAAATATTCTTTATTCAATAGAACTTTAACAATTTAATATTAAAGTGAGCCTTAATATTTGTATTTATAATTTGTAACAGTCCAATTTTAGTCCTATTTGAGAAGAGCAATATTGAAAGAATAGTTATAGTGAAAGAATTTAACGTCTTTCAATGATTCCTAACATATCATTTAATTCAGTGCAAAACTACTTACTTTTCAGTGAACAAATCAATACAAGAAGTTATAGGTACACTGTTTAATCTCACAACTAATAAATAATAAATAGTTAGGATCAAGTGAACTTAACTGTACCGTTGAGCGGTTCTGTTAATTATTTCACTGCTTCATAGCGCACTCATGCATGCGTTATGTAGACAAGGATACCTGACTCTATTCATTAGTATCTTAATAATATTGTAAATTCTAACTAATATATGTTTTAATAACAATATTCAAACATTAATATATAATCGAGGTGTATTATAATAGAGTGTTGATAGGTTCTAAAAATATTATATATTATTCAGTTGTAGCATAATGTTAAAACCATGAAAAGATAATTACATAATAGTTGTACACAAAATTTTAAAACCCTGGGAGATAAATAAATGATCCTTAATCTATCTTTTAAGTTTCCAGCACATTGCTCGTTTACATTTCACGTTATTTCAACATGCGCAATGCGGAATCTATGAAAAGATAACTTTATACAATTATAAATATTTTTAAAATGACTATAGAATAAATAAATAAAAAATTAAATGTGGCTTGGGGTTTGTAAGTTCTGTTCTCATTGAGTGGATTTGGTGAAGTAAAGATTGTAAATTCGAACTACCTCTCCTTCTATATATGTACTTTCGTAGGTACTTACTACTTATATATAATGGATTACTAGTTAGCACTTTGAAAATATCAACTATATGTATAGCTAGAGAGAACCAAGCATAGAAAAGTTAAATTTTCACTTTATGCTAGTGGAATGACTTCAATGCAATTATAGTTTCTAATAAAATATAACGCGTGTAAAATTTATGCTCAATATTAATTAATAAGTAATAATAAGAGTCAATACCCACTTGATATATGTAAATAATATAATTTACGTTTATTATGAAATTCATTGATTTAATACAATGTAGATTTTGCTACAGAAAAAAATGTGTAGAAGGTATTATTAGTTCGTCGCCGGTAAATTTTATGTAAAAATTCATAAATTTAATATAAATCTAAACTAACAATCTAAAACATGATAGATCATTCCCTAGCTCTTAGTCCACTTGACTAGCACCTAATTTGCATTATAATATGCAAACAGATTTGTTCAAACAGCTATAAACTTAAGCAGAAAGGATTGTATTGTTTCGAAGAAAACATTTTAAATGGTAAATTTTGTCACAACTTCCTATTGATAGGTTCGAGGAATAAGGATACAGAATAATTAGAATACTTTAGAGAAAGACAAAATACATCATCTGACGGTAGGCGACGCGGACACGTCACTTATGTTGCCGCTCATGTATCTTCAATATCATAAAATAAAAGACGATTAGTAGAATTATTGCATAATAAAATGAATATCCTGTCATTCTCAGGTAAGTACGTATATTTGTTTATGTTTATTGTCCATTTTAACAACGTATGCAGTACTTTAATTACCGTATTACATTTGACGCTCCGCGTAGACCCTGTTTTAAACATTTGATTACGATTATTAAAGGCTTAAATTCACTCTGAGTTATTAGTTTTATTCTCGATAATATAATGTAAAGTTAGATTGCTGGGTCTGATAAAGAGTCGTCTTATTATTAACGAACTTCAACGTTATAATATAAGGTCATAAATAACGAAAAATCAAGATGAAATTTGAGATAAGGTTCATTGGATACAAATGAGAAGCTTAGAAAACTGCCTCGTTCCAAAACCGTTTATTTTTAATCTAGGTTTGTATTGTATCAAGCAACCTTTAATAGTAATATAATAAATAATAAAATAGATATTTGAGCAGAATAATAAAATTCACTTGTATAGTATACGATTCGGTTCAAGAATTTTTAAACGTGCGTGTAAATTATATTATCTTATGTAAATAAGCTGAAATACTTAGCGTAGGTATTTAGCAAGTTACAAAAAATACATCCCTCCAAAATCAATGACGTCACATTATGACAAAAAAGTATTCCAAATACAAAATCTCAAGCAATTATCGATACAACACGGTCATCGTCCTTGCAGGGATAGCCCGGGATGGTTCGTTCCATCTAACGGGATTGGGGTCAGCGACCTGCGGGATCGTGACGTCATGACCTTGGACGTTTTTTTGGCCTCGAGCCGTTTGGGATGTTATTTCATCTCTTGAATGATGTTTGGTGGTTATTCTTTTAGTTTGTTTGCCACACACGACTCTGTTTAATTTAGAATAGGAGATATGTAAGGATGTAATATAAATATGTAATTAATAATGGAATGTTTATTTATGTAAGTGTAATTGTCATAAGTGTGATTATATATTATTATGCCTAACTATGATATTATTATTACTATGAAATTAATAAACTACACTACTTGAATCCAATTCCAGACACTATAATGATTTCAATGTTGAAAATGTAATTAAACTATTGCAATTTGCAACTAATAAAATATGATTAAATTTATATTGTGTAGTTAATAATAATAATTATCAATAGATTTCTAAGTGCAAATTATGTATATTAATATTAAAATTTAAAATGAAATATTATGTTGTGTGATTCCATTTAATAAATAAAACATTTATACTTAGTTCAATATTCTGTAATATGTTCAATAATATTTAAAGAAATGAAATAATGTAGAGTCCAACGTCTTCTGTGCACGAAAATTAATGAAAATAATTAAAATCTACGTATTACATATATGTTTAAATCTTATATATAAAAATGAATCGCAAAATGTGTTGGTAAGCGCATAACTCGAGAACGGCTGAACCGATTTCGATAATTCTTTTTTTATTATATTCCTTGAAGTACGAGGATGGTTCTTATGTAGAGAAAACGTAAATATTATGTGCCACGGGCGAAGCCGGGGCGGACCGCTAGTAATATTATATTTTTAACCCCCGATGCAAAAATATGGGTGATAAGTGTTTGACCGCTGTGTGTGTGTGTGTTTGTGCCACCGTAGCTCGCTAGCAGGTAATCCGAATTAGATGATGTTTTTTTGTTAGGCAGCATATTTTCCGACGCTGGTTCTTAAATAAACTGTATCAAAATCGGTTCATTCATTTATTGTGTAAAAGTGGGAATGAAAATAACTAAAGTTGTCGAATATCCTTTAGTGATATATTAAATGAAAGTGAACGACCTATCAGTAAAAATAAGTCAAATTTTATCAAAATCGGTTCATCCATTTATTTGATATAGGTATAAAAGTGGTAGATAATAAAAAAAGTGAATTTTGACTCAAGTGACATATGAAATGAAAGGGCATGTAAAGTATAATTAGACATATTTAATCAAAATCGGTTCATCCATTTACTATACCTATATACAGGGTGTAATCGTTAAGTGTGCACAGGCGATTTTTCCGTAAGTATTACAAATAACAAAAAACTTTAAACTGATATCGAAAGTACTTAACCTAATGAGTAAAATGGCGGTAATAAATTTTTAAAAATAAATCGAGAAATATCAAAAAAATTATCTTTAAACCCTCCCATACATTAAGTATGAAATATGAATATCCCATATACATTTAATATGAAAGATTTTAGCTTTCTTTTTCTTTTTTGGTTTTCTGCTTTAATTACTTCGCAAATTTGAAGTGGCATTTTCCACGCTTTTTCCGGACATTTTCACGCATTTTCCGGATATTTTCCGGGGATTTTCCGAGCATTTTCCGGGCATTTTCCAGGCATTTTCCACGCTTTTTCCGGACATATCCACGCATTTTCCGGATATTTTCCAGACATTTCCCTGGCATTTTCCGGTTATTTTCCGGGATATTCCAGACATTTTCCGGGAATTTCCCAGGCATTTTCCGAGCATTTCCCGGGGATTTTCCGGATGTTTCCCAGACATTTTCCGGACATTTCCCTGGCATTTTCCGGGAATTTCCCAAGCTTTTTCCGGGGATTTTCCGAGCATTTCCCGGGGATTTTCCGGATGTTTTCCAGACATTTTCCGGACATTTCTCAGGCATTTTCCGTGCGATTTTCCAGGCATTTTCCGGATATTTTCCGGACATTTTCACGCATTTACCGGATATTTTCCGGACATTTTCACGCATTTTCCGGATATTTTCCAGGCGTTTTCCAGGGATTTTCCACGGTTTTTCCGGAAATTTCCACGCATTTTTCGAGCATTTTCCGGGCATTTTCAGGCATTTTCCACGCTTTTTCCGGAAATTTCCACGCATTTTCCGGATATTTTCCAGACATTTCCCTGGCATTTTCAGGCATTTTCCACGCTTTTTCCGGAAATTTCCACGCATTTTCCGGATATTTTCCAGACATTTCCCTGGCATTTTCCGGTTATTTTCCGGGATTTTCCAGACACTTTCCGGGAATTTCCCAGGCATTTTCCGAGCATTTCCCGGGGATTTTCCGGATGTTTTCCAGACATTTTTCGGACATTTCCCTGGCATTTTCCGGGGATTTTCCACGCATTTACCGGATATTTTCCGGACATTTTCACGCATTTTCCGGATATCTTCCAGGCCTTTTCCAGGGATTTTCCATGGATTTTCCGGAAATTTCCACGCATTTTCCGAGCATTTCCCAGGCATTTTCCGGTTATTTTCCGGGAATTTCCCAGGCTTTTTCCGGGCATTTTCCGAGCATATCCCGGGGATTTTCCCGATGTTTTCCAGACATTTTCCGGACATTTCCCTCGCATTTTCCGGGGATTTTTCAGACATTTTCCGGGGATTTTCCGAGCATTTCCCGGGGATTTTCCAGACATTTACAGGCTATGTCAGGGAAATGTCCGGAAAATGCCTGGAAAATTCCCGGAAAATATCCGGAAAATGCGTGAAAATGTCCGGAAAAATGTGGAAAATGTCACTTCAAATTTGCGAAGTAATTAAAGCAGAAAACCAAAAAAAGAAAAAAAAAAGCTAAAATCTTTCATATTAAATGTAGGTATATCTGATATTCATATTTCATACTTAATGAATGGGAGGGTTTAAAGATAATTTTTTTGATATTTCTCGATTTATTTTTAAAAATTTATTACCGCCATTTTACTCATTAGGTTAAGTACTTTCGATATCAGTTTAAAGTTTTTTGTTATCTGTAATACTTACGGAAAAATCGCCTGTGCACACTTAACGATTACACCCTGTATAGGTATAAGTGGGAATGAAAGAAACGAATGTTGTCAAATATTGTGATAGTACCTACCTAAGTGATATATCAAATGAATGTGCATAACGGGTGAATTACAATTAGTAATGTTTTATTGAAATCGGTTCATCCGTTTTTTACATATAGGGCACTTTAGGGGTGACAGTGGTTAGATAAATAAACCAAATGGAGCATCAAACGATAGGATATGACGTGTACATATAGGTACAATTAGATAATATTATTTACATCAAAATCGGTTCTGCCATTTACTAGGGATGGAAAGGGAAGGGTTGAAAGTCTGTGAAAGAAGAGGGGGACATGGGAGCGAGAGGATAGCCACACCCTGGAAATTTTGAACTCTTCTCAAAGCCACATAGGCCTGGCCCTTGGCAATTTTTTTTCTTAAATATACCACTTCTTTTGCCACTGTGGTCCATTACAATTTATGCACGGTTACGGCCCAACTTAAAAGATGTCAGATGTAGGAATGTATTATGGAGGTAGAGGTAGGTCTCGCTCACTTGAAAATATTAAATGAAAATAAGAAACCGAAGTTTAAAAATTAAAAAAAAAAACCCAACGCAACGAAGGAAAAGGAATATATATAATTTTACAAACTTTCCGACGATCTTTAAAATTAAGTACCATTATAAAAAAATATATATAAGATATATTATTATGATAATGATGGTATGGTATGGTATCCTTAACTTTTACCAAAATTGTAGATTATAAAATTATCTTTAAAAAACTTCACATACATTTTTTTCTAGGAGCCACTGTTTCTACGAAAAATCTATTTTTTCATTCATCGTTGATCTCAAAAATAAAAATTCCAATCACCAGAACGACAGGAAATTTTAATAATTGATTTTTAATTGTGTTTTGCACAATTTTATTAAATTGCGACTGGATGAAAATTTTGTTCGTGGTCGTCGTCGTCGTTGGTAGGGTGAACAAATCCTTAGCAAAACATCATACGCTTATGTCAATTAGTATCGATAGCGGATTCTATTCCTTTACGTTTTGACGTTTGCCTCGGCACTCAGTTGCTGCACAATATATTGTCAAAAACATCCATACAAGGAAGGAAGGTAAATAAATTTGCTCCTCTCCCTCCTGGTGCCTAAAAAATAATATGCCATAATTTAAAATAAATTTTACGTAGAAAATTAATTAGGCACTTATTTTTTTATTTTTTAGCTCAGTTTAGTAATAAATTTTACTAACTGTTCTTTTAATTATTTATGGTAGTACGTGTTTATTCAATAAAAGTTAAGTAGTAACTACTATGCAGTCACTATTCCACGCGGACGAAGTCGCGGGCACAGCTAGTATTAGATATATTTATTTTGTTAAAAATACAAAGGATGTTTATTACTTAATTAACACAAATAAGGCTTAGTGGCATTACTGAACACAAAAAGGTTCACTGGCCCTTTCCCTCACAATTAGGTTGACTTAATATTTTGTAATAGTGGGGTAAAATTGCAGGTGTGTTTATTCATTATTGTACTTATCGCAAGTCTTTTCCAGTTTTAGAGATAATAAATTATTGTTCCTATTTATCAATTCATACGAATACCTTCCTTCTTCTATAATTAATTTTAAGAACAAAAAGCAATTAATTGTATATCTATCAGAAATAAATGCGAGTTCTACGTACATCGAAATAATTCACGCAATTTAGGGCATGTATGTCGAATAATTTAAACAAACAATTACAAGTATTGTATTGTGTTATTGAGAAAGCATCACCGACCTTTAGTTAGTACAAGAGACATCTCGTGACATTTCCAATGAACATTTTCTACATGTCTCAGTTTAGTGCGTGTGTTGTGAGCAAAGCTGTTGAATGAACAAATTTGATAGTGTCTAACTGTCTAATAATGAGTTAATAATAAATATTTGTATTAATTTGTAAGAGTTTTTAAGGTTTAAAATCATAATAATTTAAATACAAACCAATTCAACGGTAGCAATATTGCTAGAGGCTACTGTAATTTAAATATAACAAAAAACATGAAGGAAATAAATCGAATTGACAAAGCTGGTGATTTAAAATGTTGCAACGACATTAGTTAAGAAAAAAAAAGAATGGTTATCTGTAAAGTCGGTTTACTGACGATAGCTGTTTAACGTGACAACTTCCGATTGTGCTTCTTTGTCGCTCGTTCCGCGCTCTCGCTTGCACTTCAAGCCTTACATGGAACGCCTCAGAGCGAGGTAACGCCGCATGAGTCATGTTTTTTCGTGCGTGCAGCCGGCTGTATCGAATTATAAGACGTTGTCACGTCAAAAAAAAATACTGTACAAGCGTTAACAAGTCATGTAGTCATCACTATACAGTTGAGACGTTACCAGGCATTTAACACAATGGCAAGAAAACCGATTGAACGATAAACTCACTTAAACTTTATCATTATGCGACTTACATTTAAAGGTAAACACGTAAGAGCAGTGTCGAGATAGTCATCATGACAAATTACAATGTGTTTTAGAACAACTTTTACTCAGCAAATAGAAAATCTTCGAGGCCCTATCACGACGGGATAGGGTTCAAAATGTTATAGAACCATCACTTTTACATTTAGCGAATAAGTGCTAATACGGTCACTTTTCCAAATAGATTTTGAAGAAAAATGAAAGTTCGCACTTTGACCAAATTGTATTAATCATGCTGTAAGTAATCTTGTATAAGAAGGTGCGTGATAAATAATCGTGTTAATATGGACATATGAAAAATATATACATCGTCATTCTTATATTGTAAAATATAAATAGTTTAACAGGTCAGTCTTTGGATAGCAATTAGCAATTCATGCTTAAGATCTTCTTATACTGAGATCGAAGTATCAATAAAATCTGATCTGGGTCTTTGTATAAAGGAGCAATAATATTATGTAGATTGTAGAACATCTCATAGACATGTTAAGACATGTCAATGACGTATCTATTTAAAACAGCTAGAAGGAAAACACATCAAAACTAACACCCAAACGAGATCAGACAACTCACATTTAGTCCGATAAAAAATCGTTTGCAAAAACAATACAATCATGTTCCGATTTCTATTCAATGTTAATAAAACGGTGTCGACTGTATCTCGAGGCGGTCTCGCTGAAGAGATCGCTTTCAGATAAAAACAGGGTTGCCAAATGTCAATTTAAATGGAGATAATGAAAATGTCACGTAGACGCACGTCACTGTAAAGTGTAAACAATGGGAAATGTTGTGAGCTTTTTAACAAGAGGTTATGGATTGGATTAATGGATAGAGTACGTTACAAAAATTATTTTTTAATTTAAGTTACTGTTGTATTAAATTATTTTTGTTATTATTAAATTTAAGGATAATAGGATCCCATGTTTATAATGCTTCATCAACACAATTGATAAATAAACGGACAAACGCATCAAAAGATCGGCTCTACCTCGAGTTTTTTAACAAAATATTAAAATATACTTTAAATATGAAAGTGACAACCCTATATTTATCTAGCCACCGATACGTCGTCACTACACTATCGGCGGCGGCAATTAATCGCAGCGCTGAGATTAAGTTCACGGTTAAGGCTTCAGATTTATCAGCCAAGTGAACAGTAGTTTTGTTGCGATAGAGACGCCGACAGTTGTTGTGCACTCTGCTTTGCTTGGTGAGTTTTACGCATAATAACTGTGCATTGTCAGTAAGAGCAATCAACATTGTTGGTAACTTTATAAATAAGGCAAACTTGTTGAGTAGGTTTGAAAATACATTTATTCACATTAAATGCATATTAGATAAAATAAAATTAGGACCTCTTTAATATTAGAACTTCAACCTCTAAGTATTATTTTAATTAAAAAAGTAAAAAGAAAAAGCCTTACAGCCTAGCGGATATAAAAAGGTTGTATCTAACACAATATCACTGCTTAAGTCATGAAAAATTAGGAAGAAAGGAGGTTTTTGTTTACGCCATTAGTCATCAAATCGCTGTCCCTTTAAAAATTCCAATATTACCTAACCCGTTCACAGCGTCGAACACAGATTTATTTGTTAGATAAGTTTCTAGGTCACTCAGAGCTGAGAGAACTAAAAGCCCACTAAATATCTGCCCGATGCAGATGTGTAGTAATGGATGTGTAAATGATTCTGTACCGTAATTGTCTTTGTCTTATTTATTGCCTTGTTTACGATTTATATGTTGGCGATATTGTTCCGATGTTCTGAGTTTAGTTGTTGGTTTAGTGCTGAGCTTTTACGGTTAAGTTAATCCCGGATGAGGAAATTTACTATTTTATTTAATTTTATTATTATTTAATTTTATTATTATTCTAAGAATATTGGCATGGGACGGAAATAGGTACTCTGTTATGAATGTATTCACAAATATTATATCATTGTAAGGGAGAAAAAAAAAAACAGAGAAGCACTTAATATTTGTCACGTTTCGTTCACCAATCCTTCAGTTATATTACAGTGATTATGATCAAGGCTTATTCTTTTGATCTGCTAATATTATTTTAATTATTTAAATTATTTCAAATTTATCGAAGAATATCCCTAAATATAGAATGAAAACGCAAAATTATAAACATTTTTAGTTTAAAAAAGAGAAATATTTATACCAATAAACCTCAAAATGTTTCTGATCACTATTTTTAACAACCAAAGTGTTATAAAAGTATTTTTAACAAATATATTCATATTAATCTGGGTCAATAAGCATATAGTTTAGAAATACATATGTGAATAAATGCAAAAAGAAAATCATTTTTAAAATCGATTTTATATTTAAAAGGAAGTTATTTAAAAATATTTTTAGCTGTATGTTTGAAAATAAATATGCAAAAAAAACAGAAAACTGCTACTGCTAACATATGGAGATTTAAAGGAAGTTCATACGTAAATAGTAAATACTAGGTACAGACGTCGCCGACTTCGACGTTACAAAGGGATGTGATGACCCATGCTAATGTTATGGAAATCATATTTGACTCGAAATGCAATGAAATAAAATTATAAATTATACACACTACTAGCTTTCCACCCGTGGTAACGTGGTTTACCCATTTTGTCTAAAACTTAACCAATCAGCAATCATAATATTCCAAAACCTTCCCCATGAACGAGTCTATCTATTAAAAAAATGGATTTAAATCAGTTGCGTGGTTTAGGATACGAGATTTTTAGCCCCAGCAAAATTGCATAAAAGAAAATATTATTAAAATTTCGCCGATGGAATATTTCGAACGCATAATTTAGTGAAGCGTAGTGAATAGGCAGCGTAAACACATAGTGACATTTGGGCCTGCACCTGTCGGGGTTACAAGCTGATTTTACGAATACGATCGCAAACGATAAAATATAAACACTATGCTATGACTTATAAATTTAGATAAAAGCCTCTCTCTTTTTACATGGGAGTTACATTGAAATTGATGAAATGCTATATTATGTACGCCTTTTTATCTTATTAAAGCAGGTGCGTTTAGACACGTTTAGATGTGTTTGTCATGTGTTGTATGTGTGTATGTTTCCTATTGCTCTCAATGACGTCGTTGCTCTGAATACATGGTTTGTGTATGTGTGCGTATATTAATGGGGCGTTTTTAAGTACGTCTAATCATTCTGATCGACGAATTTTTTTTAGATATTATGACGAATATGAAAAAAAAATTAACACACCGAAAGAAATGCACAATGAGGCACGTACACATCATCTCCATAAAAGTAATTTACAAAAATCTTCAATAAACATATAAAAAATGTCCTAAAATAACTGAATTGTGAATCAGCAGCTAACCTGCACGTCTGCACGTCGCGGCTATTTCGCCACAGTACAGTTAGATTCGTTTTACGATCGTTTAATTTGTCTTTAAGCATTGTTCCCACGATTCTGATTAGAATTAATTAGTTTTTAATTCTGCAAGTTGGGCAGATGATATTTGGTTAATGTAGAGTGATTAAGTAGGAGAGAAAATTATAAGCAAATTAGTTTGTAAATAGCTGGTGATATTATATTTATTTTTCGTGAAAAAATAACATAAATACTGGAATTATATTTTTTATAATGTCGTCGGAGGAGTCGATTTCAGTGTCGTTTTGTATTAAATTTATGTTAGTTCCTTATTGAACTATTCGATATTCTGTTAATTGAAAAATACATAGTGTAGTTCTATGTGTACTACATTTTACAGGAGAATAATATGAAATATTTTATTATGATAGATAAAAACGAAAAATATGCACTCAAATGCTAATGTTTTAATGCATATGTTAATATTTATGACAATTTGACACTTCTTTTGCCTTTAAAAACAGCGATACGAAGCCTTATCTCCAGCCAACCGATCATAACCGTCCAAACATCAAAACATTTTAAAAAAATATCAAAACGCGTAGCTACAAATGGCCAAGAAAGAGCACCGTTCGTGAACTAAAATGTCGACTAATGTAGGTTTATGTTCCCAAACTTGTCACCTGTACGCACGTACGCTGCGTAACTTAAAAAACAACCTACTTTTTTAATCCACGCGGCCGTTTCGGGTATAGCAGTTTTGGCAACGTTTTTATTAAATAAAATGAAAAAATTTGCAAAAATAATACGTGACCAATATAATAATTACAGATTTGAAACTATTTATTTATAAAAAAGTGAATTAGAGTTTTCGTAGAGCAACTTCCAGATAACTTTGAGTGGATAAATAATTCTTGCTACGATAAATCTTGACGTTCATTGTTTAGATTTTCTAAAACTATGTAAACTATCGTTTATAATTGAAAAGAATACTTTTCAGGTTTTAGAAAATATAAAGATATTGCAAGTACAGTAAGTAGTACTTACAAGATGCTATAATTATGGATTAAGAATCAATACTTAAACATTTTTACTTTTAATATTATTAATTCACTACAGTTACACAATACCGTAGTAAATCAATACACTTGTAGTGTGTGTCACAGTAATGTGTATTCACAGTAATCAAATATCGTAAATTCAGCGGTTTGTAGCGTGGCGAATGACGACACTCCTGCGAGAGCCAGTCGTCTGCCACTCGCCTAACTAAGCTAACGTTAATAAAGTATAAATGTATAAATATAATAAAGTAGTTCAGAACATACAGTATTTAATTTGAAGACCCCAGCCTCTGTACACCAAACACTGGTTCTCATATACAAAAGAAATAATCTTTCACGTCAAACCAAGTAATCGTATCGTGATATCGTACAAAATAAATTGATCATAGAATACATTTTACAAGGGCCAGGGCCAGTGTCCTGTGAGAAACAGGTTTCGTAACGGGACTTCAGATGACCTCAATCGAATTTTTGGAAGCTGACCGGGTGAAGAAATTGTTCTTAGCTGCTTGAGGCTGTTTTGTTTATTATTTTAAAGTATTTAATGTCGTGTATGATGAATTGATGCAATTTTTGGTTATTGGTTTTACGTTATGAAGTTAAATATTGCCCGTTTAAAACTTCAGTGGTATGGAAGAAATATATTGCAATCAAAACATGTCTACTGTATTTATATTTTATTTAAATTCGGTTACAGTTTTTGTAAAGGGATATAATAAATAGTATAAAGTGTTATTTCATTTTCAAACCTTATTTACTTCACTATCTCACTACCTATACCTCATACTTACTCATGAAATGTACATAAATATCAAATATGTAAATTTTCAGCAGTTCATGTACAGTTCAGTTCATTCACAATACAGATCGAAGTTGTTCAAAAACATTTGCAGCTTTTCCTACGAAGTTTTAAAACCTCTACGAACAACAGAAAAACGCTACGAACTGAATGTTGGATACGTATTATATTGTAGTACCATAGAGATCCGTGATAATTTTCTGCTTTAAGTATTCATAGTCAACTTTGTAAAATACTTATTTTTTAATAATCAGTACAATTTCTTTAAATAACTTTCTCATAAAACAGTCTCATAAAATTCGAAGAATAATAAAAAATGAGTCACATTATAAGGAAAATGAGTTTATTAGTTACGCAATAACTTTCATCGATGGAGGGTTTCCCAGAGCTTATTTGGGCACTTATCTGGTATCTCATGGAATTCGCTTAATATTTAGGTCATCTCAGCCATCCTGTCCGTGATTCAGTCACGTGTGATGCAATTTTAATGAAAGTCATTCGTTAAGACGCCATTATAACAGATTTTTGATGTATTTTAAAGTGAAAGTTTGGATGTTGATTTGTTTACTGTTAACGGTATTGTGAATCAACTGAAAATATGTGTTTTATTCTTTACTTTGTAAGAATATGCTGTAGTTCGTGTGAATGACAGTTCAAATTATAATTTAAATTACTTATCACCACTTGAAAATGGTTTATACCTCATGTTGAGCATAATAATGGCCGTGAAAAAAAAATGATTTTGCATTTTGCGCTAGAAAACATTTTAAATAGATACATTCGCACATTGTTTTCGTACTTGAATTTCTAAATAAAAAAAAAAAACAAGTCTGTTCTCATAAACTTAATGTATTTCTGTACCTTTTAATTGGCGTAGCTTAGTATTTATTCATTTCAAAAATTGTATCACTAGCTGTAAGGTACCTTATCATAAATAAATAAATAAATAAATAAATAAATTGCTAGTAGAACAAACATTAACACAAAAACCACTATAATAATAATAATTAAATACAAAAAAGCATATAAATATGACATACAAACTTCTTGAATAACTCTTTGAAAGTCATTGTAGGTCAATGTAAAAGCATTGCTAACGTGCTCTTGACTTTGAAAGGAGGTTTCGGGGTCGGCGGGGGGGTAGAGGGGAGGAGAGGCGGGGAGGGGGGGAGGTAAAAGTGAAACGTCTCTTAGCGATTCACATGAAGTTAATTGTTTGCACGCTGAGTAGGTGAGATGGCTTAGAACACTGGATTTGTAGATTAATGGCCAAAAAATAAGTATCATGGCTAGAGCTTCAAAACTGTGCACCTATATCCGGATACTGAATTATATGGAGGTTCAGTAGAATCTTTTAGAAGAAATATTAGCAAAACATAACTAGGGCGCCTGAAAAAGAACCTTTGGGAACAAGTTGGCCCCAAAAATTTATAAATCTGTAGAGACACCTGAACTTTAAATTCGTTAAATTCAGAGCTTCAGAGTTTGCCAAAGACTTCCAATAATAAGTAAATTGTACATTTATAATATATTCAATTATCTGTATTTAGTTGCTATCAATATGAATTAAACTGTAGCATTATTTTAATTATAAACTTGGTCAGAATTTTGCGGGATTCAGAAACTCAAAAAACAAAGACTGGAACAGTTCTACTGTAGATTCACATCACTCTTCTTCATCACACTTCTTTAAATAATAAAGGATTTTAGTAAAACGAATTATGTATCTGTTTGGAGAAGCCGCGGTCTATGGCTAGTATACATTTGTGGCGGAGAAAGGTAAACGAACAAAGGACACGCCGCCCACACACTGACTTGATGCAGATGTAATAAGTCACCTCCTAAGGGAGGCAATAGAATTTCACAGGATATAAATAGATATGTACATGTTATTTTTAGTTCAACCTAGAGTTGTTTTACGAATCTAAGTATGTATAAAGATGACTATTGATATGATAAATTAGACAAATACTAACGTATGTATTATTACTGCCAATGTTTGGTGTATTTACTCAAGTATATCCTCTTATCAAATAAATCAGATTTTGTACATTCATTTAGTAAGAGATCCAATTAATTATAATATGAAGTCGATATGAAGTTTTTATTTAAACATATTCAAAGATCGTCTAAACCTTGCAAGTGCATAAAAATCGTAACTTTTTATGAATTAACAGCCTGCAATTAATAACGGCTTATCCACGTTATTCGCTATACAAGATCGCAAAACAGACTCAAACGGGTACCGTACAAAATTCTCATTTGAACGCTTTATATGTAATTATCGTATAAATTACGAAGCAGTGGATGGATACAACGGTACGACTACACTATGATGTGTAACCACCATACGGTCCGGTGAGCGCGGTAAACAAACACATAGCTGGACTTTATAGCTAGCTGGTTCACCTGTTTGTGAGTAGCTTATTATGTGTTGAGTACAAAGACTCAAGCTTTATGTATAGCTTCATAATGTAGAGTGAAGTTGGTGGATGTCAAATGTCAAACTTACAAGTAGACTGTCACTGCTGTAACTTTTCATCAACACTCTTTCTATATCATCTATATAAATTGTGATATAAATATATTTTTTTCTCAATTTATAAATACGTCCTTTATAACATCGAAATTAAAAAAACATCTTAGTTTGTTTATTCTATCGTTATGGAAAGGAACTGGCTTCCATTAGACAGGAAACACCTAGTTTGGAAGTCCAGAGTTGCTAAAGGATATATAAACAATTGTTTAATATTTACATTTCCTTTGGAATTAATTTATATTTCTGTCTTTTATTTCATTTAAATATATTTTAAACCGGCTCTACGATGTAGGCTTGTAATAAATACGTAGCATTGTTACTGCATTTAAAATACAGTTCTAAAAATGATAAGACTATATCTAGGAGTCAAGTCGAGTAAATGTGATAGTCTGTCAATTGGACTATAGATTAACCTCAAATTTAAATAAATTAGACTCAAACATTTATAAATTCAATAAGGCTTCTTTTATAAGCACTCTTAAATCATCATAACATTGATTTACCGTTTTCCACCACTAAAACTAATGAATCCCGAATAACCTCTGCTCTTACTACTTGGAAATAAAACCATATTGCAAGCTGCAGCTCGATCAACTACATAGTACATACTATTCAACCGAACCAAAATTCAACCGACATTACAAACGCGGCGCATAGTCACGGGCTTCAGTTAGTGCTTATAATATATAAAGCTATATCGAGCGACTCATTCGCTACGTCAGCGATACAGTTAGGCTGTGACGTAGCAACAAGGCCGCTGGCGCACGTGGCGAGCCTTGTACAGTCGATATTTATTATTTATCACCTGCATGTACTGGACTTTAGTTGGATAGACGTAGTGTTTAGATAGTATACGGCATGCCTATAGGTATATGATGGCTTTGTAAGTTTTAATGATGTGAGGAGGCAGGAGGATACAGTGCGAAGTAGTTTGTTATGCAATTGTTTCATTGTTGATAGAATATGTCTATATATTTTAACAAATTAACAATTCTTTTATGTATCACCAGTTTATTTAGTATTTACTTTAGTTAATACTACAAAAACTTAATCTCAATTTATAGCATAAACAGCTCTACACTTAAGTTCAGTAGTACAGTATCTATCGTATGATAGATTGTGTTACAATCTACTCAAAAGTAAATTATTGTTTGTGTTAAAAATTGTGGGCATTTCAATGTGTTTATTATTATTCTTTCAGTATGTATTTAATCATGTTAATAACGGAACAACGTACATTCTTGGTATATTCAATACGAAATATACGAGGAATCGTATTACCAGAAACATATTTTAGCATTGAAGTAAACGGCCTGCAGTATCAAAGCCTTACAGCCGCAACAGTGCGCCATGTAAATCGATATGTATTATGTAAAACAAGTTACTAAACATAAGGTTAAGACTAAGTTAGAGCAAGGGAAGTCAGGGCCACAGCCTAATGCACCGTTATATTTAACAAGGAGCTGCTTAGGGTGCGATTATAATGTTTCAATTTAATTATAATTTATTTGTATTTATTTGTTATATTTTGAAATATGTGAAAAAAAGAGTTGACTATTATTTAGTATTTAACTTTTGTTCTGTCAAAGTTGTTTATGAATCCACAAAAAATCATTCGAATTTATAAAAATCAAGATAGAATTTTTGCAATGTTACCTTTTCTTATATTGTTGTTAAAATAATTAATTGTAAATGTCAGTTAATTAAAAAATGAAAATTCAAATGCATGCTCATTTCTCATCCACACAACATTTGCGAATCTTAAATCTAAACATTTCCGTCCATGTAAACCGTCCTTATCTAATCACGCATGTGAACCAACCCTTATCTAAATTCCTCCAAGACGCGGTTCAATGAAATGTAGGCTTATGTGGGTCAAGTTTATTGACAAACCAGGACATTGCCCGTGCGCCGTCTCGCTCGCACGCGCTCTCTCGCTCTGACTAATACATTGTCCTTGCTGTCTCGGGACCAAATTAGATCTTATTTGTAGGCTGTATGAATCATGAATGTATAGAGATGTAATTGAAAAGTAATTGTTTAAATTTAGTTGGTTTTCGATTTAGTTTACTTCAAAAGTTTTATGTTTGCTTAATCATTATCCTGCAAGTTTTGTTTATGTTTCTGAATTGATATGAATGACATAGACATAACTGCCATATCTTATTATCAAATCCTATTATTAGTAGCTTTTTACTACATTAGTTTAAAATTATTTTTATATTTCTTTTAATCATAAGTTCACAAGAAGGAGGCGCGTTGAATTCTTTTGAATACATGAAGAGCGTGAACATAAACGCTAAGTCGATTAATACAAGGCTTCTTTTAGATTTATAAAATTAATATATTAAAGTTTTTGCTGTTATTTCAAATAATAATCCTTTACAGTTACTTTTTAATATTTGTACACTCCGTTCAATTATTCTAACCTACATATTAATGTTATTTTATGTACCTAGAGTATAAAGCAGGTGTTATGCACTTAGGACTTACTTCATAAAATATTAAAGAGCTTTTTCAGGAAAATATTTTTATAAAGGAATTTCGATAACCCATCATTTATTTAAAAATATTCATCAAACTCATAGCGTCATCTGAATACTTAAGGGATAAACTACGCAATAAACTACGCAATAAACTATGCAATTACGTCGTACGAATCTAAGATATAATCATCCCTCTTTAAGCATATCGGATATAACCTGATATGAACCGGATATCAGCTTAATACACGGGAAGTGAACCCGCTCTCAGGTGTTCCGTCTCTAGGTTAATGGGTTGTTTGGATAGTTTTTATTAAAGTACAGAAAAAATGCAGAAAAAAACATCTACACAGGGGTGTTTGGGTGGGAAGCTATTTGATTATACTTTTGAGAAATTGAGCTTTTATAAGATCTATAATCAAGTGCAATTGCTTTAACGATATTTCATTATAAAATCGTACGTAATAATAAAGTTTTTTTTTTTATTTATAATGAATATTGTGCTCCTATTTTATATGTTTGATAAACTTCTATAATAATCTATTTGCAAAAAGTGATTAGTTAAAAAAACTGGGAAAGTGGGATTAAGCAAGTGGTTTATATGTAAATGCAATTTATTGTCAAAATACACACTATAAAAAATAACTAACGACAAAATAATAACGCATGATGTGGAAAAAATGTTTCCAAACCCGCCCATTGTTGCGTTTATATAAGAAAGTAAGCCTTTTGTATCCACCGTCGAAGCATCAGGTGCGTTTAATCGATAAAGATGAAGGCATATCAAATGTTTTGACTTATCTTGAATAATTATGTAAAGTAATTTATTATTCCACGCATTATTCATACACATGGTTACTTTGTTAGTGTAGAATAACCCATTTTTAATGTTTTGTTTATATAAATAGATTATAACGTCTGAACCGCGACAGAACTATTAATTTTTTATGATATTTGAATACTTAATTTTTTACAGTTTCACTATTCGCACATAACAAAGCTTTTTACATGAATTTGCTAATTTTTTAAGGGCTCCAAAACGATTAAGATTCTATTCCTTTGCAAAATACACACAAACGTCAACGACCATTTTTCCTAAGCAAGGAATTAATTTAACCAGTGACATTTCATACTTATTATAAGTATCGTAATAATGTTATGTGTGATTTTATAAGTGATTAAGATTTCAGGAATCCCGATCATCAACACTTTGGTAAAATACAACCGAAGATGCTACTTAAGAAATGCCTCTTTCACATACCACAACCAAGATTCACGTAACCAAATCTGGCAAGAGATCAAAAATCAATAACCCAGGTAAGTTCCCACCGAGTAGGTACACGTGGCTTTTTTTCTTAAATTCAAATATCGTCTGATTGAAGGGTTGTAGGACATCTGTCGCAGAGAAAGCTATGGGAAAGCCTCACGATGTTTCGGTAACATGTGCGCAAACCTTATTGTTTGAGTGACATGTGTTATTTGGTACTTTTTTGATAATTATAGCCTGGATTGTGGTCTTCAATTGTAATATTGATACAGTTTGGCTGAAACTAAATTACTGGGTAAAGTAATTATGTGGAATTTAATATTTAAATAGCAAGTGATGTCCTTTTAATAAGACTTCTGCAGTCCGTCAGTAAATTCTCAAGCTATATTAAAATATAAGATTAATTCGCAAACTTGCCTCCCAGTTTAAAAAACGAATCACTGAATTTACTGTGCAGAAGTGAAAGGGGTGATAAATATAAAAAACTTGATTAAACTAAACAATTTTTTTTGTCAAAATATATAATTTTTTGTCAACCAAAATGCACTTAATGACACAAAAAAAAACAAATGAAAAAATAAAATTTCATCGCAAAAACATACGCTAACTCGAGCAAATTGCCATTAAAACTAAAATGGCATAAGTACATAGCAGATTTTTACTCCTGACTATAAAACCTGTCTTTTCTTATACATTTTAGGTCACAAGAACGAATACTAGTCGGAGTATCTTGTTTAGCTTTCTCCGACGTGCGTGACTCGACCGCTTCATACCAAAATGAGTCTTATTTCATACTGTATAGAGTTGAGTTTATATTCTTTCGCTATTACCACTAGGCCAGTGGGCGAGACAAACTGACTTTGATGTCTCTTGAATGAATTTCTTGGGATTATTAAATGCAACGAATAAAGGCAAGCAAATAAGCTGGAAATGTTATGTTTGATTGCTCTTAATTTTAAATTCACATTTTGTGAGTTATTGTATTGAGAAGTTTAAACATGTAGCTAACATCGTCATCAATACATTTTTTATTATTATTAAAAAAAATACATTTGTATCATACCTATTCCTAAGGTTTACATTATAAAAATATTAAAATAGTTACAATGGTTTGAAAATGCAATGTAAGTTATATATACGTATATTTGTACATGTTCTATTTCTATTTTATTATCGATAGTATTTGCTTATAAAACTGATCTAGGTATAGAACTTCTTACTTTAACTCTGTCAATAAAAATTTTTAATTTTACGTTTTGTATATTTTGTATCTTATCCTTATTACCTACGCATCAACAACGTACCTACGTACGTACAATTTATTATCTTTACAAGTATAGTATTATATTATGCCTTTACCTACTGCTAATATAATTCATTCATTCAGCTAGCAAAAGAATCCGCATCACATTTGGCATTCAACAGCCGCTAGTGGGTCAGTGGACGGTCAGCTGATGCTTTCACCGGGCGACGTCCTGCGCGCGCGCACGTGTCCTTATGACGCGGTTTACGTGTGTGTATGTGTTTCTAGCAGATATTATGGAAATCCGAATATATACAAGCAAAATAATATATGCTTTTTATTTGGTTTTGACTTTGTTTCTTTCATTGGTATCGTTTTTTTATGATACTTAACATGATTTGAAGTTAGTTGTAGAGTTACTTTTTACAGCGATTTTTTGTATTTTACAAATAAAGAAGGTTGGCAAACGTGGCAGTAATATCTTTTTGCTTATAATAAATGTTCTATTTGTTCATGAACAAGCAAAAACAATCAGTATAGATGTGTCCGGTTGTTATTTCAGTAACACCTTTTTACAATAAATATTTATCGAGGATAGAATCTGATTCATATCGACTACCGGTATGGAAGGCTTTTTTTTATATCCCAATGCGTATTAGCATTTGTTGTGCAATGTTTACTTTACACTGATTCGTGTCCTAGAAGATAAATTTACTACGTACATACACAGCAATCCTTGGACATAGTCATGTTGGAATGACCAATGTATTGGGTAATAATTCGTGTGAATGTTAAAAGGTTTTTTCCTTGTTTCATCGATACCTGAACGATTACACGGTATTCGTAATGTGTAATTAATTTAATTGTTACGAAAAATTTGTTTGGATTCTATTTCACGTACTGTCATGAAGTAATGAATGACAGTAATTATGAATGCAAACTGACAGAAAACATGAAGGCATTATTCAACCTATTAATAAATATTAAACGACTAGTATATTAAAATAATAATCGGCATAAACAAAGTATTATGAAGTGGATTAGAACAGAAACTTTTCCAACTTTTTAAAACAATAAGCTTTAACAAAATTATGCATGTTGACTTATTCTACACCTGATTGTCTGAACATAATATCTACAAATTACAAACAATCTACATAAATTAACCAACAAACTAAACCGTAAATAATGTACTGTAATTAAAGTACACTATACTCGCACGTGAGCAAAACCGGGTGAAAACAATCCACTCTTGACATTCACATGGTCATTGCCGAGTGGAGTCGAGACGCGTCGAGTGAAAGTTACCCCCCCCTCCCCCTCCCACGCCTGCAATATGTGTCACTAGCCGTAGAAAATGTGCGACGAGTGAAAAATAAATTTTCCGATGCGACTCTATTGGCGGGATGTTTGAACTTCGATGTGTGAATGATTGGCTTGACTGCTTGATGTACTTAGGGAAAAGAAGGTTTGTTTTTTGAAGGTAAGTTTAGGTATAAGGTAACTAACGGAGGTTTTGAAATCTCATTTTTAAAAAGTTATAAACCTACAAATGTAGTATAATTTAAGTACTAATAATTAAATATACACATATATGTGCACAGGTACTTTTCGAGTAATTTAGTCATCTGTGCTTTTGGTCCCGAATCAGAAAGCAAAGTCAGGGTTTATTTATTTTTTGTGTATTAATAAGTACATAATGTGTTTCTTTTCCGAGCAATCCAAACAACAAATTTAAAATAGTCGATACGAAACAATTCGTCAGTTGTTACGAGCATCAGCATAAATTAAGATAACTCAATTAATGTGTTTAATTGTTGTTTAAATATAAAATTGTTTTATCATGGAATTTTTACTATTCAATCTTATCTTGGAATAATATAAATGTTATATTTTAGGGGAAAAGGGATGCTTATTGATTTTAGTTATACCGAGTTTTGAAAGAGGAAACTACCCCCTACGGGAAATAATAATATAAAACAAATTCGTCGAATACCGTGTTTTTTTTGCAATTGTAAATTTTTAATATTTGTTTTATTTTTTTGAAAATGAAATGAAAATCAAATATCACATGCTTTATCAAATCACATGTATGTTAAATTGAATTACATTTTCAGAGTTGTACAACCAGGTACCAGAATTTCAATATGACCTATAATATCCTCAAACTTGGCTTCTGCAAATTAATATTAATATCTAGACCATTGTCTGTTATAATTCTTTACTTTTTTGTCACACCTAATCTTCTTATTGAATTTATCTTGAAATGTTGTTCAAACACGCCTTTTTCCTAGACAAAACCGCATGCTGTAGCTAGTATATAATAATACTAGTATTTAACAATAATACATACAATATACCGCCCTGCTCCACCTACCCGTTTGCTTCATCGCGACTATCTGACTCATGAGATAATTTGGCTTTGAGGGAATGTGTCACTTCAATATTTGAGGTCAAACTGTTTGTATTAATCACTTTCGATGTTTCGTGTTTACGGTATTTTGTTTGTTTATTTTTCTATTGCTAAATCTCGTTTTCAATTTACGTATTTTTCGCTTTATGGCGCTTTTTAATTATTAAGATTCTTGTCTCAGGAAGAGAGCTATTGAAACGATCTAAGTTAAGAAGAAACTAGTCATAAACACATAAATTTATAATGAAATGATGATGCTTTAGATTTATGTACGAGTTTAAACAATAATGGATTATTTATTGAATATACAACCTTTAACATTTTAGTACAATTCGTAATCGCTTTAAAAAAATCGAAACGGATTCAAACGTTTCATCAGATTAATAATGTGCTCTTGGTTGTAACAAGGTGTGTTATCAGAAACAAAAAATAATCTAGAAGAGGATATTGCTGTCTTTTCATAAAATATGCATAATCTAGTATCATTTTTTTTAGTTTGTATCTTTGTTAAAGTGTCGAACCCATCCGCACAGCAGGTAATAGATAATACTATAATAAATTCAGCTACTAACATAATTAGTTAGCAAGCAGCATTGGATGAACGCTCAAACTGTAACTCATTCTTTGGACACACCTAGTGCCGAAGGCGGCATATTTTCCATGGGCGGGAAAATATGGAATAGGCAAAAAATATATTCGCATTATTTGCAAAAAAAATATTTGTTTATGCAAACGTCATTATTTTTTTATGTATTCAAATATGATTTAGGTACCTAATAAGAATAAAAAAAAAAAACTTATAATATTGTACAAATGCTAAAAATAAATCGACTTTACAGTTATTTTAAACAACAATATATCCATAGATACTTAATTTAAAAATACTTGTAATTCGTACGAAATTCGCGCATCGGTGCTCTTATCAAATTAATACCCTAACTGGTTTAGCTCTTCTAGGTCACTCACCCGCATTACCTAGACGATAGGTCAATGTACATAAAAACACCGAAATTTTGCGTAAACGCATTACACAAGGTCGCCATTTTAAAGTACCGTACGTACTTTATGTATGTATACAGGAATAACTAGCGGTGCCGGCTATGTGGGTCACAAATTCGGCAGACGTTTTTCCACTTGTGAATTTATATATTTAACTGTACTTGTTAAATGGATGCATGTTTCTTAAAATATTGTTGTAATTTATTTAATTTATTCAAAATTAATTCGGATTAAGAAGTGCGATGTTCTACGCGTTTACAATAACTGATACTATTGAAAGACCTCTTTTTAAATTTGAGTTTTTTATTAAATTATAAAATGATACTAAATTTGATAAGGACTCACCTGAAATATTGCAGTAATATCGTGGGCAGCGGTGAAGTAGGTGTCAAATCCAAAACATTATACACTTAAGTCCACTTGTCACAAGCGTCACTTTCTTGAGGGGTCAGAAGTACCAAGGCCGTAGGGGGTTCGGGCACAGACTAGAAATAATAGAGACAACTGTAGACACCATAAACTACTCTGTGTTATAGGCGAATAGCAACTACAAGGTATGGTTGAGAAAATTGAATATTCAAGTTGACCTATTTTAAGTAAACTACAAATTGAGATAGCATAATAAATTTAAATTGAATCAAAAGAAACAAAAAGTCAATGAGTTAAAACAGGGAAAAAATCTCAAATATACAGATATACAACCTTCTAGTGAAAATCCAGAACAGTGAAGAAGCGAGTATATTACATGCGGTTAGTGAAAAGTCAATGTGATTGGCAAAAATAAAAGATACACGAAACCTCAGCTACGCAAAGGCGGGTGGCGTCACACACATCACAACACGTCACTTTATTAATGCCAATTACATTCGGGCACCAGAGGCTGAACGTACGAGAACACGGGAGTGCCGCACCGGCCGCTTGGTTCCGTCGGGATCTATCACGAGAGGCGGGCGCGAGCCGCGCGACCAACGAGTGACTGGCGGCGCGCGCGCACCCCACTTACTGCCACCAAAAATTTTCTACCACCAGCGGGATTGTTAGACCGCGGCCCGCTACCGCTGCGGAGCGACCGCGTCGGTTCTTCTGTGGAAAACTTATGACTTGAAAAAGCAGGTTATTGGGGTTTATTATACTAGTTATTACTTATTTTAACATTTGTGTTATCTTAATAACTCAGGCCCCGGAATCACAGACACAATAGAAAATCTATTGTGTCGTGGACCGATCGGGCCGTTCGGGGCTCAATGGGTTAAAACAATAACGTTAATAAAACTATTTAATAAACTTATTTACGACTGATAATTGTAATAATAATGGATTGATTTATGAATATTATTGAACATTAAATATAACAACACAACATGCTTTAACATTAAATCTCAATTACATGCACTATTTAAACATGTACTCAAACGGCGTATTTAAAATTTTCATAATTTAAATTAAATTCAAAAGCGACGCATTTCTCTTCAAGTTGAGGTCCCCTGTCGATTGCTATCTCCAATGCGTATACGCACACAGACGCAGGCACGCACACGCAGACATGCGCACTCAGCCTACAGACCTACAAGCGGCACTTTCACCTACTATCACCTCTATTCCAGGGTGAAAGAGTCGACTTTCCTTTGTCTAAACTGTAAGAGTAGTTTGTCAATCGAGTTAGTAAGTGGGCCACCGATGATTTTCTTTGTAGGCTCCGGTGGGGCCCTGGTGAGGTCCTATATCTTTAGCATTTGGATGAGCAAGAAACGAGATGCTTTTAATCTTATACAACTTAGTTCGTTATTCGATATCTAATATAAGTTATGTTTTTATGCAAATTACTTGGAAACACCACATTTTAACACAGTAATAATTTTACTGTTTATTTTAGTGGTTTGTTGATAGATAAACCAACATAGGAAGCCTCTGAGACCATTGTTTCCAAATTCCAGTGTTTATAATGAAAATTGAATCATCCATACAACATTTTCCGCCTACATGAAATGAAGCTGAGAACTCAACCAAGCCTCTTATCACATACCTTATTAACTCAGGCCCCGGAATCACAGACACAATAGAAAATCTATTGTGTCGTGGCCCGATCGGGCCGTTCGGGGCTCAATGGGTTATTTAATTAAGGCGTGAATCGGGTAGAATTCCCTTTTAATACCGAAAATTAACTCTAGTTATAACCGTTTTTCTTCTTAGATTCTTAATGTACATATCTAAAAAAAATGTATATTAAAGTTTCGAATATGATAAAGGGCATGGTTGTTTTAATTTGTTTATTTTACAATCAGGTTTTTTGGAAAAAAATCATGAACTGAGGTCGATTTTTAGACTTTAAACCAAAACGCTAAGTCAATATAACGTCAATTATTGTAGTGTTTTTACAGTGTGTTAATGAAATTGAAACACAGGGCATGGTTGTTTTAAATTTTGATTCCATATCCAAATATATTTTTAAATAATTGTTATACGTACTTTTACTACGGTAGATTCGCGCCGGTCCCCCGATCCCGCCTAGTAAATCGTCGCCAAGGTCGCTAGCCCCTATTAACGCCTTAAGGGGAATAATAAAACGAGCGACTGAAAATAAAGTGAGCGACTGATTATGAGATACTGATTTAATAACTTGAGCGGTATGAATTTGAGTAATCGACAAATAAACTAAACAAGCAACGAATATTAGTTGATAATAAAATACAGATTGAGCGTACCTACTAAAGGAGGATTGTGATTAATCCATTTGATATATTAGAATTCTAACTGTGTGATTACATTACTATATGAGCGACTAAATTACTAGTTGAGCGAATAGATTACTAAGTGAGCGACTAAATTACGCTCATCTAGAGCGACTTAAAACACTAGAATAAATTGTTCAAATAGTTATTTGATAAAACTTTCAAAAACAAATTGAACTGATAGTACCTACTCTGTCCATTATAGTATTTTCAAAGTGATTTTTCTATTCGAAATACCTCGATTAAGATAAAATGACACTCAGTATAAATAAATCATATGCCAAATAATGAATATAATACAAGACGTAATTTTGTCACTCAAACAATTAATATTAGGTCGCTCAAATATTATGAAGCTGCTCATTTTGTATTTTATGTAACGCAAATTAATGTTTGTTAGTTGCTGATCTATTAATTTTTCATCGCTCGCAGTCAGTCGCTCACTTAGTAATTCTGTTACCCCAATTAATTATTTTTGATAACTAAAACTTTAATTTACAGTCACTCGTTTAAATACTACCCTTTAATTAATAACATCACGTCGAAATATTCATAATTTTAATATAATATATATCATAATATTTAGAACTTTTATAGAACATACAGATATAGTATGTTAAATTAATTATACCGCTCGTTTGACTTGGCGATAAATAATTGAAACAGTTCAAAAGATTACCGCCTACATTTATAAAACGTCAATTACATTACCAAAAACCTTAATTATTTCCTAGTATAATGAGTAAAACCATGTGTAATTATATAATAACGGTAAGATTCATTTGTATTATGCTGATTTCGTTCCTAATTACTGATGCTTGCAGAAAATGGGGTTTAGGTCAACTTTACCCACATTAAAAATAAATATTAGTAGTAAGAATAAATAAAAAAAACTGGTAAGTTATTCTAAGCTATAACCTATCTGCATACATAATTCTGAAAACATCAGTAATTAAGAATATTGCTAGATTTTCGCTATATTTCAAAACTGAATTTTTTCTTGATCTAAAACTATACAAATTCAACCAGGAATCTTAAAAAACGGTCTTGTAAATCATATTATCTTTTACTGAATACCTAAAAACAAGCTTCTAACTAAAAATTTGCAAAAAATATGTAATCGAAGAAAGACACTGAAAATATTTCTATTAAATCTAAGCAGATGTAGGCATCACCACAGATAATTAATAAAATACTATACTAGGCACTACTAAAACAATTAAGCACATCTTCAACTTCTTCATTACCACCATTCACAACCAAATACATACAAATGTACAAATCAATCTATTAGGTATATACGCCATTTTTACACTTAAACATCTCTACATATAAGTTAAATGAATTCTCTAATCATTTCCGACTTCCAATCTTCAATCATATCATTAATTTGTCGAAATAATTGTGAGCACGAAATACTGTCGCGATCTGTTCCGATTGGTTGATGAAGCGATATGTCATTAACATTTAATGGGGCACATTTTGGTTTGACAGCCCGATAATTTGTGGGAGTGGCCGTAAACTAAATTAATGATAAATGATCTGGGAGATTATTAAATCTAAATGAATTGTATCGCTCGCGGCGTTGTGTTTCATTTGCTAATTTTCGATTAGAAATTATTGATATATTTATGAAAATAGATGGAGATGAATATTCAATTTTATTTTATTTAAGGAATAACTTTCTTATTAAATTTTTTTTGGTGACATCGCTACAAGAGTGAAATGAGTCATGTTAAAATTCAGATAGCAACCTGAAGTTTAACATGGCTCATTTTTTACAATTTATTTTTATGCTTTTCGTGTATTTTTGAAGCAATTGAATCAGAAATCATTAGTTTTTTTATGTTCATATATTTGCAATGAATAATTCAATAACCATTGATTTGAATTATCTACAGTTAAAAGATGTTATACGACCCAGGTTTTCTTTTTAGTTTCTTCGTTTCAACGCGGTCGAGTCCGAGCGTTTGGCTAGTTTACAATAAATTGCCAAGTTGTTAATCCCAATCATACAACTAACAATTAAAACGAATACAACCAACAAATTATCTAACAGTAGTTATTAAGCCACTATTTTATTATAAAAACATAAATTATAACTGTACGACCGGCGAAAGAATCTCAAAAAGTTTATCTTAGCTAAATAAATAACGGAATATCAGAATAAACGTGACGACGCGCGGAATGTACCTGTTTTTTAAATGAATGCAAAACTATTTGTCTACAAGCATATTTAATTGTCGATATAGTAATGAATAGCGTCTTTTTAATTAAACTAGCTTCCGCCCACGACTTTGTACGTGCATCCCCGTTTTTCCCCGTTCCCGCAAGAATTTCGGGAAATCCTTTCTTATCGGATGCCTACGTCCTAACATCTACCTGCATGCCAAATTTCAGCCCGATACGTCTAGTGGTTTGGGCTGTGCGTTGATAGATCACTATATCAGTCACCTTTGAGTTTTATATATATCGCACCGCGCACGCTGAGAACGAAAGTGACCTAATTCAAAATTTTGCAAAAATGAGTTATTCTCATAAAATGACTCAGAATAAGGTATTCTATCATTTAATAAATCAAAAACTATCCTATGTCACCTAGAAATCGAAAAACACGTATGTTGCGTCTCTTTATATTTTGCGTATTTTTTAAACGTCCCTCCGCTAAAATAGTGACCGTTTTAGTATTATGTCGGCACGGTGATTACTAGACATCGGATTATATGCACTAACAAAATGCCAAAATATGCATGCAAATATGCACTAAAAAAGGCCGAAATATGCACTAAAAACGACTGATATGCCTAAAATATGCACAATAAAAAATAAAAAAACCTTTATTATTTTTATATATTTTAATTTTTAATCAAAGATTGTACAAAAACAGTGAAATTTTCTTGAAATTAAGTATAGTTTTTGTGCCAATATACAATTAAACATTTTTACCAAATTTTCGAGTGCAAATTTGTGACGTTTGTCACCCGCGAGCCCAGTGTTGCCACCTTAGACCTTTCCGGGCTAAATCTAGCCCTTTTTTGAAAATCAAGCCGTTTTTTAAGTTTTTAGACCCAAAAGGGTAATCTAGCCCTATTTTGAATGGCTCAAAATTTACTTAAAATGGAGCCCATTTTTTAATTTTTTGCCATTATACCATGCCAAAATAGGGTTTGTTTACTCGCTTAGCGTTCTGATTGGCTAATAAAGGTTAGTCAACCAATCATCAAAACTCCCGCTACTTATCGAAATATGCACGATTGGGGAAAAAGGCTAAAATATGCACTAACGCCGTAATTAGAGAGTTTTATGCATTTGCATATGCAAATATGCAAATGCATATAATCCGATGTCTAGTGATTACATTTCTTAGTTTTAAAGTGATTCAATCCTGATTGCGGCGTTTTTTTACCGAAAGGTAAGTAAATATTTTGTCAATGTTCTAATCTTAAAAAGACCGTTATTCGTATTAGGTCACCTTCGTACTAAAATGCAGTTTTTGAATTGTGACTTAAATCATATTAAGTCATTTTTGTATCATCAACTATTCTAAAGGTAACGACATATTTCACGTTATGCCTATACTTTATTAAATGCTTTCTTTGTGTAAGTGTATTATGTATAATTAGGCCGTTTTAATAATATTTTGATAAGTTAATTTTATGGCGTATTAAAGTTTATGTCGTTGTTTCAATAATAATTTGTTTAAATATTTATGTTTAGGTCATTATATGAAGAGATTAAAAATGATTTTATATTACAAATGGTCCAAGAAAATGAAAAAGAAAACGAAAAATTCATACCCAAAAAGTTATCATGAAATACAAGAGTTTCCTCGCTGAGTGAACATCATCATCTGAGGCTCTACAGCTGCTAGTGGGCCTTGGCCTGGTCCAGTATTTTCTTCCAGATCTCTCGGTCCTTTGTCTGAGTTCTCCAGTTTTTCACAGCAATCGTTCGATGCCATCCAACCATCGGAGCTTCGGCCCATCTGATTTTCCATAGAGAAGACGCAGAGGTACCTTGTTGTCGTCCATACGTGCCTCGTGTCCGGCCCAGCGTAAACGACCTAGTTTTATGGTCTTTATGACATTCGGCTCCTCGTACATTTCATAAAGCTCATGGTTATACCGCGTTCTCCAATGTCTATTTTCCAGCACAGCACCGAAAATCCGTCTAAGGATTTTCCGCTCGAACACTAGCAGGCAATCCTCATTTTTTTGCTCAGGACCCAACTTTCGGACCCATATGTTAGTACTGGTCTTAGTAGGGTCTTTTATAGCAGTACCTTTATGTTTCGGCATAGCAGTTTCGATCGAAAATATCTTAGAAGGCCGAAGTAGCCATAATTCGTTTGTATATTTCTGCAGATATTTCGTTCTGGTTTGTTATTAATTATGCCAGGTACACAAAGTGTCATACAGCCACGAACTTGACTTGTAGACCGAGCTTTTGGGCAGTTCGTTCTATAGCAAGATATGCGTTAACAGCAGTAGAGGATCACTGTTGGTAGCGTCCTCCCGATCCAGGTCTATATCATCCGCGTTTCCCAGCATTTGTATCTATTCGAAAAATATAGTGCCCGATGTCTCAATTTCTGGAATCTCGGATGCATTTTTCTAAGGCTATGTTAATCAGAAGGCTGGAGAGCGCATCACCCTGCCTAAGGCCTTCCATTGCCCTAAAAGTTTCCCTAAAAGTTTCAGATACTGAATGGATCCGAACGACGCTTTGTTATTTTTTTTAACGTCATTGCTGTAAGTAACACCAAATGTGTTGGAATGCCGATCTCAGTCAACGCTTGGTACAGGAAATTTCGGTGAACATTGTCGTATGCAGCCTTGATATCCACGAAAATAATATTAGTCCATTGAATGAGTCCCTCCAAGGGGGGTCTAGAGTGCGTGAGTTAGTAACGTAAGATGTTTCTTCGGAAACATGTCAAGAGTCCCTAGGTAATAAACATACTAAAACCCCGGGACACTAGGAGGAGCCCCGGAGTGGGGGGAGGGGGGTAATGGGTCCATTTTTTCATTTTTCGCTTAAATCTCAAAAACGGTACATGTTAGAGAAAATCTTTCAAGGAAAAGTTGAAAGGCCATAAAATTATCTACAAGTTGTACCCAAATCATTTTTTCCTATATCCTACCGTTTCTGAGTTATACGCAGTAAAAAATGATTTTGGCTCAAACAATTTCCCCATACTACACATCAATCGATCAAAAAATATTTCTTTCTCCCAAAAAACTCAAAAGTGCAACTTGTAACCGGTACAGTTATATTGCTCGTAATAAGGTCTATCATTGATAAAAATACCAGATTCCACCACGGAGGCGTTTACGGGGAATTGAATTTTATCAGGGTAGTTACGATACTTTAACTTTTTATTTTTTTTCTTCCAAAAAACTCAAACGTGCATCTTGTGACCAGTACAGATAGATTGCTCATAATTAGGTCTATCATTGATAAAAATACCAGATTCCACCATGGAGGCGTTTACGGGGAATTGAATTTTATTAGGGTAGTTAGTTAAAAAGTTCAAGTATCGTAACTACCCTAATAAAATTCAATACCTCCTAAACGCCTCCATGGTGGAATCTGGTTTTTTTATCAATGATAGACCTAATTATGAGCAATCTATCGGTACCGGTCACAAGTTGCACTTTTGAGTTTTTTGGAAGAAAAAAAATAGAAAGTTCAAGTATCGTAACTACCCTAATAAAATTCAATTCCCCGTAAACGCCTCCGTGGTGGAATCTAGTATTTTTATCAATGATAGACCTAATTATGAGCAATCTATCTGTACCGGTCACAAGTTGCACTTTTGAGTTTTTTGGAAGAAAAAAAATAAAAAGATCAAGTTCAGTAACTCAAACTACCCTAATATAATATTTTGACAATCGATTCCTCCTAAAGGCTTCCATGAAGGAATGTGTTTATTTTACCAATTATAGACCTAATTAAGAGCAATCTATTAGTACTGGTCACAAGTTGCACTTTTGAGTTTTTTGGAAGAAAAAAAATAAAAAGTTCAAGTATCGTAACTACCCTAATAAAATTCAATTCCCCGTAAACGCCTCCGTGGTGGAATCTGGTATTTTTATCAATGATAGACCTAATTATGAGCAATCTATCTGTACCGGTCACAAGTTGCACTTTTGAGTTTTTTGGAAGAAAAAAATAAAAAGATCAAGTTCAGTAACTCAAACTGCCCTAATATAATATTTTGACAATCGATTCCTCCTAAAGGCTTCCATGGAGGAATGTGTTTATTTTACCAATTATAGACCTAATTAAGAGCAATCAATCAGTACAAGTCACAAGTTGCACATTTGAGTTTTTTGGAAGAAAGAAATATTTTTTGATCGATTGATGTGTAGTATGGGGAAATTGTTTGAGCCAAAATCATTTTTTACTGCGTATAACTCAGAAACGGTAGGATATAGGAAAAAATGATTGAGGTACAACTTGTAGATAATTTTATGGCCTTTCAACTTTTCCTTGAAAGTTTTTCTCTAACATGTACCGTTTTTGAGATTTAAGCGAAAAATGAAAAAATGGACCCATTCCTCCCCTCCCCCCACTCCGGGGCTCCTCCTAGTGTCCCGGGGTTTTAGTATGTTTATTACCTAGGGACTCTTGACATGTTTCCGAAGAAACATCTTACGTTACTAATTCACGCACTCTAGAACTTTTTATTCAATGGACTATATGGTGTGTTATGACATTGAACTCAAGTGTTTTTTTCAAGAATCTGTCGCAAGGTGAAAATCTGATCAGTAGTCGACCGGTTAGGGCCCCAAGCGCACTGGTAGTCGCCTAGTTTGTCTTCTGTGTATGGAGATATTCTATTGAAAAGGACATAGGCGAAGATTTTATATGCCGTGTTTAAAAGAGATATACCGTGATAATTCTGGCAATCAAATATGTCACCTTTCTTGTGTAGTACACACCGCTGTAATATACCCCTATATTACTCATCGGGCGTATTCGATTATATTAGAAAAACTTAACTTTAATTTTTCTTATGTCCCTGTTATGGCAACCCTGTACTTAGTCTGTGGTTCATGTACCTATGCAATGTGTAAGGCAATGTGCTTTTAGAAAGACTAAAGAAAAGTTTGTGCTAAATAATTGTTGTTGTCATTAAAACCCATAAATTAACAGGGCGTCGTTTCAGACTTCCACACCTGGACTATCAGCTCATAAAATTTCTCCTTAAAGCTAGTTTCAGCATATTAAAGCAATTCCACAGAGATGTTATCAGTTCATGGTGGCTTATGATTTTTGAGTTTCCTAATGGCCAATTTAACTTGGTCTATTTGTAGGCAGCGAGATATCTGGGATATTAGTATAATTTTGTATGGCAGAAGATGTTTCAGCAGTTTCTGTGCTATTTAGCAGTTCTTGGAAGTACTAATTCCATCTTTTAATAATATCGTTCTTACTATTTAGTATCTTTACTTTTACAAGCTGAGGTTCTAGGTTTGAAATCTTTCCTACCTCTATTAGTTTGGCTGTAAAAGTTTATCGAGTCCTTCGTTGAGAAACTTTTAGCAATCTCTTCAAGTTAGTTGACATCAACACATTTCTTCTTCTTTCTCTTGTGTAGTTATTTTTTTTCCTTCATCGCGCTTTATGCTCTGGCTCTCGTCTGCAAGTGTAGGTCTGCTGTAACGATTGGTATGCTTCATTCTTTTCGTTAGTAACCTTTTGGCATTCGTCGTAAAACCACTTGTTTCTGCATCGTATCTCATTACCTAGATTTTCACTCGCAGCTGTTAGTAGAATTTTACTTAGTACTTCCCAGGATCTTACTTGCGTTTTGTTCGCTATTTATCTATCTGCTCAGAGTCAAAATTTTTAGTTAAACTTTCACTTTAAGAGTTGCGAAATAAATCTATACTAATATTATAAAGAGGAAAGGTTTGTATGTATGTATGTATGGTTTTCACGCATAAACTACTGGACCGATTTTGATGAAATTTGGCACAGATAATCTTTAGACCTTGAGAAAGAACATAGGCTACCTTTTATTGCGAAATATGTACCACGGGCGAAGCCGGGGCGGACCGCTAGTTCCTAAATCCTAACTAAAACTGCATTTTTGTATTACTTTTTTTAATTAAATATACTAAAGTATATATTTTTTTTATTAATAATACTAATATAAGAGTTGATTGCCCATAAGTATTAAGTAAATAGTTAAAATGAGTCTTGAAACAAACAATAAATATAATTTCTTAGTTAACATTTGGTTTCATTAGACTACTTCTCATTAATATTTTAATACTAAAATGACATAATTCAGGTTACGTCCAAATGCATGCATAGAAAAAAAATAGTAAAGTGACTCAATCCCAAACTAGTCAAAGATGATTTACAAGTTTTCAGTACTAAAGTGACGCAATATCTAATGGTAATTTTTAAAAAAAGATAAAAAATATTTTAATTTAATTTTATTTATTTATTATGGGTTGTATGGGTGGACAATATCCTCTTAAATGATATCAGACTTTAATATCTTATATAACTTTGCATGCGAACAAATTATGGCATGATTTGTAAATAGTTCTGTAAATTACGAACAGTTTTTTGATGATTCCCAAAAAACAAGAATTTCGCATTAGGTCACTTTCATTCTCAGCGTGCGAATTATATAGATTCCGGAAAATTATTGTGTCCGGAAAATGTTGTCTAAAGTTATGATTTTATATCTGAAATTATTAGTGCATTATGTACATTTTACAACATATTGTGTATTTATATGTATCTGGTACAGATTTTAATTTTTAGTCTACATATTTTTTTTAATTAGGCTAATATATTATGTATCATAATATTATCTAGCTATGCAGACTAAAACAATTACTGAGATAAAAAGTGATAGATGAATAAGCTTAACACAAAAAAATTAAATTTTCAACCTCAATTATAATTTATAAAAAAAAATGTAAACCTATTGTAATAAAAAAAAATACTTTTAAATAATTAAAAGTAAAACCTTTTTTTTAATAACTTATCGAACTTATTTCAGTATCGAAATTTAAAACTAGATGGCGCTGTAATCAATTTCGAAAAGTGCATAAACTTCACATAAAGTAGTGCTCTAGTAAATAGTAATGAAGCGGTGGTTGATTGATATAGTACCTCTTTCATATATATTCTTTGTGCAGTTTTTTTTAGTTTAGTTTTAGTTTTTTTTTTTAATTCCATGCGTTGAGTTTTCTATGTAAAATTAGACGAAATTATATCTTATAGTAGCGACAGTTGTGTCCTTGATATAATCATCTATTTCCCACTTCATTAACACAAGCTTTTTATCAGGTTTATCCACTGCAATGACAAATAACGATCTTGAAGGTGACACATTACTATACACAGAAGTGCTTATTGTTGAAACAACATCTATTGCCGTACAACAAAAAACATTAGACAGGGTTTAACTTTAAGCGCGGGTTCTCTTTAATCTGGTTTTATCGTATTTCACATAGACATAAGACAACTAGTAAAGTGACAGATCCCCGGTTTTAAGTTAGACTGTGTTTAAATTATTGTTTTGTGGTAAGACCACTAACATCTCTAGTAGACACATCTCTTCTAGAGAATTTGACAACTTCAAATCCGCTATCGCCTATCACTTTGACCTCAACAAGTCCGGTCAAGTCGAATTCGGCATCGCTTAATGATAGACAGACCGACACACTGACACCGATCTGCATTCGCTCATCTCTTAACTAGACGCCTTTTTATTTCGATGACTCAAAGCTTTTGAGTTTTGACGTCAAACTTCTTACGAAATTGTTATAAGTTATATTCTTTGAATGTAGGAAAATTTGGTGGTTTATCAACATAGTATTATTTCTTAAGGAAAACTGACTTATTATTTATTTCATTTTACTCTTCAATATAAAGGAAATCCTGTTCCAATTTTATACGAAAACACAGTATAGTTTATAAAGCGGCCTAATCACTTCCCAATGATCTCTTCCAGGCAAACGAGACCTTAGCTTGGTAGGTATAATCTCATTGTATTATTTTATTTTACATCAAATAAAAAAATCATCTAAGTTTTAAATAAATTTCTTGGTTTCTCTTCGTAAATTTATTCGAAATATTTTCGTAAGTTATTTAGACGAGTTAACAGGTATTTGATTAGTAATAAATTTAAATAGCTAACCTCAAAATTTACGATCAAATTAAGATAGCATTTTGACCATGAAATAAAAAAAATCATTCAAACCAGTGTAAATATTTATTTAACAAATATTTTTTTAGTATTTGTTTTATTGAAAGACTATGTCACTGCTGCATCATGCACACCCACGTTTCAAGCGAACCAAGCGGTATTATAAAGAATAAACCGTGTTTTAAACCCTTTAATATCTAACAATATGTATTCTATATTTGCAAAATGGATCCCGTTAGAGACGATTGCACAACCTTCGAAGAAATGACTGAAGATGACCCAAATTTTTTGCCACTTATGTTTTAAATGTAAGTGGGTTGTGGTCTTATTTGAAGATTTGTCATCTTACATTTTTATTGTATTTTTTATTTATTAACTGTTATAGTATTACGTTTTTTGATTTAACTTTGAGTAATAAATAATAATGCAATTTTTAGAACCAATCAATTAACGATAGCTTATTATTTTTAAAACTTTTTTTTGACTTATCATGCTTAAGATAAATTACAATTATAATAGATAAGACAACCAACTAAATTTAATGATATGACGATTCGGATTTTATCGTAAAGTCGTAAATCGTAACGGTACACCCGCGAATTGCGAGCCCCCAATTGGCAACCAGTCTTCGCGACAGTAAATTAACAATAATCAATTTTACAACGAGAAATGTAAATAGCTGACACGCCAATATTGAGGATTTATCAACTTCTGCCCGCTTTGTCGGCTGTGATAACGTAAGAATTGGGAGATATAAGGATGGATAAAAACGAAATTGAACTATAATCTCTATATTAATATATAAAGAAGAAATATAGAGCCGTGACAACTTTACAATAGTTTATAACAGTTACATAATATGATATTTAGGGGCCAAATCATTCATTTTTATTTTATAAAAATGACTGATTTGGCCCCTAAATATCATTTATATATAATTATCATATCCACTGTTTAATTATTATATTATACATATGAGAATAACTTTCATACTTATACCGTTCTTAATCTATGGATAGTATAATTTCATAATTGTTCAGAAAATACACCAATTTACACAATGTTATAAGTTATAACCCTAACAAATATGAACCACAACATTCCTTGCCATTACAACCCCATATAAATAAAATTAGTTACACCGTTACCCAAATATTTTTAGACAAACTTTGTCTTTGAATGTGTCCGACATTGAATATAACAATAGAGTAATAAATGTGCACTTGGAAGATGGGTTACTTTGCTACATCTCGTCAAATTGAAAAATTCAGCTCTAGGGACTAGAACCTATGTATTTTGTATCACCATTGATATTGACACATTTTTGTTGCTTTCATTGAGTGGGACTGTATATTACATTTAATAACAAATTTAGAAATTAAATGGCAAAAAAAACATAAGTTAACTCAACAACTTTCACTTGAAAATAAATCTCAAGTAAAAATAATTAAAAAACCTAGTTATAGTACCTAAATACTAAATAGGTATGTAGGTTGTAAGTTGTAACGAAAATGAATGTTAACGTATCCTTGAGATATTCTCAAACATACTTCAGATATAACCTCATTTCTATAAGATATATTTTATTAAAATACGAAATAAGCGAAAATAATTTTGAGAATTTTATCATATTTCTCCAATTTAATGACTATAATTTACACTAATTTATAATTTTGATAATATAATTAAAGATTTGTAGAACGGAAACAAACAGATTCATTGAATTCTATAAGTTATAAAGACGTTTGGATGACATTATTTATTTCATATATTCTATTTACAGACAATCTGTCTGCTCAAATGGATATTAACACACGTATTACCAATTAAACTATATTAGGTTAGTTCTAAACCATATAATATTATGTATGTATATTGGAAGGAGCAAAGTTTTTTTCTCTGAATTTTAATAGTTATAATTTCACATATTTTACTATTATACGAGGTCGAAACCTATTTTTATACTAGAAACCATGCCTTTTTCTAATACAAAAATATAAATAATATAAACTTAATTTATAAAGTTGCCGCCTGTAAGATAGCTCGTGTCTCGTTGAAGTCTTTCCGTTCAATAAAACTACCAATTCAAACTGTTCCGATGCAGAAGACTATGGCCCGTAGTTTTAATCAAAATAACAAAAAAATCCTTTTGGGATTTATTTGAGCAGTATGAATCCGGATTCGCAACCATCAATGATAGCCTATTATTTTTAAAACATTTTTTTTGACTTATCATGCTTAAGAAAACTTCACGGTGCGAAGATAGATAAACAGAGACCGATTTTCGCGTTAATAATAATTATATTTAGTAGTAGTTGAGTTCTCTATATTTTTCTATTAGTGTTGTCAATTTTATCTTGGTTAAATTAATGATAAGTTAGATCGCTTTTGCTTCACAACTACTAAGTCATTCTAAGAAATGCGATGTTTTAATCAAGCTTTCTTCTAAAACTATTACATTGGTCATTCTCATTAACAACACAAGAAAATAAATCCCGACACGTGTTTTTTGTCAAACCATTAACCAATTTTGGACAAAATATTTAACGACATATTGAAGACATTTCTATTATGTTCAAAGGAAAGCAATAATTAGTCAATTTGTCCAAAAAACACATGTTGTGGATTTTGCACAATGTAACAAAAAGATGATCATTGTGGAACTAATGTAAAAATAAAAATACACTTTTCATTATTGTTTTAAAAAATGTGGGGTCGCGTGTCCTTAGAAGGTTAAAATGTTTTGACCATATTGTATAAAACAAATTATAACCCATTGTTGATTCCGACATCGTTGAAAAATATTAACAATTACTATATAGGATAGGATTCTAGTAACATAAAGTGCGAATCATAGGCTCCATATTTATTTAAAAATTAATTTCTTAATAAATACACACCTCTGATACATCATAATTATGTAGATCATAAAATAGTTCAATCTACACCGAAAGAGTATCGTTATTAAAATTATTGGAGTATAAAATAATCTCTCAACAAAAAAATATCTCAACTCAAATGGTATCAAGACGCGCTTGATTAAGATCAAAATCGTTTTTAATTCTGAGCGCTAATTAATGCATTTCCACGCTTGCAGCGCTTTACATTCCTTTGTGGTTAAACGCTCGGATTCCTGCAGCGCTCCACCGCTGCAAGGTGGCGGTACATACCATGTGGTTCCTCGAGCGAGACACATCGCATGCAAAGTAGGCTGATCTAGTCGTTATGTGTATATGGGTCGAGGTTTTTATCGCGAAAAACCTTAATCGTCTGATATTAATCGAAAGGAAAGCTCATCAGTGGTTGTTTTATTTCGGTACTAATTCCTGATTTGTGTTTAATGTACCTACATAAGTACGATTTAATATATTTTGCAAATACTTTATGCAACAAATTAAAATATTTTTTTTGCAGTTTAACACTTTCTAGCTTTTGTTTAAATTAATTAACCAAATTCAGGTTGATTCGAATAACTGGGTCGTAGGTATATTCTGTTATAGATTTAAGTAGATCAATTAAGAAATTAATTTAATCAAATCTGTTCTAGTAAAAGTGTAAATGAGTAAATGAGAATATTTAAATAATATTATGTTGTTCGAAATATGTTTTACGCAAATTTTCCTTCGTTCATCTGTCTTTCTTTGCTCTTATAAACAGTAATTTTCGTATCCCAGATTTACAATATTTAAACAATCAATAACTTTGCCCATGAATTATAAAATCATTTAATACAATCAAACTATTTTCTCGATTTTGACCCACTTCAAGCGAACGTATATTTTAATTCAATTTTACAACACTTATCAAGGATCGGTGACAATACAATAATTTCATGAGTCCTTAGCAAATGTAATGTTTAAATTTATATTTATTTCTTTATTTATAGCGATTATTTAGCCACAAAGCACGTGGCAGCAAGTAACCTGGAAGGCAAGTGGAGCGAACAGCACCGTTTACAATAATTTGGGACCGCGACGGATCTGAATGTCAAACAATAGCGATTGATCATTAATGATACAGCAATTTGGTGTTATTTTATTTTTAGGGCGTGATAATATAAAAAAGTACAATAATAAAGTTGTAGAGGTGTGATTAGAAATTGTATTTGGGATTTGGGTGGCATAATTGGAATGAAAAATATTCCTTTAGATTGATCACCTACTTACTGAGGAATAAATCGTCAGACATCAGTAGGTATAACTTATATGTTACGGAAATAATCGAAGAAACAAAGGGTGAAAAGATTTACAAGCTATTTATTATTATACAACACTTAATAAAATGTACTTACTTTTTACAGTTTACTACACTATCTATTACCTATAACAATTTTAAAAAGGGAAACCATTTTTTTTTATTTTCAACTAAAAATTATAATTTCAGTTATCCAATAACGTATTTATTTTCAGTAAGCATCGAAACCATTCTATATATATTTCACCAACTGGTTATTTATCGAAAATAAAAATAAACAACTTTCGATACTATAAGCTTTGACACTTTCTAAAGGTAAAATTAGTATTCGAGCTTTTGGAAAAATCTATTAGTCTATTAGTATAATTATAATGTGATAAGAAACGTAAGAATGGGGTTTATGGTTTCAGTAAAGATGCATATTTATAAATCAATACCAACAATTATACTAACCTACTAAAAATAAATAAATAAATAAAAATAAATAACCGGTGTTAGTTTTTAATATCTAGGACTTATGCATTAATAATTAGGTACCTACTTAAGTAATTCTAGAAACTACTGAATGTTATTATTTTTAATTACTTATTTAGCAATAGGTATTCGAAAATAAATTTTACAGTATTTCAGTTCGTGTGTAAGAAATTCTCATCTATGTACTTACATGATTTTTTACTCATTTAAACAATAACTATGTGCTACAATTATGATGTACCGACATTGTAAGCCTAAATCGATTATACGTGTAGGTAAGTACGAATTTTTTTACTGGACTGTTAACACCATGACAATTATATTATGCTATTGTTTGATTGTAATTTATCTAAAATATTTCAAACAATACTGCTACTTGTATTACTTGCTTAAAAGCATACTTTGCACAATAAAAAACATTTTGTGGGGGGCCCATTGGTCTCACCTGTAAAACAATATAAAGGACGAATGCCCCTGTCTGTTTGTCACGGACGTTAATCCTTAGTTCTATTGAAATCGAAAGTTACACGAATTGTTTTCATAAAACATAACAAATAAATGAATGGGCTACTTATTTTAAAATACCTCAAGGTAAAAAATAACTAATACAAATAAATAGGTATATAACTGTAAATCAGATTAAGAAGTAGGTGTCTAAATATAAAAAAAAATAATACAATTTTATTAGACAAAAAAACATTATGTACATGAAATCTAGAATAAGTTAATATGTATCTAATAGTTAAACTACTCCTTACTAGTATAGTATTCTGTATTACATTATCTGTGATGATACTCACTCAAAAAAACACCAAATATTTTTGGTTGATTGACTTTTCCGATACCCTGCAACGAAGCTCCGAGCTATAAAATAAAATATCATGAAATGTTGCGAAAAGATAAATGTTAGATGTTCCTTGATAGTGATCTAGGTATATAAGTACAGAACAAAACATTACTGTTATCGACGCATCACATAATATTATAAAACATGAACCTACTATAACATTAATTATTTGGAAGTTTATGTACTTAAATAGGTGGAACAAAAAGTATTGAAACGTAAAAATTTAGCATGACGCGAAACGTCTGAATCTATTCATGCCGCCAAATAAATACATAAATCTATGTTCCCTCCTGTGCTATTATAATCTCAACAATTGTCAACCAAAATATTTACCTCTAAATAGCTACTGGCACCTTTTAATCTTTTGTTCAATTGTACAACCTGTCGAAGCACTTGCCCAATATTCGATTTATTGCCGTTAAAATTAACAAGCTACCGCGACGTTTTTGTTCTTAAAACTTATTTAGGGACTTCGAATTGGTACAGACAGTAGTTTTCTTAGAACGAAAAATCAGGCGTAAAACAATCGCTTCGGTTGATTCGTCAGGTAGATTTTGAAAAAAAAAACATAAGAATAATACCACAGTATAATACCTATTATGAGTAAAGCGTTTCGAATTGTTTGTGATTCCATAGAATGATTCAAAACTAGATTCGAATTAATAAAAAAAAAACGATTAAAAAATGTTGACAGCCAGTGATAAAGCCTAACAAAAAAAAATTATTGATTTTTTTTCTTTAATTATAAAAATTATATAAATAAAATTCATAAAAATTATTAGATAAATTTAATTTCAGCTTAATTATTATAGTTCATTTCTAAATTGACAAGATGGAAAAATTTACCATCTTCACTGTGGCGCCATCTATTATCACAGTTGAAAAAGACAACAACATGCATTCTTATTGTTACGGTATTGGTTTATATGTTTCACGCTAGATGTCACTGATTTAAATTATTCATAATTTAATATTTTTATATGATAAATTAAATACCAAAATATGACCAATAATTTTGCTTAATTTCGAAAATAATAAAGTTAAAAATAACAATACAGATAAAAATTGAAATAAATTATATATTTCCACGCCATCTGTTATCTTTAAAGGTACTACATAGACGACATTTTTAAATGACATTGACGTAGTACTTATACTATAAACTAGATGGCGCTTTTGTGAAAATGGAAAAAGATAACTACAGTCTACATTCTTGATCCTACATTTTTGTTGCGATACTGTAATCTCTGTTCAATTTTTTTGTCTACAAAATAATGTTCTATTAATTTGCAGCCTGCAGCGGGCGTCTACAGTAATGTTTAATTTACCATAAAACCTTTATATTTTATTTGGCACCCACCGTACTAAAATTAAAAATTCATATTATTTTAGTAACTTACACGATTTCAACTCAAGCTTTTATCTCTTATCATCAGGCATTCAACGCCTTGTATGTTTCTTGTAATATAAAATAAACTGGTTTCTGAGAAAAACCTGATGTCCTGATGCTTTTACCTACCTATATGCTTTTTAAAATTTTTAAAACATTAAATATTTAACAAAATAGGAATATAGGTATTAAAAGAGTTCTTTTTTAATGAAGGTAATATTTTATGTTCGAATTTATCTCTAAAGCTAGTAACCATCAAGTAAAGTAAAACTAAATACCTTCACGGGACCGTAAACCTGTCAGTCCCTGGGTCTAAGCTTTTTGTAAATATTAGACTGTTATTAGGCTATAAAGACATAATAAAATTTGTGTAGGCCTTATTTAATCTCTTGTGGTCTCTTTATTTTCATTATAAAGGTCAAAATTAATATACAGTGTAAATGGTAACTTATGTATTGATTAATATGTGATTGATGTAAAATTATATTTGGGGTCATCATTAAAATTTATTCATTGAAATAGTATGTCAATCCGTTAAATTTTATTATTTAGCTATTTATATTATTATATTTTGACTATTCTAATCATTTTCTTTATAAATATCCATTGTGAGAATTTAGAAACTACACTTTTTTGCAATTACGTCAACCGTAGTTCCGTTTTAGTCAGCGATTATAACAATTACATCTGTTAATAACTAAAATACAGTTATTATAAAAAATAACCATTTATTGTTTTCATTTTATATATTATGTAACTACGATTCTTTATTTAATTAAACTAAAACGGTATGATAACTGCAATTTCGATTATTATTACCATTATGATGTAAAATGACCTACAATAATATTGTAGTACCTAGATAATATTATTGCCATTGTAACGAACATAGTAAACAAAATAATGTACCAGTGAAGATACAAAAGATTGATTACTTAGATACATATTTTTTTAACAAATAGATCAGTGAAAAATAATAGTAGGTATCTATACTAATATTATAAAGAGGAAACCTTTGTATTTTTGTATGTTTGTATTGAATAGGCTCAAAAACTACTGGACCGATTTCAAAATTTCTTTTACCATTACTTAGAGGGATTCTTCCGAATCCGTATAGGCTATATTTTATCCCGGAAAACGTAAATATGTACCACGGGCGAAGCCGGGGCGGACCGCTAGTGTTTTATAATTATATCTGTCACATACCTAATGTAGGTATGTGTAGGTAACCTACATGCATTATGCAACAGTACCTATATTAATTGTTGTGACAATAATATTAAATACTTTGCGTAAGTTGTAGAATATTTCCCCACTAGTTGTTACCCGCGGCTTATCTCGCCGACCGATAGAAATAAGTTAGTCCTAAAAATTATGGCAAAAACGAATAAGTAGAGTAATTCTTAAAATGTGATCCGATTTTCAATAATTAACATAAACCATTTCTATGTCACTGTAGAAGAACACGACATTCTCGTGAAAGTACAAACACATTTTGCAATATTAGAAGGTAAAAGGTATGTACATTATTTTCATAGTATGTCTGTAAACATTAAAGCGGTATTTTCATAAGGCAATAAACTGACTTCCAATATATTGAGGAGGTAATTAGTGCTGATAGAGCGACCTTCGGGTTCACTGAACCCATAAGGAAGCTTACCGTCTATAATTTTATAGCCTATGAGCCGATGTAAATTTTTGAAATACTACATGTTTTGAGTTAACGACAAGAGTTAATTACTGACCCTATAAGTCTATATTTACCCTACTAGCTACGATTTTATTATCATTGTCCAACGGTGAAAATCTTTTTTAAATCGGTTCAGCAGCAAAGAAAATCTTCAGCTTTATTTTTTGAGCTAGAATACAGATTATGAACAGTTAACTACACTTGTCAGTACCTAAGCTAGCACTTGTTAACATGGGTAACGAAGTGTAACAGCATATGGTGAGTCGGTTAAAACTGGAATATGGTAATAATAATTGGGGTGCAGTTAATCGTACATCTACGATAGGTTAAAAAAAGTATCTTTACCCTTTTGATGATATTTGACAGGACATAAATAAAAAAATAAGTGCGCTTGTTATCAAACTCAAACTCAAACTCAAACATTTATTTATTCAATTAGACTTCTTCGAGAAGCACTTTTGAAACGTCAATACATATTTTTTACATTTACCACCGATTCGGAAAGCAGTATCTATGGAGAAGAACCGGCAAGAAACTCCATAGTTGCTCTTTTAAATCATATCAGTATTACAATTTAATTTTACAAAATATGTAACTGTATATTATCATAATATGCCAGAGAACTGTCCTGTGGTTTTTACGCGATAACCCTCCATGGGTTTTTATCTTCCATATATTCCTTAATGCTGTAATAGGCTCTCTGAACTAATACGTTTTTTACATAATTTTTAAATTTAGCACTACTAAACTCTTTGATACTATGAGGAATTCTGTTGTAAAAAAGTATACCTTGGCCCATAAATGAATTTTTAACTTTAGCTAACCGATAAAATGGCATTTCAATTTTATTTCTGTTCCTTGTGCCATAACAGTGTCTATCTCCTACTCTTGTGTGTAAGTCTGCGTTTTTGTGTACATATAAAATGTTATTAAATATATACTGTGATGGTACAGTGAGGATACCAGTATTCTTAAAGAGATCTCTTAGTGAGTCCCTAGCACGTAAATTATATATAGAGCGTATGGCTCTTTTCTGTAATATAAATATAGTTTCTATATCTGCAGCCCTGCCCCATAGCAGAATTCCATAGGACATAATGCTATGAAAGTAGCTAAAATAAACCAATCTAGCCGTGTCTTCATCGGTGAGATGCCTTATTCTTCGAACTGCATATGCAGCTGAACTAAACTTAGCAGCGGTGGTGGCAACATGGGCCCCCCATTGTAGCTCCTCATCTAGTGTCAAACCAAGAAAAACAGTAGAATCCACAGGGTATAATACCTCCCCGTTTAAAATAATATCCCTTTTCACCTTTTTTACATTTGGAAGGATAAATTCTACACAATTTGTTTTTTTTTTGCATTTAATAATAAATTATTAGCATTGAACCAATTGGATATGCGTAAAAGAGCAGAGTTTACTTCGTCAACATTTGTGTCATGTCTATCCACATTAAATATTAATGAGGTATCATCTGCAAACAGTACTATTTCACACATATCCTGCAAATAATAAGGTAGGTCATTAATACACACTAAAAACAAAAACGGTCCTAAGATAGATCCCTGCGGAACACCTATGTTAATCGACGCACCGCGAGATTTCTCTCCATTAACAACAACGGTTTGTACCCTGTTCTGAAGATATGAAGCTATGAGGTCCTGAGCTAAACCTTTAATACCATAAAAATTTAGTTTCCGTAATAGAGTGGAATGTTCTATACTTCTATACAGTCAAAAGCCTTAGAAAGGTCGCAGAATATCCCTAAATAGAATATCCCTATCGATTCAGAAAATTAACACTAAGTACCATAATATAAATTATTATTTTCTAGTCGAGGTATTTCTATTTTCATAGGTGAAGTATGATAATCTTCTATTTTGCTTATTATTAATTAATATATTTGAAGTTCTGCATCACTTCTACAGCAGCATCTTTATCATCTCCTGTCTATAAAAACGGTTTATACTTACAGGTCTAAGCTTACAGGCGCCAAATTTTCGTTTATTTTTGCTAGACAAAAAAGGAAAAAGTGGTTTGTGATATTTCTTAAAGCACATATTTTAACTTTGTAATATATTTTTTTCTTTACTAAGTATATTTTTTTATAGGACCGCCTTCTTGGTACAGTGGTTGACGTGTGAGCGTAGCACCGAGGGGTTCTGGGTTCGATTCCCAGTGGAGACGAAGAAAAAAAAATATCTCGGTCTGGTAGGACACAGAAGGCTGATCACCTACTTGTCCCTAAAGAAAATCGATCAATGAAACAGATGTATAAAACTATAAAGCATCTGCCCCTTACCCCACTAGGGGACATGGGACTTCACTTTTTTATATTTTTATAGCCTATTTTATCACAAACATAAAATAATAATATGATATTCATATTTATCCTATATGCGTTCCGACCGAAAAATATAATTTATTCTTTTGTAGCGATTGAAACCAGTTGCAGTGCTATGAATAGTAATGTTTTAATGTGTACCTAGTGTGTACGCAGGATCTTTGTTCCTTTGTTGTTATGTTAGGTTTTGCAACTAGTTTACAGGCTCGTCTATTAATATATTGATCAGTTAAACATCTTTCTAAATAAGGTAAAGTTTAGTGTTTACAGCGGTTATCCATGTTTTCGTATAGTGACGCTATTGTAATCATCCAGGGATTGCATTTTAACTGGCTTTGTAAAACCCTTCTAGAGTTTATTTTTCCTTAAAAATCGGCAGTCTTATATTATTTTTTGTACTGTTAAAATTATAAAAGATCCAATAACATTTTGATGTGAAGCATGTGAGCAGATCAAAGGTAAAATTTGTAGACCAATATTGATTGAAATTGTCACGTTGATACACCTCTTTAGAAAAACATTGTTTAAATGGTCTACATCGCATTGCTAGTACAACAACGTAAATGAATATTTGAATAGTATTCACATAGTGGTTGCTCGAAATACCAACTAAAAAACGTCGTGATTGGAATTTTAATTTCAATAGCGGGTGAGCACGCGTCACACGCTCACATCATCGAAGTAATTGTTCTGATGTACAGTTTTTGTCACATTTTCTACATCAATGGAAATACCATAGGGTAATAATTTTACTTTCATCTAATAACCTTTGAGGATATAAGGAGTGATTACACAATTTGATTAATTTATTTGATACAAATGAGATACCTACATTCTCTTTATAGATCAAGAGCCCACGACGGCCAGACATTCCTTATTTTTGAAAAGTTGAAAGTTTCTCTGTATATGTCTCCTATACAGATAAGAACGACCAGCGACTATCAAGTTTGGGTTGCGGTTACTTTGGCAGGAAACAGGTAGTAAAGGTGTATAAAATAGTACCTAACTTTCATTATAGTTTAAAAGCTAAATTTTATATATGTTACTTGGGGACCTATAAAAAGATGGTACCTCAAGAGCCGGGCAGTTTTCATGGTTTATTACTTATCTTTTAGGTATCTCGATGACTTTTTAGTTATTGTGTCATAGAGATACGTGAAATTCCATCAACATAAGTCCCCGTTAAAGATAAGTAATAACTTTATTACTTATATTATACTATTATTTTTTAATAATTAATTATAGTAAACTAATGTTTTTAGTGGGTTATTTCATATTTGATACACTTTTAGGTAGTAACGTTAATTTGATGATATGTTAGTTATTTTTTAAATGTGTCGGGCAAGATGTAAGAACCATGAAAACTGTCCGGCTCTTGAGGTAACATCTTTTTATACGTCCCCAAGTAACATATATATATATATATATATATATATATATATATATATATATATATATATATATATATATATATATATATATATATATATATATATATATATATATATATATATATATATATATATATATATATAAAATTTATTTATATTTTATATATATATATATATATATAAAATTTAGCTTTTAAACTATAATGAAAGTTAGGTACTATTTTATACGCCTTTACTACCTGTTTCCTGCCAAAGTAACCACAACCCAGACTTGATAATCGCTAGTCGTTCTTATCTGTATCGGAGACATATACAGAGAAACTTTCAACTTTTCTAAAATAAGGAATGTCTAATGTCTAAAGGAATGGCCGTCGTGGGCTCTTGGGTTATTAGATTTATGTGTTTCATGTATGCTCAAATAGTACAAAATTAATCAAAATGGGTTCAGTAGTTCAAAAGTAGGTACAGAATTATCTTCACAATATATGAAATCGATTAATAATGTTTCATTTATTTAAAAGCAAATGAGGAGACAAAATCTGTCCAGTATCAGTTTTTGAGTGATACGCCTCTGCTTGATTATTTTTGTAGTGCCTGAGATACAGTTCTTTAAAATATTAAAAAAAGAGACTTTTACTTTTTTATTGATAAATCTTACGATTCTTATCTAAGTGAGGGATTAAATGAATAAATCTATTTTATAACTGTTTTTAATATTTATTTTTTAAAGTAATTTTTCTCTACAGACATAGGTGAATGACCTGAGTTACAAATGTATAAACATGGAATGTGTAAGTACCTACTAACCGTGACAATGTGACGAGCATACTTACAATAATTCAATAAGATGGTTCTATATTATATATTATTCATAACATAAACGGTCATCCAATAGAATTAGAATTTAATGAAATCTCATATAAATCACGACTTAATAAATCTTATTTTACAATATATACAAAACAAGCTGAAAAAGTACATAATATCTCTCTATTTATTTACATGTATAATTATCTACTATTCACACATATATTAATCTATGCTAGATATCATCTTAACCGTGCATGCATGTGGCGGTAAATTAAACCATTATCGTGTTGCCAATAATGCTTTCCTTTTCCAGCAGTTCAGAATATCCCGATTCATCGCTGCAAGCGCTGTCATTATCACCGACCGTCTTGAATACATCGGTTTCAGTGCTTGAGTGCAAGCTCTCTACATCTGTTAGATTGTCAATGAGCGACTCAAATTTGCCTTCGAGATTCGTCACGCCGGAGTCACCTCGTAGCAGCGGGTATGTGGACCGTCGTCGAAAACCATTCCTCTCTCCGATCGGTACGTGATTCACCTCATCTGAGATGTCCTCGCTCTCTTCCTTTATTGATGCATGGTTATAGCTCCTGCTGCTACCACGTATGGTGCCAAAACGCACGCTGTCAAATGCTGACACTCGTTCGTCATCGCTGTCCTCTTTGTGCTCTTCGTGGAATTGTGGCAGAGAGATGGGCTCAGCGTCAGACGACGTCACCGTACTTGCAGTCTCACATCCTGAAGAAACTGAACCGTCGTCGCTGTCCGTGACGAGGTAGTTACTTTGTAGCAATTCCTTTCTATCACAAATCGTGCTCAATTCAACCATTTCCGCTATCGATTCTAGTGGTTTTATCAATTTGTCGGTATCATTGTGACTAGGTTCCTCGTTTTCAGTTTTGTAATTTGTCTCGCGGATGAGAAGGTGTATAATGTCATCGGCGGCGTCCGAACCTTCTGATTCAGAACGGATTCGCTTGACGACGTCTGGGCATGATAATTTGCGAGGTGATTTAACATCCTGTCGCCGCCTGTCCAGAGTTTGTGTGTCGTAATCGTCATCTATAGGTTTCTTCGCATTCATCTCAGCTTCTTCTTCGTCTTCTTCAGAGCAGAGTTCCTCGATAGCACCGAGTTTAGGAGCTGATTTGGAACGCTCCAACGGTGGCCTATAATTAAGTGCGCCTACACTGAGCATTATCTTTCTACGGGGCATACTGGGATTCTCATAGATGCTATTCGCAAGGCTGAGCCTGGCGTTCTGTTTGCAGATACGATCCTTCTTAAATTCGACTAGGGCCTGTTTTAACTTAACTTGTAATTCTTCAGAAATTCTCTTTGAAATGGATTCTTTGGTGCATAGAACGGCGTGGCAACGGAGTTCGTGTTTCAGTTTCTTCCCTTCGTGTCGGTAGACCCAGCAGAAGAGCTTGGGGTAGTGGGGTGGGCTGGTGCAGTAGGTAATGCGGTGGGACCAGTACTCCGTGAGCCCGTGTTCTTTGGTGAAGCCTTTGAGGCCGGAGTTGGTGACGGAGAGCTTCATGACCACGTCGGGTTTCGTGGATTGTTGGTAGTTGCGCCATAGAGTAGCGAGCGGCTTCTCTATGCAACCTTCACCTAAAAAAGAGAGAAAAAGCTTTGAGTAAATTGTAAATTACACATATTTGGGTCTTAAATTACATTTGTTCATAAAAACTATTCGCCAAGCAACAACTGCAAAGAGTTTTTATCCAACATTTTATAATATAATTAGATTTTTTGCATGACTACTTTAGTATTTCATAAATGAGTTTTTTTACGTATTTAGATATCAGAAACTGTTAAATAATATCTCAAATGAGATTTAATTGTTAATACATTTGGATAATATTTAGGGCGCGCGTGGGTGCGCGTGCGACCCACGTGACTATCATCTAGTATAGCTTCGATATCGATCAGCGTGTAATGTCGAGGTGATCGTGTACTTCATAAGGAATGCACAGACACAGCGTAAAAAGGACATCGCTATTTAAGGTTAAACTTTTAAAGCCAGCAGGTAGCTATTGTCTATTTATAAAATGGTTAACTTGTATAGTGTAGCTGGGAGGACCTTGACTTTGCTCATATCTATAACTTACACTGCTACCTATAATAATACTAGCTTTCCGCCCGCGGCTTCGCCCGCGTTTTCAAAGAAAACCCCGCATAGTTCCCGTTCCCGTGGGATTTCCGGGGTAAAACCTATCCTATGTGTTAATCCAAGTTACCATCTATTGCTTAATTTTATTGTAATCGGTTCAGTAGTATTTGCGTGAAAGAGTAACAAACACACACACATCCTCACAAACTTTCGCATTTATAATATTAGTAGGAAGGATATGCATTTAAACTATGTAATAAAGCAATTAATGAAAAAGAGATTTTCAATAAAGTAGAGATTCTTTAGAATCCATAATCCAAGGAAGAATTTATTTAATATCTTATGGATGAATATTTCATAAATCACCTAGCCTAGCTACCTTCTAGTTTGCATTTATTAAAATTCGTTTATTATTGAAATGATCAATGAATAGATCAAAAGACTTATTTGATTAACATTGCTTTGTTCTCGCTTTTACACCGTTTTAAAAATTCGTCACATGTATTGGTTTTAAAAGTCTTTGTTCAATTGTCGCACCGTTCTCAAACGACGGAGATTCTTATATTTTTTCATTCATGGTTTTTTCACAGAAAAAAATCATTTTATCGTCATAGTGTTAAATTAATGTAAAATATAAAATATACACCTGTCCTTGGTGGAGGTCAGGAACCTGTGACCCCTAACACCCCAAGACTTATACCTTCCGCTTGACTATATGGGGCTAACGAACCATAACCAGGTTACATGTTAAAATTCATTAAGTCAGATTTCTTGAATAGTTACGATTTACATATTATATGCAGCAATTTTATTTTTATAAATATTTCTACGATTTCAAACGTTAATTAAATAGGAAAATATGTCAAAAACGAGAGCGTTCGAATAAACCAGGCTTTAAATACGTTACCTACATATTCTTGTGTACAGCTAGCTGCTAGAAGATTAATTATATTTTACTCGACCATCAAGACTATGCACTTAAAGTAACAATCATAGAATATTTTCCAACCTATTTATCACTTTTTGAAGTCGTTTAAACAGAACATGGACTTAATCAGAGCTTTCATAATGATGATTGAAAATATCGGTACCTAAGTTTACTTTCAACCTAAGTACCTAAGTTTTAAGTATGCTTTTGTCATTTATAAGCACTGTTATCTTTTTTTACGATATTAATAAAAAGAGAACAGGTTTTGCTGATACTATCAAGTTACTGTTAGAACATAATAAAAGCATTATACTGTCAGTAAATTATCGCTACACATAAAAATATTAATTATTAAAAGGAATATCTGTAATAATTGATTAACTAATAATTTTTGCTAATGCAAAATCATATATTAATATATATCTCTAGAAAAAACATAAAAAATAATAAATATTTGTTTGTGACGTAAACACTGCATCGATTTAAAAACGACGTCTACGGAAACAAAATCAGTCATTCATTGTGTAAATTTGATAAATAAATTTACTAATTTAACTTATTTTTAAATGTTGTTTCCTTTTACATATGTTTTCGTATATAGATCGATTTTCTCTGTCTGTAATGATCCTATCAAACATTTCTTATTTGTTTCAATGTACGATTCAAACCATGTACCTCCAGATAATAAAATGGTTACTATGCTCAGGGGCCATTATTATTATATCACTGACATATTCAATTTGATTAATCGAAATAAATCATATCAATATATTATTTAACGCGGAGTTACGACCACTCTACTATGCATATGATTATAATATTATTAATAATATAACGGAACTTACTGCTTCCTTGATGTATTGGTAAGTATATAAAATATACCTAAATATACATATTACACACATACATTTTAAAATTTGCATTGAATTCATAATTTTGTGAAATCATTTCGAGGGTAAATGAATAGGGATGGTCAAATGCTGTTTTACATATTATGTTAAATAGATAGCTCTACTATTCCCTGAGCTAGGTTTTATTTATTAGTTTCTACATAGGATGGAGGCTCCATAATATTATATTATTGTAATATTATGGGGCCCATGCCCAGATTTTCAGATTTCATACTGTGCTTTCAGGTCCTAAAAAAACAACCATTTCAAAGAGACGTCATGCTAGTAGCCACAAAAGCTTCATCAACCGGTAATTTTGACAGAAAAAACATAATTATAAATTTTTATATGTTTGAATAGATTCACAGATAACCATAGAAAACTTGTTATCACATTTATATATGCTAATCGCCGGAATATGAACAATTCCGCGAACTCTGTCGCGATCCCTGTATAATGAACTTTTTACCGATAATAAATTTTAATAATTAGTATCAGAATGCTAATTAGCTAATATATGAGGTTTTTTATTATATAACTTGTTAGCAAGTTAAATTATTTATGAACAAATCACGTATTAAGTGCGTTGAAGCTTTGATAAAAAAGACAGGTTATAAATTTGAATACCTAAATAAAATACTAATAGATAGATAGGTACCTACTTAATATTACTTTTTCACATATTCTATTGCGTCGTATCTTTTTAATTTTTATACAAAGATGAATACAATACACAGAAGTTATATTTATTAGTGCTAATAATATGCCAAATTTGCTTAAGCATTTCTGAGATTAAGACACACAAAGACACAGACACATAGACTTTTATTACAACTAGATAATAACAGTAACAGTATGAGAAATAGGCATGTCATGTAAATAATAATAAATCGCGTTAGAGCCTTTAAGTTTAATTAATTATTTTATTAAACAAGGTTTTTTTATAATAGAATGAAAAATTAGCGTATCGATTGCATGTATTTATCTGTTTTTTCGTTTAAATGGTAAGTAATCAATTTAAGAGATAAAAAGATCATTTCTTATGCAAAAAAAAATATACCTATTTTTTATAATGTCAAGTATAATCTACTGTATTTTAATGTAACATAAAATATTGTGACCACAGCTGTAAAGTGTTTTTCATATATGCATCATGTATAAAAATTTTAAATTCTTAATTACTTCAACTTTTTTCACGGTAAAAAATGTCCTTTCTCAAGGTTTAGACTGACAAAGTAAAGAAATTATGTATTAATGAAAGTCTGATTTATTGCTTCTAGTATCTAGCTGTATTTTACTTTAATTTATAACAAGCTTTCCGCCCGCGGCTTCGCCCGTTATGTCTAAAACCTAATAAATTATATCGTAAAACCTTCCATGAAAATTACTGTATCTATTAAAAAAAAACGCATCAAAATCCGTTGCGTAGTTTTAAAGATTTAAGCATACATAGGGACATAGGGATATAGAGACAGAGAAAGCGACTTGGTTTTATACTGTGTAGTAACTGTATATTTGATATACAGTTGTTTATTCTGTAAATTTTGCGCAATTATCGTGAGTAAAATGTTAAATATTAACGTAACATAAGGAAGACGTCTCATTTATATCTCACGAGTCATTTGAGATGAAACTATGTTTAGGGCTGTCAAAATTACAATAATATAGTAAATTTATTATTATTTAACATAAAAGAACAAGTACAATCTGGAACTTTTTATTCAAGTTTTGTATTTTGTGTTCTATAATACATTTTTCGTTTATAAAATGTTTTTGGGGATGTAATAATCATGCGTCACGTAGTGACTTAATGTCCCTTAAAAGACAACAACCATTCCTATATTCACTACATCGCCTTTATATTATATTATTATAAATATATCTTAAAAATAGCATAATAGTAAGAAATTGACCATTTTTCGCAGCCCTATCTATGACCGTTACCTTACATAAGGCAGTGGTCACAGTGACGTAACCGTTAGGCTGTGTTCTTGTTAACACGACGCTAATGTACGGAATTCCTAATGTCTTTTCAGTTCTGGTGATAACTTAGTCCTAAGATTGTTTGTAAACTATCTCCTGTCTACGTCCGCGTCGTCTATGTAATGTAAGATTACATTTGACAGATATCTATGTAGTAAAGGTAATAAAAATAATTATTAATATTGTAAATATCATTTATTTCATAGTACATATTTACAAATACAATAAAAATCTGTAAAAAGAGCGTGCGTGTCCGAAGTGATACTTCTCTGGCAAGATTCAAAGATACCAAAATCGTCGCCTTACTCCATGACGTGGCGGTATTGCCATAACGCGACCTTGAAATTTTACTCTCAACGCGCCTAAAGAAGTTTCACTTACACGATATCTATATTTTCATTTTATTTATACGAAATATAAAGGCCCTTACTTTAAATTTTCTTTCCTATTTATACTCTGAGCAGGAAGTAGGATATTGGAGGTCAAACTATTGATTCGGCTGACTAATTAATAAAGTAAACAAATTATTCGTGACTTATCTCTATTGGGAGTCTGGGGTCTATATTTTGATGTAAGGAACCTTGTTCAATAAATGATTTTTATTTTATTTTATTTATTATCTCATATACAAAGCCTTTCAATAGATACCTTTATCTGTTTCCCTACATACAAAATAATTATAATAGCAACTATTCTCACAATAAAATGTTACGAGTAAAATAAGTAAGTTTAGAGATTTGGTTTGAATGTGAATAAAAAGTTTATAATAAAGGCCCTTAATGATGGAATATTTACGTCACAAAGCCTCTTATTACGTCTCCCATACAAATTACTGCGTTTCTAGTATAAGTGCTGATCCACTGATGAGGTACATACATTTGATTCGTCCAAAACAATCAGAGACTTTCACTCCTCCGTGAGAACAGAGGTCGTTGGCTTGTAATAAATTATGTAATTACATATCTATGATGTATTTACTATGTAGTCCCATTACAACCGTGAAGCTTTGTATTTGTAATATATTGACTTTGTTATGTAATTATTATACAGCAACGCCATGCTAACTTTAGAATTATTAATAGTCGAAATGGATATTCATACTTTAGCACATAAGTACATGTTGAAATATTATTTGTTAAAACTGGCAAAGATATTTCTAAATCCAGGCATAGCTAGAACACAGGAAATAAACTCATTAAAAGAAAAAATATAAATTATTGTAAACAGCAAAATGAGATGTACAGGATACATGTTTACTCCATATTATAATACGAGCGTTAAGTATGCACATAAGTTGGTTAAGTTTAGTGTACTGTGTGACTTGTGATATAGTAACTTGAAGGGTGTGTTGAAAACAAGTGTGCTATCAGGTGGTGTTATTTCTGGACGATTTAACTGAGGCCTTGAAAAGAGCGGATATGTAAAGTTAATAGAACTGGCAATGCTTTCTTTGTAACATGATTTATTTTCATCACTACCTACGAATTCCACAGACAAATTTTATTTAACCGTAACAGAAATCAGATTGAGGAAATAAAACTAGTTTCAGAAATCGATTTTATTAAGGAAGTGTTTAAATATTATACAATAATTATTCCGATTGTATTATTATACGATACCTACTTTCAACTGGGCTTTCTTCACAAGTAGGTACTATTAGTAGAGGATCGTGGAAGAACGAATTCACCGATCTGATGATTAAAGTTAATTCAATTTATAATAGTCATGAGCATTTTTACTAGGCAAGTGATCATAGGCATAGTGTTGTTCATAAATTATACATATTTGATAAAGAATACGTCTCATCTGTTTATCAGATCGGTGAAGGCCGGTTTTCCACCGGCTCTTAGTCCATATGAAACTAAATCTAACATCAATGAAATCGCTCCACGTATGGCCCCGCTGGTCCCATAGCCCCGCAAAGGGCCACAAACCGGTGTGCCTACTTGGCAAACGCTTTCACCAGCTGTCAGTGCCAACTTGGGCGCCATTCTTGGGATAATATTATAGTCCTTTTCACCTAGGATGATTCCTGTGACACTTCATTGTGTTCCGAATTACGTATTTTATGTTTAAAAAGCAAAAATAATTTTAATGCATAATATTTTTATTTTAAGGCGGCATTATTACCAAAAATATAAAAATGAAACATCTTAAGCTACTAAAACAAAAACAGTATTGTTTAGTTTAATATAACGAAAAATAAAATAAAATAACACAAAAAAATAATACCTACGCAATTCGTGTACATGAAATCGAACGTTGAAAAATTATAGAGTTGGAAAATCATATAATCGACGCCCATCTTGTGATCGTTTGTCAATCGCGTCAATCGTCTGTACGAGTCCGTCAGCATTGTATACAAGTTGCATTTTTATATTGATACTTTACGTGGTATTCTGTTATTATAACTAATTGTTATTGTTCACTTTTTGTCGCTGTTGTTTGCTAAGATTCCTTAGCGAAATGCCGAAATAACTGATTTTGGTCCTTTATTTAAATCGATTTCATTTCCATATAAAATATTATCGATTATCGGAAACAATTGATACGATTTCAGTAAAGGCAATCTCTACACGTGTCAACAATCGATATGTCACAGGAATCATCTTAGGTGAAAAGGACTATAATATTTATTGTTATTTGTTTGTCACATTGTCATCTATATGAGATTATTTAGTAATATATCATTTATCTAAAAAATAATCACCTAAATGTAAGTATTGTAGGTGTAGTTATACCGTTTTCATAACAACAGTTGAAGAAATTGTGTCAAATTTTAGCATAGATCAACAAGGCCTTAATAAATATAATTTGAATTTCACTCACAAAGCCAATTTTTAGCGGAAAATAAGCCTTGAAAGTCGATATTAAAGAAAAGTGTTGTTCAAGAACCACCTATGCCAGTAATAAATGTGATGAGCACACGAGTAAAACCAGACCCAAACCGAGTAATTAAATAAAGGAATACGTGTTCGAAGCAATCATTCAAAAAATCTTCCAAGAACACAATTATAGTTCGCCCATACATTGTTTATAAGAATCCTTTATATCAGATCGTATACGTCACGAGGTCGTTGCAACCCATTGTCGGGTTCATTGACCCGCAGTATCACTTAAGGGTGCCATCTCATGAGATGGATTATCGTAAATCATACCGTAATTTAATCGCGAAGCATAAATCTTTGCTTTTTTTAAATTGAAAAAGCAAAGATTTATGCTTTAAAGGAAATTGAATCAAATACGTCTGATATGGCTGATTTAGACAATGTTTGTTTTGACGCGTCTACTTCTACAAATCTTTTGTATGTTTTATTTCGTACTAGTGGTCCGCCCCGGCTTCGCTCGTGGTACATATTTCGCAATAAAAGATAGCCTATGTCCTTTCTCGGGTATCAAAATATCTCCATACCAAATTTCATGCAAATTGGTTCAGTAGTTTAGGCGTGATTGAGTAACAGACAGACAGACAGAGTTACTTTCGCATTTATAATATTAGTATGGATTATTCGTTATGTTTAGCTATAAATCATCTTGATAAGAAAGAAATAAGACTTGAAAACTTCCCTCGATTTAGGATTTTTGATTTAAAAATATATTAAAGGTACTATTTTGTTCATTTCAATGCGTCATGTAAATAAAATATCCTATGTGAATTTTGATATTTCATTGTAAAAATACAAATCATAAGTGAAAGGCTTCATAAAGTTATTATAACGTAGATACTCCCGGAAGCGCCGCGGTTCCTGTCCCAAACTATACGTCCATGAACACAAATAATTACATATTACAATAATAATGTCCTTTTAACTGAAATTAACCGAAGTTAAAACCCGTTTCATTTCCTGTCTTTCGTTGATTTCGACGGGTCTATGAAAATATTTAAATTTATTTATTTATTAAGTCTTTAAGGCGAATTCTTAATATTTTTATATTTTCCGAATATTTCACACCAAATCGTCGTTCCTCTTCCTATTTCAGATTTATAATTTCTGTTGTTTTTAGAGATATTTATAGTTTATAGGTTGTCAAGCAATTATTTTTGAATAATACGATTATTTTTAATCGATTATCCGCGTTTGATCACGCAAACAAAATAAGGAAAGTCATTTGAGTATTATTATCTAATATTTGTTCATCGTTATTGATATTTATTCATAACATTTGCATCATATTACATTATATACAGTGAGTACACATTTGTGATCGATTATTGTTAGTTATTATCACATTCCTTACGAGTAAGCATTAACGTTATTGTATGTAAGTTGCACATATGTTAGTACCTACATATATAAAGTTGTCTATATCTCAATTATTCTTGATGATTTTTTTTCCATCACATATGTTATGAATGCATAACATACTATAATTTTTATCAAAAGAATTATTGTACCTGGTAATTTCCTTAAAAAATCTAATACTTTTATGTACATCAGTTTTGCTCACAAATTTGTACATATCAAAGCTTTCCTTTGTGAATTATAAAGCAAATTACCAAATAAACCTTAAAAGCCTACATTTCAGAACTTTTACGAAGCTATTAACGACGAATTATCTTAACTCTCATTTAAGTAACGTGATCGGGAACCTAGTAAAGTTTTAATTAAAAAGTTGTTGATTGAGAAAAGTTGGTCGAAATTCTGTTTAATTATATAGGGTAGGATTGCGGATATCAAAATTATAAAGTACTTTTATACGCAGACCCCAGTTTCTAACTATATATTTGCATATATATTAAATTTGTATTAAACGAATATTTTGCTAGAATATAGACAGATAAAAGTAAGTCTTAGTAAATAATATAAATGAGTATTGTTTATTCCTAACCTAAAACAGTAAAATACTTCTGGCATAATTACCCTATAATAAATCAACAACGGCTTTTTATAATGCAAATGCGCAACAAACCTGATTTTAAAAGAGCTTCTCTCTTCTCTAAATGTCAATCATTGTATCAAGTTACCTACATATAGTTTCTTTATCAACAAATCTCTACAAAGAACATCGCAATATGTACATTGTACGTATCTGTATGTATGTATGTATGTACCTGTATCCTCGGTTTTCACTCGGATATCATTACATTAGACGGGCCAATCTCAGCTAATGTGTTTGCTAACGTGTCTCGTATACAATAACAAATATTACCCACGGCTTTTTATATTGATCATTTTCTTTGGCGACGTGTTTTTAGGATGTTGATATAAGTTTAGAATGTTTGATATAATTTTATCAATGTTTGCCTGATTTTGTAAATGAGTTTAAGACGTGAGGAAAGTACTTTATTCTGATAGCTTATAGGTAAGACTAAACAATTCCAAAAGCTTTTTTAAAGCTTCCTAGTTACTGGTTTTGAAATGAAGGTTATTATCATAAATCTCATTCTTATAATATTTTTTCAATCGCTAATAAGATTTATAAATTTAAAAAATAACTTGACATAATATAATGGTTCTCGAACTTTGACTATTATGGTTTCCCGATAGTAGAGTTGTTTTAATAAAAATGAAAGAATACTGAGGTAAAGAAAACGATATCTTCATATTTTATTAGCTTCTTCTCATTCAGTTAATGCAAGAACTTTTCAATTTAATAAAAGCAAAGAAAGTTCTCGACCGATTATTGAGTTACCATATTTCCACACCATCGGGACAACTGACTAACTACCAACTATAAAATGTTACTGTGACTTATTATAGTGTTATATTATCTGTGCTTGAACCTTAATCTGATTGTCTGTTCCAGAACTTTCCAATGTCAATGACACTTTCAATATATTTGGTCGTAATTGTTTTACAGGCGAGATATGGGGCTGTAAACGAGTTAAAGGTTTATTGGCGTGATGAAGAAGATATAATGTAGCTCGTAGGTGGAGTGATTCGACGATTAAGATGTTTATGTGATGATGTATGAGTGTCTGTGTATGCCTCATAATATTTTGAGTGCCTTCAGAGTTTCGTAGTTAAAATATTTCGTGATAGTTAAATATATGAATTGTGTTATAGGTAGTGTATTAATTTATGTGTTGTATGACTATAAAATAAGTGATGTTGTATATTAAATAAATTACCCAATGCTTATAAAAAGTTACGATTTTGTAAAGCACTTGTATATGTGATATTTTTTGACGAGTTTAGTTTGGTAGTCTGCCTTCCTCTTCACTACATAGTATAAAACAAAGTCGCTTGTATGTCCCTTTGTAGGCTTAAATCTTTGAAAATTCGCAACGGATTTTGATGCGGTTTTTTTAACAAGATAGAGCGATTCAAGAGGAAGGTTTTAGTATATAATTTATTAGGTTTTAGACAAAGCGGGCGAAGCCGCGGGCGGTAAGCTAGTTCATTATAAAATAGATAAATGTATAAAGAAACCGGATAATAAGATATAAATTTTTTTCCTCAAAAGCAATGAAAGTGGATTTCCAATGAATATAAACAGGAGGAAAATAAACTTATATGATATAAAACATTCGTGGTGCAATAATTATACGAAAAGCAAACATTCTGTATTTCCATTCACGATTTAGCAAAATAGTGCTAATTTAAAATAAATATACTTAGTAAGCATTTAACTCATACTTGTATTTATTTGATAAATTTGCAACGATGTAGTCATTGAATAAATGTTTTGAATGAATTATGCAGTTGAAGTTTTCATTTAGAAAACTACAAAACGGAATATGTGTTTTATTAATATCTGTTTTATTGAACGCTACAGAATGTAGAGTGTACATTGAGTGAAATAATTTTACAGGGAACATAAGGTAAATTTAAGTTACAACCATATACCTATCCAGTCCTTTAAAAACTCCTTGAGAAATAATTTTACAGGGAACATAAAGTAAATTTAAGTAACAACCATATACCTATCCAGTCCTTTAAAAACTCCTTGAGAAATAATTTTACAGGGAACATAAAGTAAATTTAAGTTACAACCATATACCTATCCAGTCCTTTAAAAACTCCTTGAGAAATAATTTTACAGGGAACATAAAGTAAATTTAAGTTACAACCATATACCCATCCAGTCCTTTAAAAACTCCTTGAGAAATAATTTTACAGGGAACATAAAGTAAATTTAAGTTACAACCATATACCTATTCAGTCCTTTAAAAACTCCTTGAGAAATAATTTTACAGGGAACATAAAGTAAATTTAAGTTACAACCATATACCTATCCAGTCCTTTAAAAACTCCTTGAGAAATAATTTTACAGGGAACATAAAGTAAATTTAAGTTACAACCATATACCTATCCAGTCCTTTAAAAACTCCTTGAGAAATAATTTTACAGGGAACATAAAGTAAATTTAAGTTACAACCATATACCTATGCAGTCCTTTAAAAACTCCTTGAGAAATAATTTTACAGGGAACATAAAGTAAATTTAAGTTACGACCATATACCTATCCAGTCCTTTAAAAACTCCAAATGAAAGCTAACCCTTAACAATAACAATAAACAACACAATCACATAAAAGTGTAAATAATACGAGTGGATTAAAATTGATTGCAACCATTTCACTGCATCAAGTGACAAAGAGAATATCACATTATCTGATTAAGTCCTTGCTGTTAATAAAGGAAATAGGTTTTTTAACGTTTTATTGGTTTCTCTCGACCGGGGCCCTTGAGGTCATGAGGGCTTTAAACTAATATGGATTCTTGTTTCGATTCGTAAGCGAGCTTAGTTTTTTGTTAAAATCGTAAAATGATTATTTTTAAATATAAATACTGCTTTCAAATGTGTAAAATACTATTCTGCTACATGAAAGTATTAAAACCCAAAAATTTTTTTGCATTGATTTATGCATTTGGTCTCACTTAATTACTTTTTATAGCTAACTAAACTTTTGATTACGAAATGTAATAGCTGTACTGTTATTATATTACCTGATACATTGAAATAATTTCTGTTTTATCACTACATACCTAGTATAAAACAAAGTCGCTTTCTCTGTCCCTATTTCCCTATGTCCCTTTGTATGCTTAAATCTTTGAAACTACGCAACAGATTTCGATGCGGTTTTTTTTAATAAATAGAGTGATTCAAGAGGAAGGTTTATATGTATAATAACATCCATTAAATAGTGGAGAAGTACTGTTATTTTTGAGGTTTCTAATGTGATGTCGTAAATAATTACATTTTTTCCGCTTACATTGCAAACGCAGGCTGAACCCTACGAGTTTTATCAAAATCATGTACTAAGTATTGTACACATTGAAAAGGTCTAAAGGTCTTATATACTAAAAGTCCGTGATGGTATATGTCTATCTCTTATGGATAACCCACAATAACTTTTTTTGTCATTTACTTTTTACGACAAATAATGGCTAATTTTCGAAGCGATTTTAACCAATACAGCATTAATCCTTAACCAATTAAATACCTTGAATACATTGTTCATTTAATATAGATCTATATGGCCCTTTATACCGTATGATTACCGTATACCGTACCGTATGACTTGTGAATATTTTCGAAGATATTACAGATTTAAAAATTGCGGGACGTAGCGTTTGCGGCGGTACCGGCCGGCCGCCATTGCACCCGTGCGAAGCCGGGGCGGGTCGCTAGTTATTAAATATAATAATCAACAAAAATTATGTAATTTGTACAGATATACTTGATAGGAAGATCAAAATCTTGTCCCAAAATTAGCGAATTAGATGTGAAATGCTCATACCCCATTCTGGGACACTATACATACTGTATACTTATAAATACCCTCAAACACTCGAAGCAAACCGGATGGAATTACCTGTAACAAAATAGAATACATTAACTCGGTTTTCACAATACAAGGCCTACGATTAACCAATGTACGCTTTCAAATCAGCATGCATGTTATAAACGAACAATTTTAAAGTATTTTCGTATTTTTTCTTGCAATTATTATCTGAGAGCAAACAAGGTCGTTATTTGATAATTTATGTAAGTTATGTTGACGATAATTTCAAATCTGGACAATTGTTATTATACTTCGAATAAATAAAAATAAACTACTGAAATTATTACTATTTTAAACCTGAAATTATGTAGATTACATATTTTAATAGTTATTTTTATACTGAAAGAAAGTTTGCATAGAGTCCCTCTATTGGAGACATTAAAAGAGAGAAGAGGAAGAAAAACTATTAAATTGGTAAAGACAGAAAAATTGATGGAATTTTATGCAACGTGTCTGGAATTAAAGTTGTATTTCACATTGGCAGTTTTATTATGTAAGCATGTAAGCTTTATTATGTAAGCATGTAAGTATTGCACCACGTAACAAATAAATAAGCCGATGCAATAGTTACGGCCCTGCCTTCATACGAAACTGCTGAATACGCCGTTCGCACGGGAATAGAATGTGGGTGCGATTTCCCTGAATTAGCATCCAAGCTTACGTCTTTATAATTATTAAAATGTATAAATTCATTCTTTAACTCCGGTCTGCATCGTGCAGACATGGGTGTAAAAGTCTCATTTTAGCCATTAAATGTAGTTTCTAAGTATATCTGAGTTTCTTTTGGGGCCTCCGGCTGCGGGAAATGTAATTCAATAATAAATGTTTATATTATTTATAAATTAAAATTGATGAAACGTAAAGGTTCGTTACACTGGTCGATAAACTTGCAGGGGTCACACGCGGTGCTTCGTGATTTGTTAACAGTTAATACTTTAAGATAAATCTGCGATAAATAAAAATTGATAAGGCTTTTTATTTTAACGCTTTTACCCATCAACATTTAAAAATATATACCTAGGTATCAAATGGCTTAATAATAATTAGCTTAATATAAGCTAAGCCTTTAGAGCTCTTTGTGTGTTTACTATAAAGAAAATAATTTTGTAGAGTGTGTCAGCATCTACACTCTTGACTCTACATATTTTTCAAAAGTAAATATTTTACGTATGTACTTATTTTCAATGCATTTGATAAATAGCTATTATTTTGTCACTACAAAAATACATTTTTATTTGCTTTATTCATTTGATTAGACTACAAATAAATATAAAATTTATATTCGTTTCATAGGTACTCAAAGGTAACCTATTAAAAACTCGAATTTCTATTACCCGAATCTTAAAACCCCGAAAACGGTTGTTAGAACTTTTAAAAGACAGATGTAATGAATGACAAATTTTTTAAATTCCTTTTTTAATTTCCCAGATGAATCAATTTCCAGATGCACCAAAACCAGATTTTTAAAAAGTATTTTTTTGTTTCCCGTATTCTCATAATACAGATCTCATTATACCAGATTCTCAGAATACTTTTTTTTGTTTCCCATCGTACCATTTTCCAAATAAACTATTGCCAAATTTTCATAATCTTTTTATTTGGTTCCCATATAATCGTATAACAGATAAACTATTGCCAGATTTTCATAATCTTTTTATTTGATTTCCATACAATCGTGATTATACCTTTACTATCGACTGAAAATAAATATTGTCAGTAAGTAAATTTATTGTTTTACTTGTCCATTACAGACCGGTTTTAGTGTCAAAGTCAACTCAGTAGGTTAGGTTTGAACTACGACCCCCACGCTAGAACTGACTCGCTATTGTTTTACTTGCCCATTACAGAAAGGTTTAAGTGTCAAATTCGACTCAGTAGGTTAGGTTAGGTTTGAAGTGTGACCCCTCACGCACGAGCCGAGCGAGCGAAGCGAGCGTGCCGCGGCAGCGGCCGGCGAGTGCCAGAACCGACTCGCTATTGTTTTACTTGCCCATTACAGAAAGGTTAAAGTGTTAAAATCTATTCAGTAGGTTAGGTTAGGTTCGTGCTGCGACTCCCTGGAAGGATTTCGTTTTGCTGGATATCGTTTATTTGAATTTCAAAAATCTGGACATTGTTTGTCTGGATATCAATTAACTGTATTTCAAAAATTTGTGTTTTAAAAATCTGGCTTTCGTGCATATGGATTACGGTCATCTGGATTTTGTGCATTTAGATTTCGTATGTCTGGAACTCATTCGTCTGGATTGTAAAACGTCGTACAAATAAAGAAATGGGCAAATGAAATTCGGAGTTGCGATTATATGGCAAACAAAACTTCGAAATTTTAAAATTCGGGGTTATGAAAAAATGTCCAAACGTTTTCTGGATTATGATATTCGGAATATTAAAATTCTAGATTAAGATAGGTAACCGTACTCAAAACAAGAGTAACTACGGAGTTTCTTGCCGGTTCTTCTCAAATGGTAAAACTATGTTATGAATATTCAAAAGTGATTCTAGAAGAACTCTTATTGAATAAATCAAAGTTTGAGTTTAAGTTTGAACAATTATATAAAGTAAAAGACCCAGATTTATATTCCGGAATAAAATGGTAATGACCCTAATAATATGTATGAATAAAGTATACAAGTACAACAATTTATCGATGTCCAACTTATTTTTTTATTACGGTCCTTGACCTGAGGTTTAACGTATTGCAAGGTTCATAAAAACTTGAAGGTCGTCGGTTCGATCCTCGCTGCAGTTTTGAAAAAATAATAATGAACAAGTGAATTTCACACTCAAAATCCAAATTGTATCAGTAATGTTAACTTTTACAAGTGTTTATGAATTGAAAAAAAATCTATTGATTGTGTTGTCATTTTTATGATACGAAATATTAATTAACCACGTAACGAACTAATTTAAAACACCAAAGTTCAGTGTACGTTTAATGATGTATTACAACTGAGTAAAACTTGAAATCAAAAAATAAATAATATTGCGATGGATAAAAAATAGAAATACCTGTTGCCAAGGAGAGAGTGGCTTTTACTAAAAGAAACAATAATTCTTTTATCAAAATACTTGTGTAATTGTACCGATGAAATACAGATCGATTTAGTCTTTTCAGAAATAATCTTCAAGATACGGACAAAATGTTAACCATTGAATGCATTTACATTCTACCATGTCTGCCTTATCACTACATAGTATAAAACAAAGTCGCTTTCTCTGTCCCTATGTCCCTATGTCCTTATGTCCCTATGTCCCTTTGTACGCTTAAATCTTTGAAACTACGCAACGGATTTTGATGCGGTTTTTTTTAATAGATAGAGTGATTCAAGAGGAAGGTTTATATGTATAATAACATCCATTAAATAGTGGAGAAGTACTGTTATTTTCGAGGTTTCTAATGTGATATCGTAAAAAATTACATTTTTTCCGCTTACATTGCAAACGCAGGCTGAACCCTACGAGTTTTATCAAAATAATGTACTAAGTATTATACACATTGATAAGGTCTACAGAAAAGTCCGCGATGGTATATGTCTATCTCTTATGGATAACCCACAATAACTTTTTTTTGTCATTTATTTTTTACGACAAATAATGGCTAATTTTCGAAGGGATTTTAACCAATACAGCATTAATCCTTAACCAATTAAATACCTTGAATACATTGTTCATTTAATATAGATCTATATGGCCCTTTACACCGTATGATTTAAGTGAATATTTTCGAAGATATTACAGATTTAAAAATTGCGGGACGTAGCGTTTGCGGCGGTACCGGCCGGCCGCCCGGCTATATATTTTATACCCGTGCGAAGCCGGAGCGGGCCGCTATGTTTTTATATACAACGTTCACAGTTTTTCTGTAGTGTATTTAGTATCAGCATTGCACCCGTGCGAAGCCGGGGCGGGTCGCTAGTTACCTATAATCTATTGGTCCGGGACACGTGCATTTTCGGTTCATTATTTGCTCCCGAGTGACACTTCGTAAAATGCATCAGGGAATAATACCACAGTATTACAATATTATTAATACTATGAACACTCGCGACGGTCATGAAAATCTGTCATGGGCTCCCGGGCTATATGTACACTATGCAGATTGCAGTGTACATATAGCCTGCATAAAAATCTCTTTATTGACATTATAAACGGATGTTCCAAGTGTATTTATTTCATATTTGTATGGATAAGTAGGTAAAATGCTCTACTCGTAATAATCTAATTGGCAGTCCACGCACTTTACCCGTCAAAACATGGCGATTATCAGTGATTCATGTTGTCTATTTAATATTTATTTAAGTTACATATTTTCTGCGATCTACGAAACATGATACTCTCATACAAGTTTATGTTAATTCTAATGTTAATGAGGCAGTCACAGTTATCGCGAATTTTGATTAAATTATTTTCGTTAAATTCTGTAAACTTGTTATATTTTAAAAGCAAAACCTTTTCATAAACACAGACATGATTAGATATCTAAACCCAAACTTACGAAAGCTTATGCTATGAGTCATACAGCTTATAAACATGCTAGGTAGGTACCTGTATTATAGTTTGATTCACGCTCGAAGCGTGTAAGAAACGAACAAATCTATACTAATATTATAAAGCTGAAGAGTTTGTTTGTTTGAACGCGCTAATCTCAGGAACTACTGGTCCGATTAGAAAAATTATTTCGGTGTTAGATAGTCCATTTATCGAGGAAGGCTTATAGAAATCGCGAAGCGCAGCTAGAATCTGATAAATATTGAATACCTAAAAAATACTAGAGCTCTTTCAAGTATATAATGAAACTAATCATATCAGATTATATCACGTAACCTCCCTCATAGGAGGCCAGTGTCCCAGGGAACGTATACGGGTTGTTGATGACGATGATATCACGTATAATGTAAATTTAAAGAAGACAAAAACGCAGTCAATAATATTAATCTTTAATACACCTATGAGTTATTACCAAGTGACCACGTGACCGCTTTACGGGCCAACCAAAGAGGAAAGTGGAGCGTGTCAACGACTCGACGTATCGGTTGTTTTTATTGCCCAATACTTATGTAACTAGCCGATTGAATAAGCCTTTTAAATTTTAAACCTATCGGTGAAGACCGCAATCACTTATCTACGAGAATAAATGTTTGAGTTTGAGTTTGAATACTTGGCTTAAAAGAAACCGATTAATATGTTAGGACGTTCATTTTTGGGGTAATAATTATAGTGTCTAATAAACGTATTTGTGCGAGTGTTAAACATTCAAAAATATTGGGCATTTTACTGGATGTCACACACAGTATTTCAGCCATACTAAACGAGAATACATATGAGCCTAGTTGCAAGTTCCCACATAGTTCCAATCACTTCCTACATCACCGTACAAACTTATATCTTACAACTACACAAAACTGTACACTATCAACAAATACCTATTACTAATTATCCAACACGCGGGTAACACATGATAATGCGCATAAAACAATATTTGCCCTACATTTGTTCACAATTCTACAAATATGAAGTTGATATGTAATATACTAATGAGTAATAGATGTGTAATTGTTATTTTTGTTGAGTATGGGGCTATGAAAAGCGCGGATTTCATAAAAATCTAAATCCTAATTAATATAAATATGTGTGTTTATTTTTCTTTCACGTCGCAACGGAAAAATTTTATCATATGATTTTAGAGTCTGAAGATAGTTAGGGGTCTAGAGAATGGGCCTACTTTTTACCGGGGTGGAATATCTCTTTGCTATGGGAATTTCCTTTAAATACGTAGACGAAGCCACGGGATCTAAACTAGTCTAAATATAATAAGTAAAGATAAGAATTACCTCAATGGTGCTTAAAATTTTTGGCCAATCAAAGAGGTTTTTGAAGATGATACAGTATCAGAAACCTTGGCTACAGCACGTAACTTCTCCGAAGAGAGTCCTTTAACAATTCTTAGAGTTATGTTTTAAATATATAAAGAAAAGCTCTTAAAGATGATATCAGCAGATTTCAGAATTTGTCTTTGTAGATAAACGCTCAAACCACAGAATACTTAATACTAGTACTTAGTACTGCAAAGCTGAAAATCAGATACGCTTGATTAGAGTTTTAAAATACTTAATTTCGACAGATTTGACAGCTTTGATCTTTTTCAATATTAAAAACAGCTTCCCGCAGACTTCATTAATATTTTAAAAACTGTTTTACCGAGCGACAAGATTATCAATTACATTTATTAATTACAAGCTGTCTACAGAAAAAGGATGTTGAAATTTATAATTAACCGATTGAAATGTAAGAGCAACAAAAATGTTAGCAATGTTTCAGTGAAAATAACACAGCTTACTTTTAATCGCATTTAACTAAATGTAGAGCCACATTCATATTAAGCTTTAAGTAAAAGGAATCCGCCCCTGCTTAGCTCAGGCGTTTGTTTCTTAGCCACAACCACGGTTACAATAAAACAACCGCTGCCGCTTAGCGGAGGCGTGACTCAGTGATCGTGCTGGCTTCGACTCACGCGCAGGAAGTTGCGGCGCCGACTACACGTGACTTCCGTGCGTCTGATTGTCACGAAGGGTTTTGAATGTTGACATAGATATGGAGGTATTGAATTAGGGTTAATATTTTGTATGGTTTCAAACTAATTTTATCGCCTACTAGCTGTGTCCTGCGGTTTTACCCGCAGTGCTCCACTCCTGTTGGTCTTAGCGCGATGCTATTCGCTGGGTGCGAAGTATTAGGTGGGGGTAATATAATCTATCGCAGCGCTCATGGTGGTCAGAAGTAGAAATAATGTAAGCTCTGTCATCAGATGTATCTGTCAATTGCAAAGTGATTCTACATAAATACATTTTAATATCATTATTTAATCGCATTAGTCCGCTAATAAACATTACCAAACCATTTACCACTTTGATTATAAACACAATTACATTTAACACTAGTGACTACTCGTGCTCTATTCACGTTTAAAACCGTTTTGTAAGGTGGCAACGTAATAGATGTTTGCCTTATGATGAGAGCGTGAATTATTGAACTCTGCCCTTCTTTTGTTCTTAATTCTTCTACATTTCGGACACGTCCAGCCAATACCAACAACAGCTTTCATTACAGTTTGTGGTTGGAATTTGATATCATGAGTAACACTCACAAACCCGGTCTTCAAAACAATACTCATTTCGATCTGAAAACGATATTTAATTTATTACTAGCGATACAGGAACATTTAAATGTATTTACTGTTATATAATGAAACCATTACAGTAGCTTTTTCTTATTGTTTTACTGTAAAACTACAACTATAAATGAAGTAAACAAACACTGACACAATCAAACTTAAACACAATTTTTGGACTTACCTCATTTGATTTAAATGACCAAAAGAATTTCAACACCTTTTTTCCACCCAAATCGTGGTATCGCAACAATTTATTAGTCGAAAATATTCGTTATTTTTTTCATTTCGATATTTTTTCACCAATAAACGGCCTAAACGTCAATGTGACAGAGCCCACAAAGTTGTGGACGCTAGTTGGCGCTGTAATCGTGCACAGTCCCAATATAGCCTGTAGCCTTCCTCGATAAATGGGCTATCCAACACTGAAATAATTTTTCAAATCGGACCAGTAGTTCTTGAGATTAGCGCGTTCAAACAAACAAACAAACTCTTCAGCTTTATAATATTAGTATAGATTGAATAGCTTTAACAGTGAACATTCGATATTTTCTTTGAATACCCTCTCTAGGTGGAAATGGTAACGACAACTGATCGGAAAAAAGGCGTTTAAAATCAATTGTGCTTTCCGTAGAGCATACAAACGAAAAAAAAAATTACAAAACCATAAATCTCATCGATTTCATCGATCAAGTATTACAACACAACAGTATCGAATCTGTGACCTTTCTATTATAAAACACTAGCAATTTCTCGGATGAAACACACTGACACAAATTTAGGCGGAAGGCGACTCTCAGCATTTCTATGTGCCACTTTATAATATTTGCGCAAGCGTTTTGCACCATATGTTTATTGTTGACATTAAAAAGAATTTATTGTTATTTCCTTTATTTTAATATCCGTTTCTATAACTCAACACTATTTATCAATTATAGAGGAAAAAAGTAATTTTAAGGTGTAATTATTTCCTTTTAATTTGTTGTCGTGAGGAAATTAAACAATTTCTTATCATGTACCTAACATGTCAGCTTTTAACAAATATATTAAATTTGAAAGTGATGTTTGATTTAAATTCGAAAGTGCCAAAGATCACATTACCAAAATATTTTATAGGTATTGTACTTATTTTATTAATTTTCTAAATGTGTTATGAAAACCAAAACAACAACCAATAATTACATGTACAATAAATTGTACACGTAAAACAACAGACAAGTAAATCTATATTCCGGTACTCGCAACTTTCTCTCTCGATGCAAGTGAAATTATTCCCTCATTTATTTCGGAGACGTTCGTGAATTTGCTTTGCAGATTGTGGAGATTCGGCACGTGACATACATACTTACATACATCCGTATAGTATATACATAAGTATATAATGTTTATGTGCATTTATTTACTTCAAAACTCTTAATTTTGATTTTTGTAAACACATTAGCTATTTTCATAGAGGTACATCATAATTTTTGCCGACCGTCCGACTAATATTAATGCGAAACTTTGTGAGGATGTGTGTGTGTGTGTGTGTGTGTGTGTGTGTGTGTGTGTGTGTGTGTTTGTTACTCTTTCACGCAAATACTACTGAACCGATTACAATGAAATTTGGCACACATACATATAGAGGGTAACTTGGATTAACACATAGGATAGGTTTTTTCCCGGAAATCCCAAGGGAACGGGAACTATGTGGGTTTTTCTTTGAAAACGCGGGCGTAGCCGCGGGTGGAAAGCTAGTAAACCATATTAAAAGAACTTCTTTTCCAAAGGTCATCGAATTACCTCAGGTTTATAAATACTTTCATATTGCAACAGATAAATTTCATCTTTAGCATTTATTTTGATCCTGAAGCATGCATTTATGCATGATGCCGCATATGCTTACAAACCATAACGCAAAACCCATAGTTCAAACAAAACCCTCCACATGTGTATTTTAAAAGTATTTTAAAACACCCACAAATCTGTTACGAAACGATGACATTTCTCCGTCATCAAAATTAACCTCTTAACATTAGCGAACCCACCGACCACCGTCAATTTGAGCAATTAATGACGCTCTGAATCATCCTACGGTGTACTGTTGGTGACATCCCGTGTATCAATTACTTAATTATTTTAATAACATTATATAAAACACTCATAGGATGATGTGTCTGCAGTGGAAACAGAAAGCTTATGATATAAGGATGATTTATATAAATCTTAGTTAACTACATTAAAAGTCATACATTATTGCTACGTAAGATTATGACACTTCTAAGTTTTTTTTAAAGAAGGTTTGTTTGAATATTTTGACACCAACTTCTTTTATTAGATGTTTTAGCATAAATAAATGTGTGAATTTATTACGAACTAGCTGTCCCGGCGAACTTTGTACCGCCCGGTCAATGAATGTTGTGTTACCTTTTAGCTGAACTAATTTAGGATTTGATGAACGTAATACAATGATACAAAAAAAATATTTATATGGATTGATATGTAATAGTATTTTATTTTATTACTTCAATAACACGTCTCAGAGAAAAATGATTGAATTTTAATAAGTTGTGCAGCATAGATTAACTCTTTTCATTCTTTAACTGTTATCGACCACGCCATCGTTTCGTTTCACTTTAGTTGTGATAATAATTTTACCATTATCATTCGGCGATCGACGCTGATACAGTGGGTAACCATCGTTGCCTGTGATGGTCTCTGCCATCAATTTTCGTGGATACCTTTTTGGTACACTCGCTGTCAACCATGCATGGTGTTTGGTGGTTGATGGTGTCACACGGTCCATGAATCATATTCGTGATAACAACGTTATGTCGGTCTAGATCGGTTTCAGGATTAGCAATCCCTGCACACTCATATATTTTATCTGCCCGAATCCTTTCGACTAACCAAATTGCGTGTTCCATTAATGTAACTCATCAGTGATCGGATTTTTTGCTTGAAAACACGTGTGGTGATGTCGTGCCGATCACTTGATATTTGTCCGGGAAGCAGCAGTTGAATAATTTCCATCCATTTCGGATTACATATAAATGTAATGAATAAATCTGGCCGACCATAATGACGAACATATTATTATGTCATTGCATCTTGCGCATATTCACTTGGGCTACCAGCTGTGTATGTCGCCGGTAAAATAATCAATAGACCAACATTTTATGCATCTTCTTCTGTGCTAATTGCATCACATAAATGGATGTAATCTTCAAAACGCAATTAAGCTTGTTTATAGCAATATTGTTGACGCAGTCGACGAAATCGCAACAAATAATTGTCAGAATTTTTACATTTTTATAGAATTTTTTTAATAATTAATCGAACTAACCTTCTTGGTTAGTTTCCCTACCAAAAATACCTTATTGATTTCTGAAAACATACGCGTAAACACAAACATTTGAGGAATTTTTATGTATCTGCTTTTATTGCACTTTCTAATAATTGATTTTAAAATAAATACAAACAATATTTATTCACCCTTTTTACTTTTTAATTATTTTACACATAATACATTTTTGAACGCATGAATGTCAAACAATGTCAATTTTCCGTATTTGACAGGATTGACAACTAATGATTGACATGTACGAAAATCAAAATTTTGGGAAAATATTTATTCGTCTAGTTTTTGTTGTTTTTATGATTTATTCTGCTATTCTGGACGGAGACAAATCCAACGAATCTTAAACCATGAAAATTGGTTCAGCAGAACTCGAGTTATAAGTGTTGGAACATACACGACTTTCTTTTATATATATAGATTTATTATCAATCAACTGATTCGCATTTGCAAAGCTTGGGTTAGTTAAATAATACGAATTTAAGTAGCTACAAACGTGAAAACGTGAAAAGATCCTTAAATGTCGAATGACTTCGAAGAAAAAACACCAAAACAATGCTCTCAGGTTTCTTGCTAATGTGACCAGTGACCACGGTTTGAGCCCGGATGGAATTATATATAATTGGTTTGAAGAAACGCACGTTAATCATCATAAAATTGCTTCGGTTGTTGTGATTTTAGTTGCTAAGACCTTTGAATTACCCGGTTTCAATACAGTAGGTACACATATTTCTCGCACTTTATTTAATGTAGGTAATTTACTTTATAAAACACTGTTTTTTTTTTGTTCAAATAAAGTATGTTCAAATAGAATAATGTCCTCTTCCTCCGAAAGGTTTATTTATTGTTTTCTTTAAAACTTACCTAACTTTAAATCTTTAAAACTTACTTTAGGCACCTACTGTTTTAACTTTTAATGATATTAAATAGAGAAATACAACATGCAGACGGAAAAAATTAAATTCACTCAAGTTTTACTTATTTCAAGTGGAGCCGGCCGCGGCGGCTACGATACCAATTATTGTATAGAAAATAATAACAGTTTGGACAATTTTTTCCTTTATATGTCTATTTTTAGATTTACAACGTAAATCCTACATATGCTACAATAATTATGTGTCTTGCGTTTTACTATGGCTGTGTGTATTTGTATGATATTTTAGATTAAAATATGTGAAAGAACGGAGCTGGAGGCTCACTAGTTTCGTTTCTACTTCACTTCTATTTGAATGTCTACTCAGTTTGTTACACAAAAACTACTCAAATTTGTTACCTAGATAGATTATTGTCTTGATGACATGGCATACATTTCATCCGAGGCGTTAAAGCTAATTTAATTTCGTAACCACCGTTGCCGAACCCAACCGGACTGGTGAACGACACCATATATTAACAAAATAAAAGTTAATAAATGGTTTTATTGCTCATAATTTGTACCTTAAAAACTGGTTGGGAATCCTTGAAAGGCCCTCAGGTCGTGGTCACAGTACTCGATACTGGATTCGCTCAAAACTGGATTTTTGTATCTAATTCTTGAAAACCACATCATTTATAAAATCGGCATCGTTAGAGTTAACATGCACGATGCAGAATTTAAATCCAACAAAAAACAGACAACGTCTCGAAATTGTATGCGTATATAAATAATTATTATATTCTTAAATACTCTGCCAGCAATGACCTATCAAACTTCGTTCTTTTTTTTTCTTATAAAATTACAAACGTGTTTTGTGAGTAGGTATGGATGTATGTTTATTACGCAAAACCGCCGTACCATGTCTGAATGGTACAGAGATGTGTGATCGAGATCGAGTGAAGCCGCGGGTTCAAGTTAGTAGCTACCTACTACATAAATATCATCGATATTTTATAAAATGGCAGACGATCTTTTTCAGCTTCAGAATAGTTAAATCAAATAATAAACACAGAACTATTACTTATTAACACTTTTATACATTCATTATTATCTTTATCGATTGCCATCTGTACTGTTACTATGTAAAATGTAAAACCACCATTTTATTCATAGTTGAATAAATTATCTCATTTTAATAACGACCGGTTTTAACATTCTCAATATTAATAAAGTTTTAATAGTGAGAGAGAATCAACATTAATTATTAATTTATAGTCTAAAACTGATGAATATGCATGATTTTAAGTATATTGCAGTCATAAATTTTCTTTTTATTGTTCACGTGAAAAGTTTTAACCCTACTCTACTACTATACATAGTGGTGAAGATTTTGTTGTGTTTGTACATAATAAAATAAGACAATTAATAGTTATTTACGCACTTAATCTCCAAATATAGTACAATATAACTTACAGATACTATAAGTTGTAAAAAAAACCATTGCAGTATTAACCGATATTCATTTGGCATGAAAATAGTATATTTTCATTCTATTTTCCCAGTTTATGAATGAAGAGTATTGTTAATGCACCAGATGTTCAGTTTGTTGGCAAACCGTCAAATTATAAGAGCATCTTCACACATAACATTAGCGTAATGTTGTTAAAATGCTAACATTGTCAGTAATTAGCGTTTTGTACAAAATTTACCCGTTTCCTCATTGTAATCGAAATTTTCATTACTGTCCTCGAAGTGGTTACTTCCACAGTTGTTTTGTTTACAACATTGTTTCGAAGTTAGGTAAGATGTTTTAGGTAGACTTATTCATTCCATTTTATCCTGTAGGTATTTGATGATTGTTGATGTCCTTGAAACATTCTCACATGATAAATCATCAGCACGAAATGTAAAGCTAATAATCGTTATATTAAGATCATTACCAATTCAAATCAGTATAGCATGGTAGCTAAATCTGTATGTCTATGGTTCTATGCTATCAAAAAATATGAAGTTATTTTGCGCGGAATGGTCAATGCGGAATTCTTTGTGCCTTAATCCATCCAAATCAAAATTTTTAATAACTGGTACTAAAAAGCAGATTTCTTACGTTGCTAAGTACAGTCCTTCCCTTACAATTGATTCGTCTCCACTTGAGCAAGTCACTGTTGCACGTAATTTAGGAGTTGTTTTCGATGGAGGCCTTAACTTCGAGAAGCATGTTACGGAAATAGTGAGCAATTGCTTTTTCCGACTCAAGACAATTTATAAAATTCGAGAGTTCCTCAGTGTCGATCTGCGTATTCGACTTTGCGAGGCAATCATTTTATCCAAGCTGAACTATTGTGTGGCCGTATACGGTCCTTGCCTCTTGGAACGTTCTCAGCGACTTATCCAAAGGTTACAGAATGCCTGTACTCGTTTCTGCTTAAACATACCACATCGCAGCCACGTTACTCCTTTCATCAATTCTCTCAACCACCTGAGAATTAAGAACCGGCAAAATCTTTTTCTGGCCTGTATGATGTTTGACATAGTAAAGAATAAAACACCCGAGTATCTGTATACTAAATTGTTGTGGCGAAGTCAAACAAGCAGAAATGAGGTCAGGGGTGTAACCAAGGAATTGTCGGTCCCGGCACACAAAACTGCAGCATTTCGTGGGAGCTTCAGATACTCTGCTACCAAATGCTGGAACAATATACCACCTCCCATAAAATGTCTGCAGTCTAAATTTAGCTTCCGACGTGCCTTCAAAAAATATCTCTTATCACTTCAGAGTTCCCTTCCCTCTTAAGCAGCATTTGTATCCATTATTGCTTCCCCCTTTATATATATATTTATTTCTCACGTAGCTTTCATTTATTTACGTTACCTTTTGTTCTTACTAATGTTTATTTACTATCCATCCTGTTCTTATTCATGTAATTTCATATATATGTATATTAATTAGTTTACTTTGTTTTTTATTGTTTCTTCTTATTACCATCTGCCTTCTGGGTCCTGGCAGAATCAACAGCGTCATGAGTCAAATGACTCATGACATATGCTGAGCCTGGACCATTTTACAGCCATAGCACATAATTACAACTATTTATTGTTTTTTATTTTATTTTTATTTTTTTTTTGTTTAAGTTAATTAATTGCATCCTAGTTTATTTGTCTTTTTTTATTTTTGTTTATTTGTAATGTTCTGTGTTTTGTCAGTTGTTGTGTGTGTTATTGTGTGTTATGTTTGTAAATAAATGTGTGTCTATGTCTATGTCTATGTCTATGTCTATTTTTAATAACCCGATGTCTTTATTACAATCACCCTACTGCTCAAAATTTTTCATATAACTTATATTAAGATCGTATATTTAAAAAATGATAAAAGTGAAATGTATAGTGTGGAAAGGCCCTTATAAACAGGTTAAGAGAGGACGCACGGTCAGGGCCGACCGCTCGAATCACTCATAATATCATTGAAGAGTCAACCTCACTTTAGGATTTTATTGAAGAAAGTATGTATTTGATCTTTATTCACTATACAGGGCTCTTTATTCAATTATCTATACAAATAACGACAGAAGCTGTTTGTAAGTTATATAAATAAACATATGAATCGTCAAATGTGTTGCTAAGCGTAAAATTCGAGAATCAATGTTTTTGTTTAAAGGTAAAAAGAAAGGTTCTTGTAAAGAAAAAAACAATAGTTATATGATTACGTCGAAAATAGTAAAAATAACACATTTTCTTTTTCCATGAAAAACGATTCTGCGATGAGCTGGGATGCTATCAAACAATTGGTAACGTAAATCAAAGCAAAAAACAAACAAAGAGGGTGAGGGTAATCTATACTAATATTATAAAGAGGGAAGGTTTGTAATTATGTATGTATGTATGTATGGTTTTCACGCATAAACTACTGGACCGATTTCAAAAATTCTTTAACCATTAGAAAGCTGCATCTTCACTGAGCAACATAGGCTATATTGCATTTTCAAAAAATTAGAGATCCTTACCAAAAATGCAATAATGTAACCCAAGGTGTAAAAAATTCCTTAATAAAAATTCTGTTATCGCGTGCGCTGCGGAATCTATTCCTTGAAGTACGAGGATGGTTCTTATGAAAAAAAACGTAAACATGTAGGTACCACGGGCGACGCCGGGGCGGACCGCTAGTCTTAGATAAAGATAAAAGCTGATAAAATTACGAAAGATTGACAAAATGGTATACGGGGCGAACTAGTGTCAAAATAAAGTTTGTTCAAAGTAGTGGAATTATAAAGTCGAATTAAATATTTAATTTAATTTAATTTTTTCAATATTTTAATTTGCCACTCGGTCAAAAGTTCCGGCTAATCTTTCGATAAGCCTAAACTTAATTTTATTTTACTCTTATGGATAGGCTACTTGCATTATTTTTCTTTTTTTTATTTCTATCCTAATATACGACTTACATTAATGATGCAATCATGAACTTGATATAAACAATTTACACACATTAAAACAATATTTGACGCGGACTAGCAGATTTATTTCTACTTCGTTGATATGTCTTGAATATGCTCAACTGGCTTTACGCTGATGACACCAAAACAACTAGCTTAACCAGCAAAATAAACCGATCCAGGAACAGATCCATCGCCGAAAATAGTACAAGCCATCAATTATGCCAGTCAGCACAACTGCATCGACCTTTCATGGTAAGGAAGCCTGAAGGTCAGGGCCGATCAGTCACATAGCTTCCCATACGGGCAGATAGACATCTTTGTTTGAAGATTTCGATATTCGATAAGCTTTTATTTATAGCTTTTCGCTATGTTGCTCTTTATGTGGCGTTTGAATGGAGATTTTCTTGAGGTTAGAATAAAAGTATGTTAATAAGAGTTGTAGATAATAGAAATAATTACCGTATTGCTTTATTACGTATTTTAATAAGTATCGTTGTTTTTAGTTGTGTATATCCTTATGTATATCACACACACCGATGGATTTTTATAGTAAGTAGGTATCTACTTAAATGGGTAGGTACTATTTTTCATGTGTATATAGGAAAATATGTTTATTATATTATGTTAATTATTAATATTGAGAATCCGTACAAAAGATTGAGTAAAATTTTATAAAATACTGTTATTTTATTCATTCCCAGTACGAGATTTTCAATATTCATAATTAATATGTATGACTTTCCTTTCAAAAGAATATTTAATGTATGTTACATAATGTTTTCATTTCCCTACATGTGTGCTTTAAATAAAAAAATATGTTGATGCTTTTGAGAAATTATGTAAATACAAAATGTATACTAATTATGAGACGTTAGAAGCTAAAATTATTAACCTTAATTTTAAGCAGTTCGAACACTTTGCGACAAACAGACACGTTGATCCACATTTAAATACATATAAAATTAATGTAAATTTACTAAATATTTCTTGTAAGTCATGAATAATTAAAACTCCTTGACCTGATAGTTATGGTACGGGAGCCAGGAACAGATTTTATGACCAAGTTCCTCTCAAGCGGTAATTAGTAAAATGCATCAAAGTATAGTATTATGAAGCCTCGTGAACGTCAGCTGGAGCTCGGTTGGGGGGAAGAGCGGTTGTAGCCTCCCACGCACGTAGGAAAAAAAAATACATTCATTCATTTCCTCTCAGCTAAAAATTTGTCAAATTGTAGCTAACCCAATATCTCAACGAAAAAAAATAATCAGCTGGTTACAACATGGTGTATTATACGTCAGCTGGTGTCTCGAATAGAATTACACATTAACAAAATCATCGAGATACGTGGAATTCCATCAACATAAGTCCCCGTAAAAGATAAGTAATAACTTTATTAATTATGTATTATACTATTATTTTTTAATAATTATAGTTAACTAAATGTTTTTAGTGGGTTATTTCATATTTGTTACACTTTTAGGTAGTTATGTGAATTTGATGATATGATAGTTATTTTTAAATGCAGTTGATAATATTGAGACACCAGCTGACGTATAATACACCATGTTGTAACCAGCTGATTATTTTTTTTCGTTGAGATATTGGGTTAGCTACAATTTGACAAATTTTTAGCTGAGAGGAAATGAATGAATGTATTTTTTTTCCTACGTGCGTGGGAGGCTACAACCGCTCACCCCCCCCAACCGAGCTCCAGCTGACGTTCACGAGGCTTCATAATACTATACTCTGATGCGTCTGACGAATTATCTCTTGAGAGGAAATAATGAACCAAATTTGGACCTGGCTCCCGTACCATTAAGTTTTACAGGTTTTTGGCGATAAACGGATATCTTGATTAATTAAGAAAACTATGATTAATTTGAAATAAATTATTGACTGATATAAATCTGTACGCCATTTATGAATATATGGAAAATAATTTTACCCGTCGTTCTTTAAAACGCAGATTAGAAATGGCACGCCGCACGAGTTACCGTCACATTGTCTTTATAGCTGTTATTTCTAAAGACAAATAAACATGAACATAATAGAAATATGCATAAAATGTTTCATTTTCGTTTTTATAGACATACTCGTGAGATAGGTTACAGATAAAGGTCATTGCCGTGTCTATTGTTACTTGCATCGCTCTATAAAGACCTTTGTTTTTCTTCAAAGAAAGGACGAATAATCTAATTGTTACAGACAGTCTACAGATGAGAGACAAGATATTCAAATTTTATTTACTCGTATTTACTCGAAAACCGTCAATAACCTTCAGTAGAAGGATAGAATTTGTGGTAAAGAAAAAAGTTTGAATATTTCTATGCATTGTATTTCAAAATAGAATTTAAACATAACGTCATCTAGGTGTCCTCATTTTTTCTGACTGTACGAGTAAATGAATATAGAATATACATAGAGTCAATTATAGATTCGTTTATTATGTACATATGTATATTGGTTTTAAGAGTTTGCGCTTGTTTTTATATATTAAGCTATTGCATAGCTTCTATCGCGGGCCTTGAGCGCGGGGACCGAATCGAGAAATTCCGTAACGAAAAAACCTCACGCTCCCCACTCCGACGGGCTTGGAGGTGTGGCTTGAAGGCATAGCATGCAATAGCTTTACCGCGGCAGTCCCCGAGTGCCACACGTCTTTTTTTTTATTTTAGAAAACAGGTGTTATTTTGCAACATTAGCCTACCATAATAATACTTAATAGACTTATTGATTGTGGAAATAGGCAAAATTTGTATTCAATCTTCACAAAAAAAACACTGTTCCATAATATGTATAACCTCAATGTACAGGCTTTCCATTGCAGGTGTACAGAATATATTCGCGATTCAATACAAGTGATTCTAAGCAAATGCTAATACCATTATATGTAAAGTGTTTTGGCGACGGGCATCTATTAAGTGAGTCCTCCCGTTAGGGTAACGGGATCGAATTCCATGCAGGTATTTTACTTAAAGGGCAGCGATATAAGTAGGCTGTTAGCCTCTTGGGCTAGGCAGTAAGCTAGACTTGAGCCCTTTAAGATTAAAAGTATTGAACAGATTTGATAAATATTTGGAATTAGGAAATTAAAGATTTTAACGGATTTTAAACGCGATTTATGCAAATACGTTAAAATTTTTAATTTCTAAACTAGTAATACTCGCGTAAAAAGAAACACAGGATAATACTAATTATGTTATGTTTGATGACGTTTTGAAGTACCTACAATTAGTTTTGTCTTGATAAATACATAATTAAAAAAAATAAGTTAGTTTGAATGAAAATATATCAGGCTAATTTATTAGGCATCCAATTAACGTCTTTACGTCCAACTAAGAAAGAATTTCATACCGCCGTATAAAGTACATTTTTATCAGAAACTAGCGGTCCGCCCCGGCTTCGCCCGTGGAACATATTTCGCAATAAAAGGTAGCCTATGTTCTTTCTCAGGGTCTAAAGATTGTCTGTGCCAAATTTCATCAAAATCGGTCCAGTAGTTTATGCGTGAAAACCATACATACATACAAACCTTTCCTCTTTATAATATTAGTATAGATAACCGTAACTATCACACATAAAACAGTCGAGAAATTTCTATGGAAAATTTTATCATGACCAGTTATTTTTACACGCTATGTTTATGTAATATTAAATAAACCATTTTGTTCCTATTACGTAGTTGGTTCTTGGATTTTATTAGCACATCCACTTATGTGTATGTGAAAAGTATTATAATATTACCCTATTTAGGCACTTAAGCGTGCATTCAGGTGTGAGATTTTATTCTTAGAATTGAGATTTTATTTATCAAGTTTTCAATATTTTGTTTACATAACAGCTAACCATCGGCAACCGAGAGAAATGATCTGTAAATGTTTATAAACATGTTTTTGTATTTCATTTCTACAAACACTCTTAGATAGTTTATAAATAGTATGTTTTTCCCGGAACTTTCAGAAGGTGTAGGTACTAGAAGAATGAGAAAGCCAATAGCCACAATATAAACAACAAATTTTATGTTATTTTACCTACAGTGTAATGAGGTTAAGTAAATTAATAAATTAGTATAAACACGTATTGCAGTAGATTCAAATATATTCATTGTATTGAAATAATTACTAAGGAAATTGTGATATTAATTAAATCTTTGAATTATTTGTGTTATCCTGAAACATTAAAATTAAAAAAGTCCATATAAGGAAGTTGATGAGTAAAAAATATATTTAATGAGTATATTTTCCCATGATTGTCCAACAAAATTACATATAACCCGTCAGTACAGGTTAACTTTTTCATATGTTTAATAATTTTAATTATCTTTAAACGACCTCAACCGTAATTATTTTTTCTTATTTTAAATTATTTATCTCGTTATTTCACCATTAACATTGAGCGATCGTAAAACTATTTGAACATCTCGATGTAATTATTTAAACAAGTTTGACTTTATTCCTTTAAGTAGATGCCATGCTAAATGGGTTTTAATGTTAAAATAATAACTGTGATAAAATTAATCTTAACATAATTAGTAATTAGTTCTTAACATTCCCTTTAGAAATTGCTTCTCTAAACAGTAAAGTACATACATATAGTACATACCGTACATTTTAAGATTTGAAGAATTTGGTTATAGAAATTTAAAATGTCTATTGCGCTTTATTGAACATTGAATCATATACAAATGCGTTGTAAACATAGTATTCCATAACTTTCGTATACATAATCAAATAGGACGATAAATGGAAAACAATGAGAGAGAGAGATATTGTTAAACAAACAATGGACACTTGCTCTATGCAGCACGTGGGTGTTCAAACTGCACCAACTTTCTGTCTGCGGATACTATGTAAATATGAATTAACTACATATCTCATTTTTATTTATTTCAGAAGTTTATGTGACCTCTCAATTTGTAGAAATTCTTATCGTTGGATGAAACTTTTTATTCTCACTTATCATTCTAACACAGCAGTAAAAACCGCTCTCATATCTTACTAATATTATAAAAGCGAGTTTGTGAGGATGGATAGGTATGTATGTTTGTTACTCATTCACGAAAAAACTACGACACGGATTTGGATGAAACTTTATAATAAGTTAAGTTTACATAATAGAGGCTATACATCAGAATAATAAATTTAAGAAGGATCGTCCGCGGGTGACCCCGTGCGGCACAGCTAGTAGGTAATTCATAAAATCATACATACGACCTATAAGTCTGTCGCTATCGCAAAAGCCGACTCGAACAACGTTAAGTTAAGCTCCATAAAGACGAAACTTCACTCTCAAGTATACAGTAAAAGGGAGTCAATATATTGCAGTGAAAGTTACATTGAACTTGCCGCTCTCTCAAGTCATTTTGAACTTACCCGTTTCACCCGACGATCGGACGTGATAAACATAAGTGATGGTTTAATTAAATATTAATACTACTCTGGGGGGTTCAGGTTAAGACTGGGGACTTGTCAGTCGATTGGCCCATGAGTAGTTTCTCTATTTTATCTATATTTGGTAGTGTAGTAGCAGGAACTTTGTTATTAATCTAACATACAATTTACAGGTATCATTTAGTCAAACGTCAATCGGCGAATATATTTTCTTCTCGAGCTTTCGTGCAGATAACTAACTTACTAAAAAATGTATCAAAAGCCTGCCTAGAAATTTTCCCCATTTACTTCCTAAACAACCTATATAAAAGGTTTAAGTGGGTATTGAAAATAAGCTCTTTAATAAACGTCAACGTAAGCTTGGCAACAGCGAACGTAACCTAAATTTGAAGGCTTAGAACAGGCTCTAGTTTAGTCTTTTAAGAACGATTCTTCGACAGCTTAGCTTCACTGAGAGCTCTAAAACGCGTGCTCAAGCTTAAGAGAGCTTAATGCGATAAAATAGCGCTGACATAAAGCGCTATATCTGTTTAGATACTGCTTCATTGTGAAACACTTTATTTGTTATTCACAAGAAAAGATTAAATATAATTCATGAATATGGTTTTATACAATACCTACATATTTAAAACAGGACTCTGTGTTTAAATACGATTTATGATTTGGTATTCAAAAAATAAATACCATTAACTGAGCTATTGTTTAGGTTAAAAATTATAAATACACAAAATTTAAAATCTTAAAAACATTTATCCGCCTATCAAGCAGAAACGGAGCTACTAATTGAGATTACGTTGAAAATTTTAAACTCAATTTGAAAATTATTAAAAAGCTCAAGCTCAAAAGCTAGTGTATTTCACCTATAAACTAAAATACATATTACGATGCCTTTTTTTCTTTGACATAATGACCACATATAATTAATAAAATATAAACATACTCGCAAGTCACAGCTACTGCCGATATAATTACCGCTCTTAATTACCATTAGACGTCTAACGTCATTAAATAATAATAAAAAAACCATAAAAAAACTCTTCAAAGCGTCAATGTTATGTATTATCTCATTAAAACCCACACACGAAACCTTCAAGTTTTTTACATATGATATATTTTTTGAGATTATTACCTACCGCATGTGACCTGAGGAATTGCCTTGGAATTGTCGATATGCCCTTCCGTACCTTTAATTTAAAGGTTTATTGGTTTTATTTGAATAAAACATACCATTTATTATGTAATCGTATCTACCTACGACTAGTGAGATAGACTTCATGTGTCTAAATGTGAATGAATAAATAAAGTTAATAAATAACTGAAAACCACGCTTAACTAATGACACTGAATTGTTACTTATCCGATAAGGATACAAAGTTTGAATTAAATCTGTCCGTTTAAAATCAAGTCTTAAGGAGACGGTTTCATACAAACATACAAGTGAAGCTAATAAAATCGTTTTAAAAATGAAATTTAATATTCCAAAGACATTAGAATATGCCGATACGTGCAACTAGCACTACGCAACATTGCTACAGAGTTGATTAACCTGAGTATTGCGAAAAGATCACGTAGCGTAGGCGACATTATATCATCCTATATGTGTCGGGGTTATCGGACTTCGAGATACGATGCTATACTTCAAAATATCGCTTATAATTGATAGTTCGAAGCCCAATACGAAATGTCGCATTAGATTGTTAGATTTGACTCAAGCGTATTATTTTACGAAGTTTGAGTGCCTATGAATTATTAACGTTATGAAAGCAAACTCATTTAAATGTAAATTCAAAGGTAGTGAAGCATCAACCAAATTGATTACAAATTGTTAATCTTTCACACTGAAATTATAACTCAATTTCCAAATGTCCAAAAACTAATCTTCGTACACTCATTATGTTTACATTCTAAAGCAAATTAGAACACATTTACCGTTTAAGCCACACTCGATTTCCACACAAACGACCTTAAGATACAAATTGTTGAAATAAAGCAAGTTGCTCATTCTGTATGCATACCGCGGGTAGTTACAACAGCATTGCCTCTTGGGCCAAGCGATATGCCAATATTTTATTATAAAGTGGTGTAGTGGTTGGTGACCCTGAGTGTGGAGGAGCGTAGGTTCGATTGAAGGGTCTGTTGAACAATATTGTGTGGTTTTAGTGGGTGTGTAAGGTTGTAGTGTTATATATGTATTAACAAAAAATGTATATGAGCGGGATGCCTTATACTATAAGCTCTACTTGGTTGAGATGACATTTAAATTTCACGATTTAGGTACCTACTGCTAATAAATTGTATACCTAAGCTAACAACTAATTGTTACCTCTAGGATCATTAAATTCTATTCACGGTGGCTAATCTCTATGGAGACTATGCACCTCTACATTGGGAATAATAGAGCTAGTTACAAGTAGAGCGTTTGCGAGCAAATAAAGTGCACTTCTTCCATTCCATTCTATTACTGTCATTTCTAATTAATATATAATAAAAAATGTATATACTTTGAAATGTCCATTATAAAATATTTGGTCAGTTTTGGATAAAATCCGCGCAAATTCTGAAAATATTCTGTAAATTACTTTCTCTTGTTTTTAACTCCATTACAATCATACATTTGTTGTACTTTCGTCATAACATTATCGCATAATATTATAATATCTAAGAATAATGATATCGCTAGGTGAATTCACTAGATGACATGATATATAAGATATTCAAAACAAAACATTAACAATAAAACGACAAACACGTATAATTAAAGTGCCATTTTATCCATTCCGTCAGTATATACGGATATAAACATGTATATGGATAACAAATATATTATAGCTCTGATACTTATATTGTAAGTACATTGGTCGTGTAAGACTTACAACAAAGCTCTTTTCTGGCAATAATAATACAAACCCATATAGAAATAACTATAATCTGAGGAAGGACCTAGGGTCCTAACAAAAGAAATCCTCTCAAGAAGATTTCGTTTGTATAATATGGCTAGAATAAAAATAAAGTATTCAAGGAACATTTCATAAAAGGAGGAATCATCACAATTCGATGAGAATCAATACCAAAATGTATACGAAACTTTACTTAATCAATAAATATATTAATTCTGTTCCGTTTAAATAAAAATTATTCTAGATTACGCAGAACATTGTAAAAGTAGACCAGTCCGCGTTTCCCAAATATCATGGACGCTCTCGTTTTGCTTGTTTTAATTACGGCAAGTAAAGGCCAATATCATGTTGTTAATGTATTACAAAATACACGTTTATACAATCGTTAAAACAAACAAGCAAAAATTATATGTTAATAATTTAATAACAAAGTAGGTACTTAATCTTGTTACAGCAGTGAAAAATATTATCAGCCCTTATTTTCCCATCCTTTTTTCGTCAAATAATCTATTACTATCTGCTTTCTGCACTTGAAAATTTTTCAATTTGAACAATCAGAAACGAATCCGAAATCCGTTCAGCCATTCCCGAGTTACCAATGACGTAACTAACACGACTTTCTTTTATACATTGGTACATATAACTAGCACTACGTTTTCCGTTCTCTGTCATAAATAAAGAAATATCAATGAATTTCCACGCATTCGAACTAACAACCCACAAATTCACACACCGTGTCTATAATCACTGAGCCACTTACATCCAGCATGAAGTATAGCCCAGTTTTAGCAGCATGAGGGTAATTTTAATCTATACTATAATATTATAAAGCTGAAGAGTTTATTTGTTTGTTTGAACGCGCTAATCTCAGGAACTACTGGTCCTATTTGAAAAATTCTTTCGGTGTTAGATGGCATATTTATCGAGAAAGGCTTCGACTTTATATCATCACGCTAAGACCAACAGGAGCGGAGCAATGCGGGTGAAACCGCGGGGCATAGCTAGTATCACATACAAGTTATTTCTGTGATAAGAAGGAATTCATTTTATTAACAACATTAAAATACTATACGGGTACGACGTGGATAAAAGATATAACTGCGTGGTCTAAGATTAGGAATTTTTGATAACTAGGAACATAATGAATAGGTGTTTTCATTAAAAATGTTTGACTCATATTTCGAAATGGTTTAGAAGTAATTTAACTGAAATTCAGCTCATCAGCATCATCGTTATAACTATCACATTCACATATTGTGAAACTGCTTTTTACATTGCAGCATAGCTGCTTCTTTATATCTTATGTATGTAAGAACTTAATTAAGCTATTGCATAGCTTCTATCGCGGGCCTTGAGCGCGGGAACCGAATCGAGAAATTCCGTAACGAAAAAACCTCACGCTCCCCACTCCGACGGGCTCGGAGGTGTGGCTTGAAGGCATGCTATGCAATAGCTTTACCGCGGCAGTCCCCGAGTGCCACACGTCTTTTTTTATTGTTATTTTCTTTATATTGCAGTCCTAGTGTAATGTAAATATGTTAACCATGCACTCGTTAGGCCAGCAATTATTACTCTACGTAATTATGCATTTGCTTCACACATTTTTTCTTCCTTTCAAAGTTCGATAAAATAATAATTCATATTGCTATGACAGATCCACTATAAAAATATATTATTATTATTTATAAAGATATATTACTAATTAGCTGTTAACGAATATATTAAATATCATCTTTATAATATTCTCGATAAGAGAAATTGTTTTTATATGGAGATTATTGAACAGGTCGATGTTATTTCAATGAGAGGTCAGGGTTCGCGGCTTTTCCGGGTTTTATAAATAAGTATAAAATTAGAATGTTTATTTTTTTTTTCATTGATAAAACGAATTTTGATGAGTTTCTATATTTATCTCTCGAGTATTTTTGCGGTTGGTTCTGCATTTTTTTTTTAACTTACACCCATTTTCGTCATGTTATTTTCGCGATAAGAAGAATAACGACCATTAATCATTTATTAATTACATAATAAAATTATTACAATAAGTGTCAATTTCAAAATAATCAAAATAAAATTTATTAACGTGAATATTGGGTATCCCAAACTCGTTGTGTCAAAAACTGCAAGAGAATCTTGACAAATAGTGTTTAGGAATATTTTGAGTAAAGAAAATTAATAAAACATTAAAAATATGATGTCACTAATGTTGACATTGTTTCTATTGAAACCATTCAAAAATAAAATGTCTGCTCATATTTCGTAGAAAAGTCCGTTGTTACCCAACTTGTTTACAAACAATGATTCGATATTTAAATAAACAAACAAAATAATGAAATAACAAGAGTTTTCTGTTTAATCCGCGAATGATTTATACTAATTTTCCAATGCTTTATTTGAGACTAGCGTTCCGACCGGCTTTGCCCGTGGTACATATTTCGCAATAAAAGGTAGCCTATGTTCTTTCTCAGGGTTCTAAAGATTATCTGTGCCAAATTTCATCAAAATCGGTCCAGTAGTTTATGAGCCTATTCATTACAATCAAACAAACAAACAAAGTTTTCCTCTTTATAATATTAGTGTAGATGAGTTTACTTCTTCAGAAGGTATCTTTAGTTACGGTTTACTTGAAGGCTTTAAGCAACTAACACTACTATTTAGCGGTCAACCATCAACGTACAGAGATTGCGTTTTCGGATTGTATATTATATAACTTTTAATATCGAACCCTACATTTTGTTCGCTCTAACTAGCTTGTCATTTGAATTTTTAGCGCACCTGCATTATGAAAAATGCTCCTTTTTTTATCACATTTGATGATGATTGTCTAAATTTACAATAAAATAATGTAGTCAGAAATAAATGATGACTTCACAATAGATTTGGAACACGATATAATATGTGAACTTTATCAAAACTAGTCGTTTTATTATTTTAAAAACTTGTTATATTTCTCAAGGATAAAAAATATTCTTTCAAATCATGGTTAAAAAGACGTCCATCTTCCATTAATTGAATAATAATTATAAAGCGGGTATTTTAAACGTCGCTAATTACTTAATGTATAAATTAATAATATAATATGTACCTACTTCATTACAAATTACAAAACATCAAACATGACTGTGTCAACACTTAATTTCATTTTTATTTTATTATCCATTGTTTGAGTACGTTAGCCTATGTTAAATAATATAAAAAATAAACACTTAAGTATGTTATTTATGTTATCAGACCATATGATAGATTGCATAATTATTATTTTATAGATAAGCGAAGGAACCTTTTAATCCATACTAATATTATAAATGCGAAAGTAACTCTGTCTGTCTGTCTGTCTGTTACTCAATCACGCCTAAACTACTGAACCAATTTGCATGAAATTTGGTATGGAGATATTTTGATACCCGAGAAAGGACATAGGCTACCTTTTATTGCGAAATATGTACCACGGGCGAAGCCGGGGCGGACCTCTAGTTAAAAATAAATTGACAATTTAAATTAATATCTAATACCTAACATGCGTGAATGCTTTGAAATTCCTAATCTATCGCAATCCATCCCTTCCATGGAATCTACAATAATATGAAAATTCCTGACAAACTCCCGTTCTTTTCTAATGAAATGATATCGTGATATGATGCCATAAGACATGCAGTCGACCACAGAACAGTAATATGTTTTTACTGTTCTGTGCAGTCGACTTAATTACGCCATCCCGTTGCTCCGTGCGAACAAAATCATTGGATACACGTAATCTATGTTAACCGCTGTAAAGGCTAACTTTGAACGTAAAACACGGAAATAATAACAACAATAGACAGTTATTAATATTGTTTCCGTATCAAAGTCGATATATATAAGATATAAAAATTCTTATTTATCGGGTCATTAATGACGATATAAACTCTGACATTTGAGTTTTTACGAACTCGCTGGTGTTGTATTTAATTCGTTTGTGTGATATAATACATTGTGCAATTGGCAAACAAAACTGGTTAAGCGAACTTTGTACTGCATCACGGTATTTTGCTGACAAACATGTTAATTCACACATTACCTTCAAATGGTCAAAAATATCATGGCACGCATATTTGCATAAACCATCGCTTCTTTCCTATCATATAAAACAATAGTCACTTTAGCGTGTTAAAAAAATACTAAATACCCGATCGTGAATAACAATACGACTTCCTAGAGCCATGCAAATGACCTGTAAAGGTATTAAAATGCTGACTACGAACATCACTTCCGTACTACACGACTGGAGTGCTAAAGGGAAGAACTGCGTCTGTATTTACCTGAAACAAGAAAAGAATAAATTAATAGGTTTACCGACACCTCTAGAAGGAGGATAATGTTTTTAATGGTGTGCGGAAAATACGCATTGAGATTTGTTTAAATTACTTTTTAAATTTGTGACTATAGAAATAAAGTTTTAAAATAAATAATTTAGGTTTCTTTAGAAAGTTCCACCTGAAGCAGAAACGTAATAATAATAGAATATCTTGAAATAAACTAGTTATACTCATTAAAATTCTAAATACATAATACATAATATGTATATAAGAGACTATAAAATAAAATGCATTTATAAGAAGACTAGTAATTTGTATGAGAACCTTTTAATTCTAATTAAACTTAATTTAAATTAAAACAAAATACGAACACATGACTTGCACACGTGTTTGCTTGTATTAATTATTATAGTAATTTTATCCTTATATTGAATATCATCATTTCTTTGTGTAAATGTGATTTTTAAGCTAATTTAGGCGTAATAAAATCTAGATGACGCGGTTAAAACAAATGACGTCATACATTAGTTTAATATTCATACATTTTTACATACTTCATATTAAAAGTGCTATATAATTTATTAATTTTATTCGATAATTATTCAGTAATTGAGGGACTTCGGGGTTAAAAATATTGCTTTTATGTTTAAATGTTCTTGTAAAATCTCTTTACTTCTAAGTTCTATTAATAATTAAAATTAGATTGATTATTATGAAACGCGGAGTTTTAGAATATTTCTCAAGTAGGGAGACGTTCTTTTCCTTGTTATTTCATACTACGATAAAACCGCTGCATCCATAGCATAATTTATATTTATTAAATACATACATACTATATTCAAGGTTACCTACACATGAATGACAAACAAAATTAAAACGTTTCAAAACAATCCATAAACAATGCTTGTTCGTGACCTAAATTCATAAGAAAGTAATACGTTTTTATATGAAAAAAATATATTTATGTAAATGTGAAGTTTCGCAACGTTCCGATAACGATACGCTTTTTATGGTCATGCAGACCACGCTCGGTGCAATGTTATAACATTGGATTAACATTTAAACAAGTTTTAATAAAAAACAATTATGTAAATATAAATATTATACACGAATTTTAGACTAGATTGAGTGCGCGGCTTCGCTCGTGTGCATCGCTAATTTGACCGAGTAGGTTCAATTATTATTGAGTGATTCAACATTAATTACAAATGGATATAGAGACTTGCATTTACCCCGGAATTTACTGCTTAACTATAAATTATATGTATGTTTGTTTATCTATATATTATAACTACATATTATAATTTATAATACACTTTCCAAAGATATTATCTTCTTCCTGATTATTTTCACAACTTACGATTCATCTATACATATAATAAAATCGTAGGAAAGTCAAAACTGTACATTGAATATTTTTTTTAAAGAATACATAATCCATGATCTATAATCGATATAGAAGCCAAAAATATAGTTTTTAGAATTTTTGTCTGTTTGTCTGTTTGTCTGTTTGTCTGTTTGTCTGTTTGTCTGTATGTTTGACCGGGCTAATCTCGAAAAGTACTGCATAGATTTACTTCAAATTTTGCATGAATATTCCTAAGAGGTCGGGTGAGGATAGTTTAAACATATTATCATGATATCACCTTCGGGGGAGGAGCTGTGTGCCTTTATTTTTCTTACATATTCCGTGTACTACGACAGCGTACAATCTAAAGACTCATGTTTAAATATTGGTTTCGAGTAAGCCATGCTATTATCTAGCTTTACAAAATAAAAACTATGTCATTTACGTAATTTGGGCAGAGAAACAGTTAAATGAATCTTAGCAGTATAAAGACAAATTTGAAACAGCGCCATCTATGAAGTGTTAGAAAAATCAAACACACCTTAACTATTGGAAATTAATAATCAAATGACGCATATATAAATGTTGTTTGACAATATCTAGATTGACACTATAAAAATTATGCCATTTAAGTAACTTGGGAAGAGAAACATAGTTTAAAGAATGTAAGTTGTATAATGTTAATTTTGTAACAGAGCCATCTATGAGATTTCGTAAAAATCAAATCAATTTAGATGTTAACACTACTGAATACACAGTTGGAAATTAATAATTTAAATATAATGATGTTATTTATTTAACTCTTTAGCCCATATCTTCCCTTCCCTATAAGGTATATTTCGTGTAAATAATAAATATACTACATTTTTTTAAAGTGAGGGTAGATGTTTATTATTTTAAGTAAAACTAGACACCATTATCTACAGTTAATCTAATATTGATTGCGTTCATTAGTTACATCTATACATATAATAAAATCGTAGGAAAGTCAAAACTGTACATTGAATATTTTTTTTAAAGAATACATAATCCATGATCTATAATCGATATAGAAGCCAAAAATATAGTTTTTAGAATTTTTGTCTGTTTGTCTGTTTGTCTGTTTGTCTGTTTGTCTGTTTGTCTGTATGTTTGACCGGGCTAATCTCGAAAAGTACTGCATAGATTTACTTCAAATTTTGCATGAATATTCCTAAGAGGTCGGGTGAGGATAGTTTAAACATATTATCATGATATCACCTTCGGGGGAGGAGCTGTGTGCCTTTATTTTTCTTACATATTCCGTGTACTACGACAGCGTACAATCTAAAGACTCATGTTTAAATATTGGTTTCGAGTAAGCCATGCTATTATCTAGCTTTACAAAATAAAAACTATGTCATTTACGTAATTTGGGCAGAGAAACAGTTAAATGAATCTTAGCAGTATAAAGACAAATTTGAAACAGCGCCATCTATGAAGTGTTAGAAAAATCAAACACACCTTAACTATTGGAAATTAATAATCAAATGACGCATATATAAATGTTGTTTGACAATATCTAGATTGACACTATAAAAATTATGCCATTTAAGTAACTTGGGAAGAGAAACATAGTTTAAAGAATGTAAGTTGTATAATGTTAATTTTGTAACAGAGCCATCTATGAGATTTCGTAAAAATCAAATCAATTTAGATGTTAACACTACTGAATACACAGTTGGAAATTAATAATTTAAATATAATGATGTTATTTATTTAACTCTTTAGCCCATATCTTCCCTTCCCTATAAGGTATATTTCGTGTAAATAATAAATATACTACATTTTTTTAAAGTGAGGGTAGATGTTTATTATTTTAAGTAAAACTAGACACCATTATCTACAGTTAATCTAATATTGATTGCGTTCATTAGTTACAATTTTAAAAATCTTCGTATTTTATAAATTTACTAGCTTACCGCCCGCGGGTTCGTCCGCTTTGTCTAAAACCTAATAAATTATATACTAAAACCTTCCTCTTGAATCAGTCTATCTATTAAAAAAACCGCATCAAAATCCGTTGCGAAGTTTTAAAGATTTAAGCATACAAAGGGACATAGGGACAGAGAAAGCGACTTTTTTTATACTATGTAGTGATATTTATAAAGCAATTGAATACCATAAAACCAAAAATATCAAATGCAATCTTCGTGTTTTGTGAATTTTCACCATCATGCGTTCCCACAAAAAGTAAGTTGTTACTTATAGGTATTTATTTTTTATAATGATAGCAATTCATGTTTTTTGTTGGTAGGTATTATATTATACTTTTAGAATCAATACATATAATAAAATTCTAGAAAAGTGGTGTCTGTACAATGAAAATATGTAAAAAAAAATTAGCAGGGGTTATTATTAAATCGATCCCAAACCCAAAACTGTAGTTAAAAAATTTTTTGTCTGTTTGTCTGTTTGTCTGTATGTTTGAACACGCTAATCTCAGAAACGGCTTATCCGATTTCGATGCGGTTTTCACTAATATATTGTGGTAATCTTCATTTAACATTTAGTGTTTATTTCATGTCAATCGGTTCATAAATAAAAAAGTTATGACCATTTAAGTACTCACGGCGAACATTTGCTAAGGCATTCTATGGTACACATACAGTGTACGATAAAACGTAAGTTATCTGTTATACGCTACAGTTATGTCCAAGTGATCATATCGAAAGTCCCCAAGGGTGGGGGGGTAAGCTGAGATAGTAGGGGGGGGGGGATTTCTAGGTAAATTTTATACATAAAATGTCCTTTAAATTATGTCGTATTATATTATATTTTTAACCCCCGATGCAAAAATATGGGTGATAAGTGTTTGACCGCTGTGTGTGTGTGTGTTTGTGCCACCGTAGCTCTAATCCGAATTAGATGATGTTTTTTTGTTAGGCAGCATATTTTCCGACGCTGGTTCTTAAATAAACTGTTTCAAAATCGGTTCATCCATTTATTGTAACTAGGTATATAGGGGTAAAAGTGGGAATGAAAATAACTAAAGTTGTCGAATATACTTTAGTGATATATTAAATGAAAGTGAACGACCTATCAGTAAAAATAAGTCAAATTTTATCAAAATCGGTTCATCCATTTATTTGATATAGAAGGTATAAAAGTGGTAGATAATAAAAAAAGTGAATTTTGACTCAAGTGACATATGAAATGAAAGGGCATGACGTGTAAAGTATAATTAGACATATTTAATCAAAATCGGTTCATCCATTTACTATACCTATATACAGGGTGTAATCGTTAAGTGTGCACAGGCGATTTTTCCGTAAGTATTACAGATAACAAAAAACTTTAAACTGATATCGAAAGTACTTAACCTAATGAGTAAAATGGCCGTAATAAATTTTTAAAAATAAATCGAGAAATATCAAAAAAATTATCTTTAAACCTTCATTCATACATTAAGTATGAAATATGAATATCCCGTATACATTTAATATGAAAGATTTTTAGATTTCTTTTTCTTTTTTGGTTTTCTGCTTTAATTACTTCGCAAATTTGAAGTGGCATTTTCCACGCTTTTTCCGGACATTTTCACGCATTTTCCGGATATTTTCCGGGGATTTTCCGAGCATTTTCCGGACATTTTCCAGGCTTTTTCCGGACATTTCCACGCAATTTCCGGATATTTTCCAGACATTTCCCTGGCATTTTCCGGTTATTTTCCGGGATTTTCCAGACATTTTCCGGGAATTTCCCAGGCATTTTCCGGGGATTTTCCGAGCATTTCCCGGGGATTTTCCGGATGTTTCCCAGACATTTTCCGGACATTTCCCTGGCATTTTCCGGGGATTTTCCACGCATTTCCCAGGCATTTTCCGGACATTTCTCAGGCACTTTCCGGGGATTTTCCAGGCATTTTCCGGATATTTTCCGGACATTTTCACGCATTTACCGGATATTTTCCGGACATTTTCACGCATTTTCCGGATATTTTCCTGGCATTTTCCAGGGATTTTCCACGGTTTTTCCGGAAATTTGCACGCATTTTCCGAGCATTTCCCAGGCATTTTCCGGTTATTTTCCGGGAATTTCCCAGGCTTTTTCCGGGGATTTTCCGAGCATTTCCCGGGGATTTTCTGGATGTTTTCCAGACATTTTTTGGTCATTTCCCTGGCATTTTCCGGGGATTTCCAGACATTTTCCGGGGATTTTCCGAGCATTTCCCGGGGATTTTCCAGACATTTACAGGCTATGTCAGGGAAATGTCCGGAAAATGTCTGGAAAATTCCCGGAAAATATCCGGAAAATGCCTGGAAAATCCCCGGAAAATGCCTGAGAAATGTCCGGAAAATGCCTGGGAAATGCGTGGAAAATTCCCGGAAAATGCCAGGGAAATGTCCGGAAAATGTCTGGGCAACATCCGGAAAATCCCCGGGAAATGCTCGGAAAATCCCCGGAAAATGCCTGGGAAATTCCCGGAAAATGTCTGGAAAATCCCGGAAAATAACCGGAAATGCCAGGGAAATGTCTGGAAAATATCCGGAAAATGCGTGGAAATGTCCGGAAAAAGCGTGGAAAATGCCTGGAAAATGCCCGGAAAATGCACGCAAAATCCCCGGAAAATATCCGGAAAATGCGTGAAAATTTCCGGAAAAAGCGTGGAAAATGCCACTTCAAATTTGCGAAGTAATTAAAGCAGAAAACCAAAAAAGAAAAAGAAATCTAAAAATCTTTCATATTAAATGTATACGGGATATTCATATTTCATACTTAATGTATGGGAGGGTTTAAAGATAATTTTTTTGATATTTCTCGATTTATTTTTAAAAATTTATTACGGCCATTTTACTCATTAGGTTAAGTACTTTCGATATCAGTTTAAAGTTTTTTGTTATCTGTAATACTTACGGAAAAATCGCCTGTGCACACTTAACGATTACACCCTGTATATAGGTATAGTAAATGGATGAACCGATTTTGATTAAATATGTCTAATTATACTTTACACGTCATGCCCTTTCATTTCATATGTCACTTGAGTCAAAATTCACTTTTTTTATTATCTACCACTTTTATACCTTCTATATCAAATAAATGGATGAACCGATTTTGATAAAATTTGACTACTTTTTTTACTTTACTGTATAGGTATAAGTGGGAATGAAAGAAACGAATGTTGTCAAATATTGTGATAGTACCTACCTAAGTGATATATCAAATGAATGTGCATAACGGGTGAATTACAATTAGTAATGTTTTATCGAAATCGGTTCATCCGTTTATTACATATAGGGCACTTTAGGGGTGACAGTGGTTAGATAAATAAACCAAATGGAGCATCAAACGATAGGATATGACGTGTACATATAGGTACAATGAGATAATATTATTTACATCAAAATCGGTTCTGCCATTTACTAGGGATGGAAAGGGAAGGGTTGAAAGGCTGTGAAAGAAGAGGGGGACATGGGAGCGAGAGGATAGCCACACCCTGGAAATTTTGAACTCTTCTGTAACAAAGTTTTATAGCTCAGTTTAGTTTTAATTTTACTAACAGTTATTTTGTGTCATTATTTTTTTTATTTCTTAACTGTAAAATAATCTGTAAGTACTTATAATTTAGTTGTTTATGGTAGTACGTGTTTCAAGACGTGTTTACTCAATAATTGTGTGTTAAGTAGTAACTACTATGCAGTCACTATTCTACGCGGACGAAGTCGCGGGCACAGCTAGTAATCTATACATATAATAAAATCGTAGGAAAGTCAAAACTGTACATTGAATATTTTTTTTAAAGAATACATAATCCATGATCTATAATCGATATAGAAGCCAAAAATATAGTTTTTAGAATTTTTGTCTGTTTGTCTGTTTGTCTGTTTGTCTGTTTGTCTGTTTGTCTGTATGTTTGACCGGGCTAATCTCGAAAAGTACTGCATAGATTTACTTCAAATTTTGCATGAATATTCCTAAGAGGTCGGGTGAGGATAGTTTAAACATATTATCATGATATCACCTTCGGGGGAGGAGCTGTGTGCCTTTATTTTTCTTACATATTCCGTGTACTACGACAGCGTACAATCTAAAGACTCATGTTTAAATATTGGTTTCGAGTAAGCCATGCTATTATCTAGCTTTACAAAATAAAAACTATGTCATTTACGTAATTTGGGCAGAGAAACAGTTAAATGAATCTTAGCAGTATAAAGACAAATTTGAAACAGCGCCATCTATGAAGTGTTAGAAAAATCAAACACACCTTAACTATTGGAAATTAATAATCAAATGACGCATATATAAATGTTGTTTGACAATATCTAGATTGACACTATAAAAATTATGCCATTTAAGTAACTTGGGAAGAGAAACATAGTTTAAAGAATGTAAGTTGTATAATGTTAATTTTGTAACAGAGCCATCTATGAGATTTCGTAAAAATCAAATCAATTTAGATGTTAACACTACTGAATACACAGTTGGAAATTAATAATTTAAATATAATGATGTTATTTATTTAACTCTTTAGCCCATATCTTCCCTTCCCTATAAGGTATATTTCGTGTAAATAATAAATATACTACATTTTTTTAAAGTGAGGGTAGATGTTTATTATTTTAAGTAAAACTAGACACCATTATCTACAGTTAATCTAATATTGATTGCGTTCATTAGTTACAATTTTAAAAATCTTCGTATTTTATAAATTTACTAGCTTACCGCCCGCGGGTTCGTCCGCTTTGTCTAAAACCTAATAAATTATATACTAAAACCTTCCTCTTGAATCAGTCTATCTATTAAAAAAACCGCATCAAAATCCGTTGCGAAGTTTTAAAGATTTAAGCATACAAAGGGACATAGGGACAGAGAAAGCGACTTTTTTTATACTATGTAGTGATATTTATAAAGCAATTGAATACCATAAAACCAAAAATATCAAATGCAATCTTCGTGTTTTGTGAATTTTCACCATCATGCGTTCCCACAAAAAGTAAGTTGTTACTTATAGGTATTTATTTTTTATAATGATAGCAATTCATGTTTTTTGTTGGTAGGTATTATATTATACTTTTAGAATCAATACATATAATAAAATTCTAGAAAAGTGGTGTCTGTACAATGAAAATATGTAAAAAAAAATTAGCAGGGGTTATTATTAAATCGATCCCAAACCCAAAACTGTAGTTAAAAAATTTTTTGTCTGTTTGTCTGTTTGTCTGTATGTTTGAACACGCTAATCTCAGAAACGGCTTATCCGATTTCGATGCGGTTTTCACTAATATATTGTGGTAATCTTCATTTAACATTTAGTGTTTATTTCATGTCAATCGGTTCATAAATAAAAAAGTTATGACCATTTAAGTACTCACGGCGAACATTTGCTAAGGCATTCTATGGTACACATACAGTGTACGATAAAACGTAAGTTATCTGTTATACGCTACAGTTATGTCCAAGTGATCATATCGAAAGTCCCCAAGGGTGGGGGGGTAAGCTGAGATAGTAGGGGGGGGGGGATTTCTAGGTAAATTTTATACATAAAATGTCCTTTAAATTATGTCGTATTATATTATATTTTTAACCCCCGATGCAAAAATATGGGTGATAAGTGTTTGACCGCTGTGTGTGTGTGTGTTTGTGCCACCGTAGCTCTAATCCGAATTAGATGATGTTTTTTTGTTAGGCAGCATATTTTCCGACGCTGGTTCTTAAATAAACTGTTTCAAAATCGGTTCATCCATTTATTGTAACTAGGTATATAGGGGTAAAAGTGGGAATGAAAATAACTAAAGTTGTCGAATATACTTTAGTGATATATTAAATGAAAGTGAACGACCTATCAGTAAAAATAAGTCAAATTTTATCAAAATCGGTTCATCCATTTATTTGATATAGAAGGTATAAAAGTGGTAGATAATAAAAAAAGTGAATTTTGACTCAAGTGACATATGAAATGAAAGGGCATGACGTGTAAAGTATAATTAGACATATTTAATCAAAATCGGTTCATCCATTTACTATACCTATATACAGGGTGTAATCGTTAAGTGTGCACAGGCGATTTTTCCGTAAGTATTACAGATAACAAAAAACTTTAAACTGATATCGAAAGTACTTAACCTAATGAGTAAAATGGCCGTAATAAATTTTTAAAAATAAATCGAGAAATATCAAAAAAATTATCTTTAAACCTTCATTCATACATTAAGTATGAAATATGAATATCCCGTATACATTTAATATGAAAGATTTTTAGATTTCTTTTTCTTTTTTGGTTTTCTGCTTTAATTACTTCGCAAATTTGAAGTGGCATTTTCCACGCTTTTTCCGGACATTTTCACGCATTTTCCGGATATTTTCCGGGGATTTTCCGAGCATTTTCCGGACATTTTCCAGGCTTTTTCCGGACATTTCCACGCAATTTCCGGATATTTTCCAGACATTTCCCTGGCATTTTCCGGTTATTTTCCGGGATTTTCCAGACATTTTCCGGGAATTTCCCAGGCATTTTCCGGGGATTTTCCGAGCATTTCCCGGGGATTTTCCGGATGTTTCCCAGACATTTTCCGGACATTTCCCTGGCATTTTCCGGGGATTTTCCACGCATTTCCCAGGCATTTTCCGGACATTTCTCAGGCACTTTCCGGGGATTTTCCAGGCATTTTCCGGATATTTTCCGGACATTTTCACGCATTTACCGGATATTTTCCGGACATTTTCACGCATTTTCCGGATATTTTCCTGGCATTTTCCAGGGATTTTCCACGGTTTTTCCGGAAATTTGCACGCATTTTCCGAGCATTTCCCAGGCATTTTCCGGTTATTTTCCGGGAATTTCCCAGGCTTTTTCCGGGGATTTTCCGAGCATTTCCCGGGGATTTTCTGGATGTTTTCCAGACATTTTTTGGTCATTTCCCTGGCATTTTCCGGGGATTTCCAGACATTTTCCGGGGATTTTCCGAGCATTTCCCGGGGATTTTCCAGACATTTACAGGCTATGTCAGGGAAATGTCCGGAAAATGTCTGGAAAATTCCCGGAAAATATCCGGAAAATGCCTGGAAAATCCCCGGAAAATGCCTGAGAAATGTCCGGAAAATGCCTGGGAAATGCGTGGAAAATTCCCGGAAAATGCCAGGGAAATGTCCGGAAAATGTCTGGGCAACATCCGGAAAATCCCCGGGAAATGCTCGGAAAATCCCCGGAAAATGCCTGGGAAATTCCCGGAAAATGTCTGGAAAATCCCGGAAAATAACCGGAAATGCCAGGGAAATGTCTGGAAAATATCCGGAAAATGCGTGGAAATGTCCGGAAAAAGCGTGGAAAATGCCTGGAAAATGCCCGGAAAATGCACGCAAAATCCCCGGAAAATATCCGGAAAATGCGTGAAAATTTCCGGAAAAAGCGTGGAAAATGCCACTTCAAATTTGCGAAGTAATTAAAGCAGAAAACCAAAAAAGAAAAAGAAATCTAAAAATCTTTCATATTAAATGTATACGGGATATTCATATTTCATACTTAATGTATGGGAGGGTTTAAAGATAATTTTTTTGATATTTCTCGATTTATTTTTAAAAATTTATTACGGCCATTTTACTCATTAGGTTAAGTACTTTCGATATCAGTTTAAAGTTTTTTGTTATCTGTAATACTTACGGAAAAATCGCCTGTGCACACTTAACGATTACACCCTGTATATAGGTATAGTAAATGGATGAACCGATTTTGATTAAATATGTCTAATTATACTTTACACGTCATGCCCTTTCATTTCATATGTCACTTGAGTCAAAATTCACTTTTTTTATTATCTACCACTTTTATACCTTCTATATCAAATAAATGGATGAACCGATTTTGATAAAATTTGACTACTTTTTTTACTTTACTGTATAGGTATAAGTGGGAATGAAAGAAACGAATGTTGTCAAATATTGTGATAGTACCTACCTAAGTGATATATCAAATGAATGTGCATAACGGGTGAATTACAATTAGTAATGTTTTATCGAAATCGGTTCATCCGTTTATTACATATAGGGCACTTTAGGGGTGACAGTGGTTAGATAAATAAACCAAATGGAGCATCAAACGATAGGATATGACGTGTACATATAGGTACAATGAGATAATATTATTTACATCAAAATCGGTTCTGCCATTTACTAGGGATGGAAAGGGAAGGGTTGAAAGGCTGTGAAAGAAGAGGGGGACATGGGAGCGAGAGGATAGCCACACCCTGGAAATTTTGAACTCTTCTGTAACAAAGTTTTATAGCTCAGTTTAGTTTTAATTTTACTAACAGTTATTTTGTGTCATTATTTTTTTTATTTCTTAACTGTAAAATAATCTGTAAGTACTTATAATTTAGTTGTTTATGGTAGTACGTGTTTCAAGACGTGTTTACTCAATAATTGTGTGTTAAGTAGTAACTACTATGCAGTCACTATTCTACGCGGACGAAGTCGCGGGCACAGCTAGTAATCTATACATATAATAAAATCGTAGGAAAGTCAAAACTGTACATTGAATATTTTTTTTAAAGAATACATAATCCATGATCTATAATCGATATAGAAGCCAAAAATATAGTTTTTAGAATTTTTGTCTGTTTGTCTGTTTGTCTGTTTGTCTGTTTGTCTGTTTGTCTGTATGTTTGACCGGGCTAATCTCGAAAAGTACTGCATAGATTTACTTCAAATTTTGCATGAATATTCCTAAGAGGTCGGGTGAGGATAGTTTAAACATATTATCATGATATCACCTTCGGGGGAGGAGCTGTGTGCCTTTATTTTTCTTACATATTCCGTGTACTACGACAGCGTACAATCTAAAGACTCATGTTTAAATATTGGTTTCGAGTAAGCCATGCTATTATCTAGCTTTACAAAATAAAAACTATGTCATTTACGTAATTTGGGCAGAGAAACAGTTAAATGAATCTTAGCAGTATAAAGACAAATTTGAAACAGCGCCATCTATGAAGTGTTAGAAAAATCAAACACACCTTAACTATTGGAAATTAATAATCAAATGACGCATATATAAATGTTGTTTGACAATATCTAGATTGACACTATAAAAATTATGCCATTTAAGTAACTTGGGAAGAGAAACATAGTTTAAAGAATGTAAGTTGTATAATGTTAATTTTGTAACAGAGCCATCTATGAGATTTCGTAAAAATCAAATCAATTTAGATGTTAACACTACTGAATACACAGTTGGAAATTAATAATTTAAATATAATGATGTTATTTATTTAACTCTTTAGCCCATATCTTCCCTTCCCTATAAGGTATATTTCGTGTAAATAATAAATATACTACATTTTTTTAAAGTGAGGGTAGATGTTTATTATTTTAAGTAAAACTAGACACCATTATCTACAGTTAATCTAATATTGATTGCGTTCATTAGTTACAATTTTAAAAATCTTCGTATTTTATAAATTTACTAGCTTACCGCCCGCGGGTTCGTCCGCTTTGTCTAAAACCTAATAAATTATATACTAAAACCTTCCTCTTGAATCAGTCTATCTATTAAAAAAACCGCATCAAAATCCGTTGCGAAGTTTTAAAGATTTAAGCATACAAAGGGACATAGGGACAGAGAAAGCGACTTTTTTTATACTATGTAGTGATATTTATAAAGCAATTGAATACCATAAAACCAAAAATATCAAATGCAATCTTCGTGTTTTGTGAATTTTCACCATCATGCGTTCCCACAAAAAGTAAGTTGTTACTTATAGGTATTTATTTTTTATAATGATAGCAATTCATGTTTTTTGTTGGTAGGTATTATATTATACTTTTAGAATCAATACATATAATAAAATTCTAGAAAAGTGGTGTCTGTACAATGAAAATATGTAAAAAAAAATTAGCAGGGGTTATTATTAAATCGATCCCAAACCCAAAACTGTAGTTAAAAAATTTTTTGTCTGTTTGTCTGTTTGTCTGTATGTTTGAACACGCTAATCTCAGAAACGGCTTATCCGATTTCGATGCGGTTTTCACTAATATATTGTGGTAATCTTCATTTAACATTTAGTGTTTATTTCATGTCAATCGGTTCATAAATAAAAAAGTTATGACCATTTAAGTACTCACGGCGAACATTTGCTAAGGCATTCTATGGTACACATACAGTGTACGATAAAACGTAAGTTATCTGTTATACGCTACAGTTATGTCCAAGTGATCATATCGAAAGTCCCCAAGGGTGGGGGGGTAAGCTGAGATAGTAGGGGGGGGGGGATTTCTAGGTAAATTTTATACATAAAATGTCCTTTAAATTATGTCGTATTATATTATATTTTTAACCCCCGATGCAAAAATATGGGTGATAAGTGTTTGACCGCTGTGTGTGTGTGTGTTTGTGCCACCGTAGCTCTAATCCAAATTAGATGATGTTTTTTTGTTAGGCAGCATATTTTCCGACGCTGGTTCTTAAATAAACTGTTTCAAAATCGGTTCATCCATTTATTGTAACTAGGTATATAGGGGTAAAAGTGGGAATGAAAATAACTAAAGTTGTCGAATATACTTTAGTGATATATTAAATGAAAGTGAACGACCTATCAGTAAAAATAAGTCAAATTTTATCAAAATCGGTTCATCCATTTATTTGATATAGAAGGTATAAAAGTGGTAGATAATAAAAAAAGTGAATTTTGACTCAAGTGACATATGAAATGAAAGGGCATGACGTGTAAAGTATAATTAGACATATTTAATCAAAATCGGTTCATCCATTTACTATACCTATATACAGGGTGTAATCGTTAAGTGTGCACAGGCGATTTTTCCGTAAGTATTACAGATAACAAAAAACTTTAAACTGATATCGAAAGTACTTAACCTAATGAGTAAAATGGCCGTAATAAATTTTTAAAAATAAATCGAGAAATATCAAAAAAATTATCTTTAAACCTTCATTCATACATTAAGTATGAAATATGAATATCCCGTATACATTTAATATGAAAGATTTTTAGATCTTTTTCTTTTTTGGTTTTCTGCTTTAATTACTTCGCAAATTTGAAGTGGCATTTTCCACGCTTTTTCCGGACATTTTCACGCATTTTCCGGATATTTTCCGGGGATTTTCCGAGCATTTTCCGGACATTTTCCAGGCTTTTTCCGGACATTTCCACGCAATTTCCGGATATTTTCCAGACATTTCCCTGGCATTTTCCGGTTATTTTCCGGGATTTTCCAGACATTTTCCGGGAATTTCCCAGGCATTTTCCGGGGATTTTCCGAGCATTTCCCGGGGATTTTCCGGATGTTTCCCAGACATTTTCCGGACATTTCCCTGGCATTTTCCGGGGATTTTCCACGCATTTCCCAGGCATTTTCCGGACATTTCTCAGGCACTTTCCGGGGATTTTCCAGGCATTTTCCGGATATTTTCCGGACATTTTCACGCATTTACCGGATATTTTCCGGACATTTTCACGCATTTTCCGGATATTTTCCTGGCATTTTCCAGGGATTTTCCACGGTTTTTCCGGAAATTTGCACGCATTTTCCGAGCATTTCCCAGGCATTTTCCGGTTATTTTCCGGGAATTTCCCAGGCTTTTTCCGGGGATTTTCCGAGCATTTCCCGGGGATTTTCTGGATGTTTTCCAGACATTTTTTGGTCATTTCCCTGGCATTTTCCGGGGATTTCCAGACATTTTCCGGGGATTTTCCGAGCATTTCCCGGGGATTTTCCAGACATTTACAGGCTATGTCAGGGAAATGTCCGGAAAATGTCTGGAAAATTCCCGGAAAATATCCGGAAAATGCCTGGAAAATCCCCGGAAAATGCCTGAGAAATGTCCGGAAAATGCCTGGGAAATGCGTGGAAAATTCCCGGAAAATGCCAGGGAAATGTCCGGAAAATGTCTGGGCAACATCCGGAAAATCCCCGGGAAATGCTCGGAAAATCCCCGGAAAATGCCTGGGAAATTCCCGGAAAATGTCTGGAAAATCCCGGAAAATAACCGGAAATGCCAGGGAAATGTCTGGAAAATATCCGGAAAATGCGTGGAAATGTCCGGAAAAAGCGTGGAAAATGCCTGGAAAATGCCCGGAAAATGCACGCAAAATCCCCGGAAAATATCCGGAAAATGCGTGAAAATTTCCGGAAAAAGCGTGGAAAATGCCACTTCAAATTTGCGAAGTAATTAAAGCAGAAAACCAAAAAAGAAAAAGAAATCTAAAAATCTTTCATATTAAATGTATACGGGATATTCATATTTCATACTTAATGTATGGGAGGGTTTAAAGATAATTTTTTTGATATTTCTCGATTTATTTTTAAAAATTTATTACGGCCATTTTACTCATTAGGTTAAGTACTTTCGATATCAGTTTAAAGTTTTTTGTTATCTGTAATACTTACGGAAAAATCGCCTGTGCACACTTAACGATTACACCCTGTATATAGGTATAGTAAATGGATGAACCGATTTTGATTAAATATGTCTAATTATACTTTACACGTCATGCCCTTTCATTTCATATGTCACTTGAGTCAAAATTCACTTTTTTTATTATCTACCACTTTTATACCTTCTATATCAAATAAATGGATGAACCGATTTTGATAAAATTTGACTACTTTTTTTACTTTACTGTATAGGTATAAGTGGGAATGAAAGAAACGAATGTTGTCAAATATTGTGATAGTACCTACCTAAGTGATATATCAAATGAATGTGCATAACGGGTGAATTACAATTAGTAATGTTTTATCGAAATCGGTTCATCCGTTTATTACATATAGGGCACTTTAGGGGTGACAGTGGTTAGATAAATAAACCAAATGGAGCATCAAACGATAGGATATGACGTGTACATATAGGTACAATGAGATAATATTATTTACATCAAAATCGGTTCTGCCATTTACTAGGGATGGAAAGGGAAGGGTTGAAAGGCTGTGAAAGAAGAGGGGGACATGGGAGCGAGAGGATAGCCACACCCTGGAAATTTTGAACTCTTCTGTAACAAAGTTTTATAGCTCAGTTTAGTTTTAATTTTACTAACAGTTATTTTGTGTCATTATTTTTTTTATTTCTTAACTGTAAAATAATCTGTAAGTACTTATAATTTAGTTGTTTATGGTAGTACGTGTTTCAAGACGTGTTTACTCAATAATTGTGTGTTAAGTAGTAACTACTATGCAGTCACTATTCTACGCGGACGAAGTCGCGGGCACAGCTAGTAAATTATTAAAATCTCAAGCATTAAAGGAAACGATACCATGAATCTAAAACACATTGACTAAACTTTTTCCTATACAAGAATTCCAATTGCTATAATGGGCGTGGTACAAAGTAACAATATCAAACGAGAACTAAATACTGGGAAATATGCATTTCACAAGAACATCACTTATACAGCTCATGTCCAATTACAGGCCGGATATTGCGTTGATAGTCTAACGATAAACCTGTCTTTAGGTTCGCTATGTATGAGGTAATAGAATGAATTATTTTGAAAATTTAATAAGTATTTTGTTGATAAAACACCATTCATGCGTTTTTATTTACTAGTATGAGTATTCAGCTGAAAGTGCTTAGTTTTTTTTAAACATAATTGGTATTACCTACCACAAAACAATTTAAACACAGTCTAACTTTAAATCTGGGACTTTAATAGTTAATAGTTATCTATGTGAAATACGACAAAACCAGAAAGAGAACCCGCGCTTAAAGATAAACCTAGCTGGATAAACATTAAACATAGATAAGTAGATAATATATTATAATATGTGTATTTTAAAGTCATTTTAAGACATCAGTTATTATGAAATAACAATAATTAATCAAACTGAATTGTTCTTTAAAGACATATCACTATCGTAAGTGCTGAATAAGATGTATTCTTATCATACAAATATAACTTTAGCCAAAATACATTTATCATAAGAACAACAAATTTTAATTGGGATGACTGGGGAATAAAATTATATTTTATCTTGTGTAGTGATTGTCTCTAAGTAGGGATTTGAATAAAAACTATTAATACAATTATTTATAGACTTGCTGATAACATTACTGAAACTAGACAATAACAGTGGCCTACAGTATGTACTTAATATACTATTTTCTTAGTTTTCCTCGTTCAAACAAACTCCTAATATAGAAATATTAGAAACTAGCGACCCGCCCCGGCTTCGCACGGGTGCAATGGCGGCCGGCCGGTACCGCCGCAAACGCTACGTCCCGCAATTTTTAAATCTGTAATATCTTCGAAAATATTCACTTAAATCATACGGTGTAAAGGGCCATATAGATCTATATTAAATGAACAATGTATTCAAGGTATTTAATTGGTTAAGGATTAATGCTGTATTGGTTAAAATCGCTTCGAAAATTAGCCATTATTTGTCGTAAAAAGTAAATGACAAAAAAAAGTTATTGTGGGTTATCCATAAGAGATAGACATATACCATCACGGACTTTTCTGTAGACCTTTTCAATGTGTACACTGTACAATACTTAGTACATTATTTTGATAAAACTCGTAGGGTTCAGCCTGCGTTTGCAATGTAAGCGGAAAAATTGTAATTATTTACGACATCACATTAGAAACCTCAAAAATAACAGTACTTCTCCACTATTTAATGGATGTTATTATACATATAAAACTTCCTCTTGAATCACTCTATCTATTAAAAAAAACCGCATCAAAATCCGTTGCGTAGTTTCAAAGATTTAAGCGTACAAAGGGACATAGGGAAATAGGGACATAGGGACATAGGGACAGAGAAAGCGACTTTGTTTTATACTATGTAGTGATGAAGACCACGTATCACTTGCAAAGTATTGACGACATCTTTACATAGTAGTAAGGAAAACAATTATTTTCCCAATACCCAATAGTATAATTGATGATACTGTGTCCTATTGTTCAAATGAAAGCTTTCAATCAATCAAAGAAAAAGAAATGTTTTCAAATCATTACAACCTTACAATGTTTTCCTTTTAAAAATTACCATCAATCTGTATGAAAAAGACCACATAAAGATAAAAAGCCCAATGTGAGTGAAATTTTCCTTTAATAAAATCTATTTAAAAGCTTCGGAAATGTTGGGATCATAACATTGAAGCAGGTGGCTCTCAGACTCGATCGTTCAAATAAACAACGCGATGAAAGATATAATATGCTTCCAATACGGATTTAATAATCATTTCGGAAAGTTTTAACTTTTCAATGCGTCACGAAAAATAAATAGTTTTATAATTTCAAGTGCATATGAAAAGTAATAATTCGTCAATTTCAATTGCTTTAAATAATAATTATAAACCCAGGAGGTGTCTTTGCAAACTTAGCAATAAAACTTACAATAGCAGTATTATCCCAATGTATCAATTTCTTATTTATGTCATCGTGTTTCCTAAATGAATGATGATTTATTTTTAAAAGTCCTTCCTACTATTAATATAGTGCTACTTTTTACGATCGAAAAAAAATAAATAAAAATCAAAATGGCTATATTTCAGTTTAATTCAAGTAGTTAGTACTAAGTGCAGTTATTACATTCACTTTTTTCGATTTTTCGTCTAGATCTCTCCATTTACTTAACCTATCATTCACTTTATCATACCTATTACACAATACATTAATACATTCACAGGTGTTACTTATTTATCATACAAAGTGCTACATTTTCATTTAATTGGTTTTAATTATAAAATCCACCTAATTTGCATGTATAACCAAGTAATCATTTTTTATACCATACATTTAAAGTTTACATACACATTGTATAAAGTAAAATTAATTAACTTTCATCAGTAACTAGAAAACTAACTGATATTTTTCTTTTAATATTGTAACTAATTCATATTGAAAAATATTAATTCACAAAATCTTCCACTTATTAATAAAGCATTGCAACCTTTTGACATAAAACCTCTAGACTTAAATTAATATTCAAATAATTATTATCACGGATATTAGACCGACCCAGGTAGTTTTTATCAACACTTTTTGCAATAATTAAATTAAATATTATTTCGAATACCTACTTCTAAAACTCAATTCATCATCAGTGCCCAATATCTTTAATCACGCATATTTTAATGTAATATAATGATATTGTTGATAATGAGGTAAATAATCTAATATTTTGTTAAGAAGGATTACCTATGTGCACTCAACTTTACTATTATAGAGACTGTTTTGCTTTAGCAAAAAATGTGTAATTTACTATTACCAAAACGTGAGAGAATGTGGCAAAAATATTTAACCTACAATCCTACATTGTATACAAAATATAACAATATAAAGGCGAAAGAAAGTATCCATAGACGCGTGTCTGTTGTTATAGCCGCAAAACGGTTGATTAGAATTAGCACTTGAGTAAAACCTCTAACTAAGGCTAGTGAAGAATTATTATCAACCGCATTATTAAGCATAATAAAAAATAATTCTTAGTCAAATTTTAGTGCTATAATATTATTATATCGTTAGTAATAATATGATTTATTGTTTAAGCGCATAATACTAAACATAAGACACACAAATGTTTGTGTTTACAATGGTGTTTGCATTTCACGGCAACTTTGACCTTAAAGAGTACATTACTAGGTTTTTATGGCGAGAAAAACCACAAAATTGTTTTTGAGATACTTAACGAGCAATGTAAATGGTGATGATGATTACTGTTTTAGTAATTAGTTAAAGGTCAAGGAATTTCAAGAAATCCGTAGAGCAGTAAAGGCAAAAAGCGTTTTAAATTAATTAAATAAAAATATTTTTATAGCACCTGCGAAAAATTTAAATACAAAAACGAAGCTTTACAAAAAAGCTTCGTTATACCTACGGCGTTTAAATCTTAGTTGTATAAAAAGTCTAGTCTTAAATATCTGGAAACTGTGGTATTAATACTACGTCAGAATGTATACAATTATTGTAAACCTGTTATTTTAACATAAACTAACTCTTTAATTATAATTAACTTTATAGATACAACATTTGCTTCAATATTACACATTTCTTATCTAACTTCTAATCATAGCTTTAAATATAAATTTATCATTAGGTTATAGGTACAACAACAACTCATAACTTTTAGAGGAGACGGTCACCAGATAACTTGCTCCCGAGGGGTCAACCGATAGTGAAAGCATTATTGAACCGTGACCCATCATAACTGTATACAGTGGTCGATTGATGATTATGATCATTTCGTAATAACTGATTTAACTGTGAGCGTTATAATTAGTCTGTTTTGCTTTTGAATACAGGCCGTTCTCCGCAGATCTGCCTGAATTGTTTTGGAATATGATCAAATGAATATAACCTCTGTTACTCAGGGATAAAGTAGCTTTTACTGGTGAAAGAATAGTCTTTCACCAGTCAAAGAATTAAAAGTAAAACCATTTATAGAAATGGTTTAGTGCTTATATTAAAATTTATATAACATGTGATTGTATGTGTGTATATGTATGCTTGTAGTGCATATGTATGAGTATGCTATTACCACATTTATTTATTATACTAAAATAATAGATGTAAAATCTAAAAAGCAACTTTTAAAGATTAAATAAAATTTACTTTACCTAACGTATTCAGACGACAATCTCTTGAATTTCTTATTACGCAATACTCTAATCATTTTATTAAAACGTAAAAAAATACTGTTTTACTTGAAAATACTTTTTAACTTTTTTGTACCTATCTTTTTATCAAAACTAAACTTTGAGTTTGGCAGTGATTTAAAAATCGTATGTATGTATAAATGTAATCCTACTTTGTTACCTTACACACATTTAAAAGTCTCTGATATGTACTACTTGCACCTTACCCTTTTTTAATGCATTACAAAAGCCCAGTAGATAGACTATAAGACTAATCCACGCTATCTAAAAGATAAGAGCTAATCCGCATGTTAGGAATGTTAAGATCATGTCCTGCGACACAGTGTACATATTTATAGCAGTATGTAAATGTCACGCTTTTTCTTGTATACATTATTAGCTAATTATGTAAAATTAAAAATGACAATGCGCATTTACCATGTACGTAGGTATATTTTGTTTTTCACACAGTTATTTATAGTACCTAATCTGATCGCAAATATTATGATCGTTTTATTTTGTATTTCTTTACATAATTAAGGCGTTTTTTTATGGTATAAATAGGTAGTACACAATCTACACTGTCGGAAGATTATGTTTTGGAACAAATATTTCTCTAAATACCAACCCTGAACTCAACGCAATAGTCAGGGACAAATACAGCGTATTACACTAATATTGTTTACACAGACCTCGCTTCAATATTGAATACTTTCCAACGGATATGGAATTTCATTATAACCCCGACTTTCTCTATTCCTGACTGAAAACTGACCTTTGCTCCCATGATCCTACTTTCATTGAATTCCATCAAAGATAATTATGAGCTTTGACATTTTATACAATAGAAACTTCGTGTTTGTAAAGCAATAAAATAATTTAAACTTAAAGGATTTATATGAAATTATTAGAATTGTTATACCTATCAATATAATATTATTTTGAAATAGAGAAAATAGACGCTTATTTACGTATTACTTATTTACGACTTTGAACACTTACAAAAATATTAATTTAAAAAAAAAATACTGTTCACATTATATTTCTTATACCTACCTATAAAATATTCATGGTTCTCAGCAATGTATCCTAAAGGAATGTAATAGTTATCCTAAACTGTCTATTGGTTATATAAGTTAAAATGGCTTTATCAACTTGGTTAGCGCTAATACTATTGGTAAATATGGTAGGTACCTATTTACATGGAAAACTTTTAAATTTTCGACATAACACCTGACTAAATACAGTTTGGAATTTATAACTAATAGGCTCTTTATTACCATGAATACCTATCATTTTTAATTATTAGTAATATCATTAATTAATTAATAGTAACAATTTCTAGCACACTTTTTTTACGATAAAATTAGTTTTAATGTATTAAACAATACATAATTAACTAGTTATAGATATCCGTGGGAATATATTACTAATTGTTTTTGTTACGATATTAGCAACTATTAAAGCAGCAGTATAAGTTATAACGTATATCGAAACCTGTATCGTGTTTTAAATACTTTTTTAATTAATAATTACTAATGATGACCAATAAATCAAAAACAAAACATGAATTTTTGTTGATAATATTTTGACGTTTATAATAGGATAAAGTTATACCTATTACAATCCTATTTCCTACTGTTATGAGCGTACTGCGTACGTTCATAACATAGTATAAGATATAAATAATATATTATGTACCTAGATAACCTACATATAAAACATGCTTACTGGCTTACTGCTTAGGTAGCCTCTACTTTGGGTAGAGTATGTATATACCTATAGACAAATGAATTTATTATACATATATTATTATAACATGTATTATATATTTTCTATTCAACATTACAGATTACGACTCACAAAAAGTGAAATTCGTCGCGGCTGAATAAATTTATAACATTTACTACATTTTATATATGTAAGAAAATGATTATGAAAGCGTGAAGACAACTCCCTCAAAAGTATTATGAAACACATAACGTAATAAATTAGCTCATACATCTTTAAATCTATAAATTATAAGCTATTGATAAAGCCATTCCCCATTCTGACGTCACGAGCTAGCTCAAGGCATTTCAAGGCCATCTAAATGCCACGCGGCTGTTTTCTTTTTGTAACGTTAATTTAAACTTTGAGAATAACAAATATTTATAGTACGAAATTGAAAAGACGATTAAAGACTTCTTGTGTAAGTAATTAATTATTAGCAAGACCTACTTTCAACTAAGAAGTTATAATACCAAAGATTTTATAATCTCTTCACTTGTTGTGGTGACTGGTGTACCTAATCAAATATGTTTGTGCCTCAGCTTACATATTATGTGAGACGATTTATTATCGAAAATATTCTTCAAGATTACACTACTCAAATGTATTTGATCTGCATTAAAATTATAATCTTCTTAAAACTAGGTACCTATGTCTTACGACAACCATCCCCATTACATTTGATTGACATTTCATAATTATTGACATTCACAATTGAAAACAAAGAAGTCTGTTACATAATTACAGTAACAAGACAAACTATAACCTTACAAAAGCTTTCACTCCAAATCTACTTTCCATTTAGCCATCAACTATCTTACAAGTGATCTTCAAACCTTACAAAATTGATGTTCAAAAGCTTGAAGGCATCTTGAAGGCCTCTTACTTTTTACTGTTTGGAGACGTTTTATTTTCACATGCAAGCCGCTAACGGAAGCATCTATCCCACTCTACGGGATCTTTCTCACTCGTTTTTTTAACCACATTCCTAACATCATTGTTCGCTCCCACAGTCACGGTCTAAAGAGTTTGTGATACCATTTCCATTTCGGTTTCTTTATCACCTTTACTGTTATCAACTTAAAGTTCCATTTCGTTTACATCAGGTGCATCGTAAATTTGCTGAATGTCTGGTTTCATAGTATTGTTGGCATAACCGGTTATTAGGATAGGATAGGATACTTACTGGTTAACACTTGGTTGTGTTTAGTTTTGATGTTTTAATTCTGCTTATAAATTGAGGCAAAAAGCCTCTACAAATGTTAATTGCCTCAACAGATGTAGAGTTTTTTGCGATGATTATAGAGTATATCAGCCCATGTGAGTCATGTCATATTATGTAATTATGAAAAATGGTAATCGTTTAATTGCATTAAAAACTACAAGTTACAACACATAAATCAAATTAATATCCGTTATTATGGTTACAAGATAAAAATATAAAAACTGTTTTTTGATTTTGAATTTTGAATTAGTATTTGAATCTATTTTTGTATGTATTATCCATTTTAAATTAAAATATATCTAATCGATGTTTTATTTATTTCCTTATAATATGTATCTGCATTAGCACCTATATGGATGCATGGTCATTCTTTTAGCAGTCGGTGTATATCACATACTTACCTGAGTAATTTTATTTATTTTAGACATTAGACTTTAGATATTGGGACTAGGGATTCTTTCGTACACACAAATCATACTCAAATGTGAGTTTCTACTGCTTTGCCACTTTTTACACTACATTTTCTTCTACAGATTATTCCTCAAAGTATATTTCAACCTCTAGGGTTCTCTAAATGTTACCCAGGACATAATTTTTCATATAATTAACTAAAACCCGGATACAAACAAGCGACTCGACATATCAACGGCTTATGACTCAAATGCAATAACTCGTTTGCACGCCAAAACTAATTTGCAGTAAATTTTGAGCCAGCTCAGTATTATAAGTTTATTTAATTAGTTGTGCAATTATACATTTATCCATTTGTTCAGGCTATAAGGAAAAGTTCCTGCAGATAGATATCTTTAAAATTATCTATTCTTTATAAATTATAATAACAAGTTACATCTATGATCTAGGTGTTGTGTACAAATCTGCCGAATATTGTAGTAGTAGGTAAGTAACGTTTTTTTTATTACAGTTTACTATTATTTATAGAACTTACAAGGAAAAAGATATAAATAAAATAACTTTTAACCTTCTATAGAATAGAGTTAGAGCGGACCGGAGCATACTTCTTATACACGTTTGTACATGATTATTTGATAAAAAAAAAATTATATTTATCACATGATGGTACACACCTACATTAGGTACGAATTACAATATAATACAAATTAAGATATGCCACCTAATACCATAGTTTAATTTAGTTTATCATACAATCTAATTGTATTTGTTCGTGTGGGTGGTAATCTAATAATGAGATATTTACGAGAGTATAATATTTGAAAGATTTGAATTGACAAGTTAGTAGACATCATGGATGTCTTTCCTATAATACTTGCAAGACTTTTTCAGTAATTACTCCTGTATGATATTACCTAGTCGCTAAAAGCTATTGAAATCCGTTCATCCGTTCTTGAGTTGTATGTAGAGTAACTAGCACGACTGTTTTATATTAAATTACAGTTATTTAGTTCTAAGTTACATTAAGAAATAAATATACTTTGTTACAGAGAAATCACCGTCAGTATAAATAAATATACAGTGCGCCTAAAATACGAATCACATAAAACGTTAAATAGCTCGATGTTTGTCTAACTATCGACCACACCTTATAATATTATATTTATTTTACATGTTATACTAGCTGTGCCGCGCGGTTTCACCCGCGTGGCTCCGCTCCTGTTGGTCTTAGCGTGATGATATATAGCCTATATCCTTCCTCATAAATAGGCTATCTAACACCGAAAGATTTTTTTAAATCGGAACAAACAAACAAACTCTTCAGCTTTATAATATTAGTATAGATTAGGTCTATGTCTATTTTTATTTTTGTATATTGGAATAAAAATTATCAATGCTGATGGTTGAACGCAATAACCTCAAGAAGAATGTTACCATTTTTTTGTTTTGGATATTTCATTTATTGAGGAAAACTAGAGTAAAGATAAGAGCGTAGTAGTTACCTATACAGAAAATAATAAAAAAAATTGTAATAATTATTTATTCTATTTCTTATGAGAGTTGCGTAGTTGTCGTTTTAACGATCGACACTTGAAACAAATCCCTAATTGTATACAATTAAATATTCTTATTTCTCAGCATTTAATCACATGACTACATAGTAGTATAACAAAAATGGATTATTCTTACAAGCACTTATAATTAAAGTAAACATAAATAAGAATGAGAGCAGTTTGACTTATTTGATTAATTAATTTTCTTATAAGTTACAACATACAAAACCATACAATACTCAAAACATGAACTCGTAGTTCTAGTACCAGAGATAAACAAAATGCTCAAGTTATATTTTGGATAGGTACCTGATTCATGACCAATTATTATAACAATCTATTAATAATACAAATGAATGCAGGTACATGTATTTTTATGTAGGTGGTAACTTAATTATAAAGGATTTTGCACATTCATTTTTATTTTGAATATTCAACAAGCTTTATCAATCATTTTAGTTATGACATGGGAAATCAGAATAAAATGAATTATTTGTCCTTTAATCTAAATTATTATCAGATTAGAATTAATGTTTCCTCTACCTCATTGATTATGTTTAAAATAATACATAAAAAGTGAAAGGATGTTATTGTTTCCGCTTTCTTTCCCTTCTCCCTTCTAAATTTATGCTAATAAGAATGTCATTACCTAACTTCATAATAATTTCTTTAAAAATTACGTAAACTACTAAAGTAATTTTATGCTACTGTGGTATTTAACAATTTTATGTTTTCCTGTTAGAGTTTTTAATTATTACTTTTTATCAACATACCAAAAAAGTTATAGTGTAGTTATATGTGACTGGTTGGTTAACGAAGCGAAGCGAAAAATTTAAACGTTTAGCAATCAACGAGCTAGAAAAATGTAAATAATTTACATCAGAACGTCCTCTGAGAGTTAAATAAATTAACAACGGTAATTTTGCCTGTAAGTACATAGTACTGTATACAATGTACATAGCTAGGTACTTGCTTTATAACGAATGATATGACAAAACAATATTTCAATTTCTATATAACATGTTTCTCTACATTATTTTGATAAATATATTTTAATGCAGGAGTGAGAACGTTCAAAAGTTATATGGTAAGTAATATTTAAAACTTTTGATCATACTATTTTATTTGTTTACTCGATCAATATTAATCACAAAACAAACATAGATTGGATATAATAAAAGTATATTTTACGAAAATAGCGTCTAGTTTCCCGCCTCCCGTTCCGCAACATTTGGTTTATATCAGACTGCAGACAGTGCTAAGACCGTGCTGATGGACGAGCGGTAGCGATAAAGAAACTGAATGTAAAGAGAATATAATTAATAATGTAGGTATTGTTTTCTGAAGTCGTGCCGAATTACAGAGCTATATCAATATGAAAAAATAATAGCGATAAATAAGGAAAGTTTTTCTTAGTATTTAGTTTTATTCTAAGACCAAGATTTGTTACATCTCTTGGCAAAAAATGAACTCCAATTAACGATACCTATACCGTATTAGAGCTACAGTATTCCTGAGTAATTTTTTTAACCCGAGTAATTCGAAGCGGAACCGAAACAAGTGACTAGTACCTAAATGTTATTTGTTTATCGTTATAGTTTTTTATATTCAATGTTTTTACAATTTAATAATCGCTTTCTGCTACCACTGGCACCATGATCACAATCTCAACATGTAACTCTGTTTACACGATATTAACTATCCGATACAAAGTAATGTATATGCTTTACGAAACTAGTAAATATATACAGTAAACTGTTGTGTAAGGTTGTTGTTAAAGGCTTTATGGGTACAAAACTACAAATGTAAATCGTTAACAAATAACGCAAAAACTGATTCGAGAATACCATCGCTATCGTAATTATAATTAAATTTGAGGTCTACATTTGAAAAATTGCCTAAATCTTTCAGGGCACAGAAGGTTGCTCAGCCCCTCTTTGTAAAAAAAAAACAAAAAAATGTACATTTATTGAGTCGTATATAATTATGTATATTTATTATCTAACAAGAGTTGACCGTATACTATGAGACATAACATTTTTATGTGCATAGTAATACATGTAATAAAACATAACGTATCATTTAAAAAAATGCATATAACTATTATAGTACAATTAGTAGATTAGGTAGAGCTCCTTCAGAAAATTAATGTTTTATTTTATAATGGTAATAAATTGTTCGGTAATCCAAAGACTCCAAAGATGCGAAAAAACAAGTTATTTAATAGTCTATCATACAAAGCTGAGCTCAGATCCGTTTTAGCTGCCATCTTGTATAATTAAAAATACAAGATTATAATTAACTGAGGAATATGTAATAAGTCAAACGTGAAGCGATAAAGTAATATTGATAAGAATTTAACAAAAATGCAAAATTCCCACAAATGTCAGACACATTAAACGCTTGTTTTGATCCACAAAAAATTGGTTCACACATATTAATTACGTCTTTTGTTTTAATCCGGATAAAAAACTATCCTATATTGTTAATCAAAGTCACACACATTAACTAATTATCATTTAACTTTTTGAAATTCAAACCAATTATGCACCATAAAATCTTTTTTTATGTTAATATATGTACAATAAATTAGATGGACCATTCTTATTAGACCCATGAGTTATTGATAATTATTTATCTCTTTCTTTCTCTTTTTATTCCATAACTCTCTCTCTCTCTAACCTTCTAAAAAAACTAATAAAGCTCTTTATATACAGTATGATATAATAATGATTCATAGAATTCCACCGATAATATCAACACGTAATAAGATAGAATAATGAATTGTTCTCATTACATACAAGTATGTAATGCCGATCATCCATTAAGTGAATTCAATTTAATCCGTATTCAATATTTAATCGACTTTTCTTGTATACACAATTAGGTACAAACTTGATAACTAGCGAGGCTTCTCGGCTGATTCCAGGAAATGTTATTCAAGTAAACCGATACCGATAGGTAAACCAAATTTCAACAAATATTGCTCCGTTTTTTTTTGTATGTGATGCAAAATACAGTTTTACTTAGGTACATCGGAATCTATTCATTTTAATCATAAGATTGTAATAATTAAGCTTATTATTATTATTTTGTTTATCTTTCTGTTTAAAGATCTCGGCTCCAATTGTCGCCGGGGTTAATGGTGTTCACGGGCCTAGGCCAAGTGAGCATCATTTTCGTCTACTATATGTGTTGTGTGTATCGGTGTACTGAATTGGTCCGTTTGTAGAAATTTTCTCGTTATCCTGCAAGTGTTTAATATGACGGCTTTTTGTAGTAAAATGAATATAAAAATGGTTTTGGGAGATCGAGTGATTTTACGGCTTGATGAAGTTGAGTTGGTACTATTCCAGTCGTAGATAGGACTATGGGGATGATTGAGACTTTACGAAGATTCCACTTACGTGTAATCTCATCTTTTAGCTCTAGATATTTATTAATTTTGTGTGATATAGTTGATTGGATGTTGTGTGTGTTAGGGATGGCTATGTCTATTAGGTATGCTACTTTATTTACTTTGTCAATCAGGGTGATATCCGGTCTATTATAATGTACTGTTCTGTCTGTAAGTATGGCTCTATCAAAATACAGTTTGTGATTACAGTTTTCTAAAATTGTCTCGGGGATATATTTGTAATATGGCACTGGTGTTTTGTCTATAAGGTTGTGTTTTATAGCGAGTTTTTGGTGTATTATATTTGCAATCTGGTCATGTCGATGCTTATAATCTGTTTGAACTATTGCACTGCATGCACCTGTGATATGCTGGATGGTTTCTGTGGAGTTGTGGCATTTTCGGCAAATATCTTGTGTAGTTGGTATTTTCATTATATGCTTTCGGTAGTTGCGTGTTTCTATCACTTGATCTTGGATAGCTATCATAAACCCCTCCGTCTCTGGGAAGAGTTCTCCTCTTCTGAGCCATTCGTTTGATGCTAGTTTGTCAACATGCTGTAGGTTCAGATCGTGATAGTGTCTTCCATGAAGAGGATTACGAGACCAGTCACTATGTTTTGTAGCTTTGTTCACTTGTACTTCATTAGTTTGAGTGAGTTGACTATTGAGGTTCAGTGGAGTTAATTTTACATCGTTCTTGACTATTGCTTTATGCAGATTAGATGAATTTATTTTATGATGAAAGTATGATCTGAGGCCTGTTATCTGTTTATTGTGCAAGTTGATAATGTCTATAAGTCCTCTTCCGCCTTCGTATCTTGGTAAAGTAAGTCTCTGTATGCAAGATCGTGGGTGATGTTTCCTATTATAAGTCATTGTTGTGTTAATAAGTCGCTGTAGAGATTTAAATTGTGTTTTTGACCAGTTTATTATACCAAATGAATAAGTGAGCACAGGGATGGCATACGTATTGATTGCTTTTATGGTATTTTTTGAATTTAAATTTGTCTTTAGAATTGAATTTAATCTATGTTTGAATTGTTGTTTCAGTTGGTCTTTAATATCTTTCTGGGGTATTTGTCTCGCCTGATGATATCCTAGGTATTTATACATCTCGTTTTCTTTTAAAGGTTCTATTAGTTGTCCATTTTGTAGTTCGTATTGATGTCCATAATATTGTCCTGCGCGTATTGAGTTAATCCTACATTTATCAATTCCAAACTTCATTCCGATATCATTTGAGAAACGTTCAGTAACTTCAGCCAGCTGGTCTAATTCTTCTTGTGTTGAAGCATACAGTTTGATGTCGTCCATATACATTAAATGATTAATATTATGTTTTTGTTCTATTTGTATGTCAGTCTGTTGGTCAGTATTTATGTATATAGCAGGGTATCCAGCATCTTCGTTATTTAGGAGATTCGATAATGGGTTGAGAGCGAGGCAAAACCACAAAGGACTTAATGTGTCTCCTTGAAATATTCCTCGTTGGATTTTTATGGTATCAGTCTCTATTGTAGAAGCAGATGTATTTAGTCGTAATCGTGTTGTCCATTTTGTTATAGTGGATTCTAAAAATGAAATTATTGTTGGATGGATTTTATATATTTTAAGTACTTCTAGTTACCAAGAATGAGGCACGGAGTCGTAAGCTTTTTGGTAATCAATATACATACTAAAAAGATTTTGTTTTTTCTGCTGCGCCCGTCTCAAAATTACAGAATCAATAATTAGTTGTTCCTTACAGCCGCGACTAAATTTTCGGCAACCTTTTTGTTGAATTTATATTTTTGGTTTTATGGCATTCAAATGCTTTATAAATATAAATTTATAAAGAATAGAAAAAATTCGATCACGAGGCGGGACTCGAACCCGCATCCTTCGCGCCATTCCGGGGCGGATGCCTCACCAACTCAGCCACTCGTGACCCGCCCGAGTGATCGAATTTATTCTATTCCTTCAGTTTTATGTGTCTGAAGGGACACACCGCGCGCCATCTATTGAGATGATTAACAACCATTTCAACCAATATGAAGCACTTTTCAGTGAATACAATATTGTAACGATGGAACAAAAAATTCATGGAATGGCGCGAAGGATGCGGGTTCGAGTCCCGCCTCGTGATCGAATTTTTTCTATTCTTTATAAATTTATATTTATAAAGCATTTGAATGCCATAAAACCAAAAATATAAATTCAACAAAAAAGGTCGTGTTCCATCGTTACAATATTGTATTCACTGAAAAGTGCTTCATATTGGTTGAAATGGTTGTTAATCATCTCAATAGATGGCGCGCGGTGTGTCCCTTCAGACACATAAAACTGAAGGAATAGAATAAATTCGATCACTCGGGCGGGTCACGAGTGGCTGAGTTGGTGAGGCATCCGCCCCGGAATGGCGCGAAGGATGCGGGTTCGAGTCCCGCCTCGTGATCGAATTTTTTCTATTCTTTATAAATTTATATTTATAAAGCATTTGAATGCCATAAAACCAAAAATATAAATTCAACAAAAAAGGTCGTGTTCCATCGTTACAATATTGTATTCACTGAAAAGTGCTTCATATTGGTTGAAATGGTTGTTAATCATCTCAATAGATGGCGCGCGGTGTGTCCCTTCAGACACATAAAACTGAAGGAATAGAATAAATTCGATCACTCGGGCGGGTCACGAGTGGCTGAGTTGGTGAGGCATCCGCCCCGGAATGGCGCGAAGGATGCGGGTTCGAGTCCCGCCTCGTGATCGAATTTTTTCTATTCTTTATAAATTTATATTTATAAAGCATTTGAATGCCATAAAACCAAAAATATAAATTCAATAAAAAAGGTCGTGTTCCATCGTTACAATATTGTATTCACTGAAAAGTGCTTCATATTGGTTGAAATGGTTGTTAATCATCTCAATAGATGGCGCGCGGTGTGTCCCTTCAGACACATAAAACTGAAGGAATAGAATAAATTCGATCACTCGGGCGGGTCACGAGTGGCTGAGTTGGTGAGGCATCCGCCCCGGAATGGCGCGAAGGATGCGGGTTCGAGTCCCGCCTCGTGATCGAATTTTTTCTATTCTTTATAAATTTATATTTATAAAGCATTTGAATGCCATAAAACCAAAAATATAAATTCAACAAAAAAGGTCGTGTTCCATCGTTACAATATTGTATTCACTGAAAAGTGCTTCATATTGGTTGAAATGGTTGTTAATCATCTCAATAGATGGCGCGCGGTGTGTCCCTTCAGACACATAAAACTGAAGGAATAGAATAAATTCGATCACTCGGGCGGGTCACGAGTGGCTGAGTTGGTGAGGCATCCGCCCCGGAATGGCGCGAAGGATGCGGGTTCGAGTCCCGCCTCGTGATCGAATTTTTTCTATTCTTTATAAATTTATATTTATAAAGCATTTGAATGCCATAAAACCAAAAATATAAATTCAACAAAAAAGGTCGTGTTCCATCGTTACAATATTGTATTCACTGAAAAGTGCTTCATATTGGTTGAAATGGTTGTTAATCATCTCAATAGATGGCGCGCGGTGTGTCCCTTCAGACACATAAAACTGAAGGAATAGAATAAATTCGATCACTCGGGCGGGTCACGAGTGGCTGAGTTGGTGAGGCATCCGCCCCGGAATGGCGCGAAGGATGCGGGTTCGAGTCCCGCCTCGTGATCGAATTTTTTCTATTCTTTATAAATTTATATTTATAAAGCATTTGAATGCCATAAAACCAAAAATATAAATTCAACAAAAAAGGTCGTGTTCCATCGTTACAATATTGTATTCACTGAAAAGTGCTTCATATTGGTTGAAATGGTTGTTAATCATCTCAATAGATGGCGCGCGGTGTGTCCCTTCAGACACATAAAACTGAAGGAATAGAATAAATTCGATCACTCGGGCGGGTCACGAGTGGCTGAGTTGGTGAGGCATCCGCCCCGGAATGGCGCGAAGGATGCGGGTTCGAGTCCCGCCTCGTGATCGAATTTTTTCTATTCTTTATAAATTTAAACCTTTTTGTTCTTCCGTGAGTAAATTATGTCTCTCTATGAACTTATAAATTACTTGTGATAAGCAAGCTGTAATGATTTTATAAATAGTTTGTAAGCACGTAATTGGTCTATATTTAGCAGGATCTCTGAGATCATTTGGATCTTTTGGAATCAGAAATGTGATTCCTTCAGTTACATATTTAGGTATAGTTTCTGGATTAGTAATAAAATTGTTTATGTAAGAATGTAGGTACGGGTGAATATGGGTGAATTTCTTATACCAATAATTGTGAATATTATCACTACCAGATGTTTTCCAATTATGAAGTTTATTTATAACACTATTGAATGTTTCTAAAGTTATAGATTCAAATGACATCGGTTCCGCATTGATATTATTTGTTTCTGTTTCTATCCATTCAGCTTCTGTATTATGTAGTGTAGGAGATTCCCAAATTTTGGACCAAAATTGATGAAATTCATCTATATGTGTTTGCATGTGTATGTCTGTAGCTTGTTGACCTTGGTTAGTTGTTGTTGCTTTAAGTGTTCGGTAAAATTGTTTTTCGTTATTGTTGAACTGATTATTTTGATTCTTGCGTTGTGTACAAGTTTTATATCGTTTTAGTCGGCTACAAGCCACCGCCAATTTCTGCTTGAGAGTATCTAAAAACTGATTTAACTCTGTGTTAGGATCTTCATGAGTCGTATGTATCTTATAATAAGCTAAAATATTGTGTACGTGGTTACTCAGCTTGGTATTTCTATGTCCTCTAATATATTGCGTAAGTCTCCCAATTTTTGTTCTTAAGTCTTCTATTTTCTTTTCAAGTCTGATTTGCCATTTAGGCTTACGGTGTGAGTAAGAATTACGTGTTTGTGTACCAGAAGGGATAGTTATTTTACTGCCATTTAATTTTGCAGCCGTCCAAGCTGCACTATACAAGATTGTCTGAAATGTATCGTATGTAGTGTCGGATTTTATATGTATTGGTAATATTTTTGTGTTTATATAGTTAACAATAGAAGCTAATTTTTTTGACGTTTTCTGTTTGGGGATATACTGTCTTTTAGTGGGTTCTAGTTGAAGGAAGTATTTTAATGCTGTATTGAAAGTATTATTTATATCAGAGCATTGGTTTGGTGAGTCTGTTACTGTTACTTCATCCTGTTGATCTGTTAAATTTATTTGTGCATTAATATTAGTATTCACATTATGGTTTGTTTCAGGTTCAGAATGGCTAAATGTTTCTATATTGTTTGATTGTGTTAAGTCTTGTTCTGTATCTGGTGTTTGTGTTTCGATGTTAGATGATAAGGTGTATTCGTGAACCATTTTTGCTTGATTTTGAGCGATTGATTTATTAGAACGTCTTTGTTGAGATTGTAACTCCTTGTTTACTTCTTGTTTAATTTCGTTTAACCTTTTTTCTGTAATATATCTACCTTTATTGTTAATTAGTCGTCTTTGGTCTGCTACTCTTTGTTCAGTCACATGTTCAGCTAAATGGGGGAACGTTTTAATGAATTCACGATACATGGTTGTTCTGTACATTGTTAGATTGGTTTCAAGATTAGTTACTCTAAAATAAGATCTCATTATTGCTTCATTATGTTCTGTAGTCCATCTCATTCGACGACCAGGCTGCAAGGTACTATTGGGGATTATCAAATCTTGAGTGAGGGAATTTAGATTTGCTGTAACTTCTGCTTTAATTTCATTGAGAACAGTTGTTGGAAGTAGTTTATTTCTAATTATAGCTCTATATTGATCGCCTAATCTTTGCCTTGAAACATTCATATCTGGAAATTTTTGAAGGAATTGGTTATGCAAAGGTTCAAGATATCCTTGTCTAGACGTATCTAGTTTAGTGATAATTAAGTAGTTACGATATATAAATTTATTCATTTCTTCCGTCCATGTTCGTCGGTTTGTGGTAGGTTCTTCTGTTATATTCAATGTGTTATGTAAACATGATGAAGATTCTATTATGTGTATATTATTATCTATTCTATTGATGTGTGTAATTTGTGTAGTGTTGGGTATTTGAAAATCTGATTTTAATATATTTTTTACTTCCTCTCTTATCTCGCGGAGTGTATCATCCTTTAGTAGTTTGTCTCGTATAATAGCCCTTTTAATTTCACCTATTTTTTGTTTAGTGACCTGTATATGATTATATTTTGCTTTAAACTGAAGATGTAGTTCAGTCTATAACGTTTTTTCGTTTCTAATTGAGTAATTAGTAGGTATGTACGCCAAATGAATTTATACATTTCCATATTCCATTTTTGACGCGTACGTTGGTTTTTGCCTCTGATGGGAGCAAGCTGATGGCTATTAGCCTCTTGTTCAACATCACAGGTAATTTGAGAAGAGGTAGATGTGGGTGATGAGCAGTTTGATAGGCATTCATACGAGTGCAGTGACGATCTTGGTGATTCAAAAAGACTACGTGTTGATGTAATACTAGTATCGCTTGCTTCTTCGGTGTCCATATTCATAGCTGAAGTCGTTTGACGGGAAATCGACGCCACCCGGAGATTCTTCGCACCCCTGGTCCCAGTCCTAGGCCTTATTATTATTATCTTAAGCTAAAGTTTTAATCAGACATAGTACCTAGATCTTTTTAAAATATAGTTACATTTTAATCAGATATTATTTTCATATTATCTTTTCATTATTTTCAGATAGCTGCAATTTTGTAACAACCATTTCGAAGATTATTCAGAATACACAGACGAAAAGTTAAACAATTAATTTTATTTGATTATTATAAATCAACATAATATACAACTAAAAAAATATTTAATATCTACTATAAATCTACATACAGATAGAAATACATCAAAAACAGACAAATGTAATTTATTTACATGGAAAAATTGCAACATCACACGTATCTTTACAATCTACGCTCTGTTAAGCTCAAAAATATATTTCCAGATGCATCGAAATTGCTAAATTTATAGCGCTTACTGCAATGTGTTACATTCCAAATATTATAAATATACCGATTATACTAAACTGTGATCGTTTAAAATAAATACTAATTGCAAAACACTTATGCAACTTAGTTATTTAATCATAGATTATGTTATGACAGAAGGCACATTTTAATAATTGAATTTTAAAATGCTATTTTAATCTGTCACAATTTCATCTGCATATGGAATATTTATAGGTCTAAAATAAAATATAATATTTTTTACTTTTTCAGTATTTTGCATATTTATAATATATACAAACGCTTGCCAACGAGTCACCATAAAAATAACATATTTAACTATTTAGTCATACGGTATAAGTATATTAATTTAGTTAGCGTAATCGATTTCAAGACATTGATATTAACGAAACAGTTGTTTTGCATTAACATTTTACACAATACTTAACCAATAACGAATAGTTATTTCAGAAATTAATAATTTATTGTCGTCTATAATGAGGCTTGTGTCTGAGCGGCATTTAATTGAATTCTATTTAGTGATTAATTATTAATTAAGTGGGTTATTAAGAATATCTGTCACTATAGTAATATTTGAAAATAATATTTACAAGTTAAGTCTTTCAATGACGAGAATGCAGTTTTGAAAGTATAAGTTATATTACATTGGGATTAATAATAAAGAATTGATTCAAGATGAAAAGTTTTTACTCTTTTACACAAAAAATATATGAATTGCATTTCCACATATTATAATTTAATAGGTCTTTAATCCTGTTTTGTTGTAACTCCTTCATTTTACGTCGCGAGTTAAAAAGAACCTTCCATCTTCGAACGTCGGTTAAAAATAGCATGTCACTCAGAACTAACATAGCAACCAGCGTTAATGTTATTACGTTAAATACCTATATAGAGTGACTTTAAATAGACTTCTAAATATAAGTGATCTGATAATAAAGAGTAAGTCGTCTTGCTCAGATGCACTCGCCTTGAACTAGTTGTGTTGGCCTTTGTTAAACCCTCTGTGTTGCTTCAAATCCCTCAAACTAATGGATAAGACCTGTGAACGAGTTTGTAATATAGATTTCTGCACGCGGTTTTACTCGCTCGCACGTTGTGATTTGCTGTGTTTCAACTACTATCTACCTAGTAATGGCTATTTTTTTAATATTTAGTTATTAAATATGTATAGTCAAAAATATTTGATTATATTATTTAGGTACCTACTATCCCCTTGCATGAATAAAGATAAACAATTTGTTAGAGCTTAGTTAATGATAAAAATCTATACCTAAAATATTGTTTTATTTCCACAATATTATCGAATTAGTTACGGAACCAAAATTAATTGCGAATTTTTAAAAGTTTAAAGTTTAAAGAACTTGTTATTTAACATTAAGTTACTTAATCTTTAAAACATTGAATGTAATTTTATATTCATGTTTGATTTAATTTGAAGTTATTGCCCTTTAGAAACCAAATCAACAAGCTTTGGCTGGACTTACGCCAATGTTGTTTAATTAATACAATAAACACACATAAATCTTTTCAAATACCAAATATCTTAATTTATTGATATTGCATCGGTATTACTTCACATTTTGATTATAAAATTTAATCGCACGTAACTACACATAAAATTTGAATATAATTTATTCGCAAACCCATTATATGTATATTAGGTATTTCCGCCCATTTTTTATATTAATATGAATATAGAAACACTTCTTCTTTATTGATTTTGGGAACTATATTTTCTATCACCAAAATTTATATTTGTCATCAAGTTGTATCACCTAATAAATAGATCTATCACCACGAAATATTTTCGTTCTCAGATAAACAAAAATTGTTCCCAGGTATGAATTATCAAATTAATGTTAATATATGTGTAAAAAAAGAGATCGATAACCAATAAAATTATATTGCATTACATTAATATAAACTTCGTTCTTATAATAACAGTTCTGTTACTTAAATAATAGCTCTGTGCTCAGAATGGTAGATCTGTCACCAAATAAATCGATTATCGATCCCTGACTGCGACTCCTTTTTATTTGATATTTTGTCACCAATAGAGTAGTAACATTTTATTTCGTTCAGATATTAAATTAATAGTATTCGTTACCAATTTAATACATCAATTTATAATTTTAATGAAAAAATGATCAAAGGGGCGGAGACAAATTGGCGCGACAAGCTGATTATTCAGTGGTTATTATTTTTAAGAATAAATATTGATTATTTTAACTTTAATTAAGTGTTTTATCTAATATTCTGCTAGCCATAAGCCAGCTATTTTAAACCAGCGCTGATTGTTCAGTGGTAATTATTTTAAACAATAAGTATTGATTATTTTGACTTTAATTGTTTTATTTACTACTCTGCTAAAAATTTTATTTAAATATAATTTATACTAGGGTACTGGCACTAGTAGTCAGCCCCGCACCAGTACTCAGCCTTTTTCGGTTTAAAACCAATAGAAATAGTTCTTTATTCGAAATTAACCAATCAATTTATTTTAAATTGGTTCTGTGACTTTTCATTGGTTGAAAAAATTCCAAACATGTTTGCTAAGTGGCTGCGAAGTACATTAAATATGAGTTCATTCCGACGTCGTCAGCTGACGAGGCCACAAGCGATGCGAGCGCTATTTTTTCGTTAGTGGAAAGCGTTTGCAGAAATGGTAACTTATTAAATTTTTCTATAATATTTATGACACGTTGTATTCGAATTTATATTTATCAAGAGTTTAGGCATCGTAACCAATTAAAAAGTATATTATTTTTCTTAAGAATTATTAAATAATGAAGTGGCCGACTACTGCGTCCCGTTTTTATATACATTATCTAGTACTCAGCCACCCCCGGCTGACTACTGGTTTTAACGCAATTTTTATCACAAACCCAATAGTCGGTCACTTCAATAGTTCAATTTTGTTACATGGCTGAGTACTGGTGAACCTAGATCCAGTGCTCAGCCGTTCTTATTTAAATTGTTTCTTAAAGAGTTTCTTATTTATTTCATTTTTTTTAAAACTTAGTACCTATTACTAATTGTTAATTAATGTTCTTAATCTTTAAGCTTAAAACTATTGATCTCAAGAGAGGCTGACCACTAGGTGGCAATACGGCTGAGTATTAGTTTTTGGCGGCTGAACACTGGTAAAAAGTGTCATATTTTGTTAAAACGTATTTTTCATTATATCAAAGATTAAGTTTGTAACTTTTGTTAATTTTGTGATAAAGTTAAATAAATGAGTAAGTCAATTCATTCAAAAGACTTTTAATTTACTGTTTCTAATATTTTCATATATGAGTTTGAACCCAAAATTACCACTAAAAGGCTGACTACTGGTGCCAGTACCCTACCAGTGGAAATTTAGAACCTTGGGAGTCTAGTTAAGTAGCAGAATCTTTTGGTTGAAACGATGATGACAGCCCTAATTTTTTATTTGAACTTAATGCAATTTTCTAGTAACATAATAATTATGATTTATTGGTGATCTCTTTAAATTAGTTTGCTTAAATACTTATTAGGACACACCTATTATAATACATACAAAAACATTTATTTGGTACTAGACCTTATATCTCAGGATTTTAGGTGATTTATTGTGGAACTGATTTTGCATTGTTTGGTGACTACATTTTGGTGACAGATCTACTATTTTGAGGACAAACCCTATTATTTAAGAAACACAAAACTAATTAAATTGGTGATAGCTTAAATGATACCCATTGATTTTCAAAATTCAATTTAATTGTAGGTACATCAATCATTTTTCTTTCATTCATTTTCACTTAATCTTGGATTGGTTAAGTATAGATTTTAAGTTTAAAGTTTAAGTTAATATTCCTTAAAAATTAATCTACATAGGTACTACATGAGCGAAGTCACGCAGTCCATCAAATCATTCATAAAATCTATATAAAAGGAAAAAAAGACTAGTCCCCTGTCTAGTCACAACAACAAATATGGCTCAGATCCTCTTAAGAAAGAAAACCATATCATTTATAGCATTTACATACTTCATTAATTAAATACTATTATCTATCTCTTATTTAAACTGTGAATCATATTGTACAAGATTAAACTACCGTATTTATTTAGATCAGCGGGATTGCTGCATGACGTTTTATTTAATTTAGATATCATGGAGATAAAACGGATTTAAAACGGTTTTATTATTACTTGATATGACTATCTTAGGTTATTGTTTGCATTTTCCGATGTTTTTAGTAAATCACGTCAATCGCTCTAGGTAGCGCCGCATGAAATACGAACAAATGCATTAAAAGTAAACAATTACCTACATATTTTCATGTGCTTATATGAATTTTTACAAAGAGATAAGAAGCACTAAAAATATCCATTTACGTGTCTTATAAGAATAAGCTTGATGATGACACACAACGAAAATAATAATATTTATTTACTTATCACGAAAAATTAATTTAATAAATTAAAGTTAACTATTATTTGAATTGTGGGTGAGATATAATTATTTTTAAAGACTTGCAACTATAATATACTTAGATAACAATCTAAATATTAATAAGTTTGAAAACATTACGTACTCTAGTAATAAAAAGCCTTGTAACAAGTTTTTATTAGACTCTATTTTTAAACTAGCTATAAATTCCAATTAATCATTCCTTGCTATCAATGATTGCTACTTTGCAAATTACCTACGAATTCCAATTAATTATGAAATATTTCACACTAAAGATTTCCTTACAATTTCCTAAATCCGACTCCATTTCTGAACGAAAACGTCGAAATCCAATAATAGTCTAGTTACCGATATGAAAACGTGATGTTATTTTGAAACGTTTTGTTTACATAATCGCAACAAACAGGTGTTTAAATTCAATTGAATTTATGTACAAATGTGCCTCTTGTACCAATAAACACTTTCAAAATTAGTTCCTGATTCATCCTCGAAAAACCAATAATTGATAACGAATAGGTATATTTAGTTGGATTAATAATAGGAAATATTTCTACAAGATAATTCTAAAAGGATAATTATTTGTAAATCAAATTCATAGTTTGGTGATTCTATGCTTACCGGACATAAAAACTATTAAAAATTGTATCATTATCAACACGTCCCTAATGTATGACAAATGTAGAGAATTCACATTCTGGCTCTATGTACATAAAAAATTACTTCATTTATTTGTTTCAAAAAATCGATTAGCGTATTAAGTAATTACGTAAAGGCTCTTTAAATTATCTTTGTTAGAAGAAGTATGTATGAACTTGAAGACTCTACAATAACCTCGTTGGCGGAACATTGTCGCTTAATTACCTGTCTCAGGAAGTAATTACAAAAAACTTTAAGATCTAGCTAGGTACATTTAATCATTTAAATGGTTAATTTAATTACAGACGGATAAAACCGTGTTCTATAGTACAAGTTTATTTTTTAATCGCACCCTAGTGATACAATTGAACATATTTCTCACAATCACTTCTGTGAATTAACTGAACGACTGCAGTTATGATAACAGAAGTTATGGTAGCGGAAACAAATGCTAAGTTCTTATCAGTAGACAGTAGCAAATAAGGATAACTCACCTCTAGCCCAGCCGGTGAGCACGTTTCCAAGATACGCAACTTTGTACACAGGATCTGGCTCACTGATCCGGACGCTGTTGGTGCGACGCAGCAACCTCCCGAGACCCCGGGACAGCTTCCCAATCGCACGGGCCGAAAAGTCCTTCCCGGTACCGACGTCTGCGAGACACACTTCCGCGGGCAGAATGCTCTTCACGTGCTCTCTGTGGCTGATCAGCCGCGGGATCGTCAGCGGGATTCGCTTCCGCTCAGGCGTCAACGTCTTCGCCTGGTTGACGCTGTACACGTTGCTGTTGCGTCGGAAGTGACTCTCTTTGGTACCGTCTTCAGTCTTTTCTATCTCACTTTTGCCGTTCAGATTCTCTCTGAGCGAATTGTTATTCAAGCTGTCTGGATTCCCATCGCTGTATCTGCGCTCCGTCGAACGCCTCTTTATGAGAGAGGTGTTTCGCAAGAGAATGCTCGTTTCGCTCGAGCTCCTGTTTTTGAGAATGTGTATTTTTTTGACCCGATTCACGACACTGTCCACTTCATCGGCGTCGACCGTTCTTTCAGTTTTGCCCTCCTCGTCGAGAAAGCGAACTCTTAAACCGTTCGACTTTACGTCCGTCGTCGGTTTCTCGACGTCCTGTCGTTCTTGGCTTTTTGCGTCCAAGCAATGACGCTCGTTTTCACTGAGTGCACCGAGAGCCATTTCTAGTAGCTTTTTATCAATCTTACATTATGAAGGGACACGACACGGGAGGGTTCGCTCGAGGGGAACTTTCTAAGCACTAGTTCACGGCGACACTAAACCAGTCACTGAACACACACAGTAGTACACTCGTCCATTAAAGAACACCGGTTCGGAATGCGGCTTCCACACTGAATGCACTCGGTGAAAACGACCGACAAAAAATGTTGCGAATCGTAATTCCGATAGACACACGATTACGAGAGTGTTGCGGGCGGCGGTTGCAACACTTGTAAGAGGCTGTTTCGAAACTTTCGGCGGCGGAGTGAGCACGCGTTTCCCCGGCGGCAGAGCGATGCGGAGTGGCGGCGCGCGGCGTGTGCGCACTGCCCGGCGCGGGCGGTTCCGCACTTGATCCCGCGACCGATCCGATTCAAGTTATGTGTGCGCTAATCCACTATGCGGCCGCGGCGGGCGACGGTCACCTGCAACAAATAACAATCATAATATACGCGCTGTGGTGGCAAAACAATACACTCCGATAACTATATCAGTAATATTACTTATTCATTAAGTTTTTGTCGTGTGCAGTTTTCACGCTTAAGTTAGACAATGACAATTCAACAATCAACCATTTTGTATAAATGTAAAATCTACTGCTGTTACTGTTGAATGTATCTCATCTCTATCGTTCAAAGGTGAACAACTCGATAAATTTTAGTTTAAATAGCCATTTTCATACAAATATTGCTAAATGTCTAATTAGAATTCTGTGGTAGAGTTCGAATATTTGTGTAGTGTGTGTAGAGTTTATTTATTTTTGGATTGATACCGTTTCTTTGAGATATTGTGTTGAATTTGGATTTAGTTTAACATAATATTAAATCGTCTAACGTTCCGGTGAATGTAGATAATAAAAATAAAGATTAAGTATGACAGCGAACTGTACATTATTTTGTCGCTTCAGTAATAATACATTTGTAATAAATATTTTAATGAATAATATCGTTGTTTTACTTATTCTTGCGTAATAACCTTTACACATTCATTTATTTTAAATAATTGATGCGTGCATGGCGCAAATAATTAGAAAACTCAACGGAAGGAACAAATAAGTTCTTGTAGCTGTATTTAAATTTTTGACAATAGGCCATGGTTTGGTACATGAATGTATAGAAATAAAATTCAACGGGATTGTTTATCGATACCTCTAAACTGTATTCGATCCCATGCACTACATAATACTATATTCTACGACTTTTTATACATATTTAGTAGGGATGCGCCGAATACCGAATACATATTCGGTTTTCGGCATATTCGGCATCTTTTTCACAATTCGTATTCGGCCGAATTATTCGGTTTAGGTGCCGAATATATTCGGTATGAGTATTTCTACTTTCTTGGCTATAGAACTAAATAAATAACTTCATATTATGAATGATTTATGTCATACTATACACAAGTCAAAGAAAACCTATGAAGAATGTGTTGAACCTAAGGTATATAAATAAATAAATAATAAAATAAAACAATCATTACATTTCAAATCAATTACGTTTATTTTGTAAATTTACATCAACATAATTTAATCATGTTTATTATTAGCACTTAGTCAATATTTACTTTAAATCCTGAAGTCTGAAGACAATGCTTTTAGTCCCAATAGAATATGACATTATTTTTTTAAACTATAGTCAACATTCACTGGCACTGCGCCCTACTCCACCACGAGAAATAACACAATCACACAAATTACACCTAACTTTTGTTTTGACATCATGCATTTCATCAAAAAAGTCCCAAGCTCGCGATCTTTTACGTCCGCTCATATTGCAAACACTAACTTAAAGTAAAAATATAAAACTTTTAAACAATATAAAAATTTTAATATTTTTTTGTTTTAATTTGTAACGTATTCGTGCGATGTTTCAACACAACTGAGACGGCACGGAGTGCGCGGGCGATATACGCGGGTGGCGGGCGGTGAGGTAAGGCTCGCTCGCCACCGAGCCAGCAGCTACTTGCGACCCGTTAGAACCGGTTTACGCATCAAAACACGTCAAAACATTGAACCGAATAATTCGGCCGAATATTCGATTCGGTAAGGTTTTAACCGAATAGTATTCGGTATTCGGTTATTCGGTGAAACCACTATTCGGCGCATCTCTAATATTTAGTCTTAATGAACAAATAATTATCATAGGTAAATTGATCACGGAAAGTAACGGTTATTCATTATAATTAGATTAAAGCAGCAGTTTATGTTTAATTTACGTTTAAATGTATTACAATATATTACATTCTAGAGATGTAGAGCGTATTATTTATTTTTTAATTTAAATAATTAAGGGCCGATTTTTCAATGCCCAGATAAACAGCTAGATAGACTTTATTCTTCAGTTAACAAAATATTCAAATTTTCAATAGACGAATAGGACTTATCTATCGAATAACTACGTTATTTGAGGAATAAATCTATTTGCCGCTCCAACGGCCAGATAGCGCGCTATTCGACGGTTAGGCGTTTGAGTTGACAACTGACGCGTCAAATTTGGGATATTTTCGTATGTCATAACATAGAGCGTAGAATTATTAACAATTAAACCTCTTTCTATATAATTATTATCAATTAAAATCATATTGAAATTGATGTTTTTGATAGTACTGATGACCATGCCATTGAAAATTTGCCGAACGCTGCCTTTAAGTATGTCGTTTCCATCGTAAAATATATAAATTGAAACACAAATTTAACCAAACTCTTTACTCGAATCAAAACAACAATCAACAATCATAGAAGACAAGAGCAATACAAGACAAACTTAAAATGCACTCCTGACGTGAGTCATAATGACGGTTGTTGACAAATTGCAAGAGTTGACTCTATCCCGCTCTAACCTGACTAATTTAATATGTTTGTTTCGCCACTCCGAGAGCAGAGCTGCCAATATGGAAATATTTGGTCAGATAGTTATTCATCAAATAAATCACGATTGAAAAATAGGCGAGCCGTTATGAGTTAGATAAATAATTGAATAAATCTATTCGAGGGGTAGTTATTAGACTGTTTATCTCGGGATTGAAAAATCGGCCCTAAGACAGACTGAAGACTAGATAATAAAAATAGCTCTTGACTTAGATTTTGTACTTTTTATTTTACTTACTGCTTTACTATTATGAACTGAAAGATGACATTTACGAAATATTATACGGTTATAGTTGCTTAAAAACAAAAAAATAAAAAAAAATGGTTGCCTGTAAAGTCGGTTTTACGGGCGAAGATTTTACGTGACAACGTCTTTTTCTCGGTAGAATATTTATGTGCTGCGCGCGCGGCAGACCGCGGGCCTCTCTCTCGTTCGGTGACTCATCGTAACGTTACCGAGCGTTACACTTTTTCATAAGTGACTCCCAGTCGCAACCTAATTTAAGACGTTGTCACGTCAAAATGTATCTCTGGGTTTACGTCAAGTATCTATTTAGTATTCTATGGAACTATGATTTATATTGTTGGCATTTCTGTTTTACTCAATGATTTACGTGTTAAATAAATATTATAAAAAGGAAAAGTTTGTAATTATGTATGTATGGTTTTCACGCATAAACTACTGGACCGATTTTGATGAAATTTGGCACAGATAATAATCCTTAGACCCTGAGAAAGAACATAGGCTACCTTTTATTTCGAAATATGTACCACGGGCGAAGCCGGGGCGGACGGCTAGTGAGTTATATTTAGAACTTTGAATGAATCTATTTAAGGCATCTATAACAATTCCTTAAAATGTTATACAAATATTATATTCTTTAAACCAACTCCATCTAATCCAAAGGTTCACGTGTGTATACACATTAAAACCTACTCATTGCGTTAATACAATTTAATGGCGGTGAAGGACAACATAATTGTACGTGACCCAAATTCGGAACAATCTATATTCTATATGAATAAATCAGTACAGTGGATCGTGACTAACAGACTGACAAAGCTGAAATTTGTGACCTGGATAAACATAGACCATAGTTACCTTTGACACAATATTTTTTTATACTAAGAGAAGAGAAATATCATCAACATCATCATATAAGCTCAAATTTGTTCCAGTTATTTTTTTTTATGTTTCATCTTCATGTCATATTGTGTTATTGCTCATTGAAGACACAGGCTCCTGAAAATCAGTTTTTACTATCAGTGTTTAAATTTATTAATTTATACTGCACATATAAATTATTTATAGAAATCATAAAATGCGAAAATTTCTGTGGTAAATATGAAAAGTAAAAATTGTAACACCCTTTGATATAACATGTTCATCTGGTGTCAAATGCCCGACTTTATAAAGTCCGAGTTTTAACCACTTAACCTGAGAGATATATTATTAGTTTGTACAGCAATCACGCTGGAACCTCGTGTTCGTTTCAGTGTTTATTCAGAATTGTAGGTTAGTAATTAGCATATCCACTAATCGGAATGTTTGCAATTGAACGCAATAATGACAGCGCTTAATTAACTCATATGTGTTATAATTGCAGAATCTAGATTATGATAACGCTAGAATCTAGATGTTTATAACAACTCTTGTCGAGGGTTCCAAACGTCTTATTTTCGGATTGTGTATAATAATAATATTACATTTAAAAAAATGTGTGCGTGTACTAGTGTACACACGTAAGAAGTGAAACTTCTTTATGACCTTATTTTTCAAAAAATAATTTACTATATGCAACTTTACAGAAGTACGTCGAATCACGCGTGGTAGGGATAAGAAAAAGATGGCGCGTAACGGAAAAATGTCACGCGTAACGAAAAAATGTTACACTAAATTTTTTTCCAACCCCGATAAAGAAGTTTCACTTCAATAATAATATTACATTTAATATAACATACCTACAGATAAGTTCTTAGAATCTCCAGCCACCGTAGAGACTATACAGATAGAGACACCGTTTGGTGTCTCCAAAAAATAGGTTGCCTTGTTTGTGAATTTATTTTCATTCAAGTTTTTCAAATGTTTTTATCGGATATTTTACAACCTTTTAATTATACATGTTGTGCCAAATATCAGTAGGCAATGTCATAACAATTTTTCATAATAAAATGGTCACGTTCTAATGATTAGAATTTAGAACAGTGGTAACTATTTATAATAAGTGCTAATAGCTCTACAAAATAATATAAACAATAACTTATCTGTTAACATCACGAAAAGATCGTATTGCCAAATATAATAAACAATCTATAATCTATAGATAACTTTATCAATTGGTTTAAGAAATTGGGCACACTTGGAATATGGGTCAAATGATATATAGTATTGTAATCTCATCTACACTTGTTTTGATAAAATTCGATATCAACAATTTTTCATCCTCTAGTAAAAAGGTTGTGGGTTCGATCCTGCTTTACTATTTTTATATAATTTCTGTCGAACTATAAAACAACTAGGACCCGACTTCGCTCGGGTAGTAAAAAATAAAGCTTATATTAAAAAATATAACGCTAGAAATAAAAAATAGATGTAGGTAGAGCACATTTTAATTTAACACGTAGTACGCTAGAAACAATATCAAATGGCATGAAAACTTATAAATCTTGAATTAATAAATGTTGCGTTTATGTTAAAGTTAAAATTAGGGCGTACTGCACTTTTATGGGAGAGAAACCTGTCAAAATACCACAGGAATTACCGGGAAGTTTAAACGAATATTTTTTTTTTTTGTTTTCTCTTGACAAACTGAGAATATTATAAAGCTGAAGAGTTTGTTAGTTTGTTGGTTTGAACGCGCTAATCTCAGCAAGTACTGGTCCGATTCGAAAAATTCTTTCGGTGTTAGATACCCCATTTATCGAGGAAGGCTATAGAGTATAGGCTATATATCATCTCGCTAAGACCAACAAGAGCGGAGCACTGCGGGTGAAACCGCGGAGCGCAGCTGGTTAAAATATAATATAAGGTTTAGAAAATTACCCTTTACACCTAATTTTCTTCAGAATTTATACAAGTTATGACAACACGGAGAAAACGGAAAAAAAATCTACCAATAGCAATTCAGTCCCATATCATAAAAACCTTAATTAAGTTAATTATTCCATACTAAAAATTACGACGTAAGTATAATTTTAGCGTAAGTATGTTTTAGATGAGGTTTTAGATGATTAGAGGATATGTACTTAATGACGTTTCAAAAGTGCTTCTAGAAGAAGTCTAATTGAATAAATAAATGTTTGAGTTTGAGTTTGTTTGAGTTTAGAATAAAAACGATGTATATGCAAGAAAGTTAAAAAAATACTAAATAGGAAAAAGCAGTCACAATACACATTAACAGTCTGCACTGCGTCCACAAAAGATATATTATCATACGATTTATTATGACAAACATTCTTCAAACGCAATACCTGAGTGATTTAAAGTCCCAAGCGGGAAGCCCCAATCAAAATATGCTCCGGTTTATCAAACACCACAGTACCATACATAAATTAAAAAATACATCGTAGAAATATCACCCCTGTATCATGAATATAAGACCTAAAATACGGTGCATTAATTTGATCTGTAACACTCAACAATGCAGCGTCCGTGATTCAAATACAAATTGCGTACATACTACTACGTTTGAATATTTCGTCTTTAATAGAGTCATGTATACGTTCTGTAATAGTGGTAAAAATAGCAACTATGTAGATTATATTCATGCTTTTCTAGCATTTCATTAAAAATAAGCAACGCATGTATTGTATTGCAACTGTGTTCAATATTATGTTACCAATTCCATTCTTTAGAAGACACTCCAAAAATATCTGAAAAAGGTCTCTAGGTATAGGTATTATTAACTCAAATTTTAGGAAATATTTCGCCACTTTATTATTAATATTTTTGATAACGGTATTGTCACATACTCGAAAAAATAAACAACAAAAACCTTCTCATAGACCGGACTCTCAGTGGAGTTTCGTTTGCAAAAATAGCGGACCTAAATCTGACTTCTGATATATATTGTATAGATCCCAGACATCCTATAGACAGATGTTGCCAACCAGTTTTGTGGTCCCCCTCTCCCCACCGCGGTAATTAAATATGGCATACAAAGAAAAAAATAAAAATTTCCAAAACATGCCGTGTGGGGTATCAAATGAAAGAGCTTATTGAGTAGATCACGAATATATAGCATACTATAACATTTCTTACACTTTCTCTAAGATTTTTTAGAAAATTTACGAAAATGCTTCATTTTTGAGTTAACTTTAAACCACTATAGATTGAAAACTCATGAATATATTTTTTAAATTATTATTTTAAATAATGAACAATAGTCCATTGTTTACGATTCAATAGTTCGTACAGTGAAATAGTTGCATGGGGCAGTGGGGGGAGCATTCAAAGATGGCGAGTATATTTTCAAGTTTATGCCAGAAATAAAGGCCTAATACAAAAATATCGGTGTCAGGGCTTAGAATAATTATCTCTGCACTGTCGTTGTGTTTGACAGAATGAAAAATATGGCAGAACATTCTTGAATCAGCCTCTGTGTGATTAGATTTCAAATCGGTAACTTCAGTGAAAGTTGCGCCTTGCAATTTAAAACATTTTGTGGGGTCATCAAATCCACCACATACATATAGCTCACTTATATTATATTACGAACTATTGAATCGTAAACAATGGACTATATATTCGTGATCTACTCAATAAGCTCTTTCATTTGATACCCCACACGGCATGTATTGGGAATTTTTATTTTTTTCTTTGTATGCCATATTTAATTACCGGGGTGGGGGGAGGGGGACCACAAAACTGGTTGGCAACATCTGTCTATAGGATGTCTGGGATCTATACAATATATATCAGAAGTCAGATTCAGGTCCGCTATTTTTGCAAACGAACATCTCCTTGGAGCCTGCTCTATCACGCAGTTACAAAAACGTGACATTCGCTGATGAAAATAAATACATTTCCATAAAACTTGCTAAAAGGAGAATGGCGAAACTGGGCCTAACTGTTACAGAAATCATAATATATTTAAAATTCATTATGTTAATTTTAATAATTATTTGTAAAATATTGACTTCTGATTCTATGGGAAAACAAATCTTTGAAAAAAAAAGATAATTCGTTCACTACCGGTCTTATCAAGCAGAGATGTCAGTGTTGTCAGGAGTAAAATAGTCAAATATAATTATAGATTAATATGAATGAATGTTTATTTTTCATTTTTAGTTTTATTGAATTCAAATGCTATAAAAATCAGAAGCAAAACTTAACTTTTTTTAACACCCATCTTAATTTATTTAGGTCATTCTATAAAATAAAAACATATTTTACTTAATCAATAATAATAATAACATTTTTATTTAGGTAGCTGGCAATTGTAAATGTCAAATTATTAATTATAATTGTGTCAGTGAAGAGTGATTTGTTATGTTTGTTGCTATGGACTTTGACATTTGGCGTGATTTCTGTCACACGTGTTTGGGTTATTAATTTAGTGTTTTGGCTATTTTAACAATAATATATTCACTTTGAGCTGTTTTGTGTTCGTATTTAAGTGTTTAGTCTGTGGTTGTAGTGGTAAGTGTACTAACAATTGGGCCCTGATCCACCCGATCCTAAGCCCCCGGACGTCCAGGAAAGAAGCATGGAATTGGACATCTCTCAGAATAAGAGGCAAAGGTGTCCGTCACCTGAGTCTACAGATGAATCTCCAATCAAACGCTTTGTTCCATCTGATCCCATTTCACCTGTTAATCCGTCTATATTTGTTGATCCTATTTTAAATAATCCTATAAGATATAGTGGTGATGAAGTTGGACCATATATTGTCCACGTATCTCGCGTAGAAAACGATCCTTCTGCCGGCCTGTCCATCCGTCCGATCAAATTTGGATCTTTCTTATATAGCCAAAAAGTACCTAATATTTTAAGAGACGGAGTAAAATCTGTTGGCCGCAACAGGATATCGGTTGAGTTTGCATCAGCTGAGGATGCTAATAATTTTTTATCTTTACCTGCTTTGGCCGAAGCTAAATTTAAGGCATTCATTCCTACCTATCATATCACCCGCATGGGTATTGTAAAAGGAATACCGATAGAATGGACCATGGATGATTTGGTGGAGTGTGCAGAATTCCCTAACAGGCACGGTCGCATACTTAAAGCACGTAGACTTAACAAAAAAGCTAGCCTTGATGGAATTACAACTTGGGTTCCATCCCAAACGGTGGTTCTAACTTTCTTAGGTCAAGCAATGCCATCAAAAATCTATTGTAGGTACACTTCACTTCCTGTAGAAATTTACCATTACCCAACCATCCAGTGCCACAAGTGCTGTCGCTTTGGGCATATCCGCGACCAGTGCCGCTCAAAAGAGAGGTGCTACAAATGTACACAAAACCACTCGGGTGACTCCTGTCCCATTCAAGAATCTCAAGCACTATGTGTCCATTGCAATGGCACTCACTTCGCCATTGACAAAAATTGCCCGGAACACAGCCGGCAAAAGTCAATTAAACTTTTGATGGCCACAGAAGGTATCTCATTCGAGGAAGCCTCTAAGCTTACCCCTTCAGTGTACAGACCCTTTTCAGAAACAGCCAGTTTCGTTTTTGCGCCCAGATCACAACAATCACCTGTTTTCCCCATCCCTTCTATGAAACAATCCAATAGTGTTCGTCAAACTCGTCCTCTTAATAAAACTTCATATAAAAAGACCTATTCTATACCCCCTCGCACTCATGCACCACTAGGTAAAACATATGATGTAGCTGCACACCGCCAAATAACTCAGGAATTACCCTCTACTCAACCGAATGGTTGTGCCTTATCCCAAAACCCTGACCCCCCGGTTGTACTTAGCTCTAATGTTGAGCTTTATGTTTCAGCCTTAGAAACTTTTCTTAAAAAAACAGATTCAATACCGACCAACGTTGCCCATAGACTTATAAATCTCATCTCTCTATTTAACAGTAATGGCCCTCACAATCCTCCAGTGGAACGCTCAAAGCATTCGTCCGAAATGTCATGAAGTACTTGACCTTATTTCAACCCACAACCCTATAGCTTTTACCATCTCGGAGACATGGCTAGTTCCCGGAAGTCACTTTCGGATTCCTGGCTTTTTCTGTCTGCGAGATGACAGAGCCGATGGGTATGCTGGAACAGCACTTTTACTTAAACATTGTTTAAATTTCTCTCGTATTCTATTGCCTATGCATGATCAGCGTATTAACGCTGTGGCTGCAAGATGCAATAATGTCTCTATTATTTCTGTCTACATTTCTCATCCTCATCCTTCTATTATACCTGATCTTTCACTTATACTTTCCTCCGTACCGTCTCCTCTTTTAGTATTGGGCGATTTTAATGCTCAGCACACTTCTTGGGGATCTTCTGTTTGCAATACATTTGGGCACCTGCTAATGGATCTGCTTGATGACCTTGACCTCTGTGTAATTAACGATGGATCTCCCACTAGGAGAGTCCTTCCTAATCAGAGTCTCTCCTCTGTAGTTGATCTATGTATTTGTTCTTCCTCCTTGGCTCCATCCCTCACCAATTTAACTCTTTCTAGTACTCATGGTAGCGACCACTTTCCTCTTCTTTCTTCTCTTTCCCAGTCTGTTATCCCATTGACTTCCCCTTTCCCACCCCTACTCATGTATAGACTTTGTAAAGCAAACTGGCAGGATTATGCTACTGGTCTTGACAATCTGGTTGAGTCCCTTCCTTCCGTTTCTCTTGATAATGATCTACGTACTTATTCTGACTTTGTGGATTGTATTAAAAACGCAGCAGCGAATAATATCCCTCTTAAATCCGTTTCTAACTCTGGTTCTCGCAAAGTCTCTCCGCCATGGTGGGACGATGAATGCTCAGCTTCTGTCAACTCAAGGAGAGAGGCCGAAATTCAGTATAATGCTTCCATGTCCGTTGACAATTTTATATATTATAAAAGAATAGCCGCGCGTACCAAGCTTTTTCTTAAAAATAAAAAGAAAGCAGGCTGGCAAACATTTTGCGAGAGTCTGTCGCCTAGAACACCTGCAACAGTTATTTGGAAGAACATACGTAAATTTCGTGGCTCTCTTTCTTGTAACGACATAGATTCCAATGACTCCTCAGTGTGGCTTGAAGAGTTCGCTGATAAGTTCTCCCCTCCCTTTGTCCCTTCTTTAGATTCTTTCCCTATGGCCACTGGTCCGCTCGTCTCGTCTCATGATAACAATATGGAAGCCATATTCTCCCTGGAAGAGCTAAATGTAGCCCTCAGCGGCCTCTTAGACTCCTCTCCCGGATTAGATGGCATTCCTTATTCTTTCATACGCCAATCCGGTCCCATAACCAAACAGTACTTTTTAAACTTAGTAAATTTATTTTATGAATTCGGTTACATCCCTGACTCTTGGAAATCACATCTCATAATTCCTATACTAAAACCAGGCAAACAAGCCTCTTGTGCCGACTCCTATCGACCAATCGCTCTTTCTTCGTGTCTGTCTAAGATAGCTGAACACATGGTTAAAAATAGACTTGAGTGGCTTGTAGAAAATAGGGGACTGTTATCCAGGTCTCAATTTGGATTTAGAAAGGGTATGAGTGTACTGGATTGTTTAGGCATTTTATCCACAGACATTCGATCGGCCTTTGAAAGAAAACAGTATTTGGTAGGCGTCTTTTTAGATATAGCGTCAGCTTACGATAACGTACTTCTTCCGTTACTCAGAAACAAATTGTTACAGCTGAGTATCCCAGTGAGGATGATACGATTTATCTGCAATCTTTTAATGTCAAGATCCATCCAAGTGCGCCATAACTCTCATATTTCTTCCACTAGGCTTACCTGGAAGGGGCTCCCTCAAGGATCGGTATTAAGTCCTCTCCTATATGCGATCTACACTTTCAACTTGGATACGACAGTCACATCTTTCTGTGACATACTTCAATATGCAGACGACATAACCCTATTTGCTCATTCCCATGACATGGATGAAATCACCTCGCGCCTTAATTCAGCTTTGTCCTATCTTCGTGACTGGCTATCAGAGCATGGTATGTCTGTGTCTGTACCAAAATGTTGTGTTGTAGTTTTCACTAAAAAGCGTCACATTCCCGCACCAACCTTAATACTTGGCGATGAGCCAATTCCAGTCACCAATAAAGTTAAGTATCTGGGCGTTATATTAGATTCTAGGGTATCTGGTTCCCCTCATGTTAACTACATCAGTCAAAAATGCGAAAAAGGGATTAATATATTACGTTCTCTGGCAGGAGTGTGGTGGGGGGCCCACCCATACTGTCAGAAACTTATTTATAATGCCGTGGTGCGTAGTCACTTAGACTATGCGTCTTTCATACTCGATCCATGTAATAAGACGGCACTGAATAAACTAGACAAAGTGCAATCTCGCTGTCTACGCTTGATTACCGGAGCAATGAAATCTACCCCGGTTAACGCCCTGCAGGTTGAGTGTGTTGACCCTCCCCTAGCTCTTCGCAGACAGTATCTGTGTGATAAATATTTTTTTAAATCTATCTATAACTCTTCCCATATCCTTTGGCCCAAGCTCCATAATCTCCTTCAAATCTCCACTAGTCAAAATCTCCGTCCCTCTGCTAATTTTCCTTGTTTACTGAAAAGCTTCATAAGATTCTCCCGTCTGCCTGACCCTACTGTTCAGTTTGAACTATATCCTCTCTTCTCTGTTAACTTCCAGTCCCTTACGTACAATCCACCTATACTTTTAAATTGTGGCGTAACTAAACATACAATTAATGCAAATGCTACATTTAATGAAATTGTAGCCAATAAATGGCCCAATTGGCAACTCTTTTTTACCGATGCCTCGAAAATGTCCGATATGTCATGTGTAGGAGTCGCTGTTTGGTACCCTCAATCCAGCATTATTCTCCAGTTAAAGTGCCCCCCTTTATCTACTGTTTATACTGGTGAAGCTACAGGCATTCTCGAAGCCCTCACTTTCATTAGCTCTCACAACCTTAATAAAGCTGTTATATTTTCTGACTCATTAAGCTGCCTCCAGGCTCTCCTATCTAATCCCTTTCGATCCAGATCTTGTCACCCCTTGATTTTAAGAATCCGTGTGGCTCTTTTAAATTGCCTCAATAAGGGTCTCCACGTTCAAATCACTTATATACCAGGTCATATTGGTATAGGGGGTAACGAGATGGCTGACTCTTTGGCTAAGTCTGCTACGCAAGTGGGTTGCAATACTCACTTTAGTAATTACAGTCAAGACCTTGTTCCACTATCAAAATCACGTTTAGATAGGAAGTGGTTGAATCTTTGGCAAGAGTCCAGCCGCACAAAAGGTAAATTTTATTGGGACATTCAGCCTACTATTCCACACAAACCGTGGTTTTTCCGCTTTCGTAAATTCGACAAACCAGTAACATCCACTATCTGTCGGCTTCGCTTCGGCCATGCGTGTACTCCTGTCCATCTGGCGAAAATCAGAGTACGAGATCACTCTATTTGTGAGTGTGGATTGGACGAAGGTACTACTGACCACCTGTTCTTTGAATGTACCAAGCTTCGTTCTTCATTACTGGATGTCCTCCCTCCTGAAATCCCTCGTCCCACAAATTTTAAATGTCTGTTGTCCTTAGTGCCTTCCAAATTTGTTGAAATTCTATCTAAATTTATTTCCTATAATAAACTAAAGTATTAACCCCTTATTATATTTATAAATCATATTAGTGTTTCCTGTTGTCTGTAATATAATATAACCTGTATTGTCTTATGTGTTTGTTCTAGCCGCTCCAAGTTGATCAAAATTTCTGCATTTTCCCACTCAGTACCAAATGTTAAATGTCAAATCCGCACAAGTCTAACTGACTGAAATTTGAGTCCTGTCTCTCCCATATATACTGGACATTGGCGAAGTCCCTTTTTATTGGGTGGAGCCATTATTTAAGAGAAGAAGAAGAAGAAGAAGTTTGTTGCTATGGTTTGTTGTTTAACTTTTGAGTGAAGTTTTAGTAACGTTATATTCAAAATTGCCTTAGGGCCGATTTTTCAATGCTTGAATAAAACTTATTCGTCGAATAATGTATAAAACTACCATTTTAAAAACGTATTCTAATTGCCCGTATTTGACAGTTTACGTGACATTTTAATATTAACGTGTAATACTTTATTGAACGGATAAGTTTTATCCAAGCATTGAAAAATCGGCCCTTAATCGTCTATTTTTACTCTAAAGATATTATTTAGATTGATTAGTCTTATTATGAAAGCGAATCCTGATTCATCCATTTATAAAGATATAAGAAATGTACCTACCTAGTGATTGTTGATGTTTTGGTAAGTTAAAATGTGTGTTGAATAATATGTGTTGGATCCAATATTTCTATTACCTGACTGTTCTACTGTTACACTATTATTAGCTAGACAATGTAGATAGAAAATAAACTTACTTGGACCTAGAAAAAGGCAATGCTATTCATTTAACTCAAGCAAACTAACTTTTATTTTTGTTACTTTACACCCCAATATCTCTGCTATCCCATAGAACAGATCTATAATTATTATATTCATAGAATCTGTATATTTTTATCTATTTAATCCCCTATAAATCATTAGTGTAACGATCAGGCCCAGAGTCCTATGGGAGTTTGCCATTCTCCTTTAATAAAGTGCTCTGTATGACAATCAAATTCAATATCAGAGCTTCAATGTCTTTGTCCAAGTTGAATTAACACCTGCCAATATTTGCTGTCCAACTACAAAGGATATCCCTTGTTGGTACGGGAGCTAGTAACGTTTTAAAAAAAGTCATTTTAGTATAGTTGGGTTTTTGATATACTGTTTCTCTTGCTATTTCGGTTAGAGTCCGGGCTGTCTGGCTGGCGGTAGTGGTTGCGTTTATTAGTGCGCACAGGAAAATATCCGTAATTTAAAGTCATTTATTAACGCGTAATTTTTAATCTTTTGCCTTTAGATAGATCCATCAGACATAAATGTTTTATTGCAAGACGTTTTTTTCGTTGTTAAATAGGTGCCATACGCAATTTTTTATTTCAAAATAATTAAAATGTCATCGAAATAAGTGAAATTACATCAATATGAGTCCGCTTAAAAGGTAAGTAATAACTTTATTACTTATATTATATTATCCTTTTTTAATACTTATATTGAATAATTAGTAAACTAATATGTTTAATAGATGGTTTCATATTTATTACACTTTTGGGTATTAATATGAAATTGATGATATTTGGTTTTTATCAAATTAACATTAACGTCCTATTTGAGGTTCGTTGGGAAAAGGAGGCACCATGGTAGATTGTTGCTAAAAAATTGTAAATAGTAAAATGAATATTATATATATTATAAGTAACATAGTGATTATTTATCCTTCACGGGGACTCATGTTGATGGAATTTCACTTATTTCGATGACATTTTAATGATTTTGAAATAAAAAATTGCGTTTGGCACCTATTTAACAACGAAAAAAACGTCTTGCAATAAAAAATTTATGTCTGATGGATCTATCTAAAGGCAAAAGATTAAAAATTACGCGTTAATAAATGACTTTAAATTACGGATATTTTCCTGTGCAAATAAGATGCGATGCAACCACTGCGGCCAGCCAGACAGCCCGGAATCTAACCGAAATAGGAAGAGAAACAGTATATCAAAGAACCAACTATATAGACCGGGAGATATTGACACAAAATTTCGAGTCATTTGTAACAGGATGGCGGATTCTACAGGGGTCTTAGTACGCAATGACAAAAAGAAAAATGATGGTGTGAACGCTGTTACCGGCGGCTTAGTCTCGTGGGCGTTAGTCGAACTCGTCGGAAAAATAGCGAAAGTCAAACGATTTGTTACACAAAAATTTTAGAATTTAACGATAGCCCATAAAGAAGAAGTAGGCGGTAGTGTCATGCCATACTTTTCCAGTGTGACTTATAGCCCGCCATATCGACGCGAATGTGTTGATTTAAAAAAAAAACAATTCAACCATTTGTACCAGGCTAACTTTTGCACAGGTAACCATCGTCGTGCAGCCATTTACGAAAATCGCCATGCCATACTTTTCGGACGATTCCAAATGGTCGCCATACCGCCGAAAATCTGCAAAAATTTTTTTTTCGCCAAACTTTTTGTACCAGTATTGCATTTGGATTTTTGGAGAGTATTTGATAAAATGTGACCATTATTATATTTGCCATACTTCTAGTAGGGGGAAAAAGTGCTGCCATACTTGAAAAATTAATTTATTATTAATTTATATAAGTGAAGATTTCCAACACCTATATCTTTGAAATTTTGTATTTATATTCGTTGATCCTCAAACTTACAGGAAAAATTAGTGCCATACTGTTACAAATCGTTCAAAATACGAATAACATCTTACAATAAAAGAAATCTTATACACATTCGCCACCTCCCACAGGTATGGCATTATCACACTTCTATTTATAATCATTCAGGAGTTGTTGAAAAAAAAATTTAAGGAGGTACAAATCGTTCGGCGAGAAAAAAAAATTGCAGATTTTCGGCGGTATGGCGACCATTTGGAATCGTCCGAAAAGTATGGCATGGCGATTTTCGTAAATGGCTGCACGACGATGGTTACCTGTGCAAAAGTTAGCCTGGTACAAATGGTTGAATTGTTTTTTTTAAATCAACACATTCGCGTCGGTATGGCGGGCTGTAAGTCACACCGGAAAAGTATGGCATGACACTACCGCCTACTTCTTTTTTTTATGGGCTATCGGTAAATTCTAAAATTTTTGTGTTACAAATCGTTTGACTTTCGCTATTTTTCCGACGAGTTCGACTAACGCCCACGCGACTAAGCCGCCGGTACCAGCGTTCACACCATCATTTTTCTTTTTGTCATTGCGTACTAAGACCTCTGTAGAACCGCCATCCTGTTACAAATGACTCGAAATTTTGTGTCAATATCTCCCGGTCTAATACTAAAATTCTCTCTTGTCAACGTTGGTAGCTCCTATACGATGTTGTTTATTTATCTGCACTTTTTATAATAACTGGAGGTATAGGTGCAGTTCAATATTGATGAAATAGTTCTCCTTTCTGCGTTGGAACCGTTTGCGATTGAAAAAGCATTTTTGCTTTAGAAGCCATGTCCATTGTCCTATTGTGCAGTGTATTATATCAGTGTGCAATATGGATTATTTTTTTATATTTGTATAGGAGTATAAAGTGTTATAAAATATCTTCCCAAAGTCCAGTGGAATACATAATTCATTGCTCTTTTCCGGCGATCGAAGCCAGGATGTCTAGAAGGTAGCAAAGAAACGGATACGAATATACGTAATAGTCTTTATTACATATTAGGAAAATGTCTATTGACTTCGATTGATTCCGTTCCAAAACAGCTGAGCCGATTTTGATGAATTTTGAAATAGTGATAGATTAGAAATGAAGATTTAAGAAAATAAATCTAAAATTGTTGAAATGGAGATAGACAGTTTGTTCTATGAACAACAGTAAGTATACGCGAGAAGAGCTTATCTTTAGTTTATTTTTTCTCTTGTGGCACTTCATACGCATGAACTGGAGTCACTAAAACTTGTTTACATTACCCACAAGTTCTATTGACCTACAGACTACAGGCTGCATATAAAAATAACACTTGCAACGACTGAGCCTAGTATACGAGGATATTATGTGTGGTATAGCTATTAAAGAACACCTGACTCTACACAGTTACTTGACTATACGCATTACAAAACTCTACTCCATTTATATCTCAATAACGGCTGGACCGATTTCAATAGATTTAGGACCGATTTTTCAATGCTTGGATAAAACTTATCCGTCCAATAAAGTATTACACGATAATATTAAAATGTCACGTAAACTGTCAAATACGGGCAATTAGAATACGTTTTTAAAATGGTAGTTTTATATATTGTTCGACGAATAAGTTTTAACCAAGGATTGAAAAATCAGCCCTTAGATTTATAAATAATATGATATTTTTATGAAGTTAAAACGTAATTAAAACGTTAATTTTACATTTTAATTACAATTAATTTACCTTTACACTTGTTATTTCTTGAAAATTTTGGTCGTTTCTAAATTACTTGGATCTTGAAACCTACCAGTATACCTGACGAATATTAAACTAATAAAATATTATTGAACAATTATTATAATGCTAAATGTTAAGTTATTTTAGTTTCTTTCTTAAAATATCTCCATGTTAATTATTGTGTAGCGTAACTGTCTTTTATTTATTCTAAAACTTTTCCTACTAATATCATAAATGCGAAAGTTTGTGAGGATGGATATGTATGTGTATGTTTGTTACTCTTTCACTTACACTACTGAACAGTGAAATTTAGCACACATATAGAGGGTAACTTCGATTAACACATAGGGTAGGTTTTATTCCGGAATTCTCACGGCAATGGGAACTATGCGGGTTTTTCTTTGAAAACGCGGGCGAATCCGCGGGCGGAAAGCTAGTATAATTATAATAAATAAGCTAACTCATGTAATATACGGTCCTTGGAACATATTCATTTAACGTTCAATCAGTAGACGAAATAAATTCCAGAATATAACGCTCCTGAGATTAAAGCAATTTGTTATTAATTTTCTCGGCACCGAGATATGTCCCATGTCCCCAACGTCGTTTTAGATGGAATTATCTTCTTCACGGCCAAAGATGATCAGATCTTATCAACTTGGAAGGTCAAGTGTTGTATCTATCAATGTTATAATATAATATGAAGTAAGGATATTCAGAGGTTTTTTTTATAGACAATTGCGTGATAGTATGAGGTGTGTAGTGGGCGAGTGCTTTCGAGGAAGAAATAATAAGCACTAATTTTATTTTCGCAGAAAACGCGAACCTAAAAATATCACGAATAAATACTTAATTTCTAGTATACAGCATTCAAAAGCTTCATTATGTTTGATATTCTTTAAAAAAATGAACTGATAAAAACACATGATTTTGAAGATGTATAAAAGCCACACCGATTACATCAAAGACAATGCTGGTTAAATTACTAAAAATATCACATGATAAAATTGAAGAACCTATTTTTTCGACGTTAATATTTTATTTCCATTTCCTTTAGATATTTTCAAACATCTATACCATCTTGTACATTAATGAAGGGCTATTAACAAAAACTTATGAAAAAATAAATTTGTTATGGGCTTGGTCTAGTAGTGCAAACAAATGCATCCTGTCATCCTATATGTAAATAATACAAATGAACTAAGGGAAAGTTGTTCCACTTAATTTTTAAAAATTAAATCATTCGTATGCATAATTTAATATTCGTAATAAGTACCAAAAATGACAATTTGAAACAATTTTCGTGAAAATTACACCGGGTGATTTTTTTTTATCAGTACACAGCGAATACGTTCTATTGATATCTTCAACTTCATGTTTATATAACTGATCAACTTTTACAAAGAAATTTGGACGAAATATAAAAAAAAATAAGCTTTCCATACAAAATGCATAACTCTATACATTTTTTTCGACCTAAGTTTCTTAGTGAAAGTTGTTCAGTTTCACTAATAAAACGGATAAACAAATTTTGTATATAATAAAAAAAATGTAATGTTTGTGTAAAAAATTATAAAATAGAAAAATACGCAAATGAAAACAAAAGATATTTATTTCTGACTAGCTTCCGCCCGCGACACCGTCCGCGCGGATGTCGGTCTTCGCGTGGATGGTTTATTTCTCCATTTTGAACTGGGAAGACGTTTCTCACTAAATTAATATTAGACGATCACTCTCGCTCGCCACACTGGACACGTCCGCTCGCATCAAAATTCATAAATTATATACATCGCGCGGAACGCCGTCCTTATATAGGAGTCGAGGAGGCGTGGTGTCGTGCGGACCGCGTGTGCCGCAAACGGTTCAAGCCAAATCCGACTTTTTGCGCTACAGGTTACATCGCTGAATCCACTGCGGGTAACGCAACGTGTGTTCGCGGTTCTACAGAACAACGTCTATGGATAAAACTGAAAAATTAAGATTTATTTTTTTTCTTCGTATTTTTCCAGGATAAAAAGTATTCCATTTTATGCCCAGGATAATAAGGTATAATTATACCAAGTTTCATCGAAATCGAACCATTAGTTTTCACGTGATGCCTTCACATACAGACAGACAGACAGACAAAAATTTTTTTAATCACATATTTATAATAATAATAATAATAAGGGCGTAGGGATGTGACGACCCCATCGCCCACGGTTGGAATATCTGTTGTCTACGTGACGACAGATATTCCACCCGTGCAATCAGTCAACCCGCAGGACACCTTGTGGCGTGGTGTCGGGGAGTAGCGACCCCGCGGGAACCGAGTGCTCCCGGGGGAGGCCCCTGTGTTCATCACCGGCTCGCCTTCACCGGCCGGTCGGAGTGAAGCCTGACGAGGACAGGACCCCCACCTCTGGCTTGCCTTAACCGGCCGGCCAGAGTGGAGTCGCGAGAGCTTTTAGCTCGAAGGGTGGATGCGAAGCGTAAGTGGCGAGTGGGCACGTGATGCTGGACCCTCAGGGAGCGCGTGATCGTAGTTTAAAGTCCAGGGACGCCTCTCCACCCTTAGCTGCTCACAATATGTTGCCCCCTTGTCGCACTTTTGCAGCGAGAGGGCGAGTCACCACCTGCCAACATATTTTTACTTTATTTTAGTAGAAAGGCAGGTGCCATAGTTTCCCATAGTCCCCAATACCAGTCCATTTAGCATCCCAATCCATAGCCCAATTATTAAATTTCCATACCCTGCAATAGTCCTACATCGGCCGCGGACTGCCTAGGGCTGTATCTCTATAGTGCAATCATGGGCAGGCTGCGGCTGGTGTCCCACAACACATTAAAATTCTCGAAAGGGCCTCTGCGTGTTGGATCCGTGTCCCCACGTAAGCCTTCCAAAGATCCGGGTACTGTCCTTCTGGTGGTACCCGAGTATTATGGAAATGAGAAACATAATAATAATAAATTCTTTATTTCAGAACAATAATTTAGTCCCATAATTTACAGATGTATACAATTTTAATAATTTTAATACAACAAAACCAATAAAAAACATACAGCCATTAATTATATCATAATAATTGAGATCCAAGTTTTATACAAACTACTAGTTATATTTCTGTCAGCCAGACTGCGTACAATTTTATTCCTACACTTGTCAACTCTGGACATAAATGTAGCAATTCTGTGTCGCTGGATGGCATTCAAGGAGTTTACTCTAAAGTTGGTATACATCTCCGAAGCGCTGCAAAATTTGTCGAGCCCCATCAAATATCGGAAGATGTTATTGTGCTCTACTCGAATGCCATCATATGCTTTTTTGGTGTAATTAGTCCAAAGTTGACAAGTATAGAGGGACTGACAGAAAGTCTTAAATAAATGAACTTTAACGGAATTGGATGCCCTACGAAATTTCCGGATGATCATATTGCCGACGACACAGAGGGCACGTCGTTGTCGTTCAATATCGGCATCATCTTTTCTTTTGGATGTAACAATGTGGCCAAGATACTTAAAGCTATCTACTATTTTAATAGGGTGACCGTTAATGCAGATTGGCGGAATGTTATCCGGTCCCTTACCCGATCTGAATATCAACATTTCTGTTTTCTTTACATTGTACTGAAGACTATGTGAAAGAGCAAATCTTTCACATATGCCAACAAGTTTTCGAAGCCCTTTGATTGAGGGGCTGAGCAGGACCATATCATCAGCGTAACTCAAATTATTGACATATCTGCCATCTAGTTTAAGTCCAACTTCAGTCCTACTCAGCTCCACAAGCAAATCATTAATATATAAGTTAAACAGATCGGGAGAGGTGATCGGGATATTTGTGTTTGGTATCGATCCAGTAACACTGCTATTTATTTTTTAAATATTTTCAAAGTACAGAATTGACCCTTCTACAGATTTATTATATTATGTATAATATATAGATTTATATTGATAAACCTAATAAATCTTTTGCTAGCATTCTGATGCTTTATCGGTTGCACTGGATTTTTCTCTTTTTTTTTTCAATAGCTTGAATGATATAGGATGGGTCCTTGATGGGCATCGAATGCTGAAGTCTCGAATCAATCAATTCTGACAGTAGGCAATTTATGTAAAATCCTGATAATGGTCCATCATTTTATTTTGCCTAAACGTTACATACTTTTTTATATATTCTATTTTTAACGAATGATTCACTCCAGTCCAAACAGCAAATAAGCAGACTTCTGCTTCTGCAACGTTTAGTTGTCCCTGAATTTGGAAAAAATAGTCATGATTCTTATCTATGACAAAAGTGTTATTTTTTTTGCATTGTATTTCAAATATTAATTTTTTTTATTTTTAACCGAATCTTCCGCATTCATGTCTTTTGCCGGAATTAGACATTTAACTTCTACTAGTCCCATTTTCCCTTCTTGATATGGGAGTGTATAAAGTAATTTTTTTAGATATTTCTCGTTATACTTTTAAAAAGTTATTATTGTCATTTTGCTCATTAGGTAAAGTAATTTCGATATCAGTTTTAAGTTTTTTGATACCTGCAATAATAACGTCATAATCGCCTGCACATACTTATCGATTACACCCTGTATACAATCCACCATCCACATTCATAATGATTTCCTGTCCTCCTCTCCTTTACGCTGTTCACCGATACATTTTAAATGAGTAAATCTGCAACCACTTAAGGATGTTTCATTGTGATCAGCAAATTTTCACCACTGTTGTCGATTATTTGTTTTTCATTTTTAATTCAGATGCAGATTGGTGATGTACCCTAACAATACGTCGAAAAGGGAAAGCATCAACGAATTATCGTTTTCGTCCTCTTTTTTTATTCTGTGCGTCTCTGTTACTTGTGTTTGTTTAGTTCTCAACACCCATAGACTTTTCTATGTTATTGTGATCTTCCATTAGGTACATCTGAGTTTTGATGATGTGATGATAATCCATTCGTTTTAATATTGGTACTTAGAGTTGGTGGACTAAACTAGAAATGGTGGACTTTTGTCAGCGCGTCTGTAAGATCAGAATATAAAACCAACATCCTGTATTTAAGTTACAAAATTAATAATTAAACAACGTGCCGCTACGTTCAAAATGACTAGAAGAAAAAATTAAAACACCTCGACATATTTGGAATTTTGGAGTAAACAAATCATTTTCCCCGTATGTCCCAAGTTCAAGTTCTCAATACAAGTTTATATTATATTTCGTATTTCTCAAACGAAAAATAAACATTTTTGGAACTTCAAAAAAAAATTATATTATAAGAAAATTTATGAGCTTACTTTAGTTTTAAAGAAATATACATCCCTTTACTGACACCCCGTAAAATAACGAAATTGTTGCCAATCACCTTTGTAATCTATTTGGTTTCATTAACTTTATGTTCGAAGATAATTTTTTTTTTCTAGTAGTTACACGCATATTTTTTTCGTTTATTTTCCATATCGAAATCAAATGTTTAAAAATACGAATATTAAAAATAAAAATATTAAATTTAATGAAGTAGAGCAACTTTCACTTCGGTATGAAGGAAAATCGAGCGTAGAGCACACGTCAGAACGCTCCGGCCCAAGGAGCGCGACTAAAGAAATTCGCTAGGATTTTTCCTAATTATTTTAAATATTTTTTTAATATTTAAAGAATTATCAAAATTGAAAAAAAAAAATTTTACAAGATTAATACTCATTGGTCTTCAACCAACTCGAATAAATTAATGGAAAAAATAACTTTTAGCAGTATTTATCAATAGTTTTTTGTAAGGCAAAAAAATGGGAAATTTAATGAATTTATAACGTTCTAATTAGGAAAATCATAAGTTTTTCGGCAATTGTATTCAGCAGATTTTAATTACGACTATATAAGGATAATAATGCGCTGATCAGATTGTATAAATTGTAATCGGTTGCAACGTAGTGAGTGCACAAACTTAGCTCGAAATGTCTTTGGGGGAAAGAGACTTATCTTGAAGGCCTGATTAAGGTAACATAAAGTAACTTTATAAATGTGAAAAAATTCACGCGCATTGCGTATATAACACTAATTGATAAACAAGAAAAAAAATTCAGTTTATCATTTCAATAGCCGGGAAAAAATTGTCAAATAACTTGTTGAAAACGCAATTTTGCTAGACTGCAGCCTTATCAGGTTATAGAATCCAAGTCAAAACTTTTACATTGAGAAATATTAAAGTGTTCAAAGTATACATTTTCACACAATTATAAAACATCGTAGTGGGATAAAATTTAATTAAAACAACGTTAATGAGAAACCTTTTAGCGTAACATTAAACGACCTAGGTCATATGGCTTTGAGTGTCGTTTTCTTTTATTTTACTTAACTATTAATAAAAGATATAATGCGACTGCTTTACCTATTTTAATTGTTTTTCTGTTCCCAATATTATAAGGAGTAATTACACTAACATAATACTAAACAAAATTCAGATAGATCAAAATGAGAAATTACTTTATTAATTAATTTTAAAATATGTAACAAGTACGAACAAAGTTCGCTTGGCCAACTCTTTTAACAAATTCTTTTATTCAAATAAGAATTTTAACAAGGACAAACTAAACAGAATAATGACGTATCTATTCAACATAATACCAACCATATATTATAATAATATTTATTCTCAATGTTTGAGATCGTAAATTCTACTTAAGACCGATTTGACAAATATCAAAAGGCGTATCAATAGTGGTATTTTATTTATTCGCGTTTGTCGGCTCTACATAAATGAGAAACAATAAAAAGGTATAAATAGAAAAATTCTAAGGAAAAATTAAGGTAATATTTTTTGCAAATACATTGTATATCTCTGTATAAAAATTTAGGAAAGTAGTATATTATAGCCATCAACATCTTTTTCAGGTATCGAATACCAATAATAATAAATAAATAAAATAAATAATATTAATGCCCGCGCTTAAAGTTTCTTAACCGGAAACTTGAGTTACAGGACCTTCTTCGGCAGTTCAATATCTATTATTTATTTCATCTTCAATTCTCTGCCAAGCGCAAAACAGATAGAGAATCACAAAAGCATGAGAAATCAGTCGGACTGAAAGCGACACGTGCTGATAATAATTTAACACTAATATCATTCAAATGAAAATCAATAAATTAGTTTCCCGGCCTGGAATTTGAACCTTTGACATTTTAGACAACTAGGCTGGCAAGATTTCTTAAAAAAATGTAAATTTTTATATGTTAATTACTTTAAATATGCAAAAATTCAAACAGGTTTACGAATATTTTCTATTTTATTCCCGTCAAACGGGTTAACTTTTTAAATAACTTGATTTTTTTTTATTGTTCTTCTTATTTTTCGTCCTTAGAAATGTTGACAGTTTTTACAGTATACCTCGTATTTATTAAAGTTATAAATTGTATTTAAATAAATGTTAAATAAATAAGGTTAGCACTCATTTATTATAGGTCATTTCTGACAACGTCAGGTTTGCTGCAGATTCCTGCTTAACGATATTATGATCATCTTTTATTTGCCTAACAACTATTTCTTTGTAAATCACAATATAACTAAATGAATATAAAAAAAATATGAAACTTTTATAATGTTGTAATTGTAACTTTTATAATGTCAAAATACCTACTTAATTTTAAAATAATTTTTATAGTTGTGTGATGTGGGTACCTACTAAAAGTTTACGATTCATAAAAAATAAATGTATTTGAAGGAAGCTTTACATTTTTAAATTATCACTGTGTTTATTTGAATCCTAACTATATCGCAGTGAACTGATTAAATTAGCCATTTCATTAATAGACTAGGCTCTTGCTTGATTATACTACGCCGTTTAATTAGTCAATTAAACATTAACGCCGTTGTTATATAAACGGTCATTCAGGTAATTAATTAAACTGAGCTACTTAACACGTTCCCTGCGCCATCATTATCAAAGAACTTTCAGCTGGTGCTTTGGAGACCTAAAAGATCTCGAAACTTACCCACCCTTTGGTGCGTTTGAGACCTAATCAGTCTCCTAAAGATACAGTTTTGAAAATAATTTATATCTTCGAAAAAACAATGACATATACTTTGAAGTTTTTGTGGATGAAAGATAGCCTATTGTTTTATATTTTGCTAGGTTCGCACGCAGTTATGACATTTGAATAAACTACAAATACCAAAAAAAAAAAAATGGTTGCCTGTAAAGTCGGTTTTACGGGCGAAGATTTTACGTGACAACGTCTTTTTCTCGGTAGAATATTTATGTGCTGCGCGCGCGGCAGACCGCGGGCCTCTCTCTCGTTCGGTGACTCATCGTAACGTTACCGAGCGTTACACTTTTTCATAAGTGACTCCCAGTCGCAACCTAATTTAAGACGTTGTCACGTCAAAATTTGGTATCGATTGTATCTCATACCGCAACCAAATATAGTTCAATATGTGTAGTAAGTAGTGATGGGAATAAAGTAATATATCAGTTGTCGATTGAAATAGTTTTATTAATTAGATATGGAAAGTGTTTTTCATTAAAACATGGTAAGCACATTGATTGCTTGCATTGCGCGCATAATATGGTAACGATTCGTTTTCCGAACATTTTCCAAAATTTTTATTTTACTGGACGATGCAGCAGTATAATCCGGCTTTGATTTTTTTTTAGAAATCTCACCAAAATAAATAGATTTTTTACACTTTTTTTTTTTAAAGAACTCATTGTTTATCAAAAATAATCAACACGTAGGTATATACGCGAGTGTTATTTCCAAAACCAACGTTGCGTCTACGAGGCGTACGATTCCACGAGTACCGACATATCTTCTAACGCAAGGAATGAATATAATTACAGTACTGTACGTTAGGGACCTAATCCATCTCTAATTTATTTTTTAATGTCCTTGAATTCAGCTTTAAGTAGGAAGCAAATATGTATATTTGTCCTACTCATACTTAAAGAACTTTACACGTTAGATCCTCCCGCAAGGAGTGAAATAACACGATTATATTCAACGCACAACACAAAAGTCCTGCAAGAGATCTGATAGATCTCGTAATGCAACGAACGTGTTAATCAAGAGCTTTATTGAAACGACTGATTTAATCAATTGGCTGTGACATAGTTAGGATTAAAATAAAACAACGATTTATGTTAGTTTTCTGCGCAAATTCTAATTAATTTAAATATTGAAATACTTGTATTGTAAACTTGTATTTTGTAATACGATATAATAAATGGTTTAGCATCACCATGTATCTTTCTAGGCTATAAATTACACTCTAAACGTGCACGCACAAAAGCACAAAACGTGATTTCATAACATATTTTAGAAAAAAAATTTTAGAAAAACAGAACAGGTAAGAATCAAAACAAGAAACAGATCCAACCTGCGTATAATTTAATCAATAGACCAGTTTTATCAAAGCGAGATATTTAGTTTAGTTTAGTACTACATTGATTTAATTAGAAGCTCGGTTTCCGTAGGAACACGTCCAATTAGAAAGAAACCTGTCTCGGTGGCGTTTTAATATAGTGCCTGGGGGTCTTCACCTCGGATTAGAGTTATAGTGAATGAATTAATATGATCGATGTGGGATATTGTTTTTTGCAATGTTTACCCAATTTTTTTTTGTGCACTCCATTGTTTCATTGTTTAAACAAATTATTGTGAAAAATTCATGTTTGACCATAGAGGGTGTCCCAAGAAGTAGTGATATACTGAAGCTGGGAGGTAGAGGACATAAAGGGCTATCCGAATCACCCCCATGTATATTATGCGATTTTTCGTATTTTCGGAGTTATGACGTTTTTTTCAAATTTTCACCTATCGCTGAGTACGTAGAGATTTTGATTTATGGTGACGTGAATTATGGCGGTAAATGCTTGATTTTTTTTTTGTGTGCTAAGCTGAAAGATAGGCCAATTCAGTATAGTAACATTTACTATCGTTAGATCTTCGAATGGAATAAAAAAAAGAATTTAATGCCAAGAAAGATAAAATTACCCAGTATGTTCATAACTTCAAGGGCCCGTAAAAAATAAAATCACATAAAAAATATCCGTTTGGCTTTTTAAAAACTTACTCTGTCTATGAGGTAGCTACCCTGAAAATTTCATTTTATTATTCATAAGGCTTCAATCGAAAAATTGAAATCTAAAAGTGGTAAGAGCAAAATTTTAATGCAAACAAAATAAAACCAATTACAAGGTGTTTAATTACAAGAAATTTTCAAAATGACCCCCCCTGTTGCTCACTGCAAGTGCAACATCACCGGAAAAAGTTGTCTTTTAAACGTCTGAATACCCTTTTATTATTTTAATGGTTTCTTCTGCTACTCTCAATTTCCGGGTTAATTCGTCCAAATTGCGGCATTCTCTCGAGTAGACGAGGTCTTTGTAGTATCTCCATACAAAAAAATGCCGGCGTAGTCAGATTTCATACATCAACACTTCAACTTTGAATGAATCCATCACGAATTTTATAGCCGTCCAGAAAACCGATTATTATCGAGATATCCAGAAAAGGATTTCTGGTATAACCGACTTAGAGACACTTGCAGCAAAATATAATTCGGATTATTATAATTTGCTGAAAAATTCAATTCACCTCGGTAATGTTGAAAAGAAAATTAATCTAAGTAGTTGCAGCAATGGAGCAAATATACAAGTACCTACATAGAAGAGAATGATGATTGCCAATTATTTACCATGCAAAAGTTGAAAAACGTCATCACTACAGAGCATATCCCGGTAGAAAAAACTATTAAAAAACGACTAATAGAACGCTTTCACGATGATATTATCATTTCAACTAAATATTTGATGTAGGCAACAATGTAGGTAATTGTAATATATTTAAATAAACAGATTTGGTACTAATATTTTTTTTTCTTTTCATTAGTCGTAATTAATTACCTTATTTTTTTTAAATTCCGAGGTTATACGGTTTTGAATGCTCCAGGAACTCCACTCTTGGTATTATCAGATATCTGTATAACAAGGTTGTTTTATATTTGACCAGTTTTCCGCATTATCACAACATTCCTCATACAAGTTTCTATCTCCCATTTCGCCCCCAGAAGTTTTAATAGTAGTTTATAACTTGTATCCTTCTTATATTATTATGTATGTTGATTAAATAACATTAATGATTGGCGTTGCTTCGTGCAAACGGAACATAAAGAGATATTTTGATTTATAATATAAGTGAAAGAAAGAAAGAAAGAAGAAAGAAAGAAAGAATAATTTATTTTGCCAAAAGCCAACAACAGATATAATAAAAAGATTAAGAAATACAAAACAGAGAAAAAGACAAAAGTGTGGCAGACCTTTAGCAAAAAGGGGACCAACTCAGTATTAAGCTGTGCCTTCAACAGCACAGCACTGATTTTCAGTGGCCCCCATTGTTTGAAGTACAGCTACAGACCGAAGTATAGAGGGATATTAATTATATTAATAAAATAAACAAATATTACACGTTATAAATATCATACATTTAATAAAAGGCATAGGAATGTACATGTACTAGAACATTAAGAAAATTGTATAATAACGAATAAAATAAAAATTAATAAACATACATATAGATAAATAGACACAAAAGAGAGATGCTACATTCTACGGTAGGTTACGGTTGGTTTTAAAAATAAAAGCAGCAACTTTATTTTTGAAGTTATTAATGCAACGAAGGTTACGTAAGGGTGGAGGCAAGTTATTCCAACACTTCGTAGCATTATAACTGAAACTGCCTCTGAAAGCGGTTGTGTGATGTTTGGGCACAATAAGTAGCTTTTGACTCATACCCCTGGTTTCATTGAAAAGCGATTTGCGTCCTTTATCCCTACAAAAATGAAGCCTCTGGTAAAGGTACGTTGGACGCTCATTAATAATAATCCCAAAAAGAAACTTAGAAAAATGCACTTGACGTCGGCTATCCATATTTGAAATTTTAGCTTCATTCAAAAAAGGAAAAGTGCAAATGCTTCCTTCCTGTTTACCTTTATGTATGTTTATTATCAACTCTTGAATCGCTGAATTCTTTTGGTTGACATTAGACTAAACAATTACGTGAGAGAATAGTTTGTAATTGTCATATTCAAGCGTAGCCGCGGGCTTAGTTTAATATCAGAACAAAACCAACCACGACTTTCAGACACATTCCATAATATAACTGTCGCTGTCGCATTGGATCGCGACTGAACCAATATTGATACAATGGCGCGCCCGTGACCGAGTTCCGATTAAAGGTTTATTGTATTTGTCTCATTAAGCCATGAGGAAAACTAGAATGTGCGCTAATTGCCTCTCTACAAGCAATCAGCATACACTTGGAAACAACGATGCATTTAAATGCGACGTTATCAGGAATTGTTTTATGAGGTAAAAACCGGCCAAGTGCGAGTCGGACTCGCGCACCGAGGGTTCCGTACAAACCTGCAATTTTTTTTTTCACGGGTTAAAGGCAATTAGATCTAAGTATTTGATATGAATTTCAACTTGATAACTCTACGCGTTCATGAGGAAAAAAGTAATAAGTTTATATTTATTAAAAAATAAATATATATTTTGTAATGTAACTAAAAATTTAAGGTTTTCGGAATTTTTCCTTTATATGTGCTATAAAACGTTGCTTCATGCCAAATTTCAAGATTCTAGGTCGACTGGAAGTACCCTTTAGGTTTTGATTCCCTTGCGAGTACTTGCGAGTTTCAAAATATGCAGCTTAAATTGCTGTTTCTTTTGATTGCGTTGACATAGAAGTTTGATTTTGTTACAGCTTAAAGGTATTATAGACCTGAGTATTTGGTATGAATTTCAATTTAATACCTCTACGCGTTTATGAGGAAATGGGTAGTAAGTTTAAAATTATTAAAAAAAAATATATTATGTGATGTAACTAAAAATTTATGGTTTTCGTAATTTTTCCTTTATCTATGCTATAAGACGTTGCTTCGTACCAAATTTCAAGATTCTGAGTTCACGGGAAGCACCCTGTAGGTTTTGATTCCCTTGCAAGTGTCGAAAATTTGCGGCATAAACGGCTGTATCTTTTGATTGTGTTGGCTTAGAAGTTTGATTTTTTCACAGCTTCAAGGGACAGTAGACCTGAGTAATTGATATAAATTTCAGCTTCATACCTCCACGCGTTCCTGAGAAAAAGGGTCTTGACAGACGGACGGACGGACGGACGGACGGACAGACGGACAACAAAGTGATCCTATAAGGGTTCCGTTTTTTCCTTTTGAGGTACGGAACCCTAAAAATGAAGTGTGGCTCGGATGGATGAAATTGTTGATCTTTATTCAAATGTATGTGTATGTGTGCTCCGTTTTTGTGCAAATTGACACGACCGATTTGGAGTAGCTTCAGCATAATATAGGTGGATCCATGGCTGAGAGAAAAGATTTCACAGAATGAAGCTAGTATTAGAAATACCAACGTTATTCTACCCTCTGCTCCTTTGGTCATTCAAGCACATCATATTTTGATAGAATTTAGTATAGAATAATAAAGTTTATATTACACCAGGTCACGATGAATTTAAGCGATAACGCGAAGTCACGCGAGCGAAACAGCAGCAAACAATGTAGCAATAAATACAACGTTTTCATTGCAATTCGAAACAGTACAAGAAGTTAATTAAGGAAAATTTCCCACTTTATTTTTCATTTTTAACGACGAAATTTATTCAAAGAAAACGCATGATCGAATCAAAACGTGACGCATAGAGAATAAAGTGTATGGATTACGTCAAATTCCAGAAATTTCTGTAGCACGCTTCATTTGTATGCAAGAGGCGTAGCCCAAACAATTGCTTTGGTGCGAGCGTGGTTTGTTGACGTTCAACCAGATTCCATTATTCAAGACCACAGGGACTTCGCAGGAAGATTAGGTGAAGTCTGTTTGCCAGTTCTTTGAAGTATTATCCTTGTGAAACATTAAAAAACGATAGCTTTGGCCATAGCCACAAAAAAGGTAACAAAAAGTCACATTGTCCATTGCTAATGTCGCCCAAGCCTCAATGTTTTTTACAATTGTTACGAATTGTCACGTTGTTTAATAAAAACTGTAATGATGATGATGTTTTGGGGTATACGTCTGTAATAAAAGAACTTAAAATACTCCCAAATACCATGAAGCCAATAAGCGAAATTACTTATCTATACATATACAGTACTCCAAAATTAATAATGCGCATGCAGATCTTCGCTAATTATCGTATTTCCAGAAACACCTATTCCCTTCACCTATATAAATCATTGAATCGTAAGTGCCCTAAACAATGCACTTGCATCTTGCACCTTGTTCGAAAGTAATAGGAGTCAATTCAGAGTCATACACAATCGAAAACAATTCGGGCGATAGGTGAAAATTCAAAAATCCGTCAGTCGTCTTTATATATTGGTGGTGACCGCACGTATTATCTCTGTATGGAATTATATAGAGCTGCTGTTACATACCCTTCTTAGTTTTGTTTCAAAGTTGAATTTTCCGGTAAAATGATTATTTACACAGGTAGCAGATAGCAGTGGGGAAAGTGAAAATTAATAAGAGCTTAATGATAGCTGTTCTGATCATTCTACGATATCAGAAATAGAGATAATCCCTGATTCTGTAAATCCTTTGGACTGAGATTTTAATGATTAGATTTCACAATTTAAATATAAATCAGTGTTTGAAAATCATTTTTTTTTTTAATATAAAGGAGAATGACCACGGTTGGTATCGGTAAAATTTTAGTTGTGCCACGTATTCGTGAAATTGTTAATTCCTGTTTGTATTTATAATGATCATCATAATATGTATCACTATTAAGTCTTAATTATACCGGATAAATTGAAATAAAAGTAAAAGTTTTTGTTTAAAAACATGTATGACCACGGATGGAATCGGTAAAATTCTAGTTGTGTCACGAGTTCGTGATATTGTTAATTCTTAGTTGTATTTATAATGATCATATTTATCACTATTAAGTCGTAATTATACCGAATACATAGAAAAAAAAGTAAAAGTTTTTGTTTTGACACATATATCTATCTCTCTTGCAATATAAGTGTCATTAATTTCTATTTGAAATGAATGTGTTCGACGTTATTTATTTTCAAATAGGTAATGTTTATTACGATTTACTTTTCACATTTTTCTTGTAAATTAAAAAATTACCTATGTAATAAATGTAAAACTTAACGTTCATCGTTAGTTTAAACTCGATAAAGTTGTTGTTGAATAAAACTATTGTTTTATTTTTATTGTCGCGAACTGCGGCTTATTTACATAAAAACTTTAACCATATCTAAAAGTACTAACACCAAGCTTTAAATTGAGCTAAATTTCATCTTGACACAATAAGTTTGATTGCGATACCAAGTGCCATAGTCACTTGGGCAATCTCCTTTGTCTTATTTTAACCTTCCATAAATCCATCATTACGCCAGTTTCAGTAAGACACTTTAATAGTTCTAAGTATAGAATTTTCCAAGTAAATCAATACAACAAATATATATTCGCAATCGTGTGGCTTATCCTCGCTATTAACTTACATTGAATTATCGCAACAAATTTCGTTACTTATCTCTTTTACCATAAAATCACAATAAAACTCATAATTCTAATAAACTATGCATGAAGAAATACATTTAACCACTCTATATACATATCGTCTTCGGAGGCTCGGGGAATATGACAGTTGCCGAACAGTCACGAATTTTTCTATGCGCATTATCAGTTTGGGAGTACTGTACATAATTATTTTGTATATCAAAAGTTATCCCACAAACTAGTTACAACCAAAATTTATAGTCGAGCCAATTTAATAGGCAACATTTGACGTCTATCCGTTTTATCTTCGAAGAGAGGTAACCTGCTTAAAAACATCGATTAAAGTGAATTAATCGATACGGACTTGAAACATTTGTCAATCGAACTTGAAACATACTGTCATGTCAATTTTAAAATTCATCAGGCGAATCCCTGTCCCAGTAATATACTTTCTTTCGTAAATTTGAGGAGTAAAATAAGGCAAGTTATAAGATAAGTTAATTTAAGATGATTTTTATTCACAAGTAATCAATGCATTCGATTCTAGATGTCAGATTTCGATTTTTAGAGTTACATCTCTGGTATTTAAAAAGAAAAAAGGTTTATTGACACAAAATTGTAGCGACGTCAGTTCTTTAAATCAGAAATTGTTTAATATCTTTAGAATGGTTTATCAGTAAAATCAAATCTTAAAATTACTTCTATCGGTCATTATTATTATAAATATGTAATCGTAATTGAAAAAAGTTAAGCAAATGTGCAGTTCTAACAAAACGAAATATCATGTTATTCTATGTCGTCGTTACTAGGTTACGTTGTTGAATTTTGTTGAACCTTCAAATGTTGCCTATTAAAATGTCTCTACTATAATAAGTACATTGATGTGACATTAAATATTAATGTGCTATTTTGTCATTATAATTCCTGTAAGAATCCATCCTATGCTGCTCTTGTGATCTTGTCATAAGTATGCGGTAATCACATAATGCCTTCACATTAGGGCTATCAGTGTGACATCATCAGAGCCTGCACCACGAAACGATAACTTTGCCATATTTCTTTATTTCCTGATGTCTCTTGGTACTGGGATAATGAAACAGAGATGTAGTCTATTTTTAAAGTCTATTATTTTTTTGGGAAAATTATAGACTACAAGCCGGCATAGGAAAAAAATATGGGTCAATTGAACCACCAGGGGACATATCTAGAACGATAGAAGAGCATAAAATAATAAGATTCATCACTATGCCGTCACTTGTAAGCTGTCCAACTGAGTGCAGATGAGAATTCAAAAGTACAGGTAGACTCGGTAAATTTTGGTCATATATTTTTGTACGGCATTCTTAACCATCGATAGATCCATTAAAAATAATAAGAAACCGCTCAGTGCCGTACAAAAATGGTGGTCCACAAAGTCGGAATTTTTATTTAATTTCCGAGAGTTACCGGGGGTAAATTTGGTCATTTGACCATGTACGGCATCTGTGTCATACTATTTCTATACTGCTTTTAATCCATTATTCCGCAACGCCGTACAAAAATCATGGGGACAAGGGGAAAAAATCGAGAGTTGCAATCCCCTCTCTTTCACCACTCCAGGGGGTCATTTGACTAAGTACGGCTTCGGTACCAAAACATTATCTAGCACTCAAAAGTACTATTAAAAGCAATGCCGTCAAAAAATAATTGTTCTTTTAAATGTATACCAATAATCATCTTAATTTCATCGAATTCTTGATATAAAGAGCTGTAAGGTCATTTGACCCTGTACGGGAACTTTTTTTTTAACATGATATTGTAAAATTCAATTGTTGTATAGTATTGCCGTTCAAAAGAAACCGTTCTAAAAAAGTTATAGAGAAATGCAAAAACTGAAATTTTGTAAAAGTTTAAACATCGTAGATTAATTAAATATAATAGTTTTCTACTCTTTATTCGTTGTTTTAAATAGTATTAACATAGATAAATTAGGAAAAAACGATGCCGTACATTTTTGTGCAGACCACATCTTTTAGGCTGATGAAAGCGACGAAAGCTACAATTTTAAGGGTGCTTTTTGGCCATCTGATACAGTACGGCATTAACATATTTTTACCCGACTACGGCAAAGCAAAAGGAGGGTTATGATTTTGACAGGTCATGTATGTATGTTCATCTATTCCCTCGTAACTTCTAAACTACTTATCAGAATTCGACAAATGACATATCATTAGAAGCGTCTGAATTGTTCACTGGATAACCAGCGACCAGCTAGCTAAAGGCTATATGGGGTTTCACAAAATCTAATGTGGCGCTCTCTAGCGGACAAAACATACAGAGTAAAAAAATTAAGTTAAGAAAAATATGCCGTGTTTGGTATCATTTGAAAGCGCTTTACTTGTACATTTTGTATATGTATATATTACTAAAATTTGCTTGTGACTTTACCTGTATTCATGGGCTGATTGCATATAATTCACATCTTTTCGTTCATAGCTTCTTTATTAGTTCATCAATTTAACGGAGTCCATTCCACCTGACTCCGACTTTCCAAGGTGATAATTAACCACCTTGCGAGCTTCTTAATATTAATGTATATTTATATTTTATTAACAAAATATAAAGCAAACATTTCGTTATATGGATTTTTTTCTTTTTCAGATTTTTCCCCTTTGAACCAATGAAAATGTACGGCACATGAAAAAATATTATCTATGCATAAAATACTTTAAAAATAAATTTATTTCGTGTTGTGTCAAATGACCCCCTGGAGTGGTGAAAGAGAGGGGATTGCAACTCTCGATTTTTTCCCCTTGTCCCCATGATTTTTGTACGGCGTTGCGGAATAATGGATTAAAAGCAGTATAGAAATAGTATGACACAGATGCCGTACATGGTCAAATGACCAAATTTACCCCCGGTAACTCTCGGAAATTAAATAAAAATTCCGACTTTGCGGACCACCATTTTTGTACGGCACTGAGCAGTTTCTTATTATTTTTAATGGATCTATCGATGGTTAAGAATGCCGTACAAAAATATATGACCAAAATTTACCGAGTCTACCTGTACTTTTGAATTCTCATCTGCACTCAGTTGGACAGCTTACAAGTGACGGCATAGTGATGAATCTTACTATTTTATGCTCTTCTATCGTTCTAGATATGTCCCCTGGTGGTTCAATTGACCCATATTTTTTTCCTATGCCGGCTTGTAGTCTATTATTTATTTTATTGTTTTTAAGTCCAAATTCCGAATTTAGGAGGAAAATATGCGTATAAAACGTTTTCCTTTTAGAGTCCATAATCATAGGTATAATTTTTACGTCTCTGGTAAAATTTTATAACCGACGAAAGCTTCGCTATCCTGATTCATTAAATAAGTTACTCAGTATGACTAAATTGTACAGCCGTAATCAGGAATATTGCATAGAATTAATTTTGTCATTACAATAAAAACGTTGTGCATCCAAAGCTAGTTCGACTTGCAAACACATTTTTTACTTATCGTACATAACAAATCTAAATCGTTGACGCAATTCATAGAGTACTTTCGAACACAAATAATAGTAAATATTTGTGCATAAAAGACGATCAAAACAATTGATTATTCGTCACGTTAACTCGCTAACGAAACAAAATAAACTCAATCATTGTTAAGTGGTTTGACTTTGAAAATCGATTCTTGTTTGGGAATTTTAAATACATACATGCAATTATAATATACTCGTTAAATATTCGTGTTCGTCTTTTTAGAATAACATATTATTACTTCATAATAAAATGTCTGTTAATTTGTTCTCCGTACCGATCTTAAACAATTTATGGGGTATGAAGATTCGGAGTTTGTAGCTATTTTCAAAAAAACTGATGCCACCCTATAAAAAATATTAATTCAAATTGGTATTTAGATAAATACTGTTTTTGAGGGTTTAAGAATTCCATAAAATTGAAAGCTGTTTACGTTGTTTACATTAATTAATATTTGTTTATAAATCCTCTCTCGTGTATACCTACAACGAAATAAATGAGCGACATTTTTAATTAGAACAAAATAAGACTGGAACAACTCTGTAGGTTGGAGACTTCTTTTTATTAAACATCTTTTTATTATTCTATACTTCAGAGATTCATTACCAGACGTGGTTGCCTAGCTTTTGCTATTTCTGTTGGCTTTTGTAGAAGTTTTTCATTTGTATTTCATTGAGCTTTACTTTAAACACCATTCTTAACGTTATATTTTACTGATTAAATATAGTCAATGAAACATTTTAAAAAATCATAGAAAACCAGAGAATTCAGAATCTTTCTGGGTCGTTTTTGGATCGTAGAGCGAGTTTACTAGAGTTTTAGTTTTGGACTTTTTACAATGTTTTCAAAAGTTTATTGGTTCAACAACTAGCCGGATATCCATCACGGATGTATTTTCCCCATATTTAGCGATATTTCGACAAAACAATGTGTTTGTGACATTAAATGTCATGGGTTTGCACTTAGCTGTATACGCATTTATTTGTAAACAATTGTATAACTTTGACCCGCTGTTATTCGTGAAAAAAATGTTGAAAATATTATTGTAGTGGATCCTTTGTGCTTTTGTTTCACTTGCGTCGTTCTACTAAGGAATGAAAATCAAAAAATAACATTCCACTGCCATCTAGATAAATTGTGGATCCCAATATTTTTTTTCATTATACAATTATACATACCTAATAGAAATAAAGGACGACTTGAAAATTGCCATTTTAGAACTTGATTGTAATAATCTCGAGCCATCGCGGGTGCAAGTCTAACTGACTTAAATTTTAGTCCTGTCTCTCCCACATACACTGAACATTGGAGACCCTACTTATTGGTTGGAGCCGTTAATTAAGAGAAAAAGAAGAAGAGTCATGACTCTATATGAAAAAGGACTAGTAAAGAAATAGAAAAAAAGTTCTTATAACTTGACATTTTTTGTATGCCTCGTTAGCGCGCTGTAATTTCATTCAAATTTTCAATGCCTTCTTATCACTACTCTTCGAGCTTCCAAGCTCTACTTCGTTATTCGTGAAAAAACTTGATAAATAAATTGAATTGAATACAGGGAAATGGTATTATGTACTACAAAAATTACATACAAACTTTCCTTTACCTCTCACCAAATTTTCCAATAAATACTAACAATGTGTTTCCAACTTATTGTTCTTTCTTTTATCGTTTTTGTTCCTCGGAACAAAATAAATGTAAAACAATATATTTTCGCAGATTAATGTCACAGAACGGTTAATGAATTTATTTCTATTGTTTCGAAACAACGGTTTGTAACAAAACCATATTGTTCGGGCTTCAAATATTTGCATACAGTTATTTATAATTCTGCTTAATTCGCTTGTGAATTAATAAAACTAGCTGACGCTTGCGATAATCTGATACAATTAGATATATCCATTTTATTTATTTGAATATTTAAGTTTTAATTGACTACTTTAGTTCTTCACTTATAACCCATAAACAACTTCAGTCTTCAGGTCTGAATTATATGTGTAGGTTAAATAATAATCTACATTAAAATAAAATGTAGTATGTAATAAAATTTATGTGCTAACAATAAACAAATTTATAAAAAACAATAATTACATATCAATGTCCATAATACGAGCCGTGTAAAGCTAAAAGATAGATGAATATTGAATAAATGTATCGATTTAGGGAGGACGAATATACCGACATACATTTCAGCACTTACGTCACAACGTAAACTGAAGTCGTTAATTATTTCGAGGGAAATTTCACGACTATTTATTTTCTGGCTATCGTTAAATTTTTCGAGGAAATGTTTTTGTCTTTTGATATAGGGATGTGTGAGATCGTTATTTAAAATTAGATTTAGGAATGAAATCAATTTGAATTTATTCATAAGTTAATTATGTTCATCGTTCTCATTTAAGGACTAAGGTATATGTATAACTAGATTTCCGCCCGCGTTTGCATAGTTCCCGTTCCCGTGGGATTTCCGGGATAAAAACTATCCTATGTGTTAATCCAAGTTACCCTCTATATGTGTGCTAAATTTCATTGTAATCGGTTCAGTAGTTTTTACGTGAAAGAGTAACAAACATCCATACATCCATACATCCATACATCCATACATCCTTACAAACTTTCCCCTTTATAATATATATTAGATATTAGATAGTACTTTCTGGTAGTTTTTTTATTATTGGTTACCTATAATATTGTGACCGCCTCCTTGGTACAGTGGTTGACGCGTGAGCGTAGCACCGAGGAGTCTTGGGTTCGATTCCCGGTGGAGACGAAGAAAAAAAATGTCTCGGTCTGGTAGGACACAGAAGGCTGATCACCTACTTGTCCCTAAAGGAAATCGATCAGTGAAACAGATGTAAGATGTATCTGCCCCTTACCCCACTAGGGGACATGGGACTTCACTTTTTTATAATATTGTGATAGCTACGAAAAATAATTTATTTTCGACAATAATCTATTACGCCTAAATAAAAAGCTTGGCGTAATCTCTTGCAGTAATCTACCTTTATTAAATTGAAAGCAAATATAACTTTAATTATAAGTGTCGATTGAATGATTTGTCTTCAATTGAAAATTATTTAAAAGTATTGAAACATAGCATAAATCTAGGTAGTCTATAAAGTAATTAATATCTACAGTCTCCATGAATAGTGTAATGTGTTCTTTAACTACCCAGCCATGGTACATTAATCGCTCAAACTCTCAATAACTAGTGTCGTTTAAATTGTCTCGTAAAAGAAAATCAATCCATCCTCCGCCCTTCGCCGACGAATCAATTTCCTCTGGAACTCTGCGAAACTGTCTCAGTTTTTTCTCTTTTGATTCTTAGATGAAGATTACTTAGATGAAGTTGACGGAAGATTTTGTTGATTAATGACTAAAAGAGTTTTTTTATAAATAAAAAGCAACTTATATTTAATTCCCATTCCATCCATACATACGGTTATTTTATAGTTTTTAAATCCAAGATGGATTTAAAATTTATAAAAATTACCAAGTGCAATATTAAATTTGAGTAAATACTTACTTACATACAGTATTATAAAGTTACCGTATTTTTTTAATTCGCATTCTAGTCAACTCTATTATTACACAACATTATAATATAATAAAACACATCTATCGTAGCTTATCATTTCTTTTTTTTACTGAAATTAAGCAAGCATAATAAAACAGAATCGCATAAAAAGGTATATTGTATACTAGATTTCCGCCCGCGTCTTCAAATAAAAACCCGCATAGTTCCCGTTCCCGTGGGATTTCCGGGATAAAACCTATCCTATATGTTAATTCAAGTTACCCTCTATATGTGTGCTAAATTTAATTGTAATCGGATCTATACTATTTGCGTGAAAGAGTTACAAACACATAGATACACATCCTCACAAACTTTCGCATTTATAATATTAGTGGGATCTATAAAGATTGAATTTTAATTATTTAAAAGAAGTTTAATTATTTAAATTTGATTTGATGATGATGATGACATGTACACTTCGTTGCACAAGGACAGAATTAGGTAATCTCCGACCAATAAATGTACTTCATCAATATTCATGTGATTGACATCATGATACGGAACCAAAGCGATTGTGACGTCAATTTTAATGGCTCTTTTTTATATAATAAGTAATAAAAACAAAGAAAAAAAACCGTTGTTTAATTAATATTTCGATTATATTAATAAATTAATGTTTTTTTTTTTTGTCTGTTGTGTTTCTTATTTTCACTCCCCTATCTAATGAAATTATTTAAGGAAAGAGTATTAATTATTAAATCTACTCTCTACTAGTCCCTATGTTTCAACGCAACTTATGTTATGAAAGGTCAGTTATTCTCTCTCAGCAATTTATTAAAAAATAATGTAGGTATTATATTATGTAACATTCGTAGATAATACTGCTTAATCTTTGTTGAACAAGCTGAAATAGGATTTTGTGGCTAATATTAAAAGGCTCTAATGCGACAGCCAGATTACAGAATTCTTTGACGAAAACAACCTTATTATATTTACTATCAGACTAAAACATTAGTACAGAATATACATCAAAGATTTTATAAAAGGATACCTTTATTTCTAATAAAAACTAGTTCTTCGGTGAATAAAATGATGGACTCTTGTAAGAATATTTTTAAGATTAAATCAAAACTTTGTTAAATAATACCTAATACATAACATAGTATTGTAGTAGGTATACAACTAAAATGTAATAAATATATATATTTATCATGAATGTAATTTTATTTCAATATATCTTATTCCATGGTCTGTTTCTTTTTTATATGTATTTACTTGGTGCTGAATAAAGTGTATTTATTATTTTATCCTGTTGTTTTAACAGAAACTAATACAAGTAGAAATCTGTTCCGTCTTTTCACGGTCCAATTATTGCAAAAGATAGTAAACAACAAGGCAAAGCATCGAAGCTCGATGAAGTGGACGACGCCAAATGAAAACACATACATCAACATCAATGTTATTGTATCCCAAGAATTTATCACAAGAACTTAGAAAGGATAGAGAAGAAAAGTACTATATAGGATTCACTTATGTATATGTGTTATTGAAGTACCTGGGAACATGAATCGACTATATTATTTATATGTATTTAAAACAGGCAATTATGTATCAGCTATTTAATTTCGTTTGTGAAATTAACTAAGTACATAACCTAAATCTTCCTGTAAAATACCTAGAGCCGCATAATCCCAATACTATAATTATTTTCCCCCCTTTTAATGTAATTAAAACTTTATAAAATGCACCAAGTACAGTTTCTGACCTAATTTCAATATTATTTTACAATAGTAATAAAGTACTGCGATAAATAATTGATATTCTATTACATCATGCCATATTTATCGTTATATTGAGACTTTTCAGAAACTGCAGTAGTAATAACATTTCGCCAATAAAGCATTTGACCGATAGCCGCAGTTAATTCGACTCACGACCTCAGTTGTACCAAGAAACTGCATTCGTTCTGTGACTCACACAATTCCTGAAAACATTCGTTTATTAGAACATAAAAATAAAGTTAGCAACGTTTCAAAATGCTATATTTAATCGCGTAATTAAACTTTCGCACTTTTACAAACCAAATCTACAAATCCTAAACATTATCTATAAAATCTATAAACAGATGCAATTGATTATGCATTATCCAAAAAGAGTTGTAAATTATACAGGTAGGTACATAATATTATAGTCTCTACCTAAGGTCTCTACAATGTTTTGCGGGCAGAATATAACAAAGAATACAATTTTATTGTCATTTAGCGACGACCGCTTTACCACAATATTTCATAAAACGAAGATGCGCTACACAATAACACGACCTTCATTATTATAATGCATAACAAAATATAAGAGAAAATATTTATAAATATCGTAGAACTTTTTATATAACGTATTAAAAATGAGAATAAATAGAATTATGAACATTGAGATATTAATACTACGTATGGAGACGACACCGCCTACATCACATATGTTCCGCACAACATAGGCCATATGGCTTATCTGCACTCAGTCGCTTTAGCGCGATGGTCGCCTTCGTGTCTTGTTTGTTTTAAAGCAAAAAAACCAAGAAACTCATCAAATATGCCCTCGAGTGTGTTGCGATATTGCACTTATAGGTAATTCAAGTAATGCGGCAAAGTGAAAAGAAATAACTTTTCATCGGTAATTAATTAGATAATCATTTTTTAAACTTGGTTCGAGCAAAATTTTTGGCGGGCGCCATTTTGCGTCATTTGTCATAGACTAAAAAATTAAGAAATGGCATTGGGTATGAAAGATATTTAGACAGTAATATTAGATGACGTAAATTTTTATAGTGGAAAAAAATAATTTTACACATTTAGAAAATATTGTACTGTGGATATTATTTGAAAAAAGGTTAAATCATGAAAGATGAAAATAAATTACCTAAGTCCTAAGTATGTATCAATTTTTTTTGTTACATTGATTGGTTTTAATTGAAAAGTTTTTAATAGATAAGTTTATTAATAATTTATTTATTAGATTAATTATATTTTTGAAGTGAAAACTTCTTTAGCGGCGTTGGGTATGAAATCTTAAACTCGCGTCAGGACACGTGGCCTGATCGAAAAAGCGTAAGACGGATTTTTTTTTTTTAGCCCTTATATTCCATGCGTAAGACGGATACCATTCCAAAATATCAAACATAGAACGTTAATAATCAAGTTTTCACTTCTGCCGGCACTCCCGGAGTGCAACCCGTCTTTTTTTTTACATTGATTGTTCTTAATTGATAAGTAATAGGCAAAATATTTACAAAGTTTCGCCTCTATAGCGGTGAGTCGATGACATCGCTTAATCTATGACTCACAAGCCGCCCCGCGCCGCGTCCGCCGCGCTTGCAGCACAGATTTTGTTCGTGGTGTCTCCTCTATACGTAGTAATAATAGCTCAATGATTATGAAAGAAAAAATTTAGCCAAACTAGTGTAAAAATATACTCGTATAACGTTCTTGACCGGCTTGACCACTGATGAAGCATCAGTCATCATGAAATGCAGAGACTAGAGACTATTATATTATGTGCCTGTATAATTTACAAGGTGAACTTTGTTGTGTTGATAAACCAGACTTTGACCAGTTTCCACTATATGGAAACTTATTGATGCAAAATAAATTTAGAATCTAGAACACCCGTCAAAAAAAAATAATTCTGTCAGAAAGTCTAATGTCAATGTTTTAGAAACAAATTTTTTTCTTCATTAAAAAGCGATTCCTTCGTTACAGATACCAGGTAAAATTAATTATCAAACCCAGAAAACAGTGCCTCATTTACGAAATTAGGTACATTTTACCACAGATTTTACTAACATTTTTGTCAGTAAACCGGTCAACGTAAAACTAATCCAAAAATACTGCTACAAACTGTATCCACGAGCAAAGCGTATGTTACGTTCATTTACACGCTATTCCAACCAGAACGAATTTTCTGGATGAATATATCGAGTTTCCAGTTAGAGCGGCAAATCGAATCCTCTTGCAATTACTTGCGAATGCTTTTGAAGCGACACAACACTCGCTCGGATTACAGTGACGCTGTTATGTTGCACTGTTGTAATGTGTATAATCTAAATATGTTTTATTCGTATTGTAAATTAATTATTTGATATTCAATATATTACAGGGTAGCCGTCGGCCCCGGCTTTGCCTGTAGTACATACTGTATAGCGTTTAGCATTCAGGGATCACATACTTCATTTCCGAGCATGAAATAATTTATGAAATCGGTAAAATAGTTCTAGAGCTTAGCGTGTTCAAAAACACAAACAAAAAACCTTTCGGTTTTATTTCATTATTAGAGATTTGAATAAATACGAGCAGAATATTGCAAACAAACATACAGTATTACCTATGTATGCTTTGATACAATTAGCAAGCGCACTCAATCAATATCACAGTCCGATGAGTCGGAAGATCTGACGAAAAGACACACAGCTCTCATAAACACACGTTTATATAAATAAATATTTGTAAAATAACATGTTATGACAATTTAATGTCCACACGAATTGGATAAATGTTGAAAATGAACAAGCAATTAGCAATTACTTTCATTTTATTAAATTAATTAGGTCATTATAGAAGAAAGAAACATTATTTCTTATGCATCGAATCAACACAGGTGTTGTTTTAAAAATGATTAAACGTAGTTTTTTTATTTAATTCATAAGATAGTATTTCGCTTATGAAAGCAAAAGACAATTGTTGAAATTGATATTTTTGGTTAAGGCATTCAAATGCTTTATAAATATAAATTTATAAAGAATAGAAAAAATTCGATCACGAGGCGGGACTCGAACCCGCATCCTTTCGCGCCATTCCGGGGCGGATGCCTGACCAACTCAGCCACTCGTGACCCGCCAGAGCAATCGAATTTATTCTATTCTTTCAGTTTTTATGTGTCAAAGGGACACACCGCGCGCCATCTATTGAGGTGATAAACAACCATCTCAACCAACACGAAACACTTTACAGTGAATACAATATTGTAACGATGGAACACGACCTTTTTTGTTGAAATTGATATTTTTGGTTAAGGCATTCAAATGCTTTATAAATATAAATTTATAAACAAAAAAAACAATTGTATAAAAAATAGTTTGTTTGTTTCTACAGCTAATCTCCGAGACCGAATGTTATAAGATTTCTATCCATGTGTTTATTTTATTAAAATCCGCCATTATTAAAGTAAAATAGAGTTCCAAGTTTATATTTATTTTCATACGAGCTAAAGCAAACATTATATCAAGGTATTAGATGATAAGTCATAGTTTAATAAATTGTATCCATCCATCTTTGTTATAAATATAAAGTATATTACTCCCAGTCATTGCTTTATTAAAAGTTCTGCTCACTAGAAATATTGAATTACGTAGATATTTTTTCATGTTTCACAATATTTACTCTACACAGCTCACTTACCACAGTCGAATGATAAAAAACTGCATGTATAGAAATCCCAGAAATATCTGCTGATGAATGAAAAATTGGCTAATTCGTTTTGGTGTTTGCTTGATGCATAGTGCAAACTATATTAATATCTATAATTATAGGACTTGAACATTTCTAGTTTCCGCAGATCTTGTCAGATGTAATGAAAAGAGCTGGCTCTGCCTAGATTATCTTCTAGATCGTTACCTATGTGTATAAACTACTTATCTCTAGAAAAACACCAATAGTCGTATAGGAGCTACCAACGTTGACAAGAGAGAATTTTAGTATAGTTGGTTCTTTGATATACTGTTCCTCTTGCTATTTCGGTTAGAGTCCGGGCTGTCTGGCTGGTCGCAGTGGTTGCGTTTTTTAGTGCGCATCTTATCTGCACAGGATAATTTCCTTAATTTTAAGTCATTTTTTAACGCGTAATTTTTAATATTTTGCCTTTAGATAGATCCATCAGACATAATTTTTTTATTGCAAGACGTTTTCTTCGTTGTTAAATAGGTGCCAGACGCAATTTTTTATTTCGTTTTTATAAAAAATTCAAATTATTTTAGAATGTCTGTAAATTTCATATTATGTTCTTCAAACATAATATAATCTAAAATTAATTAGCCAGACGCTAATTCGATTGTTAAGTATTAAATAATGTGTATATATAAAAAAAGTAATGAAGCATGCAGCTCATCAGCTAGTGTATTTTAATTATGCGACAGGAAATAATTGCAAGAATACAATATTATTTACACTTGTTCTTATAAATAAAAGCTAAAATGAAAAAAAACATAAAAGTGAAAAATAAATTAAAGTTACCATACATTGAAAAGAATGGAATAAAAACTATATCAATGAAGGTTAAACAATTACATTGTTAAATTTAAAAAGCCATCTTCATAATCATCAACATCATCATCTTCCCTCACACTGTCAGAATTATTTATGTTATCGTCTAAGGAATTGTTATTGTTTTCCAATATTCCATCATCTGTAAACAACTAGAAAATTAGTTTCAATATTGATGTACACACATACACACACACAACACACACACACCACACCACACACGACACACACACGTGAACACACACACACTCGCATGTTTAAGTTTGTATTGAATTTAACTAAAGTAGTTAGCATGAATTTATATAGGTATACTAGCGGTCCGCCCCGGCTTCGCCCGTGGTACCTACATGTTTAAACTATCAAACTATCTCTCAAGTTGGATCGAACTGCACATGGTGTGCGAATTTTATTATAATCGGTTAAGTGGTTTAGGAGTCCATTGAGGACAATCATTATGACACGAGATTTATGTATATATATTAAGAATTAAGATAATATTGTTATCATCATCACTACATAGTATAAAACAAAGTCGCTTTCACTGTCCCTATGTCCCTATGTCTCCTTAAATCTTTGAAACTACGCAACAGATTTTGATACGGTTTTTTTTAATAGATAGAGTGATTCAAGAGGGAGGTTTATATGTATAATAACATCCATTAAATAGTGGAGAAGTACTGTTATTTTGAGGTTTCTAATGTGATGTCGTAAATAATTACATTTTTTCCACTTACAGTGCAAACGCAGGCAGACCGCTGAACCCTACGAGTTTTATCAAAATAATGTACTAACTATAGTACACATTGAAAAGGTCTACAGAAAAGTTCGTGATGGTATATGTCTATCTCTTATGGATAACCCACAATAACTTTTTTTTGTCATTTACTTTTTACGACAAATAATGGCTAATTTTCGAAGCGATTTTAACCAATACAGCATTAATCCTTAACCAATTAAAGACCTTGAATACATTGTTCATTTAATATAGATCTATATGGCCCTTTACACCGTATGATTTAAGTGAATATTTTCGAAGATATTACAGATTTAAAAATTGCGGGACGTAGCGTTTGCGGCGGTACCGGCCGGCCGCCCGGCTATATATTTTATACCCGTGCGAAGCCGGAGCGGGCCGCTATGTTTTTACTTTTTATATACAACGTTCACAGTTTTTCTGTAGTGTATTTAGTATCAGCATTGCACCCGTGCGAAGCCAGGGCCGGGCGGGTCGCTAGTTAAGTAATAAAAAAAATTGTTTTGTATAGAAGATTGTTGATGTACCTACCCTAATAGTTTATTTTTTAGCCTAAGGAATAAAATGTACCAATGGAAGGTACTTGTTCCCACAACACAGGGAATCCTAGAGTAGGAACAATTCAATTTCTATGCATCTTATATTTTCGAAAAAAAAAGTTATTTTTTATTGTTATTTAATTTTCGCGGCCGACCCTTTCTATCTCTCTTGCACTTTAAACTATCTCTCCATATACACAATCATCAAATTGTTATACTTACCTACTTTCACTACGTTTTTATTTGTACATATTTAATACTTAACAATCGAATTAGCGTCTGGCTAATTAATTTTAGATTATATTATGTTTGAAGAACATAATATGAAATTTACAGACATTCTAAAATAATTTGAATTTTTTATAAAAACGAAATAAAAAATTGCGTCTGGCACCTATTTAACAACGAAAAAAACGTCTTGCAATAAAAAAATTATGTCTGATGGATCTATCTAAAGGCAAAATATTAAAAATTACGCGTTAAAAAATGACTTAAAATTAAGGAAATTATCCTGTGCAGATAAGATGCGCACTAAAAAACGCAACCACTGCGACCAGCCAGACAGCCCGGACTCTAACCGAAATAGCAAGAGGAACAGTATATCAAAAAACCAACTATACTAAAATGACTTTTTTTTAAACGTTAATAGCTCCCGTACCATAGTATAATGTCATTACCTTAGAGTATATATTACAGTAGTATAGAGCGAGTGTATTGCACAAATTGCTTTGTGCACATCGTAGGCAGATGAGCTATAGATACTATATAGATGTGTGTGTGACAAATAGGGATGGGTAGGTATCAATTGCGTGTTGAACTATCGATAAGTTATGTAAATAAATATGTATCATAAGTAAATTTTATGTTCAATAAGTTATTAAAGGAAAAATATATGAATAAAGTATAAATATGTACAGTATTCCAAAAGTAATAATGCGCATTGAAATCTTCGTCGCTGTTCGGCAACTGTCATATTCCCGGAGCGTCCGAAGATGATATCTATAAAGAGTGGTTAAATGCATTTTCTTTATGCATAATTTAGTCAAATTATGTTTTGTGCTAAAATAAATTAATATGTATTTGTAAGTAACGATTTTGTTTCGATAATTCCTTGTAAGTAAATAGCGAGTATAATAAACCCACGATTGCTAATATATCTTTGTTGGATTGATTTACTTGGAAAATTTTATAGTTCTTTTAAAGTGTCTTACTGAACCTGGTGTAATGATGGAAGAAAAGAAGGTTAAAATAACACAAAATTTATCACTACATAGTATAAAACAAAGTCGCTTTCACTGTCCCTATTTCCCTATGTCCCTTTGTATGCTTAAATCTTTAAAACTACGCAACGGATTTTGATGCGGTTTTTTTAATAGATAGAGTGATTCAAGAGGAAGGTTTTAGTATATAATTTATTAGGTTTTAGACAAAGCGGGCGAAGCCGCGGGTGGCAAGCTAGTATTGTATAAAATATGGTTTTCAAACACAGGTTTATATTTAAACCATATATCTAATCATTAAAATCAGTACTGATCATTCTTCAATATTATGACAATTATAAAAAAAATAAAAATAAAAACAATCAAAATCAGGGATTATCTTTATTTCTGACATTTTAGATACATCGGAACTTTCATTATGCTCTTCTTCATTTTCACTTTCCCTACTGCCATCACCTGTGTAAATCATTTCATCGATTAATTTAATTCACCTTTAAAAACAAAACCAAGAAGGGTATGTAATAGCAGCTCTATATAATTCCACACAGAGAGAACACGTGCAGTCACCACAAATATTTAAAGACGACTGACGGATTTTTGAGTTTTTTGACTGACAGGCTACCGCCCGATTTGTTTTTGATTGTGTATGACCGTGAATTGACTTCTATTTCTTTTGAACAAGGTGTAAAATGCAAGTGCGTTGCTTAGGGTTCTTACGATTCAATGATTCGAGTGTCTTCGGAAATACGACAATTAGCGAAGATTTGCATGCGCATTATTAAGTTTGGAGTACTGTATAACAATCGACTTACCGATGAAATGTGATACTGGATTTAAATTTTGTGTATTTTCTAGTATCGTTTTTGCAAGATATAACTGCACATTTCACCATGTTTATTCCTAGATATGAATAAAAATAAAGAGCAACGCACTTCGTCAGCACTCAACCACGACTACGAGCGCGCGCGGCGGGAACGTCGTGTTGTTCCCACCTGTGCCTACTGTTCCCACTTGGTTGTTCGCGCTCTATAGATACTATCTATACTCTAAGGTCATTACTGTTAACACCTCTTACATCTGTAATGTGACATTACCAACACAACGATCATGTGGCGCTCACAATATCGTTGCATTATCTGTGTAAACTGACAGCTAGTATATTATCTGTGCTGACAGTGACCTTGACGCATTGTGGCGCAGCAGCCGTGACGATAGATCGCTTTGTTTTATATTCCATAGCGGCATTGAGCCATTTTAAATAACGACTTTTATGGTGTAGGAGATGGATATGTAAATTACTTGTACTCGGCACGCGTATTTTACAGTTGAATTCCGGTTTTTTCCAGTTTCAAACGTAACATCCTGTTTACTACAACTTTGCTAAAAATACTGGCCAAATATTATAATGATTCAGGTGCAAAAACTCTTAAAACTATCGCATTTATTGATAGTAGTAGCCAAGAAGCTTATATCTAATACACTGGAGATTGCACTATGAACGTTGACTTGTCACGGGAAGGTATGACCTTGAATGACGCCTGGTTGTTCCTTCATCCCTTTCACACCAACTTGCCAAGTTAGGTGTGAAAGGGACAAAAAACAACCAGGCGTCATTCAAGGTCATACCTTCCCGTGACAAGTCAACGTTCATAGTGCAATCTCCAGTGTATTAGATATAAGCTTCTTGGTAGTAGCTAATATGTATAATAATAGAAAATCAGGATAGATCATAAGGAGATAAAAAAATGTGTCTGAATATTAAATTCGTGACAAAAAGCTTTTAGCCGCACAATCTGTTTTCCATTTGTGATTTGTAAATGAATTGGTGAACAAGAGTGAAATGTTATGTCACCAAAAATCAACGTAGCATTTTCCTAAAATTTTATTTGCAGGATTACAAAACTAGATTAATGTATCATAATAAGCTTTTTTTCAGATGCGACGCAAATTTTATAAACCTAAATGTTCGAATGGTGTAAGCGGCTCATTCGTCATATTGTTCGCTAAATTTGAGCTGAATTATTATAGTATTCCAATAGATAATGGGCTGCAATTACATATTATACTCGTATAGTCTTTCAGGATTAGGGTTTTATCCGGTATCTAAGTCAGCGTAAAATTAAACGTCATCTTACAGTTCAAATTTAACTACATACCTACCTATGCAACAAATGTATCGCAGTTATAATTCAAAACATTGTTGATGTTGCGGCTAACCACAACGCTACATGTAACCATCATGTTCATAATATCTTCCCGTGTGAGTTTTCATGAACAATTCATACCGAAGCTGTTTCAATATACGAAAAACCATCTGTCTGGCGGAGCACATTTGACCCATATTCCTCTTACAGAGTAGACAAAAGTATTTTTTAAAATTTAGCTTCAACTACAAACTGTAGATGCATGCTTCATGTACTAGTATTACTAGCTGTGCCCCCCGGTTTTACCCACATTGCTCCTATTGGTCTTAGTATGATGATATATAGACTTCCTCGATAAATGGACTACTTAACTAATTAATTATATTTTTAATAATTTTTCAAATCCGACCTGTGGTTCCTGAGATTAACACGTTAAAGCAAACAAACAAACTTTACAGCTTTATAATATTAATATAGATATTATCTGTGCTACATGATACATTGCGTGCTAAACGAATGTATGAAACAATATTAGATAGAGCATATTTTTAGATTCAATCTATTAAAACTATATACTTTAATGATGTTATGGATTCCTAAACGTTCTAACAAGGTCAAGGACGCTTTTACATTAAATTAACGTAATCTGGGTAACAAAACCATGTAAAAAATTATAGATAGAGTTGCTTTTTACCTCACGCAATATCGAAATCTATATTTATGGTCAACGAATGGCAAATCTTTCTGTGTTTATAACTTCTTGCAAATATGTCCTTCTGTTTCAAAGAAAAGGAATCATATATATTTGAAAATTTACAATCGTGTTAAAGTATATTTTTATCTTATCTGAGAAGAAGAAATACGAAACATTCTTGCTCACTCCGTTTTCAGTTTTCACGTCTTATATTTTACCTGACGATTTAAAAGCGCTTACAAAAGAAGTGTGATGAATAAAGTAAGCGTTTTATTTAAGTTTAATAAATATATAATTAACTAGCTAAATAATAACCTACTTCAGAAAATAGAGCAAAACCGAATATGTAAAATTTGCTCGTAAATATTATTTTTTTATATAAGTATATTTGTTATAATTAGAAACTCAATATAATGCGAATTATAATAAATAATAAAAAGAACCGTATATTAATATATTACTATGCAAAAATAAAATAAACATAAACAAACATTGTTCGTATTATTTTACTTAATGCTTTATAATAGCGGAGATATCTACGTATAACAGTTAAATGCGAAAATTAATTAGTTATTTTAATAACTATACTTTATTTAGTAAAACTGTGTTATTTGGGCTGGGTTAAACCACGTTAAACACTCCGTTTCCATGGAGATGCCCCAAAACAACAGTAAAAGAGAAATTTTCGTAAATGACTTTGATACAATCTTGAATATTTCAACAATAAATATGAATTCAAATAGTTTATTGGAGCTACCGCTTATTATCACTATTTAAATTATGTATTACAATCACAGGGAAATAATTTTAATTATTAAAATAAATTAAGTCAATAAAAAATTACAATAATAAGATATCTACAGACGTAGTATCAGGAAATTTTGAAAATGGTTAAATGCATGTATAATAATAATGATGTCAATATATTTGAAAAAATATTTTATACCTAAAAGGAGAATGGCGAAACTGGGCCTAACTGTTACAGAAATCATAATATATTTAAAATGCATTATGTTAATTTTAATAATTATTTGTAAACTATTGACTTCTGATTCTATGGGAAAACAAATCTTTGAAAAAAAAGATAATTCGTTCACTACCGGTCTTATCAAGCAGAGATGTCAGTGTTGTCAGGAGTAAAATAGTCAAATATAAAGATTAATAGGAATGAATTTTTATTGAATTCAAATGCTATAAAAATCAGAAGCAAAACTTAACTTTTTTTAACACACATCTTAATTTATTTAGGTCATTCTATAAAATAAAATCATATTTTCCTTAATCAATAATAATAATAACATTTTTATTTAGGTAGCTGGCAATTGTAAATGTCAAATTATTAATTATAATTGTGTCAGTGATGAGTGATTTGTTATGTTTGTTGCTATGGTTTGTTGTTTGACTTTTGAGTGAAGTTTTAGTAACGTTATATTCAAAATTGCCTTAATCGTCTATTTTTACTCTAAAGATATTATTTGAATTGATTAGTCTTATTATGAAAGCGAATCCTGATTCATCCATTTATAAAGATATAAGAAATGTACCTACCTAGTGATTGTTGATGTTTTGGTAAGTTAAAATGTGTGTTGAATAATATGTGTTGGATCCAATATTTCTATTACCTGACTGTTCTACTGTTATACTATTATTAGCTAGACAATGTAGATAGAAAATAAACTTACCTGGACCTATAAAAAGGCAATGCTATTCATTTAATTCAAGCAAACTAACTTTTATTTTTGTTACTTTACACCCCAATATCTCTGCTATCCCATAGAACAGATCTATAATTATTATATTCATAGAATCTGTATATTTTTATCTATTTAATCCTCCATAAATCATCAGTGTAACGATCAGGCCCAGAGTCCTATGGGAGTTTGCCATTCTCCTTTATAATAAAAACGACTCTATAATATTTGGTATGAAAATAATCCTCTTAATAATTAACTCTATTCAAATAATTATCAATAAAAAACTTACCAAAATATATGGCCCAAAAAACTTTCATACAAAAGAGTTGTAGGGCGGGCGGGCGGATAGCTCGGCGACCTCGCGGCAACTGAAGCTCTCGCAGGCTTTCACGGGCTTTAATACAAACTTGCATGAAAGGACGGGGTTAAAGAAACGTTCTATGAAGGCCTTATGAATGAACTTTTTTCAGTATTACTCATATTTTGAAAACCGCATAGAGCTAATTAGAACAGTATGAGGCAATTCATAGCTTTTATTAAAAGTAAAGTTACTTGGTAAGGCTTTAGAATTAACTATATCAGTAAATTTATTCTAAAGAATTTGTTGGTTAATTCATGTTTATAATATAAAAAGAAAAATAGAGCTGTGTGCAGTTTTTTCATTCAACCATAGTAGTACCTCTAGTTATTCTCTTTGGTTTTATACAATTTTAATCTAGCCTATTCTTTTACGTAGTCACAAAGACAGTTTCACATTCTCTGAATCGAAGTTGAATTGTTCAAATGGAAGGCTAGTAAGAAAGGCACTGGGTTTCATCATTGCAGGCATTGTGCATACATTTATACAAAGCGATATTATATTTCATTTAATAATATGTATTTCTTAGCTTCAATAGAAACTGAACTTTATCATCCATTTCCAACAAACATAAATAAAATTCGATTAGAAATGAAAACCTTTCATCGGATTTTTATCGCGTCTACAACTTATTTCGGTCTCTAAATATATATTGATGTTTCAGTCGGAAGTATTGAATTTACATAGTAGGAATAATAAACGTTATATATTGAGATATCGAATACAATGTTTGTAGCCAAGATTTAGCGGCCATAAACGCATTTATAGCGATCTTGAAATGTGTAAAATAAATAGATCCGTCTGCAAATGTATTGAAATATGTTTATTTGCATATTCGTTACGGATTCTAGGAATATTGAGTTATATGCCACAATTTGACTTTCTTTTGTGCATTTTTCTTTATGTAAAAGAAGTAAGATTAACATACATAGTACATACTAATACGATATCACACAATATGTGAACTATTTTTAATATTGGAAAACCATTCGATTTTTATTTCAATACTAGCTTCCGCCCGCGACTCCGTCCGCGCGGATGTCGGTCTTCGCGTGGATGGTTTATTTCTCCATTTTGAGTAACTCTGACAATGACATCTTATAAATATCTATTGATCGGAAAAGTCTTAGAAATGACATCAAATCCAGTAATCAAAAAGGTCCGCTGAAAAGCACGGTTTAAAATTACACGCATACAATATTAATTCCAATAAGAACGACCGCTCGCCACACTGGACACGTCCACTCGCATCAAAATTCATAAATTATATGCATCGCGCGGCGCGAAACGCCGTCCTTATAAAGGAGACGGGGAGGCGTGGCGTCGTGCGGCCCGCGTGTGCCGCAAACAGTTCAAGCCAAATCCGACTTTCGGCGCTACAGGTTACGGCGCTGAATCCACTGCGGGTAACGCAACGTGTATTCGCGGTTCTACAGAACAACGTCTATGGATAAAACTGAAAAATTAAGATTTATTTTTTTTTCTACGTATTTTTCCAGGATAAAAAGTATCCTATTTTATGCCCAGGATAATAAGGTATAATTATACCAAGTTTCATCGAAATCGAACCGTTAGTTTTCACGTGATGCCTGAATATACAGACAGACAGACAGACAGACAGACAAAAATTTTTTTAATCACATATTTGGATTTGGTATCGATCCAGTAACACCCCCTGCTATTTATTTTTTCAATATTTTCAATGTACAGAATTGACCCTTCTACAGATTTATTATATGTATAGATGACACTACATGTTAAATTTTGTAACAATAAATTTTAGAATATATTTGTTATTTCTTACTGTATTTTTAATTTGGAAAATTCACAGGAAAATGCTTTAGCGTGAAGTTCTGTTTGTGTTCGATTCTGGTGATTTAACAATGTGTTTTATATTCTGAGAAATGTAAATACGGAGAATCACATGTACAAAAAAAAACATGAAAAAGACAAAAAATTGTTTGAAGTACTCGGTTGTAGGTAAATTCTTAATTTTATCTATAAAAGCACAAATCAAATATATATGAAAAATACTATTATATTCCACAAAGTTTTAACAATAAAGTTGAAACTTACGAGTCAGCAATTTGGTCTTGGCCGGTCAAAGCTCGAAAATAAGACATAATGGCCGAAACTTTTAAAAGCTAAGGTGAAATCGAATCCAATTAGTTGGGAAGCTTTGTTGGAAAAATTCTTCTCGGTGTTATTTTATTGACTTGGTATAGGTGTATGTTATATTTTCTTATATTTAACTACCAAATAATAATAAAAAACTATGTACGTTTTTTTTTATTATTTGGTATTTTTTAGTAAAAAAATATGTACAGTATTGATATAAAACATATTCTTTGACATGAGTTCGTATTGTTTGTAGAACGTAATTTAAAAAATTATATACAAATGGTGAAATTAATTAATTTAATATAATTATTAAATATCGTGTTCTCTTATCATTTGTATAAAATTTGCGTAGACACAGCATTAAAATTCATTACGATAACACGCTGAATAAACTCGACTAAATATATCCAATCCGTGAAGATCTTATTAAAGTTACAATCGCCCTTCATCGCAACATATACGCAGCAGAGACCAAAGAATCCTTGGAAGGTCGAGTGTCCTCGAAGCAAAGTTTCATCAACTTCGGCACCGCCCATGGGCCATGACCCACATTTTAATGGCGCCTTTATGACTTTTCCGAACATTTTAGGGTTAGTTTTGCTTTAATGAAGCTTAGATTTTCAGTGACCTCTATTTCATTGTTATTAGTTGGCAGGCAGATTTAGTGGTTTCTAATATACATTGCTAATTATATAAATGTAATAAAATAAGATGGCGGATTTAACAATTTATTTCCGCAATTAACCATTACATCAGATTCTGTTAGATGCTTTCAGAAACGAATAACGATGTATATTTGAAGCATTATTCACCAGATGATAATAACAAAAGTGTTGGTCATACCTCTTGCCGTTATACTTATCCGTAAACAAATCAATTAGTTAACTAATGGGACATGTAAAACAACAGGGAAAAGGTGAGAAGGAAAAACACATTAAAAAAATAGTTATGTTCAGGAAAATCTGACATTTTCTTTACTTAATACATAAAAGTTTTAAAAATTGCCGTTAAGAACATGAGTAAATAATGTAAATACATATTGACTTATTCAACGACTACAGTTACTTAAAAACCCATTTGCTGCCGTTGAGCAAATTTCCTTTATTTACGTAAGCAAATACTTATGATGCACGTCATAAGTACATGCAACGTTACAATTTTTCAATTTGATATAAAAATTTTCTTATTAAAACAATTTTGGGATTATTACCAACTGGAAATAGTAAAAATTCTCTAAATATGCATCCTGGCCTAACAAAACAGAAAATATAAAACTTCGCCTACTTTCTCACCTCTAAATCTTGAAAACTATTTCTTACCTGCTTCTAATTTCCTCATATGTTTTCCTTACCAACATACGATACATTAAAACTACGAGACTGTACTGCATTACCTTATACAAACACCATTTCCAGTAAGAGTTAATTAAAAGCATCAAAGGTGATTGCTTACGGCACGTGTAGGAACTGCTAAATGGTAACGTATTCGGTTACCCGCAAGCCACAACCCGCCTTGACATTCAATAGCCAGGAGACTCTTTACGCACTGTTGTTTTGTACAGATTGTATCAGTTGCTTTGGTGCAGGTATTGGAGCATCTTCACTATTAAATCTCAATGTTTACAAAAGGTAGTGAATAAAGGTTATAAAGTGAAGGTGAATGTCCCCCGACATTCACCATTCCATCCACCATCAAATGTCCCCACATTTTCTGAAAATAATGAAGTGATTTTATTAATCAAGTTTAAATTTGTTGTTCAGATGTTACACGAAGAATGCAGCGAGCTGAAGTTATTTATTCTGCTGAAGTTAGTTATTTTATCCTACTATAATTTAGAATAGTTGTAAGAACGTACAGTACTCCAAACTTAATAATGCGCATGCAAATCTTCGCTAATTGTCGTATTTCCGAAGACACTCGAATCATTGAATCGTAAGAACCCTAACAACGCACTTGCATTTTACACCTTGTTCAAAAGAAATAGAAGTCAATTCACGGTCATACACAATCAAAAACAAATCGGGCGGTAGGTGACGGTAGCCTGTCAGTCAAAAAACTCAAAAATCCGTCAGTCGTCTTTAAATATTGGTGGTGACTGCACGTGTTCTCTCTGTGTGGAATTATATAGAGCTGCTATTACATACCCTTCTTGGTTTTGTTTATAAAGATGAATTAAATTAATCGATGAAATGATTTACACAGGTGATGGCAGTAGGGAAAGTGAAAATGAAGAAGAGCATAATGAAAGTTCCGATGTATCTAAAATGTCAGAAATAAAGATAATCCCTGATTTTGATTGTTTTTATTTTTATTTTTTTATAATTGTCATAATATTGAAGAATGATCAGTACTGATTTTAATGATTAGATATATGGTTTAAATATAAACCTGTGTTTGAAAACCATATTTTATACAATACTAGCTTGCCACCCGCGGCTTCGCCCGCTTTGTCTAAAACCTAATAAATTATATACTAAAACCTTCCTCTTGAATCACTCTATCTATTAAAAAAACCGCATCAAAATCCGTTGCGTAGTTTTAAAGATTTAAGCATACAAAGGGACATAGGGAAATAGGGACAGTGAAAGCGACTTTGTTTTATACTATGTAGTGATAAATTTTGTGTTATTTTAACCTTCTTTTCTTCCATCATTACACCAGCTTCAGTAAGACACTTTAAAAGAACTATAAAATTTTCCAAGTAAATCAATCCAACAAAGATATATTAGCAATCGTGGGTTTATTATACTCGCTATTTACTTACAAGGAATTATCGAAACAAAATCGTTACTTACAAATACATATTAATTTATTTTAGCACAAAACATAATTTGACTAAATTATGCATAAAGAAAATGCATTTAACCACTCTTTATAGATATCATCTTCGGACGCTCCGGGAATATGACAGTTGCCGAACAGCGACGAAGATTTCAATGCACATTATTACTTTTGGAATACTGTAGAATATTATTTTAAACAAATAACGATACCAAAGAAATGCACTATGTAATATTTAGTTTATTTGTATTTCAGATGACGTAAGTAATTATTTTCATAATTATCTATAATTTTAACGTGTAGACTGTAGTTTATAGTTATAATAACATTTTTACATTTAAAAAGATTTAATGTAAGGTATAAACACCAAGCTATTTATAATTGTTAACAACACGTGGTTTCACGATGTTTTAGAAATGAGCAGAAATCGTGAGGAGTACAGAATTAGAGGAATTTACTTTGTTGATAATTTCTGCATAATTACTCTTTAATGGTTAATCGTGATAACAGTTATATACCTAAGACGATGTAAATTTAAATGACGAAATTAATAAGTTGTTATTTACCCATTTGGTTCTTACGACCATAACCAATTATTTATATTTCTTGTGTTGGTATCCGTTGTAACGGAAAAAAGGAGCAAACGTAAAAACTTGTATGTGCTATAATAAAACCATTAAATAGCTATGTTATAGGATGTATACGGTGTATAATATAAGAAACGTTTATTAGAAATATAAAATTAGCCTTAATATAGATTTAAGTATGAATCGCTCATTTTTCTAAATATTTGATTAAATGTTTGTTTTTTACTAGTAGGTGTATTTAGAGTAGGAAATACAATTTTATCACACGTGTATTTAAACTTCAAAACGTTTCCCTACATGTCAATATCTAAACTAGTGACGACCTCCCGCAGTGCGTGAAATTCCTGAAATTGATTGACGCAATAGCCCATATGACAGCTGTAAACATTATTGCAGCACTAACGCTCGGAATGTTTCAGATCTCGGCATTTTCCAGCTTTACGACTGAAATGTTTGTACAAGAGCAAAGTCCAGGCGGAAAATATATCTTTAGATATAACTATACGTATAATGAGACAAGATTATACCTATAAAAACTAGGAGAAAAAGGTAACAAAGAGGTAACAATTATGGATACGTTCTCTTTATACTATGTACGTAGTGTGCATTGAAAACCTTTGCAATAAAATCAAGATCAACTTTTCAATTCCGTTCTTGGTGTAGTTTCAGGTCGTTGCATCGTCGTATCCTGGGATCATGACTTCTTCACTTCTTCTTTTAGAGTGGGTTCATTTTAAAAATTTCTAAACTACTTAACAAGTTTATAAAATATCGTTGACTTAATATTTTGGTAACCTACGAACAGTCTTGGTTACATTATCTACTTTATGGTCCGAACGTGTAGCTTATTTAATATTTGTAAGAGCTAAGCAAGCACAGAGAGAACAAACCAAAATAAATATCGATGTGCACTACATAAATGAAGAATATTACCCTGGAAGTTAGCCTTTTAAATCCGCTACAAGGATTTCCTGACCAATTATATTGACAAACCGCTCCAGAGTGCCACAAATTACATAACATACAGTATTATATAAACATATAACATTACACAAGTATTAGTGAGTTATGATGCATCGACAGTTGCCGAGTCAGCTAACGGGAAGTGGTAGCGGAAGCTATTTGCGCACACGCAACGCGCCGAGATGACGGCTTCTTTGAACTTTACATGTCATATTATCATGACCGACCGCTTCTATAGGGTAATATCAGTAGCAAATATCTATATCTAATATCTAAAACGTATATCTTGTAGTTATACATTCAGTTGGATGTATCTACTATTCTAAATATGTCTATATTAATACGTATCACAGATCATATAGGTCACAAATTAAATTATAAAGCTGAAGAGTTTCGGGAACTATTGGTTCGTTTAAAAAATATTTGTTGGCAAAGTCCACTTTTCACTTCAATAATATTCCTTTTGAGAACAGAAATTGCGTGGGTCTATCTAGGAGCTGCTTTATACAACACGAGACACAGGCAAAATGGATTTATTTTTCCTAAATATTCTAATATTTTCATAGATTCATTGTTTCCGACACGTGCATCAATTTTTCTCATAACATCTGTGGTTAATTAACAAATAAATATAATGAAGTCACATGTTCAGGTTGTCGTAATGCAGCTAATTAGTACAAATAATAACCGTATCTACGTCATTCATTATTATTACGATTAAATACGGCCAAAATCAAACAATGGAATATTTGAATATTAATCAGCATTATTTATAAAAACTTGATGGTAATCCTACGTAAAACAACAATTAATTATTTTATCGCAAAAACTCGTCGCCGTTAAGAGCGCTTATTCAATTTAACGCAAGTCAAAATCTACGCGATCTATCGTAGCTTGCGCTATCCTTTTACTATGAACAGCAAAGGAGTCAAGGAGAGCGCCCAGCAACATGTCCTCTCTCTGGAAAGGCTCGCTGCCGACTGATTTGAATCGGGCACTTCAATCGGGTCGCGCGCAGTGTTTTATAGTACTTTTAAAAAAATTGTTGAAAAATAATAAAGATACCTTAGTTGATTTTTTAAATTTTATCTTATAAAGAAGACATTCTTTTATTGCAATATGTATAAATTATATTCAATTAAGTCAAATATCTTGGTGAAAATAATCATTTTGTCGACTATAATTTCTAAAAAAATTCACATTGTTCTAGATTTTAATTTCGTAAGTTAGGAGTCCGAAATAAAAAAATTTTTTAACTAACTATTTTAATAAGGATTTTTGCAGTTAGGTAAAAAAAATTGTTTGTTAGATCTGTCAGCAATTTCAGATATTTTTAGCTTCGAAATTGACACTAAAAGTGAAATCAAGTGATCATCGGCTCAGTTATCTTGATGGTATTCACAATTATTGTATTAATTGGAAAAAACTCTTCACTATAACATCATAGACAATAACATTTTCTAAAATTATTAGTAATTCATATGTTTGTAAGATAAGTGGTTGATGGACAATCTGGTTTGAAAAATCACATATTTGAGCCAAACAGCGCACGGACCGCGTGCACGGTCTTAAACCGAAAAATAATAGGTAACTTTTTGTTGTTACTAAGTAGGTAGTAAGTACATAAATAGTTAGGTACTATTTGATACTATGCTATTTGGTTGGTGTGACAATTCTAACAATATCATACATGTAAATAATATTATGTTTAGTGATAACAAAATGCATGAACAATTCACAATTTATAATTAAAAATAAAAGTGTAAAATTGTGAGTCAACTTTATTAAAGGAAACAATTTTATGCTGGGATTAGAGAAAAACAAGGAAAAGAAAAAACTCATCCCTAATATTATGAGGGGAGTCCAGTAGGGAGGAAATATCAGTGTTATGCGATATTTTGTTTTACCAACATTTTAAATTTTTAACATCTCACTCTTATCTCTATACTAAGATTTTTTTTCATGATCTAGGAAAATGTATCTACTTATAAATATACCATCACTACGTATATAACTTACATGCAATAAGTTAAAAAAATCAAAAAGGATTTGCCGAAACCCGGGATTGAACCGGGGACCTTTAGATCTTCAGTCTAACGCTCTCCCAACTGAGCTATTTCGGCGATGACAAAGGCACTTAAATACCACAAAACAATATCATATAATTTTAATAAAATAAAATAAAAATTAAATGATGATAAGAATTTAATTTTATACTTATTAAAATCTAATATTTTATTTTGTATAGGTACCTAACTACTATTAAGTTTATCGGCACTGTATTTGGAGATTATGTATTAAAATTTGTTTGCTAAATGTATTTTGCGTTAACATAATATTATGTAGAGATAAGATAAGAACGCTAGGTAAATGGATAAATATAAACATTTTTGGTTACAGCAATATTGTTTTTTAGTGCAAAATAAATACATTCTGTTGAATACTGTAGTTTTTTCTAAATTCACAACTTGTCATCACTGTATGATAATAAGTTTTATACCTACCTATAATAAGACCTATAATGATGTTTTTTTATAGCAAATAAGAGCCAACGGCGAACGCATTTTCATATTTTTTGGCAAAAACGTCAACCATCAAAATCAATTAAACTAAACTCGTGTCCAACGTTCATACCATTTACCAACACTTCACAACTATTCAAAAAAATCATAATTCCAAGCATTTGTAAATCAAAACCCGACGATCGTAAAAACAAAGCATTTATATAATATACAAAACCATTAGTTATATACAAAATATAATGATTGACTGGGATTACCCTAACTTCAATTACCTACAGTTTTTGCTCACCATCACAACCATGATTGATGACATTCAATTTACATACCACTTACCAAAAGTCAGTGTTTGATTGGATAAGATTTTTCAAGTGGATTGAGTAATTAACAGACGTGATAATCAATATTCGAGTGTTTTCAATATGTGCGTGCTATTGTTAAATATAGAAGAAGAGCGTCATGAGCGAACAAATATTTTGAAACTATTTACATACTTAGTTTTTTTTTTAGAAATTAGAATGCGTCTGCTAAGTTTAATTGCGCTGTTATCATTTTTAGGAGCATAAAGTAAGTAGGTAGGTACTTCATAATTTGTGTATTTAAAAAGGATTTAGGTAATAAGTCAACCCGTTAAAATTCTATGTTATTAAATATATTATTTTAGTTCTTAATTTTTATTGAATTTTAGTTCTAAAATTTGCCATCCTCATCTTAATCAATTAAGTAAACACATTAAAACAACAAAAAAACATCGCAACCAAAACATTAAACGCAATAGAAATATTCTTTGAAACCATCTTTCGTTAATTGCCGCGACATTTGCGTAGTGCGAAAAACTATTTTAGGAAAAAACATAACAAGAATGGCCTTAGCAAGTTCACTGGCACGCAGTTGACAAGAATAGCAAACGGATGCTCACAATTGGCCGTCATCAGCTCTCATCGATTAAGGGACCCTGGTAAATACTTCCTGAGCTCTTTGATTACTTTGCACTAATTGGAGGCAATATGACTCGCAGATCAAGTTCAGGCAAATTGCTGACTTTCCTGAATGTGTAGTATTTGGATGAACCACTCTCTAACAAGAACAATATGGGTTTCTAATTGATTTCAGTAGCTACTTTGAGTTAGAAAATTATTTTATGTAGCCGTAATGATGTTAGAACATCAATATTTTAATACACTTCACATTAAAACATTAGGTTGGAGTGAATGAAATTTGTCTACGTACGTATAATAAATATATATAAATAAATACATGCAGGTAGGTATATATGCTTTAACTAGATATAGGTAGTTTAAAATGTAAATAATTTCTGACAAAGACAAAAGTATTTTTTTACTATCTTATTATAGCAATTTAGTTATTTACGAATTAGAAGAAGAACAAGATGCAAATCTAAAATGAAACGACAATGCACTAATACTCATGTCCTCTATTTAGATGAAACACCTACACTTGAGAATAGCAAAGTCGCAGGATATAGGTAATTGGGGCACTTACTAATCCTAGTGCATCCTTTCCTTGCTATGGCTGTAAAATGCTGCTCATATTTTTCTTGGAAACTTTTTTTACTATGTAAATTATAGTAGGTAGTAGGTAGGTATATGAAAAGCCCCTAGAATACATTCCTAAAGAAAAATTTTGCTTACGTAATAAGTATGATGACACAGTATTACCATCCTACAGTATGGCGACGAATGTACTTGTGCAGAGAAACGGAGGGGAACTGGCGGGGGGTCGGGCGACGCGGGCCGCTTAATGCAATCACGCTGAGTTTGCATTAACTATCGCGAAAGGACGACGCAGTCGTATTTTTTGTGTAATAATTTTAGTATACATAGGTACTTACATATTCTATTATGACGCGCAAAAACTGTTCCGTTTACGGATGTAAATCTACATTGAAATCCCAGAAGGAAACAATATTTCAGAAAGATTGTATTAATTGTATCTGTTGAATTAAAATCAAAGCTATGTATATGTTGTCCTCATTATTTTCTAATCAGATTGTACATCCCAATGCGAATGCATTACTTAGTTAAATGGTATAATATACAATTAAGAACATCCAAAAATAAAGTGTCCACGTAAATAATATTTAGCAGTGCAATATCTGTAATTATATATTTATGAACAAATAATTACATCAGATTTAATAATCGCAATTATTTTGAATGTACATATGAATAAATGATTTCATAATAATATTAATAATCAAAATTGTTTTATTTCCCTTTTGTTGCAACCCTAGCGTATTTTCGTGTGGCAGCGTAAGTACCTACGCTGGCGGCGGCATCGCGCGACATCAAAGGCGATTCCTTACTGTAGGAAATAATATTGTAATAGGTACTGTGATGATGACATAAATTATAAGAACGACCAAGCAAATAGTTTTTCTTATAGAACACTATATTTCGGCTCGTTACACCTAATAACAAATTCTGTGTATTTTTCTATTATATATATATACTAGCGGCCCGCTCCGGCTTCGCACGGGTATAAAATATATAGCCGGGCGGCCGGCCGGTACCGCCGCAAACGCTACGTCCCGCAATTTTTAAATCTGTAATATCTTCGAAAATATTCACTTAAATCATACGGTGTAAAGGGCCATATAGATCTATATTAAATGAACAATGTATTCAAGGTATTTAATTGGTTAAGGATTAATGCTGTATTGGTTAAAATCGCTTCGAAAATTAGCCATTATTTGTCGTAAAAAATAAATGACAAAAAAAAGTTATTGTGGGTTATCCATAAGAGATAGACATATACCATCGCGGACTTTTCTGTAGACCTTTTCAATGTGTATAATACTTAGTACATTATTTTGATAAAACTCGTAGGGTTCAGCCTGCGTTTGCAATGTAAGCGGAAAAAATGTAATTTTTTACGACATCCCATTAGAAACCTCAAAAATAACAGTACTTCTCCACTATTTAATGGATGTTATTATACATAAAAACCTTCCTCTTGAATCACTCTATCTATTAAAAAAAACCGCATCAAAATCCGTTGCGTAGTTTCAAAGATTTAAGCGTACAAAGGGACATAGGGACAGAGAAAGCGACTTTGTTTTATACTATGTAGTGATATATACAATTTAACAAAATATATTGCTTACAAAATAAGGACATAGTTATCCTTTGTTAAATATACAACCTAAAATGTTTTCTTTTATTTGTAACATGTACATCAATTTGTTACAAAAGAAACATTAAAATCGACTGATGTTACAATAAACATGCCAAAATATTGTCGTAATTGCTATTCTCTCTATAAGTACCTAAGTTATGTAAAAACATCTAGATAGGTATTCTGTGAAAGAAGTAAACAAACGACTGCTATCATTCAGAACAAATTGACAATTACCTTGTTACGAATTATTATTCCGTCCACGTAAGTAGAGTACTTCGTGGTACTTCTATGAGACATTCATTTGCTAAAATAAACAGAGAAAGGATCATTAGAAATTCAAAAAGCACACATAGGTATTAAGTTAGAGAATACGCTGTTATATAATCCTATGATAAATCTAGATATAAATAATACAATAATTATTTTGTTAATATTTTCTAATTGCTATTTTCCTATAACCATTCAACCTTTTCAAACGTCACAGTTTCAGTACCGTAAACAGTACAAAACATGGAAGTAATACATACATGATACAAAGTAATAACACTATAGGTAATATTTTAATAGCGACACGCAACACAATAGAAGTCATAAACATTTATATCTATAGTCCTATAGTCAGATCTTAGTGTCGCACCGTCATCACGTCTACACTGTTTGACACTATTGTCACTAAATAACTTTGTAGTAAGTGTGGTGTATAATAGGTGGTTAAATATTTCAAATTGCCTTTCACTTATCACTTTGACTGCTTGTTTTCAGTAGGTAGATACTAGGCACTTTTAAAGTGAAACTTTTATTACATCGTCTCAAACTTTTTGGTCTGTGTAGCGCATGTCGCGTGTATCGCGGCTGCCGAGTAGGTATACCTACTCGGCAGCCGACCGACACGCGACATGCGCTACACAAAGCAGTGTTCGGAACCGTTCGAACAGTTTCACTTTTACCGTGGTTTCATAAAACCACACAACATTTTTTCGACAAGGAACCAAAGGTTCCGCAGTTGTAACGACTAGGTACTGAAAGATGTCTGATGATGATCAACAGTGATTTATTATCGTCTTGTCCATTGACGATTATTGAAACAGAAATATCATCATCTGGCTTATTTACAACATAACAAAAATGGATATCAGGGTCAAATAATATTTGCGTAATAAAATAAACACCATGTAGATATTGAAACCAATAGGTACATAAATTATATAATGTGTACCACAATAGCCAATTCATACGTCGTAGATATTATGTCCATCACAATAACGTCCCTTGTTACAATGCCTCTTGTGATTTTCGGGTACCCAGAGGTCTAAATAATATTACAATCAAGATTACACAATCTAGGTACACCTGTCGCATATTATACAGGATAAAAGCGTGAACAGTAAAACAGTTTAAATTATAAAATTTATAAAATAAACAGCTGAAAAATAAAACATTACCAAAAAATATTTTAAGCACTAAGTAATTATTTTATTTGCGTTTTGTGAACACATTGCACATAAAAATGTCATATTAATTATGCTATAGAATTTAGCAGGGACAGTCATGTGGCTGAATCGATGGTGTGAGATTAATTTGTTATTACTTACCTATATTTTTCTTGATTTAAAATAACAAGATGCTTTCTAATTTCTTGATGTACGGGAATCTGAAAAACTAAAATAAGAAACATAAATAACACAAGTAATTAATTATCCTTGCTTAGTGTAGTTCTGTCTAAAACCAAATTGTCGAATAAAAATATAGAATGAATAATAAGTATGCTTCCTTCATAAAAAACCCACAATTATTGTTTTCAAGGAAAATAAGGCGCCTCGTTAATACTTTCCAAATAGAATTAAAAGACAAGGAAATTAAGAGTTAGTCACTCAGGCGCCAAATTATTTTTTATAACGCCCGTGCCGTCAAAAAATATTATTTTCCTTTGTGTACAATTATAATATTTGAAATGAAGATCTAGCAAAGGCTTCTTTGATGTCAAAACGTGAGAGAGATGAATACAATATTGCAGTCATCTATTTTATTGGTACATTTATCTTAACTAGTATAGGAGCGCGCGGCTTTACCAATAATTTATGAAACATCCGACTGAACTAATAATATTATAAAGCTGAAGAATTTGTTTGTTTGATTAAAAGGGTTAATCTCAGGAAGTACTCATGCGTACTGAATAAAATTTTTGTGTTGTAATTACTATTTATCGAGGAAGGCTGTTTTCAATCAGGATTCAGAGTCCATGGGGAGCATATTTTGGTACCTAAGTGTATAATTTTTAAGGAAATGGCCGGAAAATACCTAGGTTTATTTATCACCCATACCTATAATTATTGTTACTTTTAAAATGGCCTTATTTTTAATTCCCAAAGTTCACAATTTACAGACATTCGAGGAAGCAAACTTTTCATAATGATTATTAGATGCTATAAAGTAAAATGAAGCATAATTATTGTTGCACGTTCGCGGAAAATGTCAGCACAAAAGATTACATTTTCTATGAATCACTTAAAGTACAATTTTAAAGCATATTTAGATGATTCATGAAGTTAACAATAAGCGACGGATAGGATCTAAGAAGGATCTAAGTAATCATGTTACCCATATAGCATAAATGTGTTGTATTGTCAATGATAACTATCTACTTTATAAATTCTAAAAATTTATTTTAGTCTTTGGTAAGTTTTTTGTACTCTTCTTTGGTCACTTCATTATTTATTTTGTAAAGTATTTTTGTTGTTTGTGTGTAAATCATAAAATTTTAATAAAAAATAAACTCTTCTATTTGTGACGCAGTTCTTGGGTAACGATATAAATTAAAAAAACCCGTAAAACTGCAAATAAATTTAGTTAACATTGATAATGATAACAAATGACCGTGTTCTTAAACTTTAAACGTAGGTAGGTACATATGAAGGTATTAGATAATATTCCTGGTTGTGAGCACTAGGTATATCTTAGATCTAATAATAATCAACACTTAGGTAGATTAATTGGTCGTGATGCCTGGCTCTATAATTACTGATCACAACTGCTGAAGCATGTAATACGATAATTTATACCTCTTTAATATAACATATAATATTACTTGACGGTGCATACTTTTTTAAAATAAGCGAAAAGATTATACTTGAACATGAAGTGCTATTGCAATCAGTGCAATTTTCGATTAAATTTAATAAATATTAATAACTGATAAAATTAAATAAATATAAAGTATTTTACTAAATTTTATAAAACAAAAAGTCGACGCAACTTAGGTATAGCGATCACTTGGTTCGGGCCTACGTGTGTTCATTGATTCACAACTTGCAAGTGACGTTATACAAGACGCTAGTCGCTACACGTCAAGGATAGAATAAAAAATAACAATAAAATATGTTTATCGAATGACGGCAATGACGCACAGTAGTTTTTATGTAAACAATGCAGTCAATGCAATTATTTCTTATCAATTTAAAAAAATATGTAAGTACTTACAGAATTTTTAAACTGTAAATTGCTTTAGGTAGTTGAAATACATAGTATTAAAATATTAATGGACCATGCTTATAGTCATATTGTAGTTATGAACATACATAATTTATATTTTGCGATGATGCACACCTACTTATATTAACTTCGTACAATTTAAAATGCACTGCAGAGCATGCCGGCGCAGAGAGGTACTAACTAACAAAAGTATGGGCTCTTCCTAATCTAAACTGTTTAAGATTAATTATTATGTAAAGCAAAAGAAACGACAATAGAAGTCCTAGTAAACAATCTAAGTTCCATTGTAGATACCTTGGCTATTCCAGTCATATTTCAGCAGAGCTCTTCAGCTTTGGTCCGTAAATCACGTAGAGTCATAGCTATTATTGAGTAGTAATTGATATAATATTATTTTTTCGCCTTTAGCTATCCGCATAGTATAAAAAGAACGCTTGATTGACTATAGGAGAAACCAACGTGCTTCAATCATTAACAAAATAGGTAAACGAAATATATACTGATATTTTCTTTCAGTCCATGCAAACAACGACCATCAGAATCATCAATCATTCTTATATGGTAAATTAACCACCAACAAAATTATTTTTCAATTAAGGGTCTTCCCTCGTATATTCAAGAGATCTGTCGTTCACCCAATTTTTAATTCAGGGAATAGAGACTGTGTAGGCAACTATAGGCCTATCTCGGTGCTACCAGCGCTTTCCAAAATAGTTGAAAAAATTTTGAACAGTAGACTAAGTACTCTCATACTTGGAAAAATTTGGTATTCTCGCAGACAACCAATACGGTTTTAGAAAAGGCAGATCAACATCTCAAGCTGTTTTAGACCTTACAAATCTCGTTGTGAAGCAGGTTGATAGCAAAAATAAAGCATTGGAGTCTTCTTAGACTTGGCCAAAGCGTTTGACACAGTCTCCGTTCCTATTTTACTGCAGTCAATGTCGGATATCGGTATAAGAGGAGAACCCTTGGAGTTATTCCATGATTATTTAACCGATAGATCACAAACCGTCGTAATCAGCGGCATCTATAGTAGAGAAGTCCCAATTACATATGGCCTCCCGCAAGGAAGTGTCTTGGCTCCTTCACTCTTTCTAATCTATTTAAATAATCTCTGTAAAATCAAACTAAAAAATTGTAAGTTGTTTGCATTTGCTGACGATACAGCACTTATTTTCTATGGCAAAAATTGGAAACAAGCAAAATTATACGCCGAAGATGGTCTAAAAATAGTTGCACGCTGGCTGCTTCGTAATTTACTCACTCTTAATGTAACTAAAACGAAAGCTATGCTTTTTGCGAACAATATAAGATCATTCCCAAAAGAACCGCTTGATATAAAATTACACACGTGCAAAACCACCAGCGATAACTCTTGTGAATAGAAGATATCCCACTATAGAATTAACCCAAGAAATCAAATATCTAGGAGTTATTATTGACCATAAAATGACATGGATACCACATATTAACCAGCTTACACAAAGAACAAGAAAGATGATATATATTTTTAAAAAGCTAAGACACGTTGCAGACTACCCTCTCCTAAAACAAGTGTACTATGCTCTCGCGCAATCTATTTTGACATACTGTATTACTTCATGGGGCGGTGCAAAAATGTCTCACATAATAGGTCTAGAAAGAGCACAGCGAGCTCTGCTCAAAGTAATGCGTTTTAAACCTATATTATACCCTACATCCGACATCTATAATGATTGTGACGTATTGACTATCAGACAGCTATTCATTAAAGCCTGTATCATGGAGCAACATACAAAAATTGATAATAAAAAAACCTTAGGACGTCAACGTAATGTTTGTCCCACGAATAAATTCAAGTCATATTCTATTCGAAAATTCCAATGCTTTCTCGGACCCATGTTATATAATAAAATAAATAAACAAATTGATATATATCGTACCACATATACTCAATGCAAAAATAAAATACATAATTGGCTAAAATCACAAAATTATACACAAATTGAAAATTTATTCAAAACCTTGGAATAAGTACATTATTACAACGATCTACTTATCTTCAAACAAATAAAATATGTAATCAACATTATTAACATAAAATTTTTTTAAATAAAATTAAATAACAATACATTAAAAAAATTCTAATCACAATCACTGCAAATAAAATAAATTATACACATTTTTTTTTTTTTTTTTAATTAAATGTTTTGTAAAATTGAGCTTAAGTCCATAACTTTCGTTGTTGTTTTACTCGTCATCAACGATCGGTTAATAAGGTCCATTATTCTAAGAATTATTAAGTACGCAAATGTCAAATTACCGTCTTTGTTATGATAATTTTTGTAACTTTGTGAACGCTTGTATTATTGTGAATAATTAGTTTATATTACATAGTGGGAAGATATTATCGTCTAAGATACAGGCTCGGCCTAGTTTAGACGATAATGTCCATAGTTTTAAGTATTGTGTTTATATAAATTGAGTGGCATACACAGTGTAATTGAAGGTATGGATAAATAAAGATTTTTATTATTATTATTTATTATGTATCTCAATTCCATAATACTCGGGTACCATCATAAGGAAGGTACCCGGTCCTTTGGAAGGCTTACGTGGGGACACGGATCCAACACGCAGAGGCCCTTTCGAGAACTTTACTGTGTTGTGGGACACCAGCCGCAGCCTGCCCATGACTGCACTATAGAGATACAGCCCTGGGCAGTCCGCGGCCGATGTAGGACTATTGCAAGATAAGGAAACAAAATAAACTGGGCTATGGAATGGGATGTTAATGGACCGGAATTAAGGACTATGGAAGACTATGGCACCTGCCTTTCTACTAAGATATAGCAAAAAATTGTTGGCAGGTGGTGACTCGCCCTCTCACTGTATGGGCCCCCGAAATAAGTCGCTGCAATAGTGCGACAAGGGGGCAACATATTGTGAGCAGCTAAGGGTGGAGAGGCGTCCCTGGACTTTAAACTACGATCACGCGCTCCCTGAGGGTCCAGCATCACGTGCCCACTCGCCACTTACGCTTCGCATCCACCCTTCGAGCTAAAAGCTCTCGCGACTCCACTCTGGCCGGCCGGTTAAGGCAAGCCAGAGGTGGGGGTCCTGTCCTCGTCAGGCTTCACTCCGACTGGCCGGTGAAGGCAAGTCGGAGATGAAGACAGGGGCCTCCCCCGGGAGCACTCGGTTCCCGCGGGGTCGCTACTCCCCGACACCCCGCCACAAGGTGTCCTGCGGGTTGACTGACTGCACGGGTGAAATATCTGTTGTCACTTAGACCATAGATATTCCAACCGTGGGCGATGGGGTCGTCACATCCCTACGCCGTTTTATTTATTATTATGTTTCTCATTTCCATAATACTCGGGTACCACCAGAAGGACAGTACCCGGATCTTTGGAAGGCTTACGTGGAGACACGGATCCAACACGCAGAGGCCCTTTCGAGAATTTTAATGTGTTGTGGGACACCAGCCGCAGCCTGCCCATGACTGCACTATAGAGATACAGCCCTAGGCAGTCCGCGGCCGATGTAGGACTATTGCAGGGTATGGAAATTTAATGATTGGGCTATGGATTGGGATGCTAAATGGACTGGTACTGAGGACTATGGGAAACTATGGCACCTGCCTTTCTACTAAAAGAAAGTAAAAATATGTTGGCAGGTGGTGACTCGCCCTCTCACTGTATGGGCCCCCGAAATAAGTCGCTGCAATAGTGCGACAAGGGGGCAACATATTGCAAGCAGCTAAGGGTGGAGAGGCGTCCCTGGACTTTAAACTACGATCACGCGCTCCCTGAGGGTCCAGCATCACGTGCCCACTCGCCACTTATGATTCGCATCCACCCTTCGAGCTAAAATCTCTCGCGACTCCACTCTGGCCGGCCGGTTAAGGCAAGCCAGAGGCGGGGGTCCTGTCCTCGTCAGGCTTCACTCCGACCGGCCGGTGAAGGCAAGCCGGAGATGAAGACAGGGGCCTCCCCCGGGAGCACTCGGTTCCCGCGGGGTCGCTACTCCCCGACACCACGCCACAAGGTGTCCTGCGGGTTGACTGATTGCACGGGTGGAATATCTGTTGTCACGTAGACAATAGATATTCCAACCGTGGGCGATGGGGTCGTCACATCCCTACGCCTTTATTTATTATTATTATTATGACGACGGCGGTCTTCAAGTATTCTTTAAACGAGCTTTTCCGCCAATAATGTACACGTACCTAACACGTGCTAATTTGTCTCCCCGACGACAAAAGAGGTGCTAAATCATAGCAGTAATAACCCAAAGTGGCCAGCACGACATAAAATGTGATTTTAATGTAAAATGTTACATCTCACCAACCTCACGTGGCTTCCAACACGTGACGGTATTTTGCGATTCGCACAAAGGTTTTAACGAAATAATAGCCGCCCGTCGCTGTTGTTATATAATCGAGAGTTATCAGATTTTATAAATAATGTCATTTTATGAAAGGTTGGGAGGGCTTACGATTACATTGTATTATGAATCGGTTGTTTATTCGTCAGTTATATAACATTGGCCAACATAACGTAAGTTAATTTTACAACATAGATATTCTAGCGCATAAATGAGGGCCACCTTAATATCGGTTATTATCCTTAGGTGAAAGGCCAGGGGAAGTCGTAGCAGGTTACATAAATATCATAGTTCACTCGAGCACAGCTAATAGCGCGAGCGTGAAGAAACAGACATGGAATATGAAAGCTGCGTAACAGAGCGTTGTGGCGTTAATATGGACTGATGCACGTCACTCCACTACTAATGGGGCCGTTCTGCTCAAATAGTGAGTGTCTGCTCACTGGGGTGTAGTGATAATATACAGGTTCTATATGATGTATCATACTTTAATCATAACTCGACTCGGCGACTCTACTACCACCAGTTTAAGTGTTATCTATGGTACCTACGTAGATACCATAGCAACAGAGGCGGCGTAAGGCGTGGGCGACGTGGGCCACCGCCTACGGCCTCGCGGTACAAGGGGCCTCGCGCCTCAAAATTTTTTAAAGCGAGAATAAAATAAAATAAAAATAACTACATTAAAAACAACCGACTTCAAAAACGGAAAAGCAAAAATTAAAAAAGATTTGATATTATTAATTACTACATATTATTATTTTAGATATGCTATTTACTAAAACTAAAAAGGTTTGATGTCAGTGCACGCATTTATTACTAAGTGCTTAGTGCTTGGCACCGACTTCAAACCCATTTAATAAATAGCACATCTGAATAAGTAATATGTAGTAATTAATAATATCAAATCTTTTAATTTTTTGCTTTTCCGTTTTTGAAGTCGGTTGTTTTTAACGTAGTTATTTTTATTTAAGGTGGATGTTCCGACCGTCCCTCCATACATTTTTGATTACCTCTAAACACTTAACACAGACACTATTTCTTTAAAACTAATCGTTTTATCACTTCTCTATAATGAAATGTGTGCGCGTTCGACCTTTTTAATCAATAATTTACAATATTTACTTAGAAAAACAACAGTAAAATACCGGAAAAATTTGACACTTCTACAGTAGTGTGCGTGACTTTTGCCAAGCGAAACACGACATAAAGCACGACATCTAGCGCATAGACTATATACTTATTACAGATCTAGCGCGTCAATGTCTAAACGAAAGGCGATGTTTAGACATTGACGCGCTAGATGTCGTGCATTCGCGTTCGTTATCTTATACATAATGAGCATAATTCTAATAAATCAAAGTTCTGTGTAAAAATTGAGTAATTTCATTTCCAATCGTTCAAAGAAAATAACAATAAAATAAAATAAAACTAATGACCTTAGAAACTATGTTTTTTTTTGAAACAATTTATTACTCATTATTGTTCGTCCGTCGTAGGTCTGTAAACTGTATTGTACACTGAAGGTAAATGGTACTGTAGGTACTTTAGTTCGGCGTCGTCGTCGGCTTGATATAAAATTACATTCTTGATTTCATTGACACGCGCTATGATTTGCGCGCGGAATTTCTTGTGTTGTGAATTTATTTTTGTATGCTATGCATTTTAATTGATTCAAATTGCAATATTTCTCTAGTATGCATTTGAGACTATATTGTAAATTGTAATAATTGATCGTGGGTATAGTAATTAATTATTCTAATAACGTAATTAGTAATATATGTATTTTGGGTGTGATTCAAAACAAAAAATTGGCCCGTGATTTTTATGAAATTTCACCACATTGCAAATCACATCAATCATAGTTCATACACATGTATGACGAAAGTGATTAGTATTGTGGCTAACATTGACTCATCAGTTCATCACTGAAACCAGTGATAAATCAGTACCTATATCATATTGTGTTTGAATATTTTTAAACAATGATATAAGTATACAATTATTATAAATCGGTAAACTATCAAAGTAATCACAAACTTGCAAACATTGGTAAAATGTCCAGTAGTTTATGAGCCTATTCATTACAATCAAACAAACAAACAAAGTTTTCCTCTTTATAATATTAGTGTAGACAAACACTATGAATACGATCACGAATGCAAATTCGGGGATTTTCTAATTATTGCTAAATAATAATTGAATTCGTTTTGAAATACTCTATAATTTTTAGTGTATAAATAGACATTTATAATGTGGTGCTCATTTTTTTTGTACTGCTAACGCTATTGTAGGTATCTATTTTCGTTGTTTTATTTCAAGTGAACACGGCCATACAATTTTGTCACGAGCCGCCTATGATTGTAGGTACTTTTGTTAGGCTCCTTCGTCGTCCGCGTCGCGTCGGCTCGAAAGTTCTTGATTTCATTGTCACGCGCTATGATTTGCGCGCGGATTTTCTTGTGTTGTGAATTTATTTTTGTATTATTATTATTTTTTATTTTTTTTTTATTTTATTGATTCAAATAAAATATTTCACTAGTATGCATTTGAGACTATATTGTATTATGTATAATTTATCGTAGGTATAGTTATTCTTATAACGCAGTTATATTTTCGGTGGGACAATTTGACCCGTGATTTTTCTGAAATATCACCACGTTGCAAATCACATCAATCATACACACGTATGACGAAAGTATAGTGGCTAACATTGACTCATCAGTTCATCACTGAAACCAGTGATAAATCAGTATATCATATTTTATTGTGTTTGAATATTTTTTAAACAACGATATATACAATATTATTATAAATCGGTAAACTACCAAAGTACTTCCGAATTTTCAGACAGACAAACAAGTAGTTTGAACACGCAGTTTTCTTATACTAGTAGCAAAAATCAAAACCATAATATTATGTTTACCTATATTTTACTAAAAGTCGAGTGCGTCGAAATCGTAAATAATAATATAATGTTTTTCACCTTCCTGGTTATTTTCCCATAGTAAATAGTGTTTTAGGTTTGTTGTTGTAGGTAGGAATAATAATAATTATTCTTACTTGTTGGTTATGAAATGTATATTGAAATAATTTACTTTTACAAATCATTAGTGATATTAGTTTTGAGTGAAAATGCTTGGATCAGCATAATATTATATGGTACTTCAAATACATGTTTTGATAAAAAAACAATAGTGTAATAAAATAAAACTGCGTTTTATTGTAATCAATGTTGACAGTTTTAAATTCCAAAATTATTGATCAATAAAATAGTTTACACCAACAAATATAACTTTTATTTTTATAACCATCGTTCATAATATAAACCGTAGCAGGTGGCGTTTTGAAGTTCTGTCTACTCATACAGAAAAATGGAAAACTTGTTTTTTTTGTAAACAATTTATTACTCATTATTGTTGTTTGGCTGTGTGTTTGGCAACTCGAAGCGTGGTCGTCCGTCGTAGGTACTTTTGTTCGGCGTCGCGTCGTCGCTCGTCCGCGTCGCGGTCGGCTTGATATAAAACATTCTTGATTTCATTGACACGCGCTATGATTTGCGCGCGGAATTTCTTCTGTTGTGAATTTATTTTTGTATGCTATGCATTTTAATTGAATCAAATTGCAATATTTCTCTAGTATGCATTTGAGACTATATTGTAATAATTGATCGTGGGTAGGTATAGTAATTAATTATTCTAATAACGCAATTATATTTTCGGTGGGATTCAAAACAAAAAATTGGCCCGTGATTTTTATGAAATTTCACCACATTGCAAATTATATATTATACAATTACAATTACAATTATTATAAATCGGTAAACTATCAAAGTAATCACAAACTTGCAAAATATGCTTTTCCGAATTTTCAGACAGACACACAATTTTATTAGTTTGTTTTAGCAAAGTAGGTACCTATACCTATACGCTTACGTCGCGCGTCGCGTCGTCGAAAACGGTGCGCCCAGAAACAAACATACCTAATTCAGTTACAATCGATGGTTACAATCCTTTTTTTGTTCCGTAATATATTGTATTCTAATACGATTTTTTTTATTCGTCGGCCAGTTCTACTAGGTATAAAAAGATAAAATTGAAATATAATTATTGTAGCGACAGCCATATGTTACGATGTTTTCGTAAATATGTTTTTCACCTTCCTGGTTATTTTCACATAATCTTATATATATATAAATGAATCGCAAAATGTGTTGGTAAGCGCATAACTCGAGAACGGCTGAACCGATTTCGATAATTCTTTTTTTATTATATTCCTTGAAGTACGAGGATGGTTCTTATGTAGAGAAAACGTAAACATGTACCACGGGCGAAGCCGGGGCGGACCGCTAGTCTAATATAAAAATGAATCGCAAAATGTGTTGGTAAGCGCATAACTCGAGAACGGCTGAACCGATTTCGATAATTCTTTTTTTATTATATTCCTTGAAGTACGAGGATGGTTCTTACTTCTTATGGAGAGAAAACGTAAACATGTACCACGGGCGAAGCCGGGGCGGACCGCTAGTAAATAATAAAATAATAAATAGTGTATTAGATTTGTTATTGTATCTTGTATACCTACGAATAATTATTCTTACGTCTTGTTGGGAAATGTTCAAATACCTACCTATTGAAATAATTTACTGTTACAAATCATTAGTGTTATTAGGTAGTTTTGAGTGAATAGGCATGGATCAGAAATTCAGAATATAATATGCTACTAACTACTCAAATACATACATGTTTTGATAAAAAAAAAACAATAGTGTAATGTAATAAAATAAAACTGCGTTTTATTGTAATCAATTTAGACATTATTTATTTTCCAAAATTAATGATGAATAAAATAGTTTACGCCAACAAATATGTATATTGTATAACTTTTATTTTTATAACAATCGTTCATAATAAACCGTACTCAAGTAGCGTTTTGATTCTCACGCAACGTTGCCGCATCGCATGACAGTAGCAATTGCGCGCGCGACGTTGCCACACAAACACCACTGAGTTATAGAGGTCAGTGACCGTCAGTGACAAACACTATGGATACCTACGCTCGCGAATGCAAATTCGGTGATTTACTAATTATTGATAATCATTGAATTCGTTTTGAAATAGCCTGTACTTTGTAATTTTTAGTGTTATAGACATTTATAAAATGTGGTGCTCATTTTTTTGTAATAAATCATGTAATTAACAATAAAATAGTTTACGCCAACAAATATAACTTTTATTTTTATAACAATCCTACTTCCTACTAATGCGAAAGTTTTTGAGGATGTGTATGTGTGTGTTTCACGCAAATACTACTGAACCGATTACAATGAAATTTAGCACACATATAGAACGTAACTTGGACACATAGAATAGGTTTTATCCCGGAAATCCCACGGGAACGGGAACTATGCGGGTTTTTTTTTTTAAATGCGGGCGGAAAGCTAATCGTTCATAATATAAACCGTAGCAGGAGGCGTTTTGAAGTTTTGTCTACCCATACAGAAAAATGGAAAACTTGTTTTACATTCACGCCATCTAGAGTTCAATCTTTATCATTTTTGTATACGTCTGTGTGTGTAAACGACCCTGTATGCAATGAGAGATGTTAAAACGCATGGTTTTACCGAATTGGGTGGATTTTAAGGCAATGATATTACATATTTAAATAAAATATAATATTCAGTAATCGCCATGACTATTCCTACGACCTTAATCTTTTCCAATTACGCAAAAACTCAAATAAACTAGAAATGTAGAATTCAGCGCCATCTAGCGGGACATTGTCTGGGAACAGATCGTAGCAATCACCTCTAGCGGTCCGCCCCGGCTTCGCCCGTGGTACATATTTACGTTTTCTCTACATAAGAACCATCCTCGCACTTCAAGGAATATAATAAAAAAAGAATTAACGAAATCGGTTCAGCCGTTCTCAAGTTATGCGCTTACCAACACATTTTGGGATTCATTTTTATATATAAAGATTTTAGTGTATTTTTCAACACGAATCAAACGAGCCCAAACTTGATAAAGTTAAGTCAATATATTACTGAGTTCCTATGGCCACCTTCCAATTCCATCATCAAATCAGCTCTATATCATGATAATGTTTAATCGCTATCCAATTTATATACGTACCTATACAAAATTTCAGCTCAATTGGTTATCGAGAAGTGAATCAAAGTTACTTGCTACATTTCAATAAAGTCATCGAGATTAGACGAAAAGGCCACCGACCGACCAGAGTTCCAATGCCTTAATAAATTAAAAAAAAAACAACCAGAGTGCGGGGAATCCCTGGTTTTATTTGTTTACTTTCTTGACTAGGAAGACAACCAATCAAGTCAAAGTACGCAATTGTTTTTATTATTTTATAAAATCCGTCTTCAGGTCGCCATAGAACAGGGCCTCGCGAAATCTGTCTTGCCCACATCAAATTTAGGTCTTGCCCCGCCACTGCATAGCAAAGCAAGGTAAGGGATAGGAAGAGAGATTAGTCATTACAAGAACAAGACCTTAAAAATTAAATATAGAATGTGATGCCACAACAAAATCAATAACACTTCGAAACCATAAAATTCCACGTTATTTCTAAGTATTATCATAGTAGGTATTATATTAATTAGTTATCTGTGGTATTATTTAACATCATCATTTTTAAATATCATTATTTTACCCGGTAGATATAGCATAGTAACAAAGAAATCCAACATTACTTTGTTAATTTTACATGTTTATCTACAAACAATAAACATCAAGCACCGCTTAATAAAAACAAAAGTTTTAATTTTATTCATGAAATAAACCTACCTACCTACATATCTATATCTGAAATTAAATCGGTTAATAAAGCGATTAGACATCATTATTTATGCAATGATTGTTAAAAACATTACAAAATGAGCAGTAAGTAAATCATTCAATATTGGCAGTTGCGTGTGTTGATATGATTTTAATGCACGCATATGATTGACCTTACAACAACCTTACATACAAACATGCAGATGCCAATTGCACTAATGCAGATAATGCAACTGTTTAGATTATCTTGTATGTAAATTCATTTTGCAGTAATATTAGAAATTTATACATGTTAACTGTCTGTTTTTACGTTTTCCCGCATAGACTGCAGAACAGAAGGTTGTCGAGACCTTAAATATAATGATTAATGAGTAACGGTCAATTGAATCTCGATTTTTCATATAAATGGTGTAAAAAATCAATGCCAGATTCCATTGAACAAACAGAACGACGGCTATCGTTTACATCTGGAATAATAATCACAGCAGTCTATTATGTTGTTTAATACCTCAGCGGGGTAACAAAGCCAGTGATCGATACTACAACCGTGTCACGGTTGGCGACCCACTTTCCTTTTACCCTGGATGTAAGGCATGGGCAATAAATACTTAAATATTTTCATAAATACCATTCGATGTGGTCACGGTCAGTCGGCATGCAATCGGAAACATATTTCTCTGAACGAGGTACAATTAAATTGGGTCACTACTCATTCAAGGCTCTAAACGTTATTAATAATGGACCATTAATACTATACCTACTGTTAAACGCAGACTGACGCAGACCCATGCCTGCATGTTTCCACCATTCCACCTTATAAAGTTATATGTTTCGCCTTGATTCGCTAGACTAAGACTACTTAAAAAACTGTCAAAAATAGATTTTTAAAGAACAGCGAATAAAATATAACTTTGAAACTGAATTATATTTCAATTTCCAGATTTAGGATTACCCATTTCATTTCTAGTTTGTCATAAAATAGTAGGTATCTTAAAAGTATTTTAATATTCGCTTTTGTGTTTCAAAGGTTCTCAAGTGGGCAATATTCTGATTGCATTATTAAGTACCGAGTAGCGGCACAAGCTGTAGCAAAATATTCTTAAAATAAATTCTCAAAGACGGCGCCGGCACTCAATCTAAACCGCGATAAGACTGGACATGACTGATGATATCGAAACGTGGAGCAACACAAACACTGTTAGACCTCTAAACAAACCACGCAATTCCTTCTAACCGATAAGAACAGGTTCTTTGGCCATTCATGTTCGTAATTTAAAATTTTATTTTACATTAATAATTTACTTTAACCCATTGAGCCCCGAACGGCCCGATCGGTCCACGACACAATAGATTTTCTATTGTGTCTGTGATTCCGGGGCCTGAGTTATTAAAAATGTATGCGGTATGGATCATACATACTTCCTGCTTATAACGAAACAACATTAATCTGCACTTGTAACAGTTAGTCCCACACTAAAAAGTTACCCAGTTGTGTGCTTAGTGCGTTTCTGATATAAATTTAAATAAATATTTACTAATAACTTCCTAGTTTAGTTACTATTTTTGAGAAAATACCCACCTTTAAAATATTATGTTACTTTGAATTATAGGTAGTATGTAGGTACTTATCAAACAAATGACTCCGTGTTACGATTCTGCGCCTAATGGCATAATAAATGAAATAACACCAATTTTGCTCAATCACTGGGAATCATCAGTGTCTATTGTTGTAGGGGAAATACCAAATCCAGTTCACAAATAACTAATAATAACTAGTTTAATAACTAATTTGCATACCTAAATAGAAAAATATTAAATTTATAGAATAATGCTGAAGATAAAATTAAGGAAGATAGAATCAAGTATGATAATGATTTTTTAGCAAAATAATTAATTATTTTCTTTATAACAAACCACATTCAATTTGACATCAAATTGGCAGCAGGTAAGTATAGCAAGAGATGGATGCCTTCTACGTTGTATGGTATATAATATAAAATATTGACAGTCTTAGCTTACTGTATGTACCTAATGAGAAAGTAAAAATTAGTTGTTAGTTAATTAATATTCATTGCAGCAGATTTATGGTGGCTTAGGTTATTTTTATAAATTCATAACATTAAAAGCATCTTTTTATTATATTTCATCTAATTAACAAATGTAGGTATATTTTTTCTAAACCATTAATTTCCTAATTCATTACATAAATTTAAAATTCTAATGTTTATGATGAACTATTCAGGTGGTATTGCAAAATTCCACCCTGAAAAGACCTATCTATAGTTACCTATCAACAAAATGTTATTCATTATCAATTGTTTCATGCTTAAAATTACGATTTCATTGAATAAAACAAAATATTTTGTATTTTATATTTTATTCTTACATTAAGGTGTTTAAATCCTTGATGGATACATCATCTGAAACAAAGAAAACATAAAGTTAGTACATTCAATATATCAGAAGAAACTTTTAATATATTGAAATAGTATCAGTTGCGATTTTGTCCACATTCAATTCAGGTTTCAAATGTCTAAGCATCATTTAGAAGAATAGTATAGAATAGTACTATGTTATTTAGAGAAAATCCTTATTCATATGAAATACCTAGTTGAGGCGATCGTCGAGTTTAAATTTAGGTCTAAGTATCTAGGTACTAAATAAACGATTTTTATTTATTTATTTTATTTTTTTATTTCATTAAGCTAACTATTGGACTAGTAAAGATAATTCTATCACTGAATATATACTGCAGGATTTATTACTGAAATAGTGGCTAGATTTTGGCACTGGTTCAAATGAAAGCTAAATATCTAAGATGTGTCTATTTGCACAAATCAATCTCTAGGGAATGATGTTTGATATTAACCAACAAAATTGATTTGTATAAGCCACTTCAATATTATTGGGTTGTCTGTCAGAAATTGCTTAAAGCAATAAGACAACCCCCTTTACATGTTATTTCTTGTTTCTTGTATTGTTATAATGTATTTAGTATGCAATAAATATTAATTTTTCACTGCTTACATAAATTAATATCCACAAATCACTTATAAAGTATCTTTACAAGAATATGTTAATGATACAATATAACCTCCTCCTTTTTTTTGAAGTCAAACAAAAATTTAAACAAACAATACTACTGATTAAATAAATTCATTCCCTATGACCTGCTCTCTAAATCTTATCTGAATGTTATAGGTACCTAAATTAATTACGACATTGACTTTATTTTAGAAAATATAGTAGCTCAATTCGATTCAGAAAGCAGCAAGTAATATAACATACATAAATACATAGACCTCATAGTGAAGTTAGTGAACTTATTTAAAGTAGATATTAAACTCACCACACGTATCCTATGTCCCATAGCTTGCGCGGGCAGGTTGGACTTGAAGCGGGCTCGCACACTGCCAGAGTTGCCGTGCGGGCGCGTCACCTTGCCCCAGATCGCACGCAGCTTCGTCTTGATGCCACGGGGACCTCCGCGAATGGGGGTGCGCTTCTTCGCCTTGTATACATACACGCACTTCTTGCCTGCGTAGAAGATCGCATCGTCGCGCGAGCGGGCACCTTCAATCTGAAAATTGTTATGGTTGAATGTAGTTTTGTAATTTTTTTGGGATTATTTTATGTAATGGGAAGGTAATCAGTAAGATTTTGTCCACATTGGTATTCAGGTTTCAAATGTCTAAGCATCATTTAGTGTATGTTATTTTATTACATTTTTGTTAAAATACTCCATTTCGTATCATATTTGTAACTGGAAAAATATGTTGATATACTTAACAATAAAATAAATTAAATTCTAATTTCAACAAATCATCAATTCATAAAAACATAAAAGCATACATGAAACAACAATACAAAATTAATAAATAAACTTTCAAGGATTTATGAACAGGAATATTGCTATACTTCTAATTTTAGTCAATCATGTAATCACTCTCACCCACTATTATTGCATAAACTTAAGCGACATAATTTGTTCTGAAAGTGATAATACAGTAATAATAAATATTTTAGCCTGTTTTAATTCAAGATTTATATGAACCACTAGCTGCGCTCCGCGTTTTCACCAGCGTGTCTCCGCTCCTGTTGTTCTTAGCGTGATGATATGAATGGGCTATCTAACACCGAAAGAATTTTTCAAATTGGACCAGTAATTCCTGAGATTAGCGCGTACAAACAAACAAGCAAACTCTTCAGCTTTATAATATTAGTATAGATTTGTTATTGTACCAAGTAATGGTTATCATAAGTAGTACTTTGCATTGATACTTGGCAGAACTGCATTTTAGACTACAAATGAAGTTTAATCATAGACGGCTGTATATTTATGTTGTGTGTATGTTTTCTATTGTGTAAAACATGTGATATTTATGAAGTTAGTTTACTTTATTATTAAAATCTAATAATAGTATTATAGCTAATAATCCAATAAATGACCCCAAAAGCGTGCGGAGATTGAGTATAAGCACAAAGTTTATTTTTTAATTAATTATTATTAGACTAACACTAAACAATAACTAAACCAATGCTATGGCAGACTAATTGCTATAAACTTAATCAATTGTGGTTTAAAGAACAATTGCTAAATATCTCATGATTTATATCAATTTGAGGTTATAATTATAGGTACATAATAATCCTGTAACTTCATAAGCTTCCAATATACTAGAGGTACTGTTAAAGATCTATTCTAACCTATACTCCACAGAAATTTTACTTTACTTTCCATAATAAAACGTTCATAACCCGTAATGTTTTTGTTTAATTTTATAAGATCTTTGAAGGACTAATAAACATACCTTTAAGAGTGCGGTATTCTCGTGTTGGTTTCTCAGACCACGTTTGTATCCAGTGAACACAGCCTTAGCATACAGTCTGCCGTGACGAGGTTTGGAAGCCTTGCGTACAGGCTTCTGGGATTCTACTGGAGGCGCCGGTGCGGCATCTTTTGGGGCCTTCTCTTTTGGAGCCTTGGTTTTAGGCGCTTTGGCCTTTGGTGCTGTGGACGGCGCGTCAGCCATTCCTTAAAAATATGAACACCTAAATAAGTACACTGTCAGTTGCGATAGGTTATGTTGACATCCCAACTTTTAATCTTAATTTATCTTTTTATATTATATCAATCGTATGCGATAATAGGATCACAGAAACTGAAATAGGATTGCTCTATTCAAATAAAGCTATATTTTTCGATACAATATCTATTTTATTTCAAAATTCACAAATATTTTAACACTAACCGGACACTTGTTTTTGAAGTGAAAGAAAGAAGGTGTTGCCAGTTTTTAATATTTGTCTACTTTAGTAGGAAGGCACGTTTGACAAACTACCATATCTACCATTCACCGATAAAACTTTTTTGTATAATTCAGAGCTTTTGTTTATAATCTGTGTTTATAATTTTTTAAAGATTAAAAAAATCACAGATCTAGTACAAGTAGATTTGCAATGCTATGGTGAAAAGAGATAGATAGCTACGCTTACATTATGTGAGTGAAGGGGATGTAGATACGTTTTTTTTGTCCTTATCTGCGTGGCCACTTTTTGATGGCCTACTGTCAAAGCTGGGCCAAACAAACAAAGCAGATCTGATATTTAATTAGTTTTCTTGTGTCTACTGTTCTTTTTGGTGATAAATACATTTGGAAGTTAATTATAAAAGTGTTCTGAATGTACTACGTGTACTGAGTGTTTATAATTATGGGTGGTTGCAGCGTATTAGGCTATAACAGCCGCACGGAAACAAACGCCGATGGAATTTCATTTCATTCGTAAGTAAACAATTAAATAAAGATACATAATATCAGAATCATTATAATTAACTGTTTCCTATCAACTGATCATTCTTATTGTTAATATTTCGTGGTAATTTTAGCTTTTAAGTGTAAGATAACCTCAATCACAATGTTGCCTGCAAATGGGAAAAAAAGTCCACAAAATTGCAAAAAAATGTTTGTCCCATAGTTTTCCAACGTATTCTGACATTCGTAAAATATGGATTGATGCTAGTCGGTAAAATTGGGTACCATCTAAAAAGCGAGAATATGTTCAAAGAATTTTAACGCAATTTTTGAAGTGAAAACTTCTTTAGCGGCGTTGGGTATAAAATCTTAAACTCGCGTCAGGACACGTGGCCTGATCTAAAAAATGGTTGCCTGTAAAGTCGGTTTTACGGGCGAAGATTTTACGTGACAACGTCTTTTTCTCGGTAGAATATTTATGTGCTGCGCGCGCGGCAGACCGCGGGCCTCTCTCTCGTTCGGTGACTCATCGTAACGTTACCGAGCGTTACACTTTTTCATAAGTGACTCCCAGTCGCAACCTAATTTAAGACGTTGTCACGTCAAAAGCGTAAGACGGATGATTTTTTTTTTAGCCCTTATATTCCATGCGTAAGACGAATACCATTCCAAAATATCAAACATGCTGAACGTTAATAATCAAGTTTTCACTTCTGCCGGCACTCCCGGAGTGCAACCCGTCTTTTTTTTGTTTGCAAACCTAAATTATCTCTCCTTGAGTCAAATGCTACGCCAACAATAAGCATGAATGTAATTACTTATCTACATTTTAAGAAGTTGATTTTAAATCACAATCAAATTCCATTGTTAGATTTCCCTATAACCCTAAGATAGATTATTTTCATATGCGTTTATTAAACTTTGTTACATATTAAAATATTGCTTTTTACATTAACTCTCTAGTAAAATAAAAGTAAAATATAAATCTAAGAATTTATATTTTTTAGTTTGAATCTGTGCAGTCAGTATCGGCAACACAAAATGATGATCCAAACTCCAATACCATCAACGAGCTATAGAGGAGTTAAAAGGAATAGACAGAAATCAAATGATTAAAATGTGTCCCCAGGTGCTAAAACTCGAAAACTGGTTTGTACTAAAAAATACATCTTAATTAATAAAAATAACAAGTTATTTGGTAATACATACTTAATAATGGATAAAAATTTATAACCGGAGTAAATTAAGCATTAATTCCATTTTATTTGCCATTAATTGTTAGCGTTTCTCTTTAAAAAATGTTTTTATTTCTAAAAGCAGAGTTGTTTTGATGCCATAGTTTCAAATTTAATATATTGAAGTATTTTTATTTCTAATTATTTGCTATATATGTATGTTATACTTTGATACCAATATATTGGTATTAAAATAATTAATATAATGGCCTTGACAAAAAAAATATTTTATATTCTAAAATTTATTTTTTCAGTTGCAGAAGCAAAAACAGATATCAGGTAATCGTCTTAAGAAATTGCTTGTTAAATGCTTATAAATATGGAAGAAACAGAAGTTCTCCGCAGCATCGAAAACGGAAATAAAGATTTTCTAAAACTCAAGGAAACGATATTCAAGCCAATTACGCAACTTTTCCTTATGTCTAAATTTCATAAGCCCAAAAGCGTACATTTACGTACGAAAAACATTCGACATCGGGCTATGTAGATTTTGTACCTACTTGATTTTTATGTTCCAATATTTGTAATAGGCCCTTAGCACAGAAATTTATACATGTGTAAAATAACCTATGATAATAAAACACATTGAAACTGTATCTGAATTTAATATTCCTTTATTTGTGGTCTTCACTTCTCGAATGTATATTATGTATATAAAAACTACAAAGGTAAATTTTCATTAAAAATACGTCCTCAAATTCACCTAACATTATTTATTTATTACACTGAATTGTAATAAATAATTAATGTAAGAGTGAATTTGAGGACGTATTTTTAATGAAAATTTTCCTTAAAATGCAGGAAAGTTTATAAAATGGCAACACTCGAAGATAGAGCGAAATGCACTGAGGTGGCCACGCATGTTCGGAATCTAGTTGTACTAGATCTGTGAAAAAAATCGATTATGAGGCGGGATTCTCTCTTTCTTAAATAGCAATTCCCGATCCCAGTGAGGACGGATAGTTCATAGTACCCGCGTTGGCGTAAGACGTTGAAGTTCCACTTCTGAGATATGTACTCGGAACAAGTGCCTTTTATTTCTTTAATAAATTATATTTATAAAGCATTTGAATGCTACAAAATTTAATATCAAATTCCGAAATTACACGAATATTTTGTGTAGTACCACAAACTAATAATAATATACTACGTATACAAGTAGTACATATAAACTAAGATTTGCTATTTCCGCACTACGGAATAAAATTTTGATCAGTCGTGCAACGGCGCTTTTGAGAAAATCCGTCAACACGCACGTCGTTAACACGCTTTTATTAGCTACACCTGAATGTTTGTATGTAACCGACTCCTTTAGACTCGATTTTGGCCCACTTTAAATGGATAGATTCAATTCAAACTTTGAATGTACCTACACCAAGGATCGATAAGTCGATAACAATACAATAATTTCATATAAAGAGTGTAAGCTCGTTTTTTGAAGTGAAACTTCTTTAGGCGCGTTGAGAGTAAAATTTCAACGTCGTGTCATGGCAATATCACAATCGTCACGTCATGGAATAAGACGTCAGGCGACCGTCACGTCATGGAGTAAGGCGACGATTTTGGTTTTTCTGAATCTCGCCAAAAAAGTTTCTTTCTCACAAGGAAGTTACTTTTTTCACGTGTGCTGTGCGTAGGTATTACCTACGTACAATTCTGATTGCGGATTTTAATACCTACTCGAAATACCGCTTTATCATTGAAAAAAAAAAACAATAATGTCCGATTCCAAACAATTTCATAACATTGTAGCGACGACAAGCCAATTTACGAGTTACCGAATTTCAAGTGTAGTACCTACTAAGAAAGTTCACACCATCGGTTCACACGGTAACTCGTATATAAACAGTTTGTGCGTTATGCATAGACAGTTACGGGCTTGTCGGGACGCGGGTTGGTCGCATAGGTTGAATATTAATTACATACGGATAAATATATGTAGTTAACAAAATATAACCTTTGCGTAGTTATTTCATCTTTTATTACACCCGCATATAACAAGCCCCTACATTGGTGACTCCTACATTGGTGACTCCAACATTGGTGACTCCCGACGAAAAGTGAACATTATATTAGTGAATTGCATAGATATCGTTTGTTTAAATTAAAAATGAATCCGGCAGTTCCAGTTAGAGCAGTTTCGTCGGTACCGTTAAACCTCGAGCAGTTAGCACAACTAAAGCAGCGGATAAACCAGCTGGAATGTGCAGGCTCGAGAGGCAAATCGTTTAGAGGTCGAAGGTATGAAAATAGCACGCATCGTTCCGCATCACGAAGTCGCGATCGTGCAGGAAGCTCAAAACAGAGAAAACCAAATTGGTTATGTTTTTTCATTACTGCTTTAAGCATAACGCCAACAAGTACATTCAACCTTGTGCGTGGCAGAAGCAGCAGGAGAGCCGACTAAAAAATGTTTTAATTTTACCAGTGTCGAAAAATAACCGATCCGCGAGTGAGTGTACTGTGTAGTGATTATAAACCTTACGCGGCAAACGGTAGTGTAATTAAGACATTTGGTACTAAGTTAATGACTTTAGATTTTAGTTTACGGCGACCGTATAAATGGTCATTTATCGCCGAGGTAACTCAAACTATGTTTTGGTTTATAAAGTGCAGATTTTTTAGCACCCTAGGGCCGATGCATCGCTCGCACTTATGACGGACGCATCGGATACTCATGTATATATTATTTGACTGATAAATTTCGACGTATTGCTTTTGATAGTGTACATAATTTATGTCATCCCGGAATAAGGACTACACGCAAATTGATTCAAAATCGTTTTTATTGGCCAAATATGATTCGTCACGTTGGCCAATGGGTTAAAAGTTAAAACATGCATTGAATGTCAACGATCGAAGGTTAATCCACATACAATGTCAGGTTTAGGATCGTTTCCGCAGTGCGATAGGTTTGAACATATTCATGTTGATTTAATTGGACCTTTACCCACTTCACCCGAAGGTTTTAGGTATTGCCTAACCATAGTGATAGGGGGACGCGATGGCCAGAATGTTTTCCTACGAGAGATATAACTGCTGAAACGATTTCGCGTGTAATATATGAAGGATGGATCTCTCGTTTTGGTTGTCCGAAAAAGCTAACAAGCGATCAAGGACGCCAATTCGAAAGTCAATTATTTGCTACACTAATGAAGTTATTAGGTATTAATAAGTTGCGTACGACACCTTACCACCCACAGAGTAACGGGGCGGTAGAGCGTTGGCATAGGTCGCTTAAAGCGGCATTAACGGCTCGTTTATGCAATATATCATCATCTTGGGTTACGGAATTACCAACTGTGTTGCTAGGACTTAGAACAGCAGTAAGATGTGATACCGGCATAAGCGCAGCAGAAATAACGTACGGAACAACTTTACGATTACCAGGTGATTATTACGATAAAAAATCGAGTTTAGAAATAGATAGCAGTCTTGAGTATGTAAGTAAATTACGAGACTTTATTAGGAAATATCAGTCAGTAGCTATTAGGCAGAATGAAAGACGGAACATATTTATTCACCCCGATTTAGAAAAGTGCGATTATGTTTTTGTAAGAAACGACGCAGTACGTAAGCCTTTATAACCAACATACGACGGTCCTTATCGTGTGTTGAGTCGAGAGGAAAAGGTATTTTACATTCAAATGACTGGCAGGAAAGTTAGAATATCTGTAGACCGTCTAAAACCTGCATATTATTTGAATGATGATAGTGATACGATATCTGGGGCAGATACTAAGGTTCCGTTACAAATTCCAAGTAGCGAATTGCCTAATACACATACCACGCGTAGTGGAAGAGCTATACGATTACCGGTACGATTTAGGTAATAGTACTATTGTATTTGTAATTGTTTCAACTAATTTATATTTATTAGAATTACGATGATTATAAGTATGCATAAGACTTCATAGAAATGTATAATAAATACTTAGTAATCAACACATCGTATTTAATAAATAATAGAACTTAAGTAATTTTGAAACGAGTTCATTGTTTAACGTTTTAAGTATGGTATTTCAAATTTATGTTTGTGTTGAGTTTTGATTGAAATGTTTACTACTTAGAAATTTAAGTACCTACTTTTGATTTATGGCTTATGAATGTATAGTAATAGCCTTTGTAATATTAAACGATACAAGTGTAAAGAACGTATTGAGATTTGAAATGTTAATGTTACTAAGTGTTAGATGACGTGTAACAATTATCGCACGCCACTTAGAAGGACCAACGCAAGTTTTTGTAATAACATAAATACTTTAACGAAATTAGGTGTTAACTGTTAACCACTTGTATACGATACGTATTGATTGATTTATATTGTGAACATTTTGACGTGACAACATCTTAAATTAGGTTGCGACTGGGAGTCACTTATGAAAAAGTGTAACGCTCGGTAACGTTACGATGAGTCACCGAACGAGAGAGAGGCCCGCGGTCTGCCGCGCGCGCAGCACATAAATATTCTACCGAGAAAAAGACGTTGTCACGTAAAATCTTCGCCCGTAAAACCGACTTTACAGGCAACCATTTTTTTTTATACTTTATATTGTAAACATTTTGTAACCTTATATAGCGACACTTTATATACACCCATTTGTTTATTGTTTAGTTTTATTGTAAGTTTTTTGACTTGTATACCCTTTTTATTTTAAGGGGGGAATGATGTAGCGACGACAAGCCAATTTACGAGTTACCGAATTTCAAGTGTAGTACCTACTAAGAAAGTTCACACCATCGGTTCACACGGTAACTCGTATATAAACAGTTTGTGCGTTATGCATAGACAGTTACGGGCTTGTCGGGACGCGGGTTGGTCGCATAGGTTGAATATTAATTACATACGGATAAATATATGTAGTTAACGAAATATAACCTTTGCGTAGTTATTGACGTGACAACGTCTTAAATTAGGTTGCGGCTGGGAGTCACTTATGAAAAAGTGTAACGCTCGGTAACGTTACGATGAGTCACCGAACGAGAGAGAGGCCCGCGGTCTGCCGCGCGCGCAGCACATAAATATTCTACCGAGAAAAAGACGTTGTCACGTAAAATCTTCGCCCGTAAAACCGACTTTACAGGCAACCATTTTTTTCATCTTTTTTTACACCCGCATATAACAAGACCCCACAACATGTAAAATTGAGTCCTTGGTAGATAGATAGTCCTTGGTACAACACGCTGCGACGCGGGTCATTTGTGATACCATTCACATATCACCAAATTGAATTCTCTAATTATTATTATTACGTGTTTGTTTAACGTTATGAATACCATAACAGTAATTTGGGAACTTCCCAAGATTATGTTACAAAACAATGAACAGTTTCTTTAAAAAGTAAATTGCTTCACCTGAAAAATTTTAGTGAAGAAAAGTTAAAAAAAATCATAACTCGAAAAGTAGGAAAAATCAGATAACATACATGGCGAATATTTTGATTGCCCACGATGTGAGGATCCTCAAAAAAGTTGTGAGGTTTTGGACCAACCTATATACTTGAATTTAAAGTTAATTTTTTTTAAGAAAAGGTGGAAGTATACGTAGTTTGGTTCTTCTATGATCTTTATTTTGTACCAAAATTGTATAAATTATCGAATATGGCAATAATCATTATGAGCGTTCCATTTTACTGTTCTTACGTTCCGTTCTGATTTTATTTTTATAAAAATAATTTTGATATAGTGTTTTTTTAAACAATTCATAAAAATAAAATAAGCTTGTTTTACAACTTTATAAATAAAATCTACAGCCAAATTTTATCTCGGTAATAATTAATTTAATATGAACGAAGACGACAGCGTCCGTCTTTATTATCTGTTTATTTTCCGTCAGTGTCTGATTTGGACCAATGAAATCAGACCACGAAAAGATACGAACTACGAAGGAAAGATGGACTGTGGCTATGTCAAATAATTAGTGTTATTATTACAAGAATTGCTTTAATTTGTGGTAAGGTTGCTCTAATAATTTATACAAAATAATGGACATCTTAGTTAATATTAACTGGAACAAAATCACGCCATGTCTCGTTTTATTACTATCAGATTTAGTGTTAAAGTGTGAGTATAAAATAAATACAGACTACTATTTTAGTTATTTTTAAACTTCTTGGTTGTTTTTAAATACTTTGAATGAAACGGTGCAGTGTTTTTGACGGGAAATTATTAATAGTTTCAGAGTGCACGTCGACACAAGCTGAAGTAAACAAACATTTGGAATTAGGACGAGATTTTCTAAGTCGTGGTCAGCTTTCTGACGCACTCACACATTATCATGCAGCTGTTGGTAAGTGTAACAGATAACAGTATGTATGCTCTAGAAATATTAAATTTGGTACCTGTAAAAAATATAATTATTTTATCTCAGTATTTAAGAATATCTCAGTACATATTAAACTTTGTAATACCCAAGTTCTTATTTTAAATATTCAAAATTTTACTCTTGCATGGCAATGAAAAGAAAATAAATAATTTTATTTTAAATGGATTATCTCTTATGAAGCACATTATCATAAAACAATAAAATAAGTTTAATTTCTGTATACATAATTCATATTGCTGTATACTTTTTGTCTCCATCTTATCAGCTATAAATTCTTATCATCTTCGTTCAATAGTATACTAAATATAAATTCTAAATGAAGGCATGCAAATGTTGTTATGGAAATTAAAACTTATGATTAAAATTATTTGCTTTTAGTTTTCATGTGTATTGCCATAGTTCATAAACTAAAAAATAAATAACTCACAAGTTCATTTTCAGTTATTTATTTTTAAATTAACAATTATTGTATTATTGAAAATCTTTTAATGATGTCACAGGCTCAAAGAAATTACCCACATATTTTATGCAACTTCTGTTTACACCCACTCATAATAGTTATGTATTACAAATACAATTTAACATTATGACATATCAACTATATTGGAAAGTATATGTGCGAGTGGTGAAGGTCATGTACATTGATTAGTGGTTTGTATGCACAAGTATAATAGTATTTGGGACATGTATGGTTAAGATTTATTTAATTGATATCTTTATACTTAATATTAAAAAAAATGAATTTCCATAGTTTTTATTTATTTTTGTACATTATTTTACGAATGCAAGCAATGTCCCACATAATCAATTGAGATATGCTTTAGATAAATATAAAATACAAATAGTTATTCTTTACAAACTATTTAAATAATTTTTTAATCTCAAATGAATGTTGTAGAATCAGCAAAAAATAAAACTATAATAAAACAATAAATGTCTTGTTCCAGAGGGGGACCCACACAACTACCTCACATATTTTAAGCGCGGTACCGTCTATTATGCACTTGGTAAAGCCAAGTTTGCGTTACAAGACTTTACTAAGGTGAGGCAGTTTTAAATAACTTTAACTTTTAGCAATTTTGTTTGTTTGTAATTAAATTAATTTTCTAATCAAAACAAACTGTTATTTTCTCTAAAAAAATATTTAAATAGAAGAAGTAAACTGTTTTGTAACACACAAACTACGCTGATGATTTTTAACTGACATTCTGCCTTTTTATGTTTATAAGTTCTTATATATTATACATTCTTTTTATTTTAATTATAAGCTGATAGAGTAAAAACAGAGATTTATAAGATGGAAATGATTCCAGGTTTTAGAACTAAAGCCAGACTTCACTCAAGCGAGAGTGCATCGGGCGCAGGTATACCTCAAGTTGGCACAATATGTGCAAGCCAAAGATGACTTCCTACAAGTGGTATGTACAGCTTTATATTTAAGTAAATATTTATTTATATTTGAAATATTTATTCTAGATAAAATATTATGCAGTATATAAGCAATATGCAGTATAGATAAATCAATTAGATAAGACTCGGTGAAGTTCATGCAAAGTATTTTATTTATTTAGATAATGAAATGGAATAACATCCCTAAAAAAATATTTTTATCATTATTCAGCGTAATAATTTTATTAATACAACCTACAGTTTTTAATTATACATTTTTTTTAATTGTAATATTTTTTCATCATCATAATAAAACTAAGTGTTTCACAATGAAAATAGAATATATTTTCCACTTATAATTTCAATAAACATTTTATTACATTACACTAATGTGTGAAATGTCATTCTCACCGTTATATAGATAACAACAAGTTGATACAGCTGTGAGCTGTGAGTTGTGACCAATGTAACAATTTGTTACATTTTGAGATAACACGCTTGTCGGCCATTTATATGCAGTTTGATAAGTTTATTTGAGAGAAAAACTAAAGCAGGTTAATTTACTGTAATGAAGTTAATTAAGATTTTAAATGAGTTTTTTAATTACGATAATTAAGGAATTCAAACATATCCATAATAAATAATCTAATTAGTATGATATATTGTTTATTTTCCTATTTGTTACTGCTGAATGGATTCGGATGAATTACTTTTTGTAGAATTTGTGGAATCTGAATGAAGTCCTTTTTAGTGTGATATGTATGTTTTAGTGTCAAACGTGACTGGCCAAAAAATTTACTTTTTTATCCTGTGCTGTAATCTGTGGCCATCTTGCTTGGAACATTGTGCAGCATGTTTGCAACAAATAAATATAAAAATTTTGAGTTTTTATTAGTGAGAGCATTATTTGAATATTTTTTACCATTAATAGCAAAATAGCTAGTCAATGAGCGACAAAAAACCTCCTTTTGTAAATGCGACGTGACTTTCATTCATGCGAATAAGGTTACATTTTTTGCTGTTTTTTGACCAGGTAGCATAGGTCGTAATAATTTTTCAGGGTCACTTTTGCACAACATTTTGCATGTTGTTTTTAATGATTGAATACCATCAGGGATATTATGCCTATATTATGACAAAGATGTATTTTATTTTTATTTATACCTCAGGTGAGGCTAACCGCTAAGGTCGACTACGGCAAAATTTCTACGGATTTTTACCGCAATATCTTATGAATGGAAGAAATGAATGTAGTCAGACGCGCTGATGGTTTTTTCGCTTTTGATTTTAAAGCTGCATTGTTGCAGAATGGCCAGCGTTAAAAAGCCGCGATTTAGCGTCAAAATTTGTAGTTCATAAAGCTAGATAGTTCGGAGTGCAATCATTTGCGGGATTTTTTTAATGCGGCTTTAGTCTTAACCATGATATAGAAATAAAGAAAAAAAATATATCTGGTGTAGTCTGTACGAGTGTTGACATTAACACCGTTTGCAGACGTATGAGGACCCGTACAACTCGGACGCGGCGGTGCAGTACCAGCGCATGGACGAGCTGGCGGAGGAGCTCCGGCTGGCGGAGGCCTACTACCGCGGGGCCGACGTGCGCAGCGCCGCCGAGCTGGCCACGCGCCTGCTGGAGGCTTCGCCCTGGTCCGCGCACCTGCGGCGGCTGAGGGCCGAGTGCTATATCGCGATGGTGAGTTACTCTTAGAAGGTTGTATGTTGCTATGGCAACTGGGGTTGAGGAGTTGGGATTAAGATTCCATCGAAATTCGAATTGATTTAGACTTTATAAAACTTAATTGTCCATACAAAACATGTTCATACATTTGTGTATTTTTTTAAAACGGTCATTTCAATTTTTTTATTAGCTTTCGTACAAAAACCCTCCATATTCTTTCTCTCCTATAACTAACGTAACGTATACACACACACTGCAGAACGACCTGTTCTCCGCGGTGTCGGACATCAGGTCCGTGAACCGCCTGCAGCAGGACTCCACGGCGGGCTACCACCGCCTCGCCACGCTGCTCTACCAGCTCGGACATGTTAACGATGCGCTTAAGGTTTGCATATGATGATATTTTTTGTGTTTTATTGTGTATTTTTAATTATCTAAATGATAAGTCTCGTTAGAATTGGATGAAATTGATTTAGATTTGATTTAGATAATACGACAAGTTTTTACTAAATTATATAGATAATTATGTCTTTTAGCTTCCCCCGAGTGACTGGAAATATTATATAAATGCCACTTAAAATGAAATTGCAATTAAATTGTAAAACAAAAATTTTGGTACTAGTATTGGTGTCAAAGAAGTGTAGGTAAATATAAATCAACCAATCTGCTACACAATTTTTTACAAAAAATCCATTCAAATAGCCAACATACACACTTTTATTTAATAACTAAAAATAATACCACCCACAGGAGATCCGCGAGTGTCTCAAACTGGACCCAGAACACAAGCAATGCTTCCCACTTTACAAGAAACTCAAAAAGGTGGACAAACTAGTGGAGCAGTGTGAAAGTGCAAGCGCAGGGGGGGACTTCGCGGGCTGCGTGCGAGCTGCCGGCCAGCTGCTCAAAGCGGAAACCGAAGTGTCCTTGGTCGTGTTCGAGGCCAGGAAGTGGCTGTGCACTTGTGCTAATAAGGTATGTGTTTGGGAGTTTTAGAATTTTTTTATAGGGTAGTTTTGAGGTTGAAATCGAAATAATGTAAATTGTAATGATAGGGTGAAAAATGATGAGAATAGTAAAGCTCCGCTGTTGATTTGTCATCAGGGTATATTATTATGAAGAGTAACTTGTTCTATCACAAAGAATTTCATGCTAATAAGTTTAGTTTTATGTATGTACGTGTTCAGGTACATCCAGTTTTAGATAAGTACACATAATATGATGCATCGGTATAATTATTGCGACAAACATAAATTTTTCATTAATGTAATTTTTAATAGCTATGAGTATGTCGAAAACAGACCTATGCAGAACGCAGTATATAAGGTGTTTTTTTTCGAGCGATTCACGCACTTCGATAACATTAATCACCATTTCTTCTACATCGTACTGCATCATTGAGATACTATTACTACGTATGGAGACGACACCGCCTACATCACTTATGTTCCGCTCAACATAGGTCATATGGCCTCACTGCACTCAGTCGCTTTAGTGCGATGGTCGCGTTCATGTCTTGTTTGTTTAAAGCAAAAAACCAAGAAACTCATCAAATATGCCCTCGAGTGTGTTGCGATATTGCACTAATAATTCAAGTAATGCGGCAAAGTGCAAAGAAATAACTTTTGATTGGTAATTAATTAGATAATCATTTTTAAAACTTGGTTTTAAAAATGATTATCTAATAATTTAAACATTTTTAAATTTTTTTTTTGTTACATTGATTGGTTTTAATTGAAAAGTTGATTAATAATTTATTTATTAGATTATTATATTTTTTTGTTACATTGATTATTCTTAATTGATAAGTAAAAGGCAAAATATTTGCAAAGTTTCGCCTCTATAGCGGTGAGTCGATGACATCGCTTAAGGCGCTACCCGGCAATTTCGACTATGTTCAACCTCTATAAAGTCTGGTACAACATAAAGCACAATACCGAAAAAAATATATAAAATAGGATGGTCTTTGATCTTTAATTGCTCGCGAGGACTTTTTTCCAAAGTTAATAGATTTCTAGAAAAAAAATGTGCCGTGGTCATCGATTTTTCCGCAAATACTCTATAAACTTCGTAACCTGCTGATTTAGAGCTCTGAAAATTTTATGTTTAATAAATTATCAGTTACACAACAGTCCCTGACGAGGATATTTTGTTTCACTGATTAGTATCTTTTTAAATACAAAATGCGAGGAAAAAAGAAGGTGCAGCGGGAGAGGTTTGAGATCCGTCAAGTATGGTCAAGGTTATTAGCGCATGTAAAAGCCTTAATCTATGACTCACAAGCCGCCCCGCGCCGCCGCGCTTGCAGCACAGATTTTGTTCGTGGTGTCTCTATACGTAGTAATAACAGCTCAATGTACTGCATCAACAATTAAGTAAATAATAATATTTCAGGACGAGCAGCACACAGAAGCGCTAGTGCACTGTAACGCGGCGCTCGCCATACAACGTGACGCGCGGTTATTGTGTGATAAGGCTGATGTACTGATCGCGTTAGAGATGTATGAGGATGGTGAGTACATACATATTAATATTCTAAGTCATAAGTTCCTAATTATATCGGCTTTTTTATGCTCAAGCTGAGAAATGAGGTGGAATGTCGCCTGACCGCCCGGATATGCAATTATATTTACAAAGATAAAGTTTTTAAAGAGCAAGGAATAAAAGACAGATCACTCAATCTGTGAGAATGAATTTATTCATTTTAACGGCCTTCGACGATTGGCAGAAATAATATGTATTAGTAACTGGGTTGTCTTCATGAATAGCAAATTTCGAACGTTGTAACCTTTATTATTGTACATAATATTGATCGTTTCATGGCTATTACAGTTTTGTTACCTTCCAACACAGTGCAGTGACAGCTGCAGTGCCCAATATATTTTCCTTCGATCTCCTAACATGCTACAATAACTAAACGTTTGATTGCAGCGGCGCGCACGTTCAGAGAAGCGTTAGAGTTAGAGGAAGGTCTGCAGCGAGCTAAGGAGGGACTGAACAAAGCACAACGCATGCAGAAACTCGCCGAACAGCGGGACTACTACAAGATCCTTGGTGTTAAACGGTAATATACAAACACACATATTATACAAACACACTGAGCTATTGTTTGCTCGTAAATGTACAAGCATATCTATATTTGTGCATAATACTTTATCAACAAATAAAAACGATGCAAAGGAGTGGAATGTTTAATAAGAAACAATATTATTCTAGCATAATTCGTATGAAAACCTCAAAAAACTGCTTGAACCAAGCATGAAGTGTAGTGTAGTATTTTTATTCTTCTTTTTATAAAAGACGCATTTTAAAGGTACATATTTCCACACTGCACAGATACAGAAAAGCATAAGTAAAACCCATAACCTCCATATAAATATAACATATTATTCCACCAGATCGGCGAGCAAGCAAGAGATTACGAAAGCGTACCGGAAAGCAGCACAAAAATGGCATCCAGATAACTTCCACGGGGATGATAAGAAAGTAGCGGAGAAGAAGTTTATAGATATAGCCGCTGCTAAGGAGGTGAGTGGTTGCTAATGAATTGTTTGTAGTATGAGTTATGTGGATCTGCGAAATGAAAATGGGTATAAATGCAGATGCTAAAAAACTTAAGTAAATTTGGTCTAGCCTTCCCATCTAAATTTGCTTTAGTTCTGACAATTTGAAGTACGTATAAATTGTTTAATTACAATAAATCAATAACTAGACGGGATTTGAACCCGCGTTTTTCGCTACGTCGGAGCGACGCCTTAACCTATCGGTCGCCCGAAAGAGTAGAATAAATTCGATTGCTCTGTCAGGTCGTCGCCCCAGAGTGGTGGAAGACGCGGGTTCGAATCCCAGCCCGTGTCAGATTACATTGTGACAAACAATAATGTGTATGTGTGCAGGTTCTGACGGACCCCGAGAAGCGCGCGCAGTTCGACGCAGGGGTGGACCCGCTGGACCCCGAGGGCGGCCGCCAGCCCTTCCAGAACAACCCCTTCCACCACTTCCAGCACGGCTCGCCCTTCCAGTTCAAGTTCCACTTCAACTGACCGCCCACACCACGTTCTACTTCATCTGGACATTAAACTCAAGTTCCACTTCATCTGGGGCCCATGCAGCATAAGTTCCACTTCATCTGGGGATTATGCAGCTCAAGTTCCACTTCATATTCACTCCATGAGGACCATGCAGCATTAGTTCCACTTATACTGGTCCAGTTATTCAAGTTCCATTTCATATGAGGAGCATCCAGCACAAGTTCCACTTCAATTAAACATCGATCGGATCGAACAGGACAATACTGTCGCGTTCAAATTCGAAAAAAAAGCAAATTGCTTGTAATAACATCATATTGATGGTAATTAAATCACTTTTTGATATCATTAAATTGTAAATAATTCGTTTATGTCACTATCATCATTTATTGTTGTTAATGCTATCACTTTCTGATATCAAAGCAATCATTTATCAATGTTTTTACCGTCGTTTTTGATGTTAATACGATCGACCGTCACGTTTACGTCAATACCATCACTTTTTGATGTTTTATGTCGACAACAAATCAAATAAAAATCACAATCATTATCATTGTTGAAGGGAACCAATAAGAATACTTAAATAAACAATGCAAGAAAATACAATAGTCTTAAATAGTAAAGTAATAGTCATATTTATACTAAACTTCGGAGATTTTGTAAGTCTGTAACACAACGCTTTAAGCTCATGCATAGTAAAATGATACAAAACGTAGGTACCGATATCATAAATAATATAATAGTAAAAAATAATACATCACTTGAATGCTTCAAAAAATCTGAAATCACTGTTTTTTTACTAATACGTGTTAAATGCTAACCATGCTAATTTTGAATTCATCGCTCATTAAAATTATATAAATAAATTCGAGAAATACTAAGACAATAAAAAGTAACAAAAGTTACTTTAAATACATTATTATAGCTTCCATAAACGGTATATCTAGTCCACTACACCTGCTTCTAATTAATATATAGAATCTATTTTTTAAATTTCTAATAGAATGTGAAATTATTTGCAAGCCGTATATTATGTAAATTGTAATATAAATTATTTCAGGCGATATTTTTCAGCTTCGCAGAAGATTTTAATGATAAAATTATGGATAGATAATAATTTTAGAGCTAAAAATGTATCGCCTAAAATAATTTGTATCGCCAATTCTATAGAAAAAAAGGTATATTTATTATTATATTCAATCATTTCATAAAAATTATCCGTATATGTCAAAAAAGGAAAAAGCTATAATTATAGTTTCTGATTTTAAGTTTTTCGCGCAATACATTCTCTAAGTACAAATAAAAAGAAAAAAAATCATGCATTTTCATAACGCTTTTTGTGATTTATTTGTGTAACATTAACACTAATTTTTGAACTCTTCACGGAGCATCATTGGCGGCGCTTTTAATTGCCATTGTTGCCTTTACGAATTCTCCTAAAAAATTACGTAAAAATGACTTTTAGGTATAATCCGTTTTATAATACGAAGAGATGAAATTAAAATAAAAACGAGAGTCACGTCGAGTTGATAGACTGCACTTTGTAGGTTAGTTGCGACGTGTGACACTTCTCGGAGTTGCCATTTCTAACAATTGAGGATTGCTTGAGAATAGTTACATATTAACAATAGAAGAATTGGTTCGTCCGTTGCTTGCCAAAAAGGAACACGATAACTTTAATAAAAATTTATATGTAAAAATCGATTTTAAAAACTCAAGCCATTCTCAAAGTTCCCGAAGTCCCGATTTGTCCAACAATAATGCCATTTGTTTTTTAATCGCATAATATTTAATTTAATTTGTAACAAATGGTGTTGTTGTTGAAATGGACGGTCACCAGTCCCGATGTTTATATATTTATTTAAGTTATTTTGTTGTGATTTAACGAAATTGTAAATATATTAGAAATATAAGCGATTACGAATATTCATGTGTTTTATTTTATACTAGCGGTCCGCCCCGGCTTCGCGCGTGGTACATATTTCGCAATAAAAGGTAGCCTATGTTCTTTCTCAGGGTCTAAAGATTATCTGTGCCAAATTTCATCAAATTCGGTCCAGTAGTTTATGAGCCTATTCATTACAATCAAACAAACAAACAAAGTTTTCCTCTTTATAATATTGGTGTAGATACGATATTCCTTCCAATATTAATACTTGAAATAACCGAAAGGATAAATTGAATTCTAAAAACAATGTTGAATTTTGATTTGATAATGATCAGTAACGTAACTCGTAATATTATCATCGTATCTATTATGTATGCATACAATATTTTATACTATAAGAAAATAGGGTTAACAGAGTTTTATTATTGTGTGAATTTTAACTCATAATATACCTAAAGAACATTTCGTTTGTAATTATTTTCTAGAACCATATTATTTTATTCGATCTATTAAATAATCGTGTAGGTATCATTAGAAAGTGATTATTATAATATTTCAAAAGAGAATTGGTACACAGAATTTAGAGAATAAATACATTCAAAAGTAAGAGACGAGTAAGATATGAAGACTTTGGAATATGGGGATAAAAGAAAAACAACTCAATATACATCAATAATTTATTTATTAAATTATAAACATTAGTCTTAAATAAGGTACCTACATAGTATCTGCACATCAGTCTTACAAATAGAACATCACGTTAACAACAAACTACTACCTAATCATCCGTACTATCCCATAACAATTTAGCTTTTTTCGGTCTATCTAAATTCAGTTTTCTTGATGCCCTTTCGATCTCATTGCTCAGTTTGGTTTTATCTTCTTCCTTCTGGCATACGTATCGATGTTTAAGGGCACAGTCCTGTCCCCTATATACGTAGTTGTTAATAGCAGGGTCGTATACAAGGGCTAGACAGCGACCTTCACCAGCGATGGTTGTGGTGTTGGTTGCAGCTTCCACCGGGCGGGCGGAGTGCGACCAGATCCAGAGGAGACCCGGGTTGAGACCGCCTGTCCAGAAGTCCTTGCCTGGTGGAGATAGTGATATTAGTTGGGAAAATACTTATCGATAAATATATATGAAATGTTTCTATTGGGATCTACTTAAAAAATGATATTTACAAAATTTTAAAGAAAAGATAAGCGGGCTTCGTTTTTTGCTTTAGACGAGATGTTATTGAATTGTAAATATTTCTATAAAAATATTAATTTGATAAATAATTTATAAGTGGAATGTATAATATAACAATGTATAATGTTCGTATATGGAATACGAAAAAAGTATAATCTGATTTATGTTATTATGTATTAGTTTTGCTACGCTGTTAGTTATGTGTTTCGCAAATTTACTTTTCACATGTCATAGTCACATTAGGGCTTAGGCAATATAGTAAAGACTATTAGTATTCAAGCATACCCTTGAGCTGCTTATCGGACAGTATCCTGGACACCATGGCTCTCTTGGCGGCGTGGTCGAGCTCGAGCAGCGCGGCCCGCTGCTGGCGGCAGGCGACGCTGGCGCCCTTCCAGTCGGCCGCCTCGCGCGACCACTGGTAGCAGCCCGCGCCCACGCGCGTGTAGTTCGTCATGCATGGCTCTGGGAGATGAGAATTAGATTATATACGAGTTTATTTAAAGACACAAAATTTATGATAGGGACAGTATGACCTACTGACAACTGTAGTGTCCAGAAGTCGGTTAATAACGTAGGAATAAATTGCGTCTTCAAAATGTTTAAAATTAAACTTCTTTCATTTCTGAATGTAAATTCAATCAAAGGAGTATTGCTTTTGTTTTATTGATTTTTATGGCTAAATTCTTGTGTTTTTGTCCTTCTAATTAACACATTATAATAATTTTACATTCGTTACAATTAAGCGCGTCACACACGGTGAAGATACTATAATATTTTATCTTAAGATACTGTTATATTTTATATCACAGTATCTTAACGCATCCGGTATCAGCGTTCGGACCATCATTTTTCTGTTTGTCATTGCGTACTAAGACTCCTGTAGAACCGCCATCCTGTTACAAATGACCCACAAAATTTCGCGTCATTTGTAACAGGATGGCGGTTCTACAGGGGTCTTAGTACGCAATGACAAAAAGAAAAATGATGGTCCGAACGCTGATACCGGATGCGTTAAGATACTGTGATATAAAATATAACAGTATCTTAAGATAAAATATTATAGTATCTTCACCGTGTGTGACGCGCTTTACAGTCCTGTGTTGTGTTGGATTAACTTTCTTAAATAAAACTACACAGCATACTAACCAGGTTTAGCCTCAGCCCCCGCGATCACATAGTGCAAGCTCTCCTCCAGCTTGCGCAGCCGCTTCTCCATGAGGTCGGCGCGGTAGACGAGCTTCTCGATGGCGCTGAGCAGGTACAGGTCGGTCTCCGTCACCTGCTTGCGCGGCGGCTCGTCTACCCGGTCGATGCCGTTGGGGGCCTGCGGACGGGCGGGGCCTTGTTGCTGCTGCTGCTGTTGCTGAAATATGTTTAATTTTTTAGGGTATTTTTCAGCTGTAGATGTGTACTAAACAGCAACATACTAAGAAAATATAAATGATACCGTACAATGTAGAAATGCTAATTTTATATGCAAATATTAAGAATTTGCGTATTGCAGCAAAGTTTAAAGTTTGACTATAGCGAGGATATTTAATTATTACAGATGGGCCGAATATTCGTTTTATAACACAAGCTTAAGAATTTAGATAAAAATTTAAGTAGGTATAACTCAATGGTATAACTACGTTTAACTATTTAAATAGCTACAATTCTGTGTTACTAACATAGCTCGGTCTAAACTTGTCCTTATAAGGACTGGGCGGCTTATTCACAATTTTCCCGTTGCCATCCCACTCGTTATACCCGTGCGGGCCGCTGTAGCCCTGCGGCGGCGCGCTGCCGTAGTGCGCGGGGCCCTGCAGGGGGATCGCCCGGTTGGGGCCCGCGGGGTGCGGCGGCGGCGGGGGCACCAGGGGACTGTCGATGCGCTCTGTTACGTAGTAGCCCTTGGTGGACGGGAGGGCCATTACACGACCTGATGATGCGAAAATACATATATTATTGACCTGATAACATTGTTTTTATTCAGAATTTCTGATAATATGAGAAAACTCTAATTGTAGAAGACAGATTTAACATTTTTTAATCAAGCGCATAAAGAAAAGCATTTATAACTTTACGTAGGTAACATGTTATTTCACATACCTTTGAAGATGATGAGTCATTTCTGTTTTATCAGGACTTTCATCACTGAGTCAATAAAATGATCCCAAACTTTAAAATAACAAAGCTTAAATATTTTAATAAGGAACTGAGTCAAGAAAATTACCGCAATGCTTAAAACAACAAAGCGATAGCAAACCAACCTTGTCTCTGCGAGGCGGGTTCTGTAGCCCAGTCCTCGAGCAGCGCGCCGAAGGAGCCGGTGTCCCACGCTTCACACGTATCTTCCAAAGTGCTGTTCTCTGAGTTCACGGCGCTCAGCACCGCCAACACAACCAAGGTGTAATGCACCCACATTGTGCTGGAATTCAATAACACTTCATTGTTACTTTGTGCCATAAATAAATGTTATAAATGGTAATGTAGAGTAAAATGAAGAATAGGTATAGAATTGCACTTTAGACCTAGTGGAGTTGATGTGATTTTTATGGTAAACATGTTACATGGTAAACATGCTTCTAAAGGAAGTCTATTTGAATTACTTATTAGTTTGAGTTTAGCTGGCAAATTTCCAAAATCAATTCAATAGTTAATAGTTGAATGGAAACCTTTGGCAGTAAGTATCCTATTTAAATCTATAGACACGGCCCATCAGTAGATGTTGGACGTTTTTTTTATGCACTATTAGAGTTGTGTTAATGTGCCTCACGTTTTCAGCATCATATTATGTAAATGAAATGGCAATAGCTCAAACATTTTATCACTTCAGTGAACCCGCATGGGTCTTACGTAATAAATAAAACAATACATAGCCAATGCTTGACCTACATATTTGTTATTCCACTAACACACGTCGTTAGCGCATCCAGCATAATGTTATGAAACATTGCACAAATCCGGCTCGTAAACAATAATAAGCTATTGAACTCACGTAGTTCCTAGATTAGTCAAGGCCCAAGGGTACAGACTTCTCCACTGTGATATAATCGATCATTTAAAATTAAACATTGTTTTGGTTGCATTTATTCATCCTTATTGATATATATTTTAAGAGTAAAAGTGTGTTTTTTAACGTGATAACGTTTTTAAAATCGTTTTAGTCGGGGGACATGTTCAGAAACTTGTGTCACACCAAAACCTCACGAGCGCGATCGCAGGTATAACGAGAGAGAGACGGACCGATCTCCCGTCTCATCTCGAGCGCTGCCACCAATAAGACGTTATCACGTAAACATCTCGATCGTAAACCTACTTTACAAACAACCAATTTTTTTATAGATATTTTGTTGTTGTCCCAGCATCGCCCGTCTGTAGAACATACTTCCCTAACAGTGAAAAAATTTTTTAAATCGATCCAGTAGTTCCTAAGATTAGCGCGTTCAAACAAACAAACGTTACCTATTAAATATTGTTAATTAACAAAATGCGCTCATTAAATGATTAAACTGACGACGTTGTGTAAATTGGCTGCACACTTTCTCTTCACACTCACGCATAATTGCTATAATTTTGTCGATGAAATTTCATTTGTCTGATTTTCGTTTTACTCCATCTATTGAATCTTGACGTATTGCTGTTTTTATTAATCGTAATAAAGCGTATTTGTATTAATTAAGTGCTGTGCTAATAATTTGGGGATCATTTCCAAATGATTACATCTCATACTTTTTTGTAAATTTTACATTTATCTCAAAAGGACTAAAATGTGTGTACTGTAGTGTAATTTAAATCTCTAACCATTTCAAAACCCCTCTTTAAATAAATAAATATACTAATAACTAATAAGCAACTATTACAGAACGATACACTTTAAATGACGCACTGTTTATCATTACATCAGTCACCATAACCACACAATGTCGCAAATTAGTGAATGAGAAGGTCAGGCGAGGTCAGGGCTCGTTGCTATAGTTACGCAAGGAGAAAGCGCGCCAACATCCGCGAGGCAAGCGCGGCCGCGCCGGGTTTCCCCGACACATGAAAGTTGATTCATAAACCTTTCCATATGTATTAATAACAACTTTTATATCCTTTATTAATATTTGATTATGTAACTAATTTTTTTAATCTTAATCAGGTAGAGACTCACAGCGCAAATATAATTTTACCTAATTATGGGCCTCCGCAATGCTGCGGTTACCGCAAATAATAGTCTCTTAAATTTTGTTGCGTGATTAATTGAAAAAGTGATAATACGTCCTAGTTATTTGGAATTAATATCGAAGGTGATAAGTAATTTCACAATAATTGTAGAGGAAAAACTCAAAATTGCACAAAATTGTTATATGCACGCATCATGCGGGTGTGGCTATTATTCACCAAACATAAATATTAATATATACGATGTACTTATGTATGAAAATATACTTTTAAATATCAATTTATTTCTTAGAATGGATTAAAATGCAATGAAATTTTCTCTATTTAACATAGTAGAGACAATTTCAGCAAAAATTTAATACAGCTAAATATTATATATAAATGACATTCATGTTTGATCTTTTAAATAAATCGATTAAATTAAAAATTACATGATATTACAATAATTATTATATTTTTTATTTGACTCATTCATTATCATAATTTATAAGATATAATATGTTTCTCTACTGTTTGAAAAATTGGGACTTAATATCATAACTAATTGTTACAATAAACAATAAATTAAAAATTCAAACTCACCTTATATCTCACTATCAACCAGCACAAATTATATAATGTTTACAAACACGTATAGGTATAAGACTATTATCAACTTTCTTCGTCGGCGTTGGTTCCTCGACTGCCGCCACGAGCTGTTACTTAACACTCCCCACGACAATATTATGTAAATATTACTAATTGGTTGATCTTGTACGCGGATGTTTAAGGAATTTCGAATATCACTTAACTTTTTATTATAAAAATGTCATTGAAATAACGATAAAAGCATAATCCTCCGGATTAAACTTTTTGATGTATGAATATTGAAGATTGAACAAATCAAAATATAAAAACATGGGAATATATCGTCCAATGGAATCCCTAAAAAGAAGCGATAATAATATATATCTACGAAAAAAAAAATTCAATTGCTTTTGTACACTATAACATTTTTTTATAAACTAGTAACTGAAGCCAACTGCCAAAGTGGCTTAAGTGGTCACGGTGCACTTAGACCAAACGAACATAGAGTTACAGCGAGAGCAAGAGCATTCTTTTGTGTTCTTTTAGTGTCAATGAAATCTCGAATTCGGTTCACTATTAGAACATTGCATAGAATCTTTTCGAACGCACTAAGAACAACGAAAGAATGTTCTGCGCCTGTTTACACTACTATTTGTCATAGTGGAATTTGAATGGACATTCACTCGTTTGATCTTAACGCACCGTCCTAATGTTTTATTTTTAATTTGATAGCATAAATTCAACTTTGCTTAGCAATAAAATTTTTAAACATCTACATTTTCATTACCTACCTGATTCAAATTTGAAGGAATAGAAAAAAAACACCATTTTAACAATAATTTATAACAATTTATTACAAAATCACAATGTACAATATAAATTCTTAACAATATAAAAGTAGAAACATTTGGAGTTAACTTACAATAATTTAATATATTAATAATTCATTACAAATTAATAAACTTAGCCTATCACCACATTTTGAAAATCATATATTATCTGTTATGTATTAGCTATAAGTTATTACGAAATTATTTCTAGTATATTTGAACACTTTTATATAAATTGATACAAATTGTCGCAGATTAAATTTGCAAAAAAGAATGTCTTTTAAAATCTAGATAAATAGTCAACTTTTGAATAATCAGAATAATGAATAAAGATATTGATCATCTTAGCACTAAAAAGATAGCGATATTGATCATCTTTGTAATAAAAGGGATAATGACATTCATCATTTTTGCACTAAGGTATTTTCTTTATAAGTGATATTTAACTAAGTATATTTACATGGTGGAATGTTACAGGATAGAAACAATATAATATGTAATATTTTTATTAATATAATTCCATTGTACGCAACTAATTTTTGTTCAAAGCTATTATTGGGATAAATTATAATACTCTTTTTTAAATAATTAATTGTTCGATTTATTTGCTGCTCGGTATTCGACTATCCAATACATTAATAGCATAATAGTACTGGATTAATTTCTATGCAATACATAGATGTTGTTAAAATGAGCAGCTGATTTGTGATGACATTTTTTATTACTATGAAAAAATCACAGGAAAAAATAATGTCAACACGCTCGATAATTTTACTAAGCTCCTTTCAAAACGGATATATGATTTTTTGGGTTTAATCATTAATTAAATGATTTTAATGATAATTTGTTGTTGAATAAAGATAGCATACAAAGTGGTGGTACTGAAACATAAGGTTGTGTAACAGTTTGATTAAATAAATAATACAATTGATATGATTACGTATAACATTACAGAATATTACAAAACGTTAAAATGTAGTAGTTTTTACTCGAAATGTTTGTCAATGTGTCGTGTGTTATCAACTAGAAGTATACGGTGAGGTTCATGTGCTCGGCCACTGCGGGGTTGGTCGCTTCCACCGCGGAGCCCTCCTGTAGCACAACATAGCACTATTAGTGTAAAATATTACATTTTAGTTACTATTTTGAAGATTTTGACATAGTATATACTATATAGACATGACATAAGTAAAAAAGTGTAGGTTATTATCGCTCTGGAAGTGGTATATTGAAATGTGTCTAAGGCCACATTTTACTTCAGTTGTTTCTTTCATTGACGATAGTTGTATTAGCCATTTGTAGCGGAGAGAATAACTGTTTTGCATCTACATGGTGGATAACCGAGTAGCACCCGTACGGTAGAGGCGATTAGTACACGTTTGGAAAAGGAGGTAACTAGGGGCCGTATTTACCAGAAATTTATAATGAAAAAGGCTACTAAGGCACAACCGAGGCCAATCGAACTGTGGGGGCTACTGGTGTCTCTCGGTCGGAGCAACTGGCCGACTCGTAGGGACGTCGCTACTGGCTGCACACGCAGGGGGGGCAGGGGGGGTACGCACCGGAGCGCGGGGGGGCGCGTCGTCCCAGCTGAGCCGCTTGACGCGCGCGGGGATGGTGGCGCTGGGCCACGCCACGCCCGAGCGGCCCGCCGCGCCGCACAGGTGGTCGCTCATCAGCGCGCCCTCGCCCCCTCGCCCCTCGCCGGCCCCGGGCGTGCCCGCAGCTGGTGCCTCTACAGGGAGTGCGGGCGGAGCCGGCGCCACCTTGCTCTTGCTCGGCCGCTGCGACTGGCGGCCGTCTGCGACACGAAACATCTTTAAAATAGTGTAAAATAAAAAAGAGCGTACGTACCAAGCACACATGTCAGAAGTGAAACTTCTTTGGCAAGATTCAAAAATAATTTGGAAAATCCAAAAGTGCACGCCTCATAATTTTTTTTTAATAAATATTTATTAATTATTATTTTTGTTTATTTAATAACAATTAAACCACATCGAATCAGACCCTGAAAAATGAAAGGGTTCTATTCCTGAGCATACTCAAGCGTAAGAGAAAAAAAAAGACTCGATTAGTAAAGTATTTCGGTCGCTATCGTGTTAACAAGAAAAAGGATCCGCACATACAGACACACGGACGTCCAAGACAGAACTTTTTTAAACTGTTTTTTAACTAGTTTAAATAACAAAAATGACATCAAAAATATCATGAACGTTAAAAATAGTGTTTTTTCTTAATATGTGTGTGTATGTATTATCTTACAAGTGCAATGTATGATACATAAAGACATTTTAAGTTTGAAAAATCAGATGTTTTGCGCGAAGTGACAGTAGTACCCACCTCAACGCTTCGCTTATGAGGCGTGCAATACCAAAATTGTCGCTTTACTCCATAACGTGACGATATTACCATGACGCAACCTTGAAATTTTACTCTCAACGCGACTAAAGAAGTTTCGCTTCAGAACAACTCGCAAAAAAGTAAGTTAATAAACACAAAAGATGTGTGTACTGACTGGTGGCGTCGTGTCGGATGTCGAGGCTGGAAGTGGAGTCGAGGATGGTGGAGGCGCCCGCCGACACGCTCTGCAGCGAGCTCGACCCGCCGACCGGCCCGCCCACCGGCCCGCCGACCGGCCCGCCGCCCGCCGTCTTCTGTGACGGCACGCTCGATGCCTCGCCCTTAGGAGCCCGCCGACGACTGCAAGAATCAAAATTCATATTATATCACAACAATCAAATTAACTTCAATGCTATAAACCAATCCTCTTTAAATTGCAACGTTTACTTGTATCATAATGAATGTATCTGTTACCGGCCAAACCCGATTTCAGGACAAACTAGTTTAGCCTAGGCTAAACTAGTTCGTCCTATACACGATCAGATGAACTGGTATAGCCTAGGCCAAACTAGTTCATCCTAAGACCAATAGGATAAATCAGTTTAGGCTAGGCCAAACTAGTTTATCCTAATATAAGTACGTACACACCCAGGATAAACTAGTTTTGCAATCAAGCTTTTTTAGAACTTGCAAATGTGAACCGAGACTCTGAAATATCATTAAGGATGCAGCTACGAGACATTCAGTTGGATCAGGCCAAGGTTTTGTGAGATGCAGTTGCAACAAAAACTGTTCCTCGAACAGACGCAAATGCAAGAAAGAAATTATACTTTGTAATTCTAAGTGCCACCAAAGCACACCGTGTAAAATTAAATTACAAAACATTTTTGAAAGCTCGAAGTGTAGTTATAATAATCTATTCTATGATTATTTGTATTACCAATAATTATCCATTAGTTTTAATGACAATTAATCTTAATAATTTTTATAAATATGATTATTTTTACAATTACGGAGTATTTCTTGTTCAGTTTACTTGATTCCAATTCGTACATTGAGATTTTGACAGCTCGAAGTGAAGTAATAATAATCGATACTGTGATTTTTTGTATTAGGTACTATAATTGTTAGTACCATTAGTTTTAACGACAAATGTTTATATTTAAATAAATAAGATTATTTTCCAATTAGAGAGTATTTTATTTATTTTACCAATAATAATTAAAATTGAATAAAACACCAATTTATTTTGCCTTTCCAGGTATTTTAAAATGTTTAGACAAGACCATTCCAGTTTATCCTGGGTGTGTGTGTGTAAACGACAAAGCGACTGCCAGGAAACGATAAAATGTCGTCGCGATCCAATGGGAACAGCTAGATACGACAGTCGCTAAACGATAAAAAATGTTGACGACAAACAATCGTTATAATGGGAACAGGTAGAGATGACAGTCGTCGAACGATAAATTAGTCGTTACGACATAGTGGGAACGCGCCCTTAGGATGAACTAGTTTGGCCTAGGCTATACCAGTTCATCCGATCGTGTATAGGACGAACTAGTTTAGCCTAGGCCAAACTAGTTTGTCCTAAAATCGGGTTTGGCCGGTAACATATCCATCACTAATTTTTAACTCATTGCGTAAAATCATCGCATTGTTTATGCTACTTATTTTATATTAAAACATTCGAAAAATTAAATACTTTATAAAAGGTCCTTCGAGACTCAACACTATTTTACTTTGCAAGTAAAATCAGTTAAAGTTATTTTGAAGATTGAATGGCCTGGTTGCGAGACCTTTAAGCCTAAGTTATGTCAACTCACTTGGCACAGATATACAAGAGCAGCGCGAGCACGCAGAGCGCGAGCAGCACGAGCGCGACCAAGAACGTGGCGAGCACGCCACCTGCACGTACTGCCTCGCTGGTGCGGGCTCCACCCACGTGCACTACCACCGGTACTGAGGACTGGAGACAAACTTGATGTTGAAAATTATATTTTTTTTGGTTTTATGGCATTCAAATGCTTTATAAATATAAATTTATAAAGAATAGAAAAAAAAATGGTTGCCTGTAAAGTCGGTTTTACGGGCGAAGATTTTACGTGACAACGTCTTTTTCTCGATCATAGTTGAGTGGGAGAGAGACGCAAGGCATTCGGCGGGCCTCTCTCTCGTTCGGTGACTCATCGTAACGTTACCGAGCGTTACACTTTTTCATAAGTGACTCCCAGTCGCAACCTAATTTAAGACGTTGTCACGTCAAAAAAATGATGTTGACAGCGCTTACATAGATAAAGTAACGTAGAGGTGTTTATAGTATGTAGGTGTGTATGTCGTGGCCATATCGTAGATTTGCTCATTTCATGATATGATCGATCATTTCACGAAATGATCGCATTTCATGAAATGGCCAACATAGTTTGATCAGATCGTTAAATCGTCAACGTTTCACGATTTGGTCATCCACATTTGGCCAGATCGTATAAAATATAAAGAGTCCATAAAATATTAAAAAAATTCAGAATATTCTAAAAACTTGTTTAATGTCATTTAAGTTAGTGCCGCGGCAGCGGCCGGCGAATGCCAGAAGCGGATCGCTTTTTAAAAAACAAACAATTATAATAATATAGTAGGATATATAAATATATATCCTAAAAGAAAAAATGCGTCTTAAATTATTTTATTTAAGACGCATTTTTTCTTCAATACATATAAGATATCCACATTTTCCATAGTACTCGTACCTCTTCGTCGTAAATTCTTTGCTATGACTTTCTTCATATTGTTATTAAACGAATTATGAAGTTTTTAACTGCGAATAATTAAATTTTCGCCAGCGGCCGCCATCTTATCACATAAATCAGAGCTTGCAGCGCCTCTACCAATGATTAATGTAACTATTTTACGATATGATCAAATAATTTTGATCATTTCATGAAAAAACCGCGCGTTTAGTTGGCCATATCGTGAAACGATTTCTTATCATTGATCTGCTCAAGCCACATCATGATGTGGCCAAACTAAATTGGCCATTTCACGAAATGCGACCATTTCGTGAAATGGCCAATCATTTCATGAAATGAGCAAATGTACGATATGGCCACGACATGTATATCGAGAAGATAGTGTTTTTAATTCCATTAATTTTGATTTTGAAACTATAATTAGTGTTATGTGTGTGTAGGCAGTGTATGTATCGTATGCAATGAGTACAGTATTCCAGTGCGATCTCCAGTTGTATGATTTATGTAGAATTCGCAGTTTTTATTTTTGTGCAGTGTGGGAAGGGAATTTATGCGTTGAGTAACATGTACAGTACAGTGCTATAGTGTGTGGATTGTAAAGTACACAGTATGTGTAGTGTATATCGGTGGTAAATGTTAAAAATATGTAATGACGATTCAAAAGTGCTTCTTATGTATTGTCACCTGTCGCGGCGGTGCCCCGGAGTCGAGCGCGGTGGCCACGAGATGTACCGCGCTGGTGTTGAGGCGCCGCGCCGCCGCACGCACTGATACCGACCCGCCAGGCCCCACCTCGAACAGCCTAAATCACATTTAATTTCATATTTTATTTGAAAAGATAATAGTATACGCATGGACGTATAAAAAAAGACGGACGGAATAGCGCCTAAACATTGAGTGAAGCCTAGTAATGGCGGCGACACATCCATGTGTGTGTGCCAGGTTGATTGCCAGATGCAATAAAATTACCCCACACTTTAGTATTTTTATTTTTCAATTTGATATACTTTTTATGTGTACTCTAACTATTAGAACCTATGCATAAATACAATTACTATTTAGCTTTGACAAATCAACCACTGGACGCGAAACCAAAGGAAAATGTATGAAAACTTGTTCAACCAATATTGGGGGGAGGAGAGGTAATGTCTCCTTAATTATTATTAAAATAAATAAAATAAAATAAATAAAATGTCAGTTTATAACCAAACAAATAGGAAACATGCTACATACGATTTCAGTATACATATGCTTGAAATTTTCAAATTAACTGTCTTATAACAGATGTCGTAGACAGTATTAATTGGCTGTGATATTTTTTTTTAATATGGTTGTTATATAAGGGTTAGCATAGTATACATGTTTTTGTGAGAAGAAAATGCAAAAACAAATTTGCATTTTGTATAAAATTATTTTATCGTAATTTTAAAATTAATTAACTTTACATCAACTCCCCGACTTTTGGGAGAATGAAATTTTGAAATAATGGCAACACTATGGCAACAGCTGTCATGATGACAATGGCGGCTGTATTTTTTTCTATAAATTTTGCCGTAATAATTTTGTCATTAAAACATAAAAGAAATAACTTGCTTCCCTGTGGAATGTAATCCCCTGTGTTTTGTTATTTAAAATTGTACTGTTGCGACACCATTTAACCACACAAGACGGCATTTTAAATATTTTTTGTGAAAAAGTGACGCTGTTAATCAGTCGGTAGTTCACGACGTAATGGCGGCCGACAAGCTTACTATGGTGAGAGTGTGTGCGTGTTCATTGTCTTTACACGATCGCTAGCTTACTACGGTGGCTTCACGTTGTTTGTTCGTAAAACGGCGTCCGTCTTTTTTTATACGTCCATGAGTATACGTATACATTTTGTTCAATCGGAGTAAACTTTGGCATGAATCTATTATTGCTCTAAGCTATTAAGTTTGTCAAAAAGTATAATAATTGAAATATTCAAGAATAATAAAATATTATTTATTGTTGGTAAAAATAACAAATTCCAGTATTAAATATACATAAACTTAAAAATACAACAAATAAAAACTTATACAAAAGTAATAACATTTTGTGAGTATGACCTGTGTCAGTCATACTACCAAATACATTTTCATTCACAAAACTACATTGACGATATTGTGATGGTTTTAGATTATAACTTTTCACCATTTTTTCAACGAATACTGATGTTGAATGTTAGCCTAATTGTATTGATTATAAAAATAATACAACATTTTTATAACTTAAGTAGATTCTGCATCCTAACACGGACTATTACTATACTTAGTAAAACCACTTTCGTACTATAAAACGAAAGTGTCAACAACTCACTCAGCATGCAGTCCCCTAAGCGTGACGGTGACATTATCATTGGTGTCCCCATCGTACACGTCGAGCTGGCCCACGGGCACCAGCTCGTCATCACTGCGAGCCGTGTCCAGGTCCGCGCGGAACTCGTACAGCGGGAAGCGGAACCGCGGCTCCCACTCGTTCACGTTGTCCACGGTTATGTTCAGGGAAGCTGTGTCGTTCTAAGGATTTGTGGTGGGTTAAGTGGTTGGAAAAGTGGTTATTTAGTGTTGGTTATAGTTAAGTTATACAAAACGTTGGTCAAGTGCTGATTGCTAGATAATTACTTGCATATTAAAAGTACTTATACTAACAGCTAATAAACAAAATACATTTTAAACTTCAATCTAACTGTTAGTAACACTCTAATTTTCACTTAAAATTTTAATTCTAGCTGAGGCTAGAGAACTCGAGAAAATATCTAAATTAGACCCAATACCGTTTTAGTACGAAACTCTTTGCTCTTTTTCGATTTTATCCTGGTAAAACAATCTATGATCCTGATCTATGTGGATTAAGACAAATTTTTACGTCATGTTCGTGTAATTTTTGTTTTCGTTTGAACTCCATGCAGCAGCAGCAGCTCGCCGCACAGTGCACATACAGTGTGTCCGTCGGTGACCATGACACGGTAGCGGTAGTGCGGCGCGGTCTCGTAGTCCAACGCAGCGCGCAGCAGCAGCTCGCCCGCTGCGTTGATCGCGAACTGCTGCAGCAGCAACAGTGCACAGTGTACATACAGTGTGTCCGTCGGTGACCATGACACGGTAGCGGTAGTGCGGCGCGGTCTCGTAGTCCAACGCAGCGCGCAGCAGCAGCTCGCCCGCTGCGTTGATCGCGAACTGCTGCAGCAGCAACAGTGCACAGTGTACATACAGTGTGTCCGTCGGTGACCATGACACGGTAGCGGTAGTGCGGCGCGGTCTCGTAGTCCAACGCAGCGCGCAGCAGCAGCTCGCCCGCTGCGTTGATCGCGAACTGCTGCAGCAGCAACAGTGCACAGTGTACATACAGTGTGTCCGTCGGTGACCATGACACGGTAGCGGTAGTGCGGCGCGGTCTCGTAGTCCAACGCAGCGCGCAGCAGCAGCTCGCCCGCTGCGTTGATCGCGAACTGCTGCAGCAGCAACAGTGCACAGTGTACATACAGTGTGTCCGTCGGTGACCATGACACGGTAGCGGTAGTGCGGCGCGGTCTCGTAGTCCAACGCAGCGCGCAGCAGCAGCTCGCCCGCTGCGTTGATCGCGAACTGCTGCAGCAGCAACAGTGCACAGTGTACATACAGTGTGTCCGTCGGTGACCATGACACGGTAGCGGTAGTGCGGCGCGGTCTCGTAGTCCAACGCAGCGCGCAGCAGCAGCTCGCCCGCTGCGTTGATCGCGAACTGCTGCAGCAGCAACAGTGCACAGTGTACATACAGTGTGTCCGTCGGTGACCATGACACGGTAGCGGTAGTGCGGCGCGGTCTCGTAGTCCAACGCAGCGCGCAGCAGCAGCTCGCCCGCTGCGTTGATCGCGAACTGCTGCAGCAGCAACAGTGCACAGTGTACATACAGTGTGTCCGTCGGTGACCATGACACGGTAGCGGTAGTGCGGCGCGGTCTCGTAGTCCAACGCAGCGCGCAGCAGCAGCTCGCCCGCTGCGTTGATCGCGAACTGCTGCAGCAGCAACAGTGCACAGTGTACATACAGTGTGTCCGTCGGTGACCATGACACGGTAGCGGTAGTGCGGCGCGGTCTCGTAGTCCAACGCAGCGCGCAGCAGCAGCTCGCCCGCTGCGTTGATCGCGAACTGCTGCAGCAGCAACAGTGCACAGTGTACATACAGTGTGTCCGTCGGTGACCATGACACGGTAGCGGTAGTGCGGCGCGGTCTCGTAGTCCAACGCAGCGCGCAGCAGCAGCTCGCCCGCTGCGTTGATCGCGAACTGCTGCAGCAGCAACAGTGCACAGTGTACATACAGTGTGTCCGTCGGTGACCATGACACGGTAGCGGTAGTGCGGCGCGGTCTCGTAGTCCAACGCAGCGCGCAGCAGCAGCTCGCCCGCTGCGTTGATCGCGAACTGCTGCAGCAGCAACAGTGCACAGTGTACATACAGTGTGTCCGTCGGTGACCATGACACGGTAGCGGTAGTGCGGCGCGGTCTCGTAGTCCAACGCAGCGCGCAGCAGCAGCTCGCCCGCTGCGTTGATCGCGAACTGCTGCAGCAGCAACAGTGCACAGTGTACATACAGTGTGTCCGTCGGTGACCATGACACGGTAGCGGTAGTGCGGCGCGGTCTCGTAGTCCAACGCAGCGCGCAGCAGCAGCTCGCCCGCTGCGTTGATCGCGAACTGCTGCAGCAGCAACAGTGCACAGTGTACATACAGTGTGTCCGTCGGTGACCATGACACGGTAGCGGTAGTGCGGCGCGGTCTCGTAGTCCAACGCAGCGCGCAGCAGCAGCTCGCCCGCTGCGTTGATCGCGAACTGCTGCAGCAGCAACAGTGCACAGTGTACATACAGTGTGTCCGTCGGTGACCATGACACGGTAGCGGTAGTGCGGCGCGGTCTCGTAGTCCAACGCAGCGCGCAGCAGCAGCTCGCCCGCTGCGTTGATCGCGAACTGCTGCAGCAGCAACAGTGCACAGTGTACATACAGTGTGTCCGTCGGTGACCATGACACGGTAGCGGTAGTGCGGCGCGGTCTCGTAGTCCAACGCAGCGCGCAGCAGCAGCTCGCCCGCTGCGTTGATCGCGAACTGCTGCAGCAGCAACAGTGCACAGTGTACATACAGTGTGTCCGTCGGTGACCATGACACGGTAGCGGTAGTGCGGCGCGGTCTCGTAGTCCAACGCAGCGCGCAGCAGCAGCTCGCCCGCTGCGTTGATCGCGAACTGCTGCAGCAGCAACAGTGCACAGTGTACATACAGTGTGTCCGTCGGTGACCATGACACGGTAGCGGTAGTGCGGCGCGGTCTCGTAGTCCAACGCAGCGCGCAGCAGCAGCTCGCCCGCTGCGTTGATCGCGAACTGCTGCAGCAGCAACAGTGCACAGTGTACATACAGTGTGTCCGTCGGTGACCATGACACGGTAGCGGTAGTGCGGCGCGGTCTCGTAGTCCAACGCAGCGCGCAGCAGCAGCTCGCCCGCTGCGTTGATCGCGAACTGCTGCAGCAGCAACAGTGCACAGTGTACATACAGTGTGTCCGTCGGTGACCATGACACGGTAGCGGTAGTGCGGCGCGGTCTCGTAGTCCAACGCAGCGCGCAGCAGCAGCTCGCCCGCTGCGTTGATCGCGAACTGCTGCAGCAGCAACAGTGCACAGTGTACATACAGTGTGTCCGTCGGTGACCATGACACGGTAGCGGTAGTGCGGCGCGGTCTCGTAGTCCAACGCAGCGCGCAGCAGCAGCTCGCCCGCTGCGTTGATCGCGAACTGCTGCAGCAGCAACAGTGCACAGTGTACATACAGTGTGTCCGTCGGTGACCATGACACGGTAGCGGTAGTGCGGCGCGGTCTCGTAGTCCAACGCAGCGCGCAGCAGCAGCTCGCCCGCTGCGTTGATCGCGAACTGCTGCAGCAGCAACAGTGCACAGTGTACATACAGTGTGTCCGTCGGTGACCATGACACGGTAGCGGTAGTGCGGCGCGGTCTCGTAGTCCAACGCAGCGCGCAGCAGCAGCTCGCCCGCTGCGTTGATCGCGAACTGCTGCAGCAGCAACAGTGCACAGTGTACATACAGTGTGTCCGTCGGTGACCATGACACGGTAGCGGTAGTGCGGCGCGGTCTCGTAGTCCAACGCAGCGCGCAGCAGCAGCTCGCCCGCTGCGTTGATCGCGAACTGCTGCAGCAGCAACAGTGCACAGTGTACATACAGTGTGTCCGTCGGTGACCATGACACGGTAGCGGTAGTGCGGCGCGGTCTCGTAGTCCAACGCAGCGCGCAGCAGCAGCTCGCCCGCTGCGTTGATCGCGAACTGCTGCAGCAGCAACAGTGCACAGTGTACATACAGTGTGTCCGTCGGTGACCATGACACGGTAGCGGTAGTGCGGCGCGGTCTCGTAGTCCAACGCAGCGCGCAGCAGCAGCTCGCCCGCTGCGTTGATCGCGAACTGCTGCAGCAGCAACAGTGCACAGTGTACATACAGTGTGTCCGTCGGTGACCATGACACGGTAGCGGTAGTGCGGCGCGGTCTCGTAGTCCAACGCAGCGCGCAGCAGCAGCTCGCCCGCTGCGTTGATCGCGAACTGCTGCAGCAGCAACAGTGCACAGTGTACATACAGTGTGTCCGTCGGTGACCATGACACGGTAGCGGTAGTGCGGCGCGGTCTCGTAGTCCAACGCAGCGCGCAGCAGCAGCTCGCCCGCTGCGTTGATCGCGAACTGCTGCAGCAGCAACAGTGCACAGTGTACATACAGTGTGTCCGTCGGTGACCATGACACGGTAGCGGTAGTGCGGCGCGGTCTCGTAGTCCAACGCAGCGCGCAGCAGCAGCTCGCCCGCTGCGTTGATCGCGAACTGCTGCAGCAGCAACAGTGCACAGTGTACATACAGTGTGTCCGTCGGTGACCATGACACGGTAGCGGTAGTGCGGCGCGGTCTCGTAGTCCAACGCAGCGCGCAGCAGCAGCTCGCCCGCTGCGTTGATCGCGAACTGCTGCAGCAGCAACAGTGCACAGTGTACATACAGTGTGTCCGTCGGTGACCATGACACGGTAGCGGTAGTGCGGCGCGGTCTCGTAGTCCAACGCAGCGCGCAGCAGCAGCTCGCCCGCTGCGTTGATCGCGAACTGCTGCAGCAGCAACAGTGCACAGTGTACATACAGTGTGTCCGTCGGTGACCATGACACGGTAGCGGTAGTGCGGCGCGGTCTCGTAGTCCAACGCAGCGCGCAGCAGCAGCTCGCCCGCTGCGTTGATCGCGAACTGCTGCAGCAGCAACAGTGCACAGTGTACATACAGTGTGTCCGTCGGTGACCATGACACGGTAGCGGTAGTGCGGCGCGGTCTCGTAGTCCAACGCAGCGCGCAGCAGCAGCTCGCCCGCTGCGTTGATCGCGAACTGCTGCAGCAGCAACAGTGCACAGTGTACATACAGTGTGTCCGTCGGTGACCATGACACGGTAGCGGTAGTGCGGCGCGGTCTCGTAGTCCAACGCAGCGCGCAGCAGCAGCTCGCCCGCTGCGTTGATCGCGAACTGCTGCAGCAGCAACAGTGCACAGTGTACATACAGTGTGTCCGTCGGTGACCATGACACGGTAGCGGTAGTGCGGCGCGGTCTCGTAGTCCAACGCAGCGCGCAGCAGCAGCTCGCCCGCTGCGTTGATCGCGAACTGCTGCAGCAGCAACAGTGCACAGTGTACATACAGTGTGTCCGTCGGTGACCATGACACGGTAGCGGTAGTGCGGCGCGGTCTCGTAGTCCAACGCAGCGCGCAGCAGCAGCTCGCCCGCTGCGTTGATCGCGAACTGCTGCAGCAGCAACAGTGCACAGTGTACATACAGTGTGTCCGTCGGTGACCATGACACGGTAGCGGTAGTGCGGCGCGGTCTCGTAGTCCAACGCAGCGCGCAGCAGCAGCTCGCCCGCTGCGTTGATCGCGAACTGCTGCAGCAGCAACAGTGCACAGTGTACATACAGTGTGTCCGTCGGTGACCATGACACGGTAGCGGTAGTGCGGCGCGGTCTCGTAGTCCAACGCAGCGCGCAGCAGCAGCTCGCCCGCTGCGTTGATCGCGAACTGCTGCAGCAGCAACAGTGCACAGTGTACATACAGTGTGTCCGTCGGTGACCATGACACGGTAGCGGTAGTGCGGCGCGGTCTCGTAGTCCAACGCAGCGCGCAGCAGCAGCTCGCCCGCTGCGTTGATCGCGAACTGCTGCAGCAGCAACAGTGCACAGTGTACATACAGTGTGTCCGTCGGTGACCATGACACGGTAGCGGTAGTGCGGCGCGGTCTCGTAGTCCAACGCAGCGCGCAGCAGCAGCTCGCCCGCTGCGTTGATCGCGAACTGCTGCAGCAGCAACAGTGCACAGTGTACATACAGTGTGTCCGTCGGTGACCATGACACGGTAGCGGTAGTGCGGCGCGGTCTCGTAGTCCAACGCAGCGCGCAGCAGCAGCTCGCCCGCTGCGTTGATCGCGAACTGCTGCAGCAGCAACAGTGCACAGTGTACATACAGTGTGTCCGTCGGTGACCATGACACGGTAGCGGTAGTGCGGCGCGGTCTCGTAGTCCAACGCAGCGCGCAGCAGCAGCTCGCCCGCTGCGTTGATCGCGAACTGCTGCAGCAGCAACAGTGCACAGTGTACATACAGTGTGTCCGTCGGTGACCATGACACGGTAGCGGTAGTGCGGCGCGGTCTCGTAGTCCAACGCAGCGCGCAGCAGCAGCTCGCCCGCTGCGTTGATCGCGAACTGCTGCAGCAGCAACAGTGCACAGTGTACATACAGTGTGTCCGTCGGTGACCATGACACGGTAGCGGTAGTGCGGCGCGGTCTCGTAGTCCAACGCAGCGCGCAGCAGCAGCTCGCCCGCTGCGTTGATCGCGAACTGCTGCAGCAGCAACAGTGCACAGTGTACATACAGTGTGTCCGTCGGTGACCATGACACGGTAGCGGTAGTGCGGCGCGGTCTCGTAGTCCAACGCAGCGCGCAGCAGCAGCTCGCCCGCTGCGTTGATCGCGAACTGCTGCAGCAGCAACAGTGCACAGTGTACATACAGTGTGTCCGTCGGTGACCATGACACGGTAGCGGTAGTGCGGCGCGGTCTCGTAGTCCAACGCAGCGCGCAGCAGCAGCTCGCCCGCTGCGTTGATCGCGAACTGCTGCAGCAGCAACAGTGCACAGTGTACATACAGTGTGTCCGTCGGTGACCATGACACGGTAGCGGTAGTGCGGCGCGGTCTCGTAGTCCAACGCAGCGCGCAGCAGCAGCTCGCCCGCTGCGTTGATCGCGAACTGCTGCAGCAGCAACAGTGCACAGTGTACATACAGTGTGTCCGTCGGTGACCATGACACGGTAGCGGTAGTGCGGCGCGGTCTCGTAGTCCAACGCAGCGCGCAGCAGCAGCTCGCCCGCTGCGTTGATCGCGAACTGCTGCAGCAGCAACAGTGCACAGTGTACATACAGTGTGTCCGTCGGTGACCATGACACGGTAGCGGTAGTGCGGCGCGGTCTCGTAGTCCAACGCAGCGCGCAGCAGCAGCTCGCCCGCTGCGTTGATCGCGAACTGCTGCAGCAGCAACAGTGCACAGTGTACATACAGTGTGTCCGTCGGTGACCATGACACGGTAGCGGTAGTGCGGCGCGGTCTCGTAGTCCAACGCAGCGCGCAGCAGCAGCTCGCCCGCTGCGTTGATCGCGAACTGCTGCAGCAGCAACAGTGCACAGTGTACATACAGTGTGTCCGTCGGTGACCATGACACGGTAGCGGTAGTGCGGCGCGGTCTCGTAGTCCAACGCAGCGCGCAGCAGCAGCTCGCCCGCTGCGTTGATCGCGAACTGCTGCAGCAGCAACAGTGCACAGTGTACATACAGTGTGTCCGTCGGTGACCATGACACGGTAGCGGTAGTGCGGCGCGGTCTCGTAGTCCAACGCAGCGCGCAGCAGCAGCTCGCCCGCTGCGTTGATCGCGAACTGCTGCAGCAGCAACAGTGCACAGTGTACATACAGTGTGTCCGTCGGTGACCATGACACGGTAGCGGTAGTGCGGCGCGGTCTCGTAGTCCAACGCAGCGCGCAGCAGCAGCTCGCCCGCTGCGTTGATCGCGAACTGCTGCAGCAGCAACAGTGCACAGTGTACATACAGTGTGTCCGTCGGTGACCATGACACGGTAGCGGTAGTGCGGCGCGGTCTCGTAGTCCAACGCAGCGCGCAGCAGCAGCTCGCCCGCTGCGTTGATCGCGAACTGCTGCAGCAGCAACAGTGCACAGTGTACATACAGTGTGTCCGTCGGTGACCATGACACGGTAGCGGTAGTGCGGCGCGGTCTCGTAGTCCAACGCAGCGCGCAGCAGCAGCTCGCCCGCTGCGTTGATCGCGAACTGCTGCAGCAGCAACAGTGCACAGTGTACATACAGTGTGTCCGTCGGTGACCATGACACGGTAGCGGTAGTGCGGCGCGGTCTCGTAGTCCAACGCAGCGCGCAGCAGCAGCTCGCCCGCTGCGTTGATCGCGAACTGCTGCAGCAGCAACAGTGCACAGTGTACATACAGTGTGTCCGTCGGTGACCATGACACGGTAGCGGTAGTGCGGCGCGGTCTCGTAGTCCAACGCAGCGCGCAGCAGCAGCTCGCCCGCTGCGTTGATCGCGAACTGCTGCAGCAGCAACAGTGCACAGTGTACATACAGTGTGTCCGTCGGTGACCATGACACGGTAGCGGTAGTGCGGCGCGGTCTCGTAGTCCAACGCAGCGCGCAGCAGCAGCTCGCCCGCTGCGTTGATCGCGAACTGCTGCAGCAGCAACAGTGCACAGTGTACATACAGTGTGTCCGTCGGTGACCATGACACGGTAGCGGTAGTGCGGCGCGGTCTCGTAGTCCAACGCAGCGCGCAGCAGCAGCTCGCCCGCTGCGTTGATCGCGAACTGCTGCAGCAGCAACAGTGCACAGTGTACATACAGTGTGTCCGTCGGTGACCATGACACGGTAGCGGTAGTGCGGCGCGGTCTCGTAGTCCAACGCAGCGCGCAGCAGCAGCTCGCCCGCTGCGTTGATCGCGAACTGCTGCAGCAGCAACAGTGCACAGTGTACATACAGTGTGTCCGTCGGTGACCATGACACGGTAGCGGTAGTGCGGCGCGGTCTCGTAGTCCAACGCAGCGCGCAGCAGCAGCTCGCCCGCTGCGTTGATCGCGAACTGCTGCAGCAGCAACAGTGCACAGTGTACATACAGTGTGTCCGTCGGTGACCATGACACGGTAGCGGTAGTGCGGCGCGGTCTCGTAGTCCAACGCAGCGCGCAGCAGCAGCTCGCCCGCTGCGTTGATCGCGAACTGCTGCAGCAGCAACAGTGCACAGTGTACATACAGTGTGTCCGTCGGTGACCATGACACGGTAGCGGTAGTGCGGCGCGGTCTCGTAGTCCAACGCAGCGCGCAGCAGCAGCTCGCCCGCTGCGTTGATCGCGAACTGCTGCAGCAGCAACAGTGCACAGTGTACATACAGTGTGTCCGTCGGTGACCATGACACGGTAGCGGTAGTGCGGCGCGGTCTCGTAGTCCAACGCAGCGCGCAGCAGCAGCTCGCCCGCTGCGTTGATCGCGAACTGCTGCAGCAGCAACAGTGCACAGTGTACATACAGTGTGTCCGTCGGTGACCATGACACGGTAGCGGTAGTGCGGCGCGGTCTCGTAGTCCAACGCAGCGCGCAGCAGCAGCTCGCCCGCTGCGTTGATCGCGAACTGCTGCAGCAGCAACAGTGCACAGTGTACATACAGTGTGTCCGTCGGTGACCATGACACGGTAGCGGTAGTGCGGCGCGGTCTCGTAGTCCAACGCAGCGCGCAGCAGCAGCTCGCCCGCTGCGTTGATCGCGAACTGCTGCAGCAGCAACAGTGCACAGTGTACATACAGTGTGTCCGTCGGTGACCATGACACGGTAGCGGTAGTGCGGCGCGGTCTCGTAGTCCAACGCAGCGCGCAGCAGCAGCTCGCCCGCTGCGTTGATCGCGAACTGCTGCAGCAGCAACAGTGCACAGTGTACATACAGTGTGTCCGTCGGTGACCATGACACGGTAGCGGTAGTGCGGCGCGGTCTCGTAGTCCAACGCAGCGCGCAGCAGCAGCTCGCCCGCTGCGTTGATCGCGAACTGCTGCAGCAGCAACAGTGCACAGTGTACATACAGTGTGTCCGTCGGTGACCATGACACGGTAGCGGTAGTGCGGCGCGGTCTCGTAGTCCAACGCAGCGCGCAGCAGCAGCTCGCCCGCTGCGTTGATCGCGAACTGCTGCAGCAGCAACAGTGCACAGTGTACATACAGTGTGTCCGTCGGTGACCATGACACGGTAGCGGTAGTGCGGCGCGGTCTCGTAGTCCAACGCAGCGCGCAGCAGCAGCTCGCCCGCTGCGTTGATCGCGAACTGCTGCAGCAGCAACAGTGCACAGTGTACATACAGTGTGTCCGTCGGTGACCATGACACGGTAGCGGTAGTGCGGCGCGGTCTCGTAGTCCAACGCAGCGCGCAGCAGCAGCTCGCCCGCTGCGTTGATCGCGAACTGCTGCAGCAGCAACAGTGCACAGTGTACATACAGTGTGTCCGTCGGTGACCATGACACGGTAGCGGTAGTGCGGCGCGGTCTCGTAGTCCAACGCAGCGCGCAGCAGCAGCTCGCCCGCTGCGTTGATCGCGAACTGCTGCAGCAGCAACAGTGCACAGTGTACATACAGTGTGTCCGTCGGTGACCATGACACGGTAGCGGTAGTGCGGCGCGGTCTCGTAGTCCAACGCAGCGCGCAGCAGCAGCTCGCCCGCTGCGTTGATCGCGAACTGCTGCAGCAGCAACAGTGCACAGTGTACATACAGTGTGTCCGTCGGTGACCATGACACGGTAGCGGTAGTGCGGCGCGGTCTCGTAGTCCAACGCAGCGCGCAGCAGCAGCTCGCCCGCTGCGTTGATCGCGAACTGCTGCAGCAGCAACAGTGCACAGTGTACATACAGTGTGTCCGTCGGTGACCATGACACGGTAGCGGTAGTGCGGCGCGGTCTCGTAGTCCAACGCAGCGCGCAGCAGCAGCTCGCCCGCTGCGTTGATCGCGAACTGCTGCAGCAGCAACAGTGCACAGTGTACATACAGTGTGTCCGTCGGTGACCATGACACGGTAGCGGTAGTGCGGCGCGGTCTCGTAGTCCAACGCAGCGCGCAGCAGCAGCTCGCCCGCTGCGTTGATCGCGAACTGCTGCAGCAGCAACAGTGCACAGTGTACATACAGTGTGTCCGTCGGTGACCATGACACGGTAGCGGTAGTGCGGCGCGGTCTCGTAGTCCAACGCAGCGCGCAGCAGCAGCTCGCCCGCTGCGTTGATCGCGAACTGCTGCAGCAGCAACAGTGCACAGTGTACATACAGTGTGTCCGTCGGTGACCATGACACGGTAGCGGTAGTGCGGCGCGGTCTCGTAGTCCAACGCAGCGCGCAGCAGCAGCTCGCCCGCTGCGTTGATCGCGAACTGCTGCAGCAGCAACAGTGCACAGTGTACATACAGTGTGTCCGTCGGTGACCATGACACGGTAGCGGTAGTGCGGCGCGGTCTCGTAGTCCAACGCAGCGCGCAGCAGCAGCTCGCCCGCTGCGTTGATCGCGAACTGCTGCAGCAGCAACAGTGCACAGTGTACATACAGTGTGTCCGTCGGTGACCATGACACGGTAGCGGTAGTGCGGCGCGGTCTCGTAGTCCAACGCAGCGCGCAGCAGCAGCTCGCCCGCTGCGTTGATCGCGAACTGCTGCAGCAGCAACAGTGCACAGTGTACATACAGTGTGTCCGTCGGTGACCATGACACGGTAGCGGTAGTGCGGCGCGGTCTCGTAGTCCAACGCAGCGCGCAGCAGCAGCTCGCCCGCTGCGTTGATCGCGAACTGCTGCAGCAGCAACAGTGCACAGTGTACATACAGTGTGTCCGTCGGTGACCATGACACGGTAGCGGTAGTGCGGCGCGGTCTCGTAGTCCAACGCAGCGCGCAGCAGCAGCTCGCCCGCTGCGTTGATCGCGAACTGCTGCAGCAGCAACAGTGCACAGTGTACATACAGTGTGTCCGTCGGTGACCATGACACGGTAGCGGTAGTGCGGCGCGGTCTCGTAGTCCAACGCAGCGCGCAGCAGCAGCTCGCCCGCTGCGTTGATCGCGAACTGCTGCAGCAGCAACAGTGCACAGTGTACATACAGTGTGTCCGTCGGTGACCATGACACGGTAGCGGTAGTGCGGCGCGGTCTCGTAGTCCAACGCAGCGCGCAGCAGCAGCTCGCCCGCTGCGTTGATCGCGAACTGCTGCAGCAGCAACAGTGCACAGTGTACATACAGTGTGTCCGTCGGTGACCATGACACGGTAGCGGTAGTGCGGCGCGGTCTCGTAGTCCAACGCAGCGCGCAGCAGCAGCTCGCCCGCTGCGTTGATCGCGAACTGCTGCAGCAGCAACAGTGCACAGTGTACATACAGTGTGTCCGTCGGTGACCATGACACGGTAGCGGTAGTGCGGCGCGGTCTCGTAGTCCAACGCAGCGCGCAGCAGCAGCTCGCCCGCTGCGTTGATCGCGAACTGCTGCAGCAGCAACAGTGCACAGTGTACATACAGTGTGTCCGTCGGTGACCATGACACGGTAGCGGTAGTGCGGCGCGGTCTCGTAGTCCAACGCAGCGCGCAGCAGCAGCTCGCCCGCTGCGTTGATCGCGAACTGCTGCAGCAGCAACAGTGCACAGTGTACATACAGTGTGTCCGTCGGTGACCATGACACGGTAGCGGTAGTGCGGCGCGGTCTCGTAGTCCAACGCAGCGCGCAGCAGCAGCTCGCCCGCTGCGTTGATCGCGAACTGCTGCAGCAGCAACAGTGCACAGTGTACATACAGTGTGTCCGTCGGTGACCATGACACGGTAGCGGTAGTGCGGCGCGGTCTCGTAGTCCAACGCAGCGCGCAGCAGCAGCTCGCCCGCTGCGTTGATCGCGAACTGCTGCAGCAGCAACAGTGCACAGTGTACATACAGTGTGTCCGTCGGTGACCATGACACGGTAGCGGTAGTGCGGCGCGGTCTCGTAGTCCAACGCAGCGCGCAGCAGCAGCTCGCCCGCTGCGTTGATCGCGAACTGCTGCAGCAGCAACAGTGCACAGTGTACATACAGTGTGTCCGTCGGTGACCATGACACGGTAGCGGTAGTGCGGCGCGGTCTCGTAGTCCAACGCAGCGCGCAGCAGCAGCTCGCCCGCTGCGTTGATCGCGAACTGCTGCAGCAGCAACAGTGCACAGTGTACATACAGTGTGTCCGTCGGTGACCATGACACGGTAGCGGTAGTGCGGCGCGGTCTCGTAGTCCAACGCAGCGCGCAGCAGCAGCTCGCCCGCTGCGTTGATCGCGAACTGCTGCAGCAGCAACAGTGCACAGTGTACATACAGTGTGTCCGTCGGTGACCATGACACGGTAGCGGTAGTGCGGCGCGGTCTCGTAGTCCAACGCAGCGCGCAGCAGCAGCTCGCCCGCTGCGTTGATCGCGAACTGCTGCAGCAGCAACAGTGCACAGTGTACATACAGTGTGTCCGTCGGTGACCATGACACGGTAGCGGTAGTGCGGCGCGGTCTCGTAGTCCAACGCAGCGCGCAGCAGCAGCTCGCCCGCTGCGTTGATCGCGAACTGCTGCAGCAGCAACAGTGCACAGTGTACATACAGTGTGTCCGTCGGTGACCATGACACGGTAGCGGTAGTGCGGCGCGGTCTCGTAGTCCAACGCAGCGCGCAGCAGCAGCTCGCCCGCTGCGTTGATCGCGAACTGCTGCAGCAGCAACAGTGCACAGTGTACATACAGTGTGTCCGTCGGTGACCATGACACGGTAGCGGTAGTGCGGCGCGGTCTCGTAGTCCAACGCAGCGCGCAGCAGCAGCTCGCCCGCTGCGTTGATCGCGAACTGCTGCAGCAGCAACAGTGCACAGTGTACATACAGTGTGTCCGTCGGTGACCATGACACGGTAGCGGTAGTGCGGCGCGGTCTCGTAGTCCAACGCAGCGCGCAGCAGCAGCTCGCCCGCTGCGTTGATCGCGAACTGCTGCAGCAGCAACAGTGCACAGTGTACATACAGTGTGTCCGTCGGTGACCATGACACGGTAGCGGTAGTGCGGCGCGGTCTCGTAGTCCAACGCAGCGCGCAGCAGCAGCTCGCCCGCTGCGTTGATCGCGAACTGCTGCAGCAGCAACAGTGCACAGTGTACATACAGTGTGTCCGTCGGTGACCATGACACGGTAGCGGTAGTGCGGCGCGGTCTCGTAGTCCAACGCAGCGCGCAGCAGCAGCTCGCCCGCTGCGTTGATCGCGAACTGCTGCAGCAGCAACAGTGCACAGTGTACATACAGTGTGTCCGTCGGTGACCATGACACGGTAGCGGTAGTGCGGCGCGGTCTCGTAGTCCAACGCAGCGCGCAGCAGCAGCTCGCCCGCTGCGTTGATCGCGAACTGCTGCAGCAGCAACAGTGCACAGTGTACATACAGTGTGTCCGTCGGTGACCATGACACGGTAGCGGTAGTGCGGCGCGGTCTCGTAGTCCAACGCAGCGCGCAGCAGCAGCTCGCCCGCTGCGTTGATCGCGAACTGCTGCAGCAGCAACAGTGCACAGTGTACATACAGTGTGTCCGTCGGTGACCATGACACGGTAGCGGTAGTGCGGCGCGGTCTCGTAGTCCAACGCAGCGCGCAGCAGCAGCTCGCCCGCTGCGTTGATCGCGAACTGCTGCAGCAGCAACAGTGCACAGTGTACATACAGTGTGTCCGTCGGTGACCATGACACGGTAGCGGTAGTGCGGCGCGGTCTCGTAGTCCAACGCAGCGCGCAGCAGCAGCTCGCCCGCTGCGTTGATCGCGAACTGCTGCAGCAGCAACAGTGCACAGTGTACATACAGTGTGTCCGTCGGTGACCATGACACGGTAGCGGTAGTGCGGCGCGGTCTCGTAGTCCAACGCAGCGCGCAGCAGCAGCTCGCCCGCTGCGTTGATCGCGAACTGCTGCAGCAGCAACAGTGCACAGTGTACATACAGTGTGTCCGTCGGTGACCATTCGCGAACTGCTGCAGCAGCAACAGTGCACAGTGTACATACAGTGTGTCCGTCGGTGACCATGACACGGTAGCGGTAGTGCGGCGCGGTCTCGTAGTCCAACGCAGCGCGCAGCAGCAGCTCGCCCGCTGCGTTGATCGCGAACTGCTGCAGCAGCAACAGTGCACAGTGTACATACAGTGTGTCCGTCGGTGACCATGACACGGTAGCGGTAGTGCGGCGCGGTCTCGTAGTCCAACGCAGCGCGCAGCAGCAGCTCGCCCGCTGCGTTGATCGCGAACTGCTGCAGCAGCAACAGTGCACAGTGTACATACAGTGTGTCCGTCGGTGACCATGACACGGTAGCGGTAGTGCGGCGCGGTCTCGTAGTCCAACGCAGCGCGCAGCAGCAGCTCGCCCGCTGCGTTGATCGCGAACTGCTGCAGCAGCAACAGTGCACAGTGTACATACAGTGTGTCCGTCGGTGACCATGACACGGTAGCGGTAGTGCGGCGCGGTCTCGTAGTCCAACGCAGCGCGCAGCAGCAGCTCGCCCGCTGCGTTGATCGCGAACTGCTGCAGCAGCAACAGTGCACAGTGTACATACAGTGTGTCCGTCGGTGACCATGACACGGTAGCGGTAGTGCGGCGCGGTCTCGTAGTCCAACGCAGCGCGCAGCAGCAGCTCGCCCGCTGCGTTGATCGCGAACTGCTGCAGCAGCAACAGTGCACAGTGTACATACAGTGTGTCCGTCGGTGACCATGACACGGTAGCGGTAGTGCGGCGCGGTCTCGTAGTCCAACGCAGCGCGCAGCAGCAGCTCGCCCGCTGCGTTGATCGCGAACTGCTGCAGCAGCAACAGTGCACAGTGTACATACAGTGTGTCCGTCGGTGACCATGACACGGTAGCGGTAGTGCGGCGCGGTCTCGTAGTCCAACGCAGCGCGCAGCAGCAGCTCGCCCGCTGCGTTGATCGCGAACTGCTGCAGCAGCAACAGTGCACAGTGTACATACAGTGTGTCCGTCGGTGACCATGACACGGTAGCGGTAGTGCGGCGCGGTCTCGTAGTCCAACGCAGCGCGCAGCAGCAGCTCGCCCGCTGCGTTGATCGCGAACTGCTGCAGCAGCAACAGTGCACAGTGTACATACAGTGTGTCCGTCGGTGACCATGACACGGTAGCGGTAGTGCGGCGCGGTCTCGTAGTCCAACGCAGCGCGCAGCAGCAGCTCGCCCGCTGCGTTGATCGCGAACTGCTGCAGCAGCAACAGTGCACAGTGTACATACAGTGTGTCCGTCGGTGACCATGACACGGTAGCGGTAGTGCGGCGCGGTCTCGTAGTCCAACGCAGCGCGCAGCAGCAGCTCGCCCGCTGCGTTGATCGCGAACTGCTGCAGCAGCAACAGTGCACAGTGTACATACAGTGTGTCCGTCGGTGACCATGACACGGTAGCGGTAGTGCGGCGCGGTCTCGTAGTCCAACGCAGCGCGCAGCAGCAGCTCGCCCGCTGCGTTGATCGCGAACTGCTGCAGCAGCAACAGTGCACAGTGTACATACAGTGTGTCCGTCGGTGACCATGACACGGTAGCGGTAGTGCGGCGCGGTCTCGTAGTCCAACGCAGCGCGCAGCAGCAGCTCGCCCGCTGCGTTGATCGCGAACTGCTGCAGCAGCAACAGTGCACAGTGTACATACAGTGTGTCCGTCGGTGACCATGACACGGTAGCGGTAGTGCGGCGCGGTCTCGTAGTCCAACGCAGCGCGCAGCAGCAGCTCGCCCGCTGCGTTGATCGCGAACTGCTGCAGCAGCAACAGTGCACAGTGTACATACAGTGTGTCCGTCGGTGACCATGACACGGTAGCGGTAGTGCGGCGCGGTCTCGTAGTCCAACGCAGCGCGCAGCAGCAGCTCGCCCGCTGCGTTGATCGCGAACTGCTGCAGCAGCAACAGTGCACAGTGTACATACAGTGTGTCCGTCGGTGACCATGACACGGTAGCGGTAGTGCGGCGCGGTCTCGTAGTCCAACGCAGCGCGCAGCAGCAGCTCGCCCGCTGCGTTGATCGCGAACTGCTGCAGCAGCAACAGTGCACAGTGTACATACAGTGTGTCCGTCGGTGACCATGACACGGTAGCGGTAGTGCGGCGCGGTCTCGTAGTCCAACGCAGCGCGCAGCAGCAGCTCGCCCGCTGCGTTGATCGCGAACTGCTGCAGCAGCAACAGTGCACAGTGTACATACAGTGTGTCCGTCGGTGACCATGACACGGTAGCGGTAGTGCGGCGCGGTCTCGTAGTCCAACGCAGCGCGCAGCAGCAGCTCGCCCGCTGCGTTGATCGCGAACTGCTGCAGCAGCAACAGTGCACAGTGTACATACAGTGTGTCCGTCGGTGACCATGACACGGTAGCGGTAGTGCGGCGCGGTCTCGTAGTCCAACGCAGCGCGCAGCAGCAGCTCGCCCGCTGCGTTGATCGCGAACTGCTGCAGCAGCAACAGTGCACAGTGTACATACAGTGTGTCCGTCGGTGACCATGACACGGTAGCGGTAGTGCGGCGCGGTCTCGTAGTCCAACGCAGCGCGCAGCAGCAGCTCGCCCGCTGCGTTGATCGCGAACTGCTGCAGCAGCAACAGTGCACAGTGTACATACAGTGTGTCCGTCGGTGACCATGACACGGTAGCGGTAGTGCGGCGCGGTCTCGTAGTCCAACGCAGCGCGCAGCAGCAGCTCGCCCGCTGCGTTGATCGCGAACTGCTGCAGCAGCAACAGTGCACAGTGTACATACAGTGTGTCCGTCGGTGACCATGACACGGTAGCGGTAGTGCGGCGCGGTCTCGTAGTCCAACGCAGCGCGCAGCAGCAGCTCGCCCGCTGCGTTGATCGCGAACTGCTGCAGCAGCAACAGTGCACAGTGTACATACAGTGTGTCCGTCGGTGACCATGACACGGTAGCGGTAGTGCGGCGCGGTCTCGTAGTCCAACGCAGCGCGCAGCAGCAGCTCGCCCGCTGCGTTGATCGCGAACTGCTGCAGCAGCAACAGTGCACAGTGTACATACAGTGTGTCCGTCGGTGACCATGACACGGTAGCGGTAGTGCGGCGCGGTCTCGTAGTCCAACGCAGCGCGCAGCAGCAGCTCGCCCGCTGCGTTGATCGCGAACTGCTGCAGCAGCAACAGTGCACAGTGTACATACAGTGTGTCCGTCGGTGACCATGACACGGTAGCGGTAGTGCGGCGCGGTCTCGTAGTCCAACGCAGCGCGCAGCAGCAGCTCGCCCGCTGCGTTGATCGCGAACTGCTGCAGCAGCAACAGTGCACAGTGTACATACAGTGTGTCCGTCGGTGACCATGACACGGTAGCGGTAGTGCGGCGCGGTCTCGTAGTCCAACGCAGCGCGCAGCAGCAGCTCGCCCGCTGCGTTGATCGCGAACTGCTGCAGCAGCAACAGTGCACAGTGTACATACAGTGTGTCCGTCGGTGACCATGACACGGTAGCGGTAGTGCGGCGCGGTCTCGTAGTCCAACGCAGCGCGCAGCAGCAGCTCGCCCGCTGCGTTGATCGCGAACTGCTGCAGCAGCAACAGTGCACAGTGTACATACAGTGTGTCCGTCGGTGACCATGACACGGTAGCGGTAGTGCGGCGCGGTCTCGTAGTCCAACGCAGCGCGCAGCAGCAGCTCGCCCGCTGCGTTGATCGCGAACTGCTGCAGCAGCAACAGTGCACAGTGTACATACAGTGTGTCCGTCGGTGACCATGACACGGTAGCGGTAGTGCGGCGCGGTCTCGTAGTCCAACGCAGCGCGCAGCAGCAGCTCGCCCGCTGCGTTGATCGCGAACTGCTGCAGCAGCAACAGTGCACAGTGTACATACAGTGTGTCCGTCGGTGACCATGACACGGTAGCGGTAGTGCGGCGCGGTCTCGTAGTCCAACGCAGCGCGCAGCAGCAGCTCGCCCGCTGCGTTGATCGCGAACTGCTGCAGCAGCAACAGTGCACAGTGTACATACAGTGTGTCCGTCGGTGACCATGACACGGTAGCGGTAGTGCGGCGCGGTCTCGTAGTCCAACGCAGCGCGCAGCAGCAGCTCGCCCGCTGCGTTGATCGCGAACTGCTGCAGCAGCAACAGTGCACAGTGTACATACAGTGTGTCCGTCGGTGACCATGACACGGTAGCGGTAGTGCGGCGCGGTCTCGTAGTCCAACGCAGCGCGCAGCAGCAGCTCGCCCGCTGCGTTGATCGCGAACTGCTGCAGCAGCAACAGTGCACAGTGTACATACAGTGTGTCCGTCGGTGACCATGACACGGTAGCGGTAGTGCGGCGCGGTCTCGTAGTCCAACGCAGCGCGCAGCAGCAGCTCGCCCGCTGCGTTGATCGCGAACTGCTGCAGCAGCAACAGTGCACAGTGTACATACAGTGTGTCCGTCGGTGACCATGACACGGTAGCGGTAGTGCGGCGCGGTCTCGTAGTCCAACGCAGCGCGCAGCAGCAGCTCGCCCGCTGCGTTGATCGCGAACTGCTGCAGCAGCAACAGTGCACAGTGTACATACAGTGTGTCCGTCGGTGACCATGACACGGTAGCGGTAGTGCGGCGCGGTCTCGTAGTCCAACGCAGCGCGCAGCAGCAGCTCGCCCGCTGCGTTGATCGCGAACTGCTGCAGCAGCAACAGTGCACAGTGTACATACAGTGTGTCCGTCGGTGACCATGACACGGTAGCGGTAGTGCGGCGCGGTCTCGTAGTCCAACGCAGCGCGCAGCAGCAGCTCGCCCGCTGCGTTGATCGCGAACTGCTGCAGCAGCAACAGTGCACAGTGTACATACAGTGTGTCCGTCGGTGACCATGACACGGTAGCGGTAGTGCGGCGCGGTCTCGTAGTCCAACGCAGCGCGCAGCAGCAGCTCGCCCGCTGCGTTGATCGCGAACTGCTGCAGCAGCAACAGTGCACAGTGTACATACAGTGTGTCCGTCGGTGACCATGACACGGTAGCGGTAGTGCGGCGCGGTCTCGTAGTCCAACGCAGCGCGCAGCAGCAGCTCGCCCGCTGCGTTGATCGCGAACTGCTGCAGCAGCAACAGTGCACAGTGTACATACAGTGTGTCCGTCGGTGACCATGACACGGTAGCGGTAGTGCGGCGCGGTCTCGTAGTCCAACGCAGCGCGCAGCAGCAGCTCGCCCGCTGCGTTGATCGCGAACTGCTGCAGCAGCAACAGTGCACAGTGTACATACAGTGTGTCCGTCGGTGACCATGACACGGTAGCGGTAGTGCGGCGCGGTCTCGTAGTCCAACGCAGCGCGCAGCAGCAGCTCGCCCGCTGCGTTGATCGCGAACTGCTGCAGCAGCAACAGTGCACAGTGTACATACAGTGTGTCCGTCGGTGACCATGACACGGTAGCGGTAGTGCGGCGCGGTCTCGTAGTCCAACGCAGCGCGCAGCAGCAGCTCGCCCGCTGCGTTGATCGCGAACTGCTGCAGCAGCAACAGTGCACAGTGTACATACAGTGTGTCCGTCGGTGACCATGACACGGTAGCGGTAGTGCGGCGCGGTCTCGTAGTCCAACGCAGCGCGCAGCAGCAGCTCGCCCGCTGCGTTGATCGCGAACTGCTGCAGCAGCAACAGTGCACAGTGTACATACAGTGTGTCCGTCGGTGACCATGACACGGTAGCGGTAGTGCGGCGCGGTCTCGTAGTCCAACGCAGCGCGCAGCAGCAGCTCGCCCGCTGCGTTGATCGCGAACTGCTGCAGCAGCAACAGTGCACAGTGTACATACAGTGTGTCCGTCGGTGACCATGACACGGTAGCGGTAGTGCGGCGCGGTCTCGTAGTCCAACGCAGCGCGCAGCAGCAGCTCGCCCGCTGCGTTGATCGCGAACTGCTGCAGCAGCAACAGTGCACAGTGTACATACAGTGTGTCCGTCGGTGACCATGACACGGTAGCGGTAGTGCGGCGCGGTCTCGTAGTCCAACGCAGCGCGCAGCAGCAGCTCGCCCGCTGCGTTGATCGCGAACTGCTGCAGCAGCAACAGTGCACAGTGTACATACAGTGTGTCCGTCGGTGACCATGACACGGTAGCGGTAGTGCGGCGCGGTCTCGTAGTCCAACGCAGCGCGCAGCAGCAGCTCGCCCGCTGCGTTGATCGCGAACTGCTGCAGCAGCAACAGTGCACAGTGTACATACAGTGTGTCCGTCGGTGACCATGACACGGTAGCGGTAGTGCGGCGCGGTCTCGTAGTCCAACGCAGCGCGCAGCAGCAGCTCGCCCGCTGCGTTGATCGCGAACTGCTGCAGCAGCAACAGTGCACAGTGTACATACAGTGTGTCCGTCGGTGACCATGACACGGTAGCGGTAGTGCGGCGCGGTCTCGTAGTCCAACGCAGCGCGCAGCAGCAGCTCGCCCGCTGCGTTGATCGCGAACTGCTGCAGCAGCAACAGTGCACAGTGTACATACAGTGTGTCCGTCGGTGACCATGACACGGTAGCGGTAGTGCGGCGCGGTCTCGTAGTCCAACGCAGCGCGCAGCAGCAGCTCGCCCGCTGCGTTGATCGCGAACTGCTGCAGCAGCAACAGTGCACAGTGTACATACAGTGTGTCCGTCGGTGACCATGACACGGTAGCGGTAGTGCGGCGCGGTCTCGTAGTCCAACGCAGCGCGCAGCAGCAGCTCGCCCGCTGCGTTGATCGCGAACTGCTGCAGCAGCAACAGTGCACAGTGTACATACAGTGTGTCCGTCGGTGACCATGACACGGTAGCGGTAGTGCGGCGCGGTCTCGTAGTCCAACGCAGCGCGCAGCAGCAGCTCGCCCGCTGCGTTGATCGCGAACTGCTGCAGGAACGACCGCTCCGACACGTAGAACTGCAGCGGCGCCTGGAACATACAAATAGTTATAAAAATATAAAACATTAATGGTAAAAGAGTAGTAGTAATTTATGTTCATCTAATGTGTCATTATCGAGGCCTTCACCCTCGCAAACGAGCGGTTCTTACAATACACAATGTTATATGTATGTAAGTTAGTTGAAAATTGTAATAGATTATAAGTTTAAGTTTTTTCTATTATTTTTGTATTTATTTGTAAGAAATAAAAGGCCTTTTTTATTTTATTTTATTGAATGTATCACGGACCTGCGTGTGCGGCGTGGTGGTGAGCGTGAGCACGAGCGTGCCGGGCGGCGCGTCCTCCGCCACGCGCGCGCTGAACTCGCCGCGCGTGAACCGCACGCCGCCCGCAGCGCTCACCGCAGCGGGTGCGGTGGGGCGTGCGGCGGCCGCAGTGAGTGCGGTGGGCGCGGTGCGGGGCGCGCGCCGCCGGATCGACACCGTGGCGAGTGCGTAGCGGTCGCTGTTGTCTATCTGCGTCGCCTGGAACGTGATGAGAAAGACTTATAATTGCAATATGCACTTTTTTTCTACATATAGCAGAATCTAAATTCACCACCTTTAAATGGTGGTTAATGAAATAAATGACCGAATTAATATTAGTATTTAGCCGTTTATTACAATGTACATTAGGTTATGTCTCATTTTGTAATTAATCTAGAGTAATAAAGCATAAATAAATATTTAATATAATTTACTGTAAATAGATTAAGTTTTATAGAAATATTTCACCTTAACAACAACAGTAAGCGGCAGAGCATCCAGCGAGTCGTTAGTAAGGAAGATCTTTCCCGTCTCTCTATCGACCCGCACGGGCACCGCCGGGGTGCTGAGCGAGTACACGAGCGGTGCATTGATGCCGCGGTCCTGGTCCAACGCGGAGATTGGCCCGGGGGAGGTCTCTAGTTCTGTGCCCTGGGATTGGTATTTCGTAAAAAAATATTGAAAAGTCTATTAGACGACCTTATACATTTTTAGGAAGTGTATGCAATGTTTGTCTTCTTCTACATTTTACGATATAGTAGGAGTGTAAGGGATTTATTCGAGCACGTCAATGTTATGTACATGGTCATTAAAAATGCTGAAGCTATTAAACTAATTAATTACTTTCATTTCATACAAAGACTATGGAAAAGCAAATATAATTGTTTTCAAAAACTCTCCATTTAACATTTATTAATAATTAACAACAAAAATTAAAGGCTTGTTGTTGTTACATTTATTGTTGTCTAGATATATGTATGGTAAAGGCATATTACCTCTTATAACCTGTAGTATCTGACTGTATAGGACCAACATTATCAACTACAATTCCGTCAACTCACCGGTTTCACGTCATCCCCCAGCACCGCCACGTAGTGCGGGTGTGTAAACGCCGGGTTCTGGTCATCAGCATCCAGCACCTCCACATGTAGCGTGGTGTCAGCTGACTTGGGAGGAGTTCCGCCATCTCTTGCGCGGAGCGTGGCGGTGAGGTTGTGGAACTTCTCGTAGTCGAGCGGCTTCTTGATGATTATGGTGCCATCTAGCTCGTTCGCGAAGTCGATGTACTCCTTGAAGTCGGGAAAAATTGGGAGATTACAAAAAGGATGATAAGAAATTAAAAAAAAAAGAATTTCATACAGAACTGTGTGTTTTGTAAATCACCGTGATATATCCGAATATTGAAAATGCTTATTTGTGGGCATAACTAGATTTAGAAATTTAGATGTTTTTAAAATTTTTATCATTACCAATATTATAATTGCGAAAGCATGCGTTTGTTTGCTTTCACTTCGCAACGCAACGATTTTATTATATAGCCATTTATATGTTTAGGGATAAATAGGAGGCTAAAGAGTGACCTGGTGGCTTACTTTTTACAGCACATTTGATGAATGTCATGACAATCGCCTTGCGAGCGAAGCTGCGGTCAACTTTGCCAGATATCTCACCTTAGCGGGCCCCATGAGCTCGTAGTGCACAGTGGCGTGCGGGCCCGGCTGGTCGGGGTCGCTGGCCCGCGCGAGCGCCACGCGGGCGCCGCGCGCCGCGCTCTCCGCCACGCGCGCGGCGTACGGCGCGCCCTGCCAGCTGGGTGCGTTGTCGTTCACGTCCCACACGCGCACTGACACGGGGATCACGAAGCTCTAAAACGACATTTTGCTCATTATTATAGAAGCAGCGGTCAGCAAGTATGTTGCGGGTAGTTTAAAAAGTCATTTTTTAACTACCCGTAACAGTTACAAAATGTGCTTTTTCCAGTCTAAATAAAAAATATATCAGCTTACAAAAAAAGTGAGATTGGTTAAATTTTTATCAAACATCCCTGATCAATTTTCTAATAGCACCTAACATAAATAGGTATTTAAAGAATTAAAAAATGCACTTTAATACCTAAACTCATGAAATTATTGTTTTGTCACAGATCCTTTATAAGTGTATAAAATTTAAATAAACAGAATCGATTACATACAAATATGTAGGTATACAGATAAAGGGTTTAAGCGTGTTAAAAATTAACAATTTATTTATGTCAGAACAATAAAAAAAGGAACTCATTTAACGTTAAGTAGTCACCCCCGACCATTAACACTAGCAACACCAGTGGTGTTACAAGATCTTATATTACACAAAAACACTAGTGATGTACGGTGATGTACGCACCGGGTCGGCGGTGCGGCGGCGGTCGCAGCGCACGTTGACGTACACGCTGGCGGGCCCGAGCCGCTCCTCGCGGTCGAGCGCGCGCAGCAGCGTGAGGTTCTTGGAGCCCGCCGCGATGCCCACCGCCGCGCCGCGCTCTTGTAGCGACAGTGATATGTCGCCCGTGGAGGACGGGTCGCCGTTCACGCTTAACGTGCCTGTACCAATATAATGAAGTTATTCGAAATTCACTTAGGCCTTCGCCACACTTGACGGAAATTCCGTTGAGGACATTCCACGACGGAACGCCGATATATGTATATCATACAAATTACAAATAGCGGGCACACTAAGCGAAAAATCGGTTGTTAACTAAAGTAACACAATATTGTTGACGAACAGCTAGATACGACATTTGTCCAACGATAAATTAATCGCTACGATAAATAGTGGGAACGCGCCCCACGAAAATCTTCAAAATGTTTGCAACTTGAAAGTGTATTGCTAAATTTATAGACAACATATAAGTGGGAAACATAAAATTAAAAAGTAAAAACGAATGTTAGTTAAATAATTATACCTACATATCGAAAATTATTTTCTCAAATTCAAAAATGCCTACCAATAATACTGCCCACAGGCGTGTCCTCGCTGATGAAGAAGCTCTCGACAGCGCCGCCATTCATCAAGTAGCACCGGCTGTCTTGGATTGCTGAAAATTTTTAAATTATCTTAAACTCAAATCGATTTTTAAAGTGAAACTTTTATTACATCGTCTCAAACTTTTTGGTCTGTGTAGCGCATGTCGCGTGTATCGCGGCTGCCGAGTAGGTATACCTACTCGGCACGCGACATGCGCTACACAAAGCAGTGTTCGGAACCGTTCGAACAGTTTCACTTTTACCGTGGTTTCATAAAACCGCACAACATTTTTTTTGTTAATAAAGATTTTATTATTATTATTTTATCATTAACTCTACAATGAACGATATTTCAAGATTTGCTCTATATTTATAAAGTTACCCTCATAAAAAAGAAGTCTAAAACAATAAATTTTGGTGTTTGCATATTTCTGAAATACTTTTGTTTTTAGATTGTGACATTTTTAAAACAAAAGCGGGAATTAATAGCTAATTGCACGGATAAGTATATAAGATAAGTCAGCACTTTACGTAAGCAGGTCAGCGATATGCCATCAATGGCCGGGGTTAGACAACTCTGATTTGGGTTAATCGATTAAAAACTATAATCAATGAATAATTCATTTCAGCGGAAATATAACCACATCAAATAATACAATAATAGCTTTTCATATAATGTCGATTCCTATCTAATAAATGAAGAATATTGAACAAATGGAATGAAGTCATTTACACTGTAAAGAAAAAGTTTATGAAATTTCTTCTATTGACTCATTTATAATGTTTTTGTTGAAACAAATCTCTATACAGACTAACACGAAATCTCCGATCTCAATGAGTGCAATTTCAGACAATAAATCTACCATTGTACATTATATGTAATTAATTGTAATGTGTCGCTGTGACGAATTAATGCCGATTTAGCGTGCGTGCTCGGATCTGGAGCGTGAAAATGATAATCGTGCAAAAACTACGTGAGACTAATTATTGTGGTCGAGCGAGAAATTCGGCTCGCATGTGCTATATTGTCTTGTTGATGAAAACGAAACCGTTTATCAATGATCGATGGAGTTTACAGCCTTGCAATATGCTTGCAATGCTATCAAAGTCTAAACCTATTACCTAATTTCCTATTTAGTATTATTTGCTCACACACATTCTGTAAACTAAACGAAATACCTACGCAAAGTATCAATTTTTTGTGCAGTGGCAATATGAAATTGATATATTATTTCACATCGATCTATAAAAAATGATATAAGCAGTACCAAGCCTTTCATATTGTTATACTTAATCAGATTGTACTTTAAGTCTTTCTTTTAGCCAATAATTTACCGCTGAAATTAGATGTAAATTACAAATGTGATACGCTTATTAGCTGTGTTTTACCTGAAAATAAAACACATATTAAATACTTACCTATATTTGAAGCTTACTTATTGAGAAGGCACCTAGCTTTTTCCGCCTATTTTTCCCTCTCTTTCCGTTGTATGTATGCTATCTCTCTCGCACACCTCCCCACCAGGTGGCGTGGCGCACGATAATGTGCGGGCGCTGGATGTTTTTCATTGAGTCGAAATCCACAACAGGTGGACGTTAAGTGTAAGCTTCAAATATAGGTAAGTATTTAATATGTGTTTTATTTTCAGGTAAAACACAGCTATTAAACACTTGACCGTAATTTGAAGCTTACTTATTGAGACCTGTTTGTTACCCACCTGGTGTACAATATATGGACGCCAATGTGAATTTGAATACATGTAATTACTTATTTCTTTATTGGAAAGAGTAAGGTGTGCAGATAGTATACCAATTAATCACACAAATTTTTATATTATATAATATATAATATATTAACAATCCCAGATGAAAAGTTAATCAAATAAGAACCAAAAAGTTAATCATAATGATTAAAAGTATTAGAACTTATGAGATTGGTTCAAGTGTACCTTAGTTAACCTTTTGGGCTTGAAAAGTTAAAGTTACTACAATTTCCACTATCTTTAGCGTAAATCTGCGAAAGCGCCAGTAACGACTTTCAATTACGCATTTACATGTTACTTACAAAATGAAGCAACAGTTGATCCCGACGAGGCAAAAATACCTCAAACTCAAACCTTTATTTATTCAATTAGAACTCTGCAGAAGCACCATTGAATCATCTTAACATAGAATTACCACCTGTCTCAACTCACACAGTTTTAACCCAACCTGCTACAAGCGGACAAGAAGAGACCTTGGTCCTTACTTTTGGGGTCAGAAATAAATTTAAAAGGTCACCCCTTGAATAAGGCAATAAAATAACAAAACAGGTAAACAGTTTAAATTATAATACAGATTTTTAACATCCAACCAAACCGTGCGGTATCTATTAATGTCACCAATCATAATCTAAACATGGCTGGTACTTTCAGTACAATGCATGAATTATTTATTTAAAACTGATAGGTCATAAACTCTGTACTGGAAACAAATATACTGAACTCAAGAGACTAAAATGATAAAGAGCTTATCTGTGTCCCAAAACTGCAATTACTACAGCCAAGTACGTTACTTTTAATCAATTCGGTTTTAAGATATAATTATGATTTACATCAGAACTTATATACCGAAAGTCTCGGGACTACATAACGGGACTTATTTATAATAGTGTTTGTGCATAACACTAGGCAGTCAACAGCTATATGAACGTCAGATAGGAAAAGCGCCAAATTTATCCAGTCAGTAACAAAGGATTTTAACTATACTTATTATAATTCAACCAACTACTACTAGCTACTCCGTATGTCTTTTGGGTAGACGGAGGCAAATAGGATTTTTATTCCGACTATATCATTTGATATTTGGAAAATGTACTCCACATTTTCATACCGTCCGAGTCATTTTGCAGATTATAGTGGTGCAGCACTGAACACTGTCTATTAGGTGACCGGGCCTTCAGTTCCGCTTTCCAGAATACCTTCACCCTTCTCGGTGCTACTACTACTGAAATAGCGGTACTCTTACGCGTCGTTCAGGTCTCTAACTGACTAGGATTTCTCATATTATCGTAACAACCCTCGCTCGTTCTAACGAGAATAAATTATCGCCAAGGAATTCTGCTGCAGGATAATGGCAAGAGAGATTATAAGCTTAACTATGCATTATTATGTTCAGGAATATGGTGGGTTTTGAATACTATCGTCGTCTGAAAGTATCTCCTTTCGATTAACTGCATTAAGGATGCAGATCTGATCCCATCTTTGTTCCGTAGGAATGCTACGACAGTCTAAACGTTACACTGGACAAAGAAAATTGCCCTGAATATCTATATAATGATACGAAGTATCAATTTCATGCGCCCATTATTTAACGTCTCTGACCTATATTGTATTTATTAGGTCATATTACTATACTTATATTGGCCCACTGAAGTAGATTTCAAAACCTTTTTCTACCTACCTTAGAAGAATGAAGATCCGATACTGTCATATCTAAAACTTCTTTCGTGGGTCCTCGTTGACGAAAGCAAATATCTATGATCATTTTAATGATCAATCCTTTGTAAATTTGCACCAACCGCCATCAAAGCCCCGCGAGGGCTGATATATATTTGCACCATTTCCCCGTGGGGACGGTGTAATCAAAGCCCCGCGAGGGCTGATATATATTTGCACCATTTCCCCGTGGGGACGGTGTAATCAAAGCCCCGCGAGGGCTGATATATATTTTCACCATTTCTCCGTTAGGGACGGTTTTAATCAAAGCCCCGCGAGGGCTGATATATATTTGCACCATTTCTCCGTGAGGGACGGTTGTAATCAAAGCCCCGCGAGGGCTGATATATATTTGCACCATTTCTCCGTGAGGGACGGTTGTAATCAAAGCCCCGCGAGGGCCGATAATTATATATTTGCACCATTTCCCTGCGAGCGACGGCTGCGAGGGTGGGTTTGACCTGGCTAATCCCTGCGAGGAGTAGTGGCCACATTTATGTATTCTGCTTCGAGCAAGATTACACCTTAGTGCTAATATAAAATTAGCAGCATATAGCAATTAACAAGGTCCTTTAACTTATTTTCCAATGTTAGCGACAACTGTCCAGGATGAAATAAGAATTGATTTGACAATGGTAATTAATTATTATGTTTATATAAAAAAGGACTAACTATTTAATAAATTCATAATTCAAATCAATACACTAAATTTTAAAATGAACTTCGATTCATATTTATTTTAGTTCATGCAATCGATGTAACATTTAGTTGCTTTATATCCGTTAACATTCCTTAAGCTGGCCATACACGCTAGGGTGTACCTGACAGGTTTGCCTGTACAGGTCACCTGTTCAGGTTAACGCAACCATACCGTCGTAGGACGTTATAATTAATTGCACAAAATAATCTCCACTCACCCGCAATTTTTTACTTTTTGTCAAGGTGTACAAGTTTATAATATTATTCTAAAACGTTAGAATAAGTGAATTGTAAATCCTTTGAAATAAATTTTTTTTTTTTTTTTTTTTTTTTTAATGTCAGAGCAAGCAAAGGAGCAGGTGGGCCACCTGATGTTAAGTGGTCACCACCGCCCATAAACACTTGTAACACTAGAAGTGTTACAGGTGCTTTGCCGGCCTTTTATGGACAAATAAGCTTTCTTCTTGAAGGCCCCAATGTCGTAGTTGTTCGGGAACACCGCAGGTGGCAAATCGTTCCACAGTTTCACCGTACGCGGAAGGAAGTTGCGGGTGAAGCGGACAGTGGTGGAGCGCCAACCATCCAGATGGTGCGGATGGAACTGGTTTTTACGGCGTGTGGTCCGGTGGTGGAACTGTGCGGCTGGTAAAAGGTGGAACAATTCCTCAGAGCACTCCCCATAGTAGATTCTGTACAGTATACAGAGAGACGCAACGTCTCTTCGCACTGACAGTGGATCGAGCCTATCGGAAAGCCTACGGTCATCGACAATTCGAGCTGCTCGACGTTGGATGCGGTCAAGAGGAAGGAGTTGATACTGTGGGGCTCCGGCCCAGAGATGAGAACAGTACTCCATATGCGGTCGCACCTGAGCCTTGTACAGCTGAAGTCGGTGGGCCGGCTTGAAGTACTGTCTCGATCTACTGAGCACACCAAGTTTTTTCGAGGCTAATTTAGCCTTCGCTTCCAAATGACTGCGGAATTGAACGTCACTCGAGATTTCAACTCCGAGGATTCCGATTTTCGGCGATATACTAAGGGGAGTACTCTTAAACCGAGGTTCTACGACAAATGGGGTCTTTTTAGCGGTGAACGCGCAAACCTGTGTCTTTAGGGGATTGAACTCGACAAGATTAAGTTCGCCCCAATCCGAGACTTCTTGGAGAGAAGACTCGACTTCAGACACAAGTTTGTTTCGACTCTCATTGAGGCTTTCCTTTGAGGTGTTTGCACGGCCGGGATAAAGAGCATCCCCCGTACTGTCGTCTGCATAGCAATGAATGTTACTGATTTGCAACAAATCATTGATATGCAGAAGAAACAGTGTAGGAGATAGCACGCAGCCTTGTGGGACACCAGCATTCACATGAAGAGGCTTAGAGCAAGAACCGTCGATAACGACCTTAATGCTCCTCTCTTCCAGGAAGCTGGCAACCCAATCGCATAACCTCGCAGGAAGTCCGAAAGATGGTAATTTCGCTAGAAGTGCCCTGTGCCAGACCCGATCGAAGGCTTTCGCTACATCCAAACTTACAGCCAATGCCTCCCCTTTACTCTCAACCGCCTCCGCCCATCTGTGAGTGAGGTACACCAAAAGATCACCAGTCGAGCGACCACTACGGAAACCGTATTGCCGGTCGCTTAACAGCTGGTTCTCCTCCAGGTACCTCATGAGCTGGCAGTTAATAATGGATTCCATTATTTTGGAGAGTAAAGAAGTGATGGCGAAATGTCTCTAAATCTAATTTCTATTAAGGTATCTCGATAATTATTATACGATAACCCTTTCAGCACAAGTTCAGTAAACCAAAGAATTTAATTGTAAAATTTTGGTACTTACTCGTTTTAACAAAAAAGTTGCATCATTTGAAACATAGGAAACGTAATTTTCAATCAAATTAGCCGTGTGTAATATGTCTATTTTCACATAAATACGGATCAGATTAATACTCATAAAGGACACGTATAGACTACGGATAGTTTTGAATGTGTGGTACATTCATGGTACATATCTACTATACATGAGCGAATTCCATCATTATTCAGATGAGCGGCTAACTCCCGTACGATTTATAAAATAATATCATGTTCTGACATGTCGTGATTTCTTGGAGCTGACTCATCTCGTTCGATAATTTTTAGTTATAAACTATGATTGGAATTCCGACCGTTCCTAGCGATAACGACAATGTAATAAAGTCGTAGCAATGGATTGTATGCCTGTAAAGCTTTGAGTTGGCTCATAGGCGTTGGCTCATATCCATACTAAGTATTAATTGTAATTTTTCCACGAAAAATTCACTTGTAACCTTGTAATAAAAACACATTATTAAAAATGAAATAAAATATTAAAAATATCTATATACAAGAGAGGGTATTTGATATATCTTGTCAATATCAAATAATCACAAAAGTAATATTAACGATTCGAGTAAAGCCGAACGGTAAATCCGTTAAAATAGCTTTACTCACAGTATTAAAAATTCAAATATTAATTAGTACATATTGCATAATGAAATATTTCAAAAGAAAAGTTACTATTTCAAGTAAAATGTAACGGTTGTATCGTTAATTTTAAATATCTTTATTCATGCTATTAAGTATTTAAGCATATTGAAAAATAAACTATTGCTGAAGGATTCCTTAAAAAAACCTCAGCATTTTAAGTAAAGTCCAACGGATATACCGTTGATATAAAAGATTTTTACTCATTTTTAGTAAAATATCATTAGAATAGATATAAAAATAACTCACTGTAGGTACCGATCCGACGGGATACACTTTTTCACACTTTTAGCACTTTGTAAGCAACCTTCTCGCGGCGGAAGCTAGACGCCAATGAAAAACATCCAGCGCCCGCACATTATCGTGCGCCACGCCACCTGGTGGGGAGGTGTGCGAGAGAGATAGCATACATACAACGGAAAGAGAGGGAAAAATAGGCGGAAAAAGCTAGGTGCCTTCTCAATAAGTAAGCTTCAAATTACGGTCAAGTGTTTAATAAATCAAATTGGAGCGTGAACGAGCGTAAAATATAGATAATGGATGTGGAATGGAGTAGGTATTGTGCTTTCATAGCTTTCCCGTGCTCTATGATTGTGGCTGACCTCTGAGGTGATGAGAACTTATTTGGCGTAGCGTGACTCGATTATACTAATTTACCTAATGCAATTGTCTGTAAAAACTTGAACAATATTTTAATCCAACCTGATTGTTGTAACGTTGTTATAAATATTCATCATGATTTATTTTCAATATAAAAATAAATTTCTAATTTTATTCGTGATATTTTACTTCGTAACACCGTACGTAGTATTTTAAATCTGTCAGGTGAATTATGAAATTATATGATGAATCGTTAAAAATTCCAACTTACTTAAGATCCGCATTATGAAACAGTAAATTGAACATTTTTTGTAAATTTTCTACTTTCTAAGAATGGCAATTTGCTTAAAAATTTCATGCATTCATGGTTCAATGATAATAATAGTATAGTTTACTGTGAAATACGAAATTAAAAGGTAACTAATCTTATAGGAACATTTATGGTGTATAATATTTAATTTATTAATATTAATTTACTATTATGGTATTCATCTGGTATTAAAATAATAATAATTAATGTTCCTTGCTCTATGTAGTCGGGTAGAGGGCCGTTATTTGTATACCATTTGTTTTAATTCAAGTATTGTTCACAGTTATTTGTGGAAAATAATTAACGAATTCAGAAACTCTTTAACGTTAAAATGTTTATCTCTCTTTAACGTTTATCTATCGTTTATATTATAATTTTATTTTAACGAATAATAATATTTACATAAGTAGACCGTAACCTATTTATATTGTAATGAACGGGGAGACTCTACATCTATTTTATGCTTATTTTATGGGTATACGTGTCTTACATATCTGTGCTTCAGAATAATTCACTACTTTCCTCTAAGCTCGTGCACTCCGTGGTTTGTGAGTCTGTGCCTACTTACGTCTGGAACGGATAGAGAGCGCAATGGCCGCGAGGGGCGGCTCGAGTCTTGGGTCCTCGTCAGCTAGGAAAATTGCAATTTCTTTGCTTTAATGTTGCCCTTTTTTCTTATAAGTGTTGCTTTAAGAAAATTATAGTTACTATGACATAAAAATGGTACCTATTTAATATCGAAATATTTAGTCTAATATTACCGTCTGGCAAGTGAAATATTGCCTACAGTTAGACTCAAATAAGTGCTAAAGTAAAATAACTGTGGTTTAAATAGAAACATTTTCATGGCAGGTGCGTAGAAACAAGCAGGGGAAGTGAACCGGAAGTCGGTATCGCAATAAATCCCCCGCGTCACTTCCGCTGCATTTCGAATTCAAAATGGCGGAAGAATTTATTTACCCACTCAACTCTTTACTTGGAGTAAAATTTTTATCTTATTCTTAAAATGCTAACCCTATATAATTACAGTTTTTTCAAACTCAAACATTTCAAAAAGTTTTATATTGCTTTGTAATATGTAAATACGAATTATAGATAATTGAATCAAAATCGGACGTTTCTTAAAATCGTCCCAATTCGATTTTCGTATTCACACCCCCACCCCATGCATGTTGAAATTCATTATGTTGAATTTCAACATTAGTCATCGATTCTAACTAATGTAGCACTAAACTTATACTTTCATTATTTCCATTACTAATATTATAATTTAACAAGCCTTTCATGATCCGTTACATTGGAACTTCCGATCCATTTCATCAAATATAAAAGCTCTTACTTATCATGATTGTACAATATACATATTGACCAATTTCGTTGAAAGTTACTGTGTAATTTATTTGGCAAATCTCTCACGAACTGATTAGTGAACAAAAAAGAAATTATTGGGTTTAAATAGAAATGTGATTGTTTTGAGAAAGATCCGTCTTCAAATCGTAACTTCCAATCAAATACATAAACATAGAGTATGATGAGTAGATACGTTAGATCTTAATACTATTATAAAGGCGAAAGTTTGTATGGATGTTTGTTACTCTTTCACGTAAAAACTACTGAACCGATTACAATGAAATTTAGCACACATATAGAGGGTAACTTGGATTAACACATAGGATAGGTTTTATCCCGGAAATCCCACGGGAACGGGAACTAACGGTTTTTCCTTTGAAAACGCGGGCGAAGCCGCGGGCGGAAATCTAGTATTTTTATAATCTGTAAAATGCTACGTTGTTTGAAACATCTAATTGCAACGATCTTCATATTTTGATTCGTATGAAACTAGTGATTAAATCATACAACAAAAATTCCCTATTATCTATTACAAGAAAGAACTAGTGGCCAGAGGCAACAGGTAAGTGGCGAGTTGTCAGTAGGGTCGTCCGCGGTGATGCGTGCTTCCGCGCACCTCCTACCGCACTCCAACAATATAACAATGTAAATAGATACTGTATCCTGATAATTATAAGGTTGTTTTCACTTTGATAAATTCGTAATGGATTTTGTCAATTTATTTCTTAAAGGGTCTTCGAAATAACAAAAAGTGTATTTATTTTTGAACGTAAAATATAATAAGATGCGTATTATTAATAAGATGTTACGAAACTGTTATCGAATGAGAATTATAGTAATTAGTAATTATCATATTGTATTACGTAGAGCGTAGATATAGTTTTCTCCAAGTCAGTACATTTATTTTTAAATCTCACATGGAAGAGATTTTATTATAAGGCTTTCTAGCTTTAAGTTACCAATTGTATTTTTTAACAATTTACATACTAACTGGTATATTATTTTACTTATAAGTTTTTAATAATTGTTACTTATCACAAAATAGATGAAAACTTGATATTTCATAAGCATGAAAATTAGCTCGTAGCTAGAAAAATGTATCCATCTAGTCATCTAGATGCAACAGATGTGTTGGTGTTGTAACGCACCAAACAGAGTGTTACGGGTTGCGGCACGGATGTCTGATTAAAGAAGACGATATTACGTCACTAATCATTTTAACAGCAGTCATTACGGATCTTGGTGTAATCATTTAATAATCCATCAAAAAATGCAATTACTGCACTTGTTTTTCAATTTTAACGATTAAGAACTTATTAATATGTATATCGATGTGTAAGCATTTATTTTTAGCAAAGATTCAATACCTACTCAACGTATTTTGTTTTAGGTTCTAAAACATTAGTTATCTACTTAGTTCCCGGTAATTTAGTAAAAATCATTTTGATTACGATTATACGTATGTCTAACTCTTACATATTTTCTCTACAGGGCAAGCGCTGGCATTTCTCCGCGAAAATCAGAGCGTGACCTCGCTGACTGCGCCGAGTTTTTGCTTCCTTGTATTTAATATGATTCATATTACAAAATCTAACATACCGCCAGTGAGTTCATCGGAAATTTATCTTCCTATAGTTGCATACAAAGCTAAACCCGCTACTTTAATCGTGAATCGATCTATCAAACAAAAACTACATGGTTATGGGATCACGGAAGCAATTCCATCTTACCACGTATGCTTTTGGTTTTATTACATTAGTAGTTAGGCATATATAAATAAACTGTGAAGACCTTCGTGTTCAGGATGCATTTAAAGCAATCGCCAACAATATTAATAGCCATAATTTAGCGAACAATAGACTTACAAGTTAAATGTAACCTTAGTGTCATTCACAGTGTCATATTACATCACTCAGCTTAACGCTTTATAACGCTTCGTTTATTATTTAAACAACAACAATTAACAGATTTCGAATCTAATTGGATCCGTGAGGATGTTGCTGTTAGGTACATACGTACATACCTATCAACTTCAACCTCTGTAGTTTTTTTTTATCAGTAATTAACAATTATTATGTTATTTTACGAATGAACATAAATTGTACTCTGTAGTCAATTTTAAATATAAATTATTACTATATTAAAATGCTTCTCTATCTCTGTAACATAGACGAAAACATGACGAAGCCATCTTTCAAAATTAAATTTTCATGCAAAGCTTTCAGCCCTGCTAAAAAATATAATAAAAAATATATTATCATGTACAACCGAGGCACCATCAGCTTTCCCTGTACCTCGAGATGACACACGTAACTGATTATTTCATTGAGTACAGAATCAAACCTCAACTATCCGGTACCTATAATTACTTATTACACGTACACCCATCTGGCAATCACGAAAACAATTGCTTTCAAATAAGATGAGCGTGCGAGATAGGTAGTCTGGTTAAAAACTAGTAAAAGTTTCACGGAAGTACATATTTTATCATAATATGGTAATGTGGTGGCGGGTGGGTCAGCACTGCCCATTCATCAGCACCCCGCCTTCGCTTTTTATATTATTCTATTTCAAATGTTTGTGTTGTTAACCTGGGTTAAAAAATATACCAAGGCAACGATGTTATTGATATGCGTACAAATATCGGAACAGTATTTTTACAGGATTTTTTGTATAATGCTCTAATTGGACGTCTAGAAACTATTGCAATGTGTGTTGTAATTAAACATTTATGTATGTAAATAAAAGAGAACAAAAATGCTTCAAAAGTATTATTTCGCGTTTGTTTTTGAGATTTTTTTAAATGCGGATGCATGCGGATGTTTTTTTTACATTGCAAGATAATGTTCGGGGAAATAATTAAATTTTAATTTTTATAATAGTGCATGCTCATTGTTCGGTTATATCTACTCTGCAGTCGGTACCTACTGTTTCCTTCTCAAATTATAATAATGAAAGTCTACAAGGATGGATAACTGTTAATCAATCAACCGAAAACTAAAGATCCTTTACAGATTTGATAAAAATCAATCAAGATTTCGAACCATTATCTCATTTTCATTATACAATATTATTTCTTGTCTATGTTTACTGTAATATCACGTTTTCTTTAAATTCCATACTAAAAACAAATTCAATATATTCCAATAAATATAAACAGTATTTAATCAGAGTACCTATATTTAAATTATTGTTATTGGTTAGTGACCTCGTTGCGGTCGGACAAGTGAACGGCCGAAAACTGGGCCTGGGGGTGTCTTACCTTACAGGATTAACTAGCAAGGAAGGCAGTTAATGCGGAATAGGCGCATTATATAAGGGAATTTTTTATTCATAAAATATGATTTTAAATTTTCTAACGTAATCAAGTAGGAATACTCTATATGTTTATTTAAAAAATTGTACAAAGTACAGTAAAGTAGTGGTATAAAGTATGTATATGTATGTTTATTAATATTAAGTTTTTAAGGTAAGAAAGCTGTCGCGTGAACGAGCTTAACAAAGAAAATATTCTGTCTGTTTATAAAATGTACGGAATCGCGTGCCCGGGCTGTTACAAAAAGCGCTGTGTATAGACACGAAACTTTAAATCATGTGTAGCATTGAAAAAATTTTCTATTTTTATCCACTTGCAAAATAACAGTATAAATTTTAAGTAAGCGAATTTTTTACCGTGCTGAATTAACTAAGAAGTTTTTACATTATATTAATAATAATTAATGATCCCAGAAAAAAGTGGTGTTTAAAGAACGTTACACATATTTTATTGCTGAAGATTTGCCAACTCATTCCATTATAGCCGGCCTAATTTAACAATACATACTCTACTATCATAGTTACTATGTAACAACTACTAAATACCCTGTAAAGTATAATTTTTATGCAGTGTCTTAAGCTCATTAGCTCACCTTGCGAGTACACGGTGGGCGCTGCGACGACGAGCGCCAGGCACAGCAGCGCGCTCATGCTGCCGCTACCGACCGCTCATGGCGTCTGCCCGCCGGCCTGCCGCGCCTGCCGGCCTGCCGCGCCTGCCGAGCCTGCTGCGCCTGTCTAGCACACGCACTGGAATAAACACATAATAATAATATAAACGTGCTAGTCAACCTCCTGCTAATAGACATTAAAAACGTTAATGGAGGATGTTTTTGCTGTTCTACCAAAAACAGCTGATCGCATGCTATATATTTTTGGTAAAGAAATAGAAACATCTCGATTCGTTTTTTTTTACTCAGATATCACGCAAGAGGAACCGCGTATTCCAACGTTTAATTCCTGAACTGAACATTTATCAATCGTTGGATCGATCTATCGTCCTATCAAGCCCCAAAGATAGAGAAAAGCCTATAAAAAAATAAAAAAATAATAATATTTATTTGCTTAAAACATAGTACAGAGAGATGTCAAAATATATCGATTGTTCATCATGTTTTGCTTAGTCTAAAGCATGCAAATACTGTCTCAATTTAAATTAAATACAATATTGAAATTAAATCACTTTGCAATTAATTGACAAAATATATTATCATTCCACAGTAATTACATTTTAAGGCTATACATACCTATATGTACCATATAGGTACTTATAAATGATACATTATTATTCACAAAATAAACGTCGTGCGTATCATACAATTCATACATAGGTACATAGAACACCCAGACACTAACAAATTCTAGCCACCACCAAGCCCACACCTCAACAATAGGTGACAATTATAGTCACTAATCACCATCTCGACACAAAGGTTATAGAGCAACGACTGACCATATCGTTCATTCAAAAATTCGTTTATTTCGGGATACACAATTATTAGCACCGAACCTACTGGAATGACCCAAGGCATTTAAAGAAAAATCTAGAGAAAATGTAGAGATTTCCATTGAATAAAGCCTAGAAAGTTAGTAAATGCTTACAGAGCATAAAATTAGAAAGAAAGAAAGATCATTTATTTGACTCCACAATATTGCAATAAACACAACATACAATTAAAATTAATTTACTAAAATAAGCGATTGGAAGAAAATTAAAGCTGTAGGTATGGTATGATGGACGATAAGAGCAACATAGATTACGTATGAAATTGAAAGTTAAAATGGTCGCATTGTTATATCCAATTACTTAGATACATTTAAATACAAGTCTTAAGCCTAACGACGCTGCAGTTAGAAAGCGGAAAAAATATCAAAATCGCATCGGATTCATTCGTTGGTTTTACTTTCTTTTGAACGCTATTTGCATGTACTTTGTTTGTAGTGTACTTTGAGATTAACTAAATTATGAAAGAATAAGGTATTAACAAAGTGAGTGGGGTAAAATAAACTGCCCAGTATTTAATAAGTAATTCCTAAATTTAAGTAGGTAAGTAGTTAGGTCCTTTTTACTTTCATAATAAATTAGATTATTTTATCCCGGAAAGAATATATTTTAATAAAGTAAACGAGTATTTTTGAAAATATAGAAATGATCGAATTTGGATTTCCAAAATTTTAGAAAACTAAAATTTCAAAAAAACTTTGTGACAAACTATGCTTTTTTAGTAAGAATTATATCATATCAAAGCACGCACGTTCCATGCGAGTGGACGCAGCAGCGAAGCGGCGCGGTCACCGCTCCACCGCTGCGGCGAGCGGCGAGCGGCGTCAGGTGCAAATGTAATATTATACCAGGCTCGGGTTACAATCCGCTGGGCCAAGGATTGCGATCGCTCTTACCGTAGGGTTAAACTTAAAGCGATTATGAAGGATTATAATACTGTGTATACTTTTTACTGTGGTGACATAAGTAGGTACAAGTTTTCCTACGACTGTTCCCCATTTTTTGTACATGTAAAACAAGTTTATTTTCCACATATAAATGCACGTTTCGTATAAAGTGGTTATGGGTTGTCAAGAATATTAAATTATGAACAATTTTTTTTTTAAATTTAAATCTATGAGAGAAAGCTCGGGAAAAGTGAAAACAATTTCTTGGCTAATAATTTTGCTTCAATTTAGAAAGAGAACCGCAGGTAATTTTTATTTCTTTAAATGCTTCACACTACCACTAGTATACGTGACTTCGATAGATTTTGTGATCTTAATAAAAATCAAAACCATAATACCTTAGTATTTATGTAAAGCACAGCAATTACAATGATTACCTACCTTATGAATAAAGAAACAATAAATCATTTTATTGGATTACAATCATTAAACTTTTTGCCGCGTGTGCTGATTTCTTGCGAACAATGGAAGCTATGCTGTGAAACATCGCATCGGATGTAAGCAACTTGTATGTAGGTATGTCAATATGTCAACGAGAGTCAAGCGCTAATGCATGCATGTTGTTCTTGAAGATTAGATAGATATAAATAATAACATAAATTAAGAAATGAATTACATTTAGTAATCAATTTCGGCAAAGTGGATTTTTTTCAGATCGGCTAAAAGAAAATTGGCTCAGTGGTTATAGGTACGTTTATTTTTTGTTTACAGTTTGTTTATGAAACGTAAATAATCAAAATTATTATGTAGGTATGAAGACGTTAACAAATGAATTGAAATTAAATTTTATAGTAAGAAATATCTTTGGAACCTGTTGCTAACTTTATCACCGATTGTGCAACCTAATAACTGTATTAGGTTACAATCGGTGATACACTATCCATTACATCGCGAAGGTTTTGTATACAAGCATGCAATAACGTTTAGTCAAAGCTCTAAACAGCAAAGCTCAGTGACGCGTAACGCCAGGCGGCCATAGCCAGAACCCTCTTGTCACTTGATCCCTCAGGTCCTGCGCACTCAGCTGTGCGGCGGATGCAACCCAACATTTACTGTATACACTACACACCTTGTGTTCTCAACCACATCAAGACATTTTGTTTAAAGCTTTTCTATACCCTACTTTAATCGGATATCTCTATTCTCTATCTGTGTAAGTATTCAAAATATGCCCGAAAAGTGTGAAATTCCTTTTACGTAAATACAATGGCGAAGGAGATGTTGAACAAATTTCTATTGAGAGTAGGTATCAGTTCTCGAAGTACATATTTTTAACATGATGGTTAGCTGCGAACTATTTCCGTAAACGAAACGTAACCACAATCAAAACAGTTCGTTACTAAGCTAGGTACGATACCAGAGACCTACACTGGGATTATAGACATTTAAAGCTGCGTACAGATTGCGCGTAGCCTGGTACGCGTTCTCAGTTTACGCGTATCCGGAACGCCTAGTTCATACCTGCAGCTACGCGTTCACTCTTGGGGTACGCGTACCGCGCGAGCCAACTTGAGCGCGAGCCGATCGTCAGTCGGTTTTTGGTCGCGCGTCAAAGAGAACTCGCGAGGCCGGCTACGCTACATTTGGACGGCAAAATGAATAAACTCGCGTGCGCTTCGAGTTTTAATAATGAAAATATTATCAGATTGATTCAACTTTATGAATTTCACCGGGTCATGTGAGATAGCACACTAAATGATTATCGAAATAACGATTTACGCCAATATGCATGGAAGGCAATTTCAAATGAACTGAAAATTCTGAGTCATGGCGAATGTCTGGGGCTCGCGGAGCGTTTTGGATCGATTGACCTCGCGTACAGGTTCGCGGCGGTCCGTACAGGAGCTGTACGCATATCCAATGTACGCGTGGACAGTGTTTCTCGACTACGCGTAACACAGGAACGCGCTATCCGTACGCACCTTAATAACTTACTACTCTTAAATTTGTACAACCCTCTTTTTTATACCTATTCTGCGCAATACGGAAGTTGAATTGCATTATGTATTCCATTCCAATTAAATGAACATATTATTCATTTACATAATGTTATAATTCAAATAAAACAAAGTTAAAGTCAAAGCAGATCGTGTAAGGCGCGCGTGCGGAACTCCGCACAAAAAGTGTTGGAAAGAATAGCCTTTGTTTGCGAGCTCTTACTTCACGTTATCAGTTATCACATGAAAGCTAAACCTTTAAAATATAACATCATAAAACATACGAAATAATTGTATTTACATGCTGTTCCGTATTTAATCCGTTTTCATGTGTCACGTACGTATTTACATTTTTAGGTTGTGGTCAAACTAATTGGATTTTTAAATGCAAGAAGGCGTTTAACTTCACGAAATTGACTCTAATTGGATTAGTAATACCATACAAATCTTAGCAGTAATCTTTCGTTTAGTAGGGTGTTTCGATGACAAAAATACCTATCGAGTGTGATACGAAACGTTTTCACGGTTATGATGAACCGCTAGGCGCCATACAACGATACACAAATGTAGAGCTTCCCGTTGTATCGTTACGCATGGGCCACGCACGTTACCGTATGCTGTGATCTCTCTGTTGAGTAGGTTATGGATCACGCGACGTCGCCATTTTAGAGACTAGCTGTGAATTCACGACTGTGGGCTGTATGAATTTCATGGCATACATATGCCTACGTAAAATAACATGTTTCATCTACTTTGATGGAGAAAAATGTGAATAATATAAGAGATGAAGATGTAAGTATGCAATATTCATCTTAAACATCAAACGGATCATCATAGAAGTTAATACGTTCATCATCAGGCAGACGAACGAACCGTTGAAGACGAGTCAAAAAGCTCTTGAAATACAAAAATATAAGTCTCATGACATTGTAATATGAGATGACAGTAGAGAAGCAGAAAGCGTAAACAATGTATTATGTATAATATACATAGTGGGAATACCTAGTGGGTTCAGAAAAATCAATACGAGCTTTGTAACAATTACAACGGCGCTAAATATTACCTAGAACCATTCTAGCCCACTGCCATAACTAGCACACGATGAAAAGTTAAAAAACTGCCGAGAACGCCTAGCAAGCCATACACAAGAAATAAAATAATTAGCCATATTGCAATTTTAGGGTTGGTAACTAGTTATTTTTATTGCAAATTGACGACACCATAAGCATAGTAACTTTTTACGATATAATATATGTATGTATATAGGTTTAGGGGTAAGAGAACATCAATTAGGTTGTGTTCGATATCTGTTGTCTTGCTTTGCTTTTTTTTTTGCATCTAGTATCTTGACCTCTGATACTTCATGTTTATGGCAGCCCTGTGTTTACTTTTGTGTGCATCTCGTGACCACAACCCGCGTATAATGTAGAAATCAAGAAGGGTTGTTGGCCTCAATTACTGACAATGTCGGCCATTGTACTGGCATAATGCACTACCGCAGGAACAAGTGTTATGCAAATCGCTTCAAAATTAATTGTCTGAAACTGGGTACCCAGTATCATTGAGACATGGATTAGATATGGTTTAAGGTACAATTGTTTTAGAGTTACGCAGCTTTTCTATTGTAGAGAATATTTATATTTCAAGCTACGCTAAGCTCAACTCGACTCTTTTGATGCGATGTTGAAAAATGAGATAGACAAATGAAGGAGATAGAATTCATGCCGTTTGAAAACGAAAACCTTTCGGATATCACGAAATTGTTTTTAGTGTTCCCCATGTAAGTTATATTTACCAGGTATGAGGTACGTATGTGTACGTATTTCGAAGCATAAAAAACTACCAATCAATAACCGCAATGATTTCAAATTTGTAGTGTCTTTAGTAGTTTTCAATTTTATTAAGTACTAGCGGTCCGCCCCGGCTTCGCCCGTGGTACATATTTACGTTTTCTCTACATAAAAACCATCCTCGTACTTCAAGGAATATAATAAAAAAAGAATTATCGAAATCGGTTCAGCCGTTCTCGAGTTATGCGCTTACCAACACATTTTGCGATTCATTTTTATATATAAGAAAGATTTACTTTAAATTGACTTCGGTACTATAAACAAACCACTTTTTTGTACCTACGTCAACGATTTCCTTTCGTAGATTTTTGTATAAACTACCCGCAAACGCAATTTAAATTTAAAACTAGGTACATGGATAGTTTTTCTATGGTTTGATTCAACAAACCAATAATATTGAAACATAATAGGATACAATTATGTTCGACGGAAAGATTGGGAATTTTAAATGATTGTTTATACGCACAGTGTCGCTGTACCGGGTTCACCCTTAGTAGACGGGATAAAATAATATTATACCTATTTTAGATATTCGTCAAAGTTACTCAGTAAACATATCTTTATAGGTTTTGAGTCAAATGGTAACAAACAAACAATAAAAAGTTAGTTAAATTTTTCATTACATCGTTGATCATTGGATTACAATTTTTCGCGTATAATGAGACAGATTGCTTCTAGCTACAATTTATACAAATAATTATTTTTGTTAAGTATTCTATTTATTCATAAAAAAAGAAAGTTTACATAATTTAAACGTATTGTTTTAAGAAAAGACTGTTTATTAAGTGTTTCGATTTATGAGAAACAAAATTACGATATTAAAATATGGTTTATTAACAGGAAATTAGGAATGATTAATTAAATAAGGGTTTATTTTAATTATTAAAAAAATGGTATTCCGAAATATTCATTAAAATGTTTGAATGAAAGTTTTCAATTTAGTTTAAAAAGAAAGTATCAACAATAACTCAACAAAAACTTTGTTTACTGCATAATATTAAACTATTATAGGATATTTATTAATACTCACATTTATTCATAAAAATGTGCACCAATTAATCCATAAATCCAATACTTAAGAATAACGGGCTAAGTTTTTTCAGTTTTCACAAAACCGCCAAAACGGGATTTAAAAAAAGCACAGATAAAAAATAAAAAAGAATTCGACACTATTCTAAATTTAAAAGTAAATAAACTGCACAGTTTATACACGTGTAGTGAATGTAAAGAGCCGTTCCGTTCGCGTCTATCCAAACCGGTGTCAAAAGACTGCACTAGTCCGTTGCCGTTGCGTTTCGCTCACTGATTGTCTGCGGATAAGGGGCTGCCGGCTGGGGTGATTCGCCTGGCTGGCCATAGGGGTTTCGTCAAGTTGTCGAGCACCTGATCGAGCCTATTTTAACGGATGTTCCCAAATTGGCGGTTATTGAACATGGATTCTTATAAATTTGGAATTGTTATAAATTGGCTATTGTGGGATTACTTCACGTCATATTATTATGTCGCCGTACGTACGAAAACTTATGTAGGTAGCAACTAATTACTGACAGGCTCTTCCAGAGATTAATTTTGGAACTATTCTATTGGAATGCAACATCCATAATATACATATACTACAGCACTAATTTATTCATCGATGTACTCATGTACCTAGTTTAAATACACTATTATTTTTTTTCAAATAAAGTACCTAGCCTAAGTGTAAAACATCAAATATACTTTATTTTTATGTCCAAATTCGATTTTTAGAAGGAAATAATATCCACAGTCATAAAATATGCTTGGCTCTGCGCTGCAAACACACACGATAAATGTTTTAGATTGATTTACATTAAAAGTGAATGTGAGGACTTAGAGGTAGAATGGTTTAATGCTCTAAGAGTCTAAGAGGTATAAGAAGGTAGCCAATAAGTTGAGCTCTATCATCGTATAAAAAATTATCACAATAAGTCCAGTGGAATAAATGTGATTGACCACTGTTTTGGCTTCTATTAAACCAATATTGAACTGAAATTTATTTTTTTAATAAATATTTAATATACAGAAATATGCTTAAGACAGAAATGGTTTAGTTACCATTTTGATTTTATGTATAAAAAAATATTGTTAGTTGAAATAGTGTATCCTATTAGTAACTACTGTAATTTTACATAAGTTTACCCATTGAAATATCTATTAATATAACAGATATGAAATAAATAAATTACAACTTAATCTTTAATTAATTACGTTTATAAAATCCATTACACAGGTTTTATAATCTGAGCTTAACTATTTATTTTGGTTGGCAAGAATGTTTATTTATGACTTAGAAAACAGCAACATTTAGTTTAAACGTCAGTCTAAAATACCAAAGCAATTTGTTGAAATGATTTGGTTGTTATTTTTTAGCAAAAGTTATTCTAAATGGTTTTAGGAATATGTTTAAATTCCTACATTTGCTGACATGATTGTTTTAAAGGCTGTATAACTTTTGATTTATGCAAATATCCGTGAAGATGACCGAAGTTGCTGTAGTAAACTTAGAAAAGGAGGATAAGTATTTAGAAAATAATGGTGGTATTGTAAATATAAAGAATGAAGAGGCAATAACAATAAAGCGGGAGCCCGTGGAGTGTGGTGTATGTTTGGAAAGAAGTGTCGACCACACGGACATTAACACGAAAACCAACGCCGGGACTTCCTTGCATGTTTATCTTTCTAAATATACCTCAGTCGATCTCACCAGATCAGAAAGCGCTTCCAAATTAATATGTAAAAACTGTTACGAATTGATAAATATCCTCGAGCAAACGGAAGCAGAGTATTTAAAGCTTAAAGAAAATTTTGAATCTATAATTAGTAAAAATCCCTTGTTTGAGCTACAAGTGACTAATGTAGAGTTTGTTAAAAATGAATCCTTAGAAGCAGCTCATAATAATGCAAATAATTCAGATTCAGAAGATGAACCACTATCATTAACAAAGAGAAAACGCAATCAGAAAAGTGTTTCTAGAAAAAATAATGTTGCAGAGACCAATAAAAGAAAAACAAAGCAAAAAGTTAATAAAGACAGGTATACTATCAACTGTTTTATTTTATATAACTTTGTTGGCTTGAAAATTATAATACAAGTTTTGTTGAGTTTAATTTTATCCCAACTATGACAATTTTAATGTAAAAAGTTGATGGATTGTTAATACATTTTGAAAAATCATCAAATCAACCATACTTATGTTACTTTATATTAGTGTTTTTGTTAAAGTGCAAATGAGGTGGAATTTTTTCAGACTAATTATTGTTTCTAAACAAAGAATCATGTATGCACCATATAACATTATACTTTTGACTACGTAATTTTACATCTTCATTTAACTGCATTTTAGATTATTAATTTGAAAATGAAACTCAATATAAATTTTGTAAACAAGTACATTTAAATTAGACTAGTAACCTACATTATTACACCACACAACTAATCAATATGGTCTTGTAGCTGGAGCTGCAAGGAATGCAATGAGCGTGGAGACAAGGGGGGCCAGCAGAGTCTCATCTCGCACATGCTGCTCCATCATGTGCAGCTGGCTCCCATACAGGTGGATATTATCAAGAAGGAAGATGAAAAGTATGTTTATAATAATTCTTTATTCTTAATGTGCTTGGCGACTTGTTATTTGGCTATGTATTATGCTCACATTTCGTTAACAATACATATTATTTTGTTTTCCTAGTAGTTTCATCAAATGTGAAAAAGATTAACCTATTTTTATGTTCAGAAAGAGATTTCGTTCTGAATCATAATAGATATTCTACTGTGTAATATTAGTGTAGCTTATGTACATTAATTATATTTCAATTTGCAGAACAGAAAGTCCAGAAATTGGTACATTTGACGATGTATTCAAGGTTGAGATGGAACCGTTTGACGACGATGGCGACGACTTCATGCCGGACGAGGACATAGAGGACAAATGTAGCACCAAGCAGCGGGGACGCAAGAAGGGCTCTCTGACGAAACGCAAGCGGCAGCCCAAGGATCAGTGCTATGCGTGTGATAAGTGTGATGCTAAATATACATCCATGGGTATGTTGTTTTGTGTTTAATATTAGTAAATAGTTTACTGTAATGTGACTAATACTGTATGAGTTTTATATTACATTTATTTCACTATTTTATCAATACTTTTATTGTAATTTATTTCTGAGCTTCGATTCTCTTGCCAATACAATGAACAAATATTAAGTAAAACATGCCTAATACATATCAGTATTATATAAATATTATTGGTGTGAAAGAATTTTGTATATTTTGATGATATAATGAATCTATGATTGCATTTAACAATGTTACACTTTAACGTCCAAAAGAATGTGTGAAATTTGTGATCCATATGTGTACCATGAAGTAATAATAATTATTTTTACTATGGGTATGTATATGTGTGTTGCAGTGCGACTCGCTCACCACAAGCAGAAGCACGAGGACGACTCGAAGCCTCCGTACATCTGCGAGGTGTGCGGCGCGCACTACAAGCACAAGCGCGCCTGCGACATACACGTGGCGCTGCACAAAGGTATACACTATACGCGGACTGAAAAAATTCATTCAAATTTCGATGAAAAAACTATTTTTTCTTGATTAGATAGTGTGGTGAAGAAGGTTTTTAGTATATAAGCAGTTTGTTAAATTTTTGAACACATTTTTTAAATTTTTTTTGGCTGGCGAAGGTGCGAATTAATTAATTCTAATTCTAGTTTGAGAATAAAAATCTAAATGCAATATTATCTATGATAATCATTAAGTTCAATGAATTTTGCAATGTTTCCAGGAATAAGTGACTGGAAATGTGAAGAGTGCAATAAACTGTTCCCGTCGAAAGGCGCACTACAGAGGCATAACAATATACATACCGGCAAGCTTAATTATCAGGTATTATTTTTATTTTCCTGTCATTTCTACATTAATGGAATTTTATGTAATCATGTTGAGTAATGTAATACATAGTTACCAAGAATTAGAAGTTACCTAAAATAGATCCCTGCGGAACACCAAAGTTAATGGACGTGTCGCATGAACTTTTTTGCATTTAAAACAACATTTTCTATCCTATTCTGAAGTTATGAGGCTATGAGGTCCTGAGCCAAATCTTAATTTCCATAATAATTGTGTTTCCGCAATAATTTGGAATGTGCTTCTCAGTCAAACGCTGATCGTAGGTGTTGTTTCGCAGTGCGACCTGTGCGGCAAGTCGTTCATCCACACGTCGTCGTTCAAGATGCACAAGCTGTCGCACTCGGGCGTGAAGCCGCACTCGTGCGACGTGTGCGGGCTGGCGCTCATGACGCGCTCGCACCTCAAGCGGCACAAGCGCGTGCACAGCGGCGAGAAGCGCCACGAGTGCGCCGTCTGCGGCAAGCGCTTCTCCGAGAGGTGCGTATACACTGTGCAGTGCGTGCCCAGCACAGGTCCCTGTGGAACTCCAGAGGAAAAGTTTGAGATTACATGGTTTTTAGTGACACTTATTGAATAATTTTTTGTTTATTATTTAAACAGTCTTAGAAAGCCTCTTAATCATTAATTACTTTTGATCAATTTGCGCTGTAATTCTGTTTAAAAATTGATGATGATTATTGTCAAATGGGTTGGATAAAAATATTTTTTTTTCCAAACAATGATGGTTAATGCATAAAATTTTTGATTTTCTGTAATTAATATCGGAGATCAATTCAATTATGGTTAAAGATTCCTTAAAAAAAACATCTTTTAATTGTTTTTGAGGATTTCTAAAACACACTTTAAGTGATGTACGAGACAAATGTATATGCTACAGTCAAAACCCTTATTGACCGGTAAAATTAGTCAATAAGGTTATTGACAAACATATAAGGGTGTGGGTTAGGTTAGGTTCGTGTTTTTTTAACTACACAAAAAGTCGCTCCCTCGCCTACACGAACCTAACCTAACCCACACCCTTATATGTTACCTATTAGTCAATAACCTTATTGACTAATTTTACCGGTCAATAAGGTTTTTGACTGGTTACGGGTTTTGACTGTAACATATACAATCTATTGCGTGCACAGGTACAACCTACTGGCGCATAGCAAGTCGCACGCGGGCGGGCCGGCGGGCGGCGGGCCTGCGGAGGCGCCCGAGCGACGTAGGATGTTCCGCTGCACCTTCTGTCAGGAGCGTTTCGAGAGGAGGTGAGTATCAACGATTTGATTTTTAAAATACAAGTAAAAATATGTATTTTACTCGCATGATTTTTATTGAAGCGTTGTTGACTGTTTAAGTGAACTTTATTTAAATAGGGTTGTCTGGTTGAAATTGATGCCTAGCGATAAGGCCACCTTTTGCTGTTCTATGTTAAGTCTTTTGTTTATTTTTTGTATTTTTATCAAAATAAAGAATATTCGTTCACGTGTGCGCAGGTACATGCTGGAGCGGCACGTGTCGTGCGCGCACGGGCGCTCTCTAGAGAGACCACCACCCACGCCACGCAACACTATGAGCAAGCTGCTTAAGGCGCAGGCGCAGCGACGCGCCGCGCACGCTGCGCACGCAGCTAGGGACAGTGAGTGCACACACACAGACACACACACATACACACACGCACACACACACGCATACGCATACGAGAACACACAAACACATACAAATACGCTCACACATAAACACGCGCGCGCACTTACACACGCAAAAGCACGCACACGCAAAAAAACATAAAAAAAACCTCAACCACATGTAAACAGACATTTCATGGCGAATCCAATAAATATATAAATAACGCTAATGTTAAAATATGTTTTTTTTTTCAATTTTCAGATTCGGACACTAAAGAATCACGAAGCCCCGAGACTAGAACATCACCTGTCACTGTTCAGAAGCTGGTGTCACATATATGTATGTTATCTTTCTTCACATTATTATTATTATTTGATTACTTACCATTATCATTATTAGCGTTAAAAAAGTTGTAATTTTTTGCAAAGCTTTCACATATTCTTTAACTGTTGTAATTCAAAGATAAACATGTATTTCACAACTAAGTTTTTGTGAAACTGAAATATACTATTAAGTATTAACAGCTTATTACTTTATATGACAGCGACATCAACGGATCCCATCAACGCGTGGACCAACGTGTATACGGCAGAGTTTGCGTTGCGGCAGGAGTATTCTCAATAATAACATTAACAACTGTAGGACCACCCAAAAAAGGAGGTTTCAGATGTGTATGGAACAACGATTAAGAGGATTGGACTTTAGGCTATCGAACAATGGTCGTTATGCAATACTTTATAATATTTCTCTAGAATGAGGGTATTCTTTATTTTATTTTTTTATTTGTATAAGTTATACCTTATTTTTGGCATTATGTTGCGCAATTAGTTTTTATATTTGAGGTTACTCATAAATCAATTTTTTTAAAGAAGCTCTTTTTTTTGTTTTATTAGCACAATAGTAATTAGTTGTCGTAATTAATATTGTCCGTTATATTTACATTGAAATAGATTTTTTCCAACAAACAGTACTGTTTTGTTTTTAATTTGTCTTCAATATTTAGTTTTGTATGAATTCATATTATTCCTTGAATGATAATAATTGTAAATATTTTGAGATAGGAACAATATTAGAATTATAGTAAAGTTATAAAATAATAGATATGAATTTAAGATCATTAAAATATTCTCAAAGTATACTTATTTTTATACTTAATGTACAGAGATGCACGATTCAGACTGTCCCTTATTTGCTGTAAGATACATTATTATTGTAAATTATGGATCAGATATTAAACTGTATATTACATAAGTACATCACATATATTAAATAAATCATTCACAACTATAATTCTCTTCTTTTATTAAACCTCGATAAACATGACTTAAAATTATTGGAATTATGGGAAGCTAACCTACTATAGTCTGTCCACTGAATTGCTTTTTGACAGATCGACGGGTGATACCAGAAGTGATGTACAAAAGATTATCGATTGTGATACCATTTCAATTATAAATTCAAAATATTATCATAGATCGAATCAGGTACGTAAATAATAATTACAACGTAAACATACTAATAAGTTATGTAATAATAAGACCACATATTTATGCATATCTATGTATTTTATGTTAAAACTAAACTAAACAAATATTTTATTATTTATTGGTTTCTATCTTACAATTTGGTTGTCTTTATGTTTAAATTATATAACATAATAGAAGAGTTTTTCTGTATCGGATACATTTTACAGAGTATTTCTATCGATTATTATAATCTATCGACCCATCATTGAATAATTCTGTGTAGACATCACTAATTGGGCGGGGCCGGTCCATGAAGTACAATAATTATTTGTATGACATTTTAACATAGACAATACAATCCTTCATAGGCGTGAAGCTGTCAAAAAGCAAATAATATAATGGACAGAGTAAAACACATGAGATGTTTCTTTTTAAACTTCAAAGCCCAAAGAATAGAATAGAACTTATGAATAGAAAAAAAATGATCTAAGGAAAAAAGCGATCACGAGGCGGAATTCGAACTCGTGTTTTTCGCTATACCGGGGCACCGGCCAGTCTTTTGGGCACCCGTGAATGAATGAAGAAGCAATTAATTAATATGCTTTAAAATTAAAATGTTAAATTATCTATACCCTTTCACTTAAAATCATGCATAAAATATCATCGATTACCATGCTGAATAGTGATTTAACGTGTTTATCAGGAGTATTATAAAAAAATATTTTTTTCCTATAAGAATGAAGCAGCAATGATTCATACATAATGAATGTTGCAAAAATATTCTTTTTTTTAGTAGTATGAGTTCACGTAACTTCCTTTGCTAACTAACTGTTACGATGAATGTTTCCCCATACTGAGTATAAATTTCATGAATTAAATTTTTGCCGCCAAGGATTCAATTGTGATTCAATTCAATTCAATATTTAAATCTATGGAAGTACAAGAAAAATATTCTTCATTTGACATTCATTGACACTGACAGTTGACATAAGGAAATTCAAAATAATTCAAATTTTGACAGACATTTGCCGGGAACTGGGAAGTTATAAGTAGTACATTTTCCTACCTATATTACTTGCTCTGTGTACATTTTCGAGTTTTTAATAGAACTTAGAAGTAATACAATATAATGGCTGAAATATACAAGGACGGCGATATAACAATACGTGAGGCTAAACATGAGGATATGGAAGCTGTGGCTGAGATGATACAAGTAAAAATATTTACTTTCTGAAATAAGATTATTTTCTTCATAATGTATATTTAAGTTTTATCCTGTGTAGGAACTCGCTGACTTCGAGAAAATGCCAGATGGACCGAAACTATCGGTAAAAGGTATAGTTTAATTACATTTAGGTTCAATATCTAAGAAATTATACATAAGGGATAACCTATTTAAATGTTATTTATTTTCAACGTTCAGCTATAATAACAAGAAATAAAATTAATCAATTCATACTTAGAGGATATTACCGTATAGAAATTTATATGAAGATAAAGAACTATTTATTTACAATGGAAAATCAAATGCAATTCCAGATCTCCAACGCGATGGCTTCGAATCGAACCCACCAGCATTCCGGTGTTTGGTAGCGGAGGTGGCTAACACCCAAAAGCCCGTGGTCGGATATGCGCTGTACTTCCCCACCTACTCCACCTGGCAGGGCCGAGCCATAATGCTGGAAGACCTGTACGTGAGGTCCAGTGAGAGGAAACGGGGAGTCGGGAAGAAGCTGTTCAATGCTGTTGCTAAGGTTGGATATATTTTACATTGTTGATAATAATGGTGTTAGAGATACGGTTTATATCAGATATTGTTATCTACTGACAATACCAGTTAATGTCAATCTACTGGCACTATCAGTTAATGTAATACTTTGATTTATGAACTGACAATATTTTTCTGTTTATAAAATAAAAGAATATATTATCTTCCTTTATGAATAAATTGCAAAGTATCCTGTGGAATATTTTTGGTGTAGTTATGTAAATATAAATTTCAAATTATGTATTTTGACGATTCAAGAGCATTTAAAAAAATGATAAATTTATTTCCTTCTCTATATTGACTATATTATAATCTGAATAAAACAAATATTCCAGCAAGCCTCATCATCTGGCTGCTCTCGCCTAGAGTTCCATGTGCTAGAGTGGAATGACGCTCGTTCCTTCTACGAGCGCAAGGGAGCAGTGAACCTCACTAGCACAGAACAGTGGTGTTACTACCGTTTGACTGGGGATGCGCTGCTACAGGCCGCTAGTGAAGCTTAATTTAACACAAGTTATATGGCTATGCTATGATGTAAGATACACAAATATGCTTTTTATCTTTATTGTTTTTAACCCCTTGACCACCGAGCGGCCCAATGAGACCGCGACACAATAGATTTTCTATTGTGTCTGTGATTCCGGGGGCTGAGGGATTAACCATAAGTAATATGTTTTTGGTTAACAATTTTTGAGATTTATAAAGATTGAATATTTAAATTAATAAAAAAAATGCATTCATTTTAATATTAACCCATTGAGCCCCGAACGGCCAGATCCGACCGCGACACAATAGATTTTCTATTGTGTCTGTGATTCCGGGGCCTGATGGATTAATGTATCCTAATACTAAAATTTGTCAATAATAACTGTGATTTGTGAATGTGCCTTGAATATAAATTCGACTCATTACTGAAATATGTTTTTAAATAAAACAAAAAGTGATATTGTGCTCAAATGTATTTCATGTAATTTTGTACATTTACCCAACTTTATATTACATTTCACTTACAAGAGATCGTAAAATACAATTCTGTGATAATTGTTACAAATAAACTGACATATTATGTACCTATTTGTTCGTTTTTATTTTACACTACTATATACATCTCGTAATAAATGCTTTCTAACTAAACCTAATAATTATTAGCTACTAAAATTGTGCCACTTAAGGAATTGGAAGATATTTGTGAATGCTTGGACCTCTTCAATAATATCTATAGCACAGTGTTATATCATATAACTGATGTTTTACAGTACAATACAAATAATATCTTGTTTACCATCAATTAATGATTGAAAATAAAGTGCTCTGTGCTAATCGATTTTATAACAAGCTTATCTACAGCAAATAACAATTAAAAATCAATATTTATTGGTCCATTAGCATTTTTTTAATAGATAAAAATTTATTTCCATAATCAACCATCAATAGACTAGTGTTTAAAAGCAAAGGAACTTTAATAATAAATCATTAAGCAGGGTCTACACCAGCTAACATCGCTCAGTCGTTACGGAGGTATGATCAACAATTAACATACATTAGATACAAAGATTAGACCTTACAATTAGAGCTTATAGACAACTATATAACGACAACAGCTATTCAGTCGAATAATTTTACATAATATACAAAGCTGTGCCTGAACACAATGTTCTGGCAAGATTATTTCAGTAAAATACTCATAAGTTAGTACCTAATATTTGTATTACGAGCCAAACATCTTACAAAATATGAAGTGAATGAATGAAAGTCTTTTGAATATTGCATTTTCCGTAGGTACTGGGTACCGTAAGTACCTACATAATGAATTGACTTCATTATTGCGATGAAATGGACAAATTCACACTAACTCAAGTTTCTGTTACTGTCTTCATTTTAAATTAAATTAAAATTAAAAAGTAAGGCTATCGTATTCCGGTCAAGGAAATAGATGTTTTTGAAATTTAATTGGATGTACTAATAATAATTAGCCATCAGACTAATTTAGCTCGAATGGATTGACTCGACACAGTCAATAAATATAAACGATGACTTCAGGAATCTTGTCGGCCATGTTCCGATGAGTTCTGTCTAAATGGACTATAACTCAATGGCTGTCGCTGCTACGTGGACGCCATGAGCTTGGCGTGTGCGGTGACGTTGCGCTGGTGCAGGAACCCGCTGCCTTCCTCCTCCTCACCGTTGCCCAGACCGTACTGCAATCAAACAGAATTTAAATAAGTTGAAATTTTAAGTAACAATTGATGTTTTTCTTAATTCGCGCTATTTCATTTTTTATTTTCTTGGATTATAATGTTTTACATAATATTTCAATTTATTTTGAGCACACAACAACAACAACTATCTTACCTACTTATCTACTGATACGAATATAAAATATGAATTTTAATTTATAAGTGGAGAATTATAGCCAAAATGACCGTTATTGTTGGGACATTGTTAAACGTCCTAATTACATATTAGCAAATTGCAGGCAACAATAATTTAACTTTAAAGAGGTAAGTGACTGACCTGCAGCGCGTGCAGGTAGTGCTGCTGCGAGTGGTAGGGCCCGTTGGCGGAGTGCGAGTAGGGCTCGTAGCCGGCGGCCGCGCTGGGCTCGCTCTTGATGTTGAACAGCGACGGCGTGGACAGGAACGCCGTGCTGGACGGGATCGCCAGCGGGTACTGCGCCTGCGCGTGCGCGTGCCCGTGTGCGTGCGCGTGCCCGTGCGTGTGCGTGTGCGCGTGCGTGTGTGCGTGCGGCGACGCGCTACTCTGTGGCAGCGCCTCGCGCGGGCTCTTCGAGTGAGACATCGACGCCGTCAGCGGCAGCGGCATCTCAGCTATACTCGATTTGCTATCTGTAATTTTAATATTTTGATTTATACAACTGGAGTTTTACCTAAGCCTTAATTCTTATGAATGATAATAGGTTCTTATTGGCTAAAAGTTAAAACCTCTTTATGAGAAACTATTTATTTTTAAAGCATTTAAATTCAATATATTTTACGCATGCTAATAAGAAGTCTAAGTAATAAGCAATATCGGTATCCATCAATAACCCGTTCTCTATAATAATTATCTTTAGACCGTATCACTTGAATTAACTTACCTACAGACAAACTTGTCTGTAGGTTAATTTTATTTTCATGTCTGTCAACTTAGGCTTCAGAAATAGTTTTAAGTAATTAGTTAACTGAAAATAAATGAATGCTTACCGTCCATGCCGGGTGATCCCTGTCCGTCCTTCTTGGGCGCGTCTTGCGGCGGCTTCGTGCCATTCGCTGACTTCTTGGGCTTTCTCTTCCTGGTTTGAATTCCATCCTTCCTCATCGCTAGCGGCCTGGAAACAGTATTATTATGGTTAAGGTGTGATAAATATAGAAAGATATCAGTTAACTTGATATAGAAACATAGGTATTTGTGTGAGGATTAGATAGAGTCATCATAAATATGTATTTACCACAATAGATTTAATGCGCCATTTTGTCTGTGATGTTTTCTTACATTCTATACTCAAGTAGTCAATCAGAAAATCACGGGTAGGGATTTGCTGATTGAATGTTAGAGAACTTACTTTACGATTTACCTACCCCACTACTGAGTAGTGAGTACTAGGTAGACTTTACACTACTATTACTTTACAAATTAGAAAACCCAATTCAATTAACTATTTACTTGTCTAAACTCACCGGTTAATCCCATGCAGCTTGTAGTACAGGCCGCACGCGTTGCAGACGGGCTCCCCGTCGTTGTTGCGGCGCCACAACGTCGTGTTGCGCGAGCCGCAGTTCGTGCAGCACTGCCCGTGCCGCCGCGCTGCTGACTGCAACATACTCTGTTGTTAACGCGATCGGTGGTATAGGAGTACATTTGACGGTAGTTTGATTGTTGTGGAGCGGGTAAAAGAGCTTCCCCGTTGCACTTGTGCGCAGGAGCAATTTGTACCTACATGAATGATGAGTATATAGGTACTGGGTACATATATGGCGCCTGCACTGTCGAAATACAAAATGTAGGGGAGATGGGCCCAAAGGGGGCACCTTACGGGAAAATTAAAAAAAATGAAGTTTGAAAAGAAGTTAATCCATTTATTTTTTTGCCAAAAGTTCCATTAATAAATACTTTTGAATGCTAAGTGGTTAAATTTGTCAAAAGTTAAAGTATATAATAATTATTAACAGATTACTAAAAGCCTACGATTGCCCGCTTTGCCCGAAGGGGAGGCCTAAAGCGGGCTTTCGTTTAGGGCAAAACGGGCAGTAGTTGGGTAAAGCGGGCAGGCCTGGATTTAAACAGTAGATTTCAAAATATACAGCCATAAATAATATATACAATAATAAATAGAGTAAAAGACACAAAAATATTTTATAAGTTATGTATTTCAAACAGTCATACAATTATTTTTAAATGAATATATGAAACAAAGGAACTTCTTAGGAGCTTTAAACTTTTAGGTACAATATTTCCAGTTATATCTGAAATAATATTTAAAAAAATAACGCCCTGTTTACAGTCTATCATTTTTTTAGTCTCTAATAAGCGATACAATTATTTTATATATTTATAAATCCTAAAATAGTGTAATTCTGGAAATTATTCCAAAAATTTTGGAACTTGTATACCTAAAAATTCTTGTTTAGACACAGCCCGTAAAATAAAGAGTCCATGTGGAATACGTATTCCAAAAGCTCCATTTCTTGTTCCGTAGAAAAGACAGTAGTAAACCTACCAAGCTTTACATTACACGAACCCGATTTAAGATGTCTGCAATGTCGTTCTTGGAATCCCATATTTAGTTGTTACTTTTTTGACAGGTTTTCCTAACTCTTGCACTTCTCGTTTTGCTTGCTGCATAGTTGAGCGTTGCCATGAGGCTTGTGAAGTTTTACGCTTAAGTATATTGACGCCGGTTATAAGCGGTCATCTGAAAGGAAAAAGCAAATTAACAAAAGAATGTAACATTTTAGCGGACGGGGCAAAGCGGGCGCGTGCCCGCTTTACCCTGCCCGCTTTGCCTTTTTCGACATTTGAAAGGTTCAGACGAAATTCTACTTCAAAATTTTTAGACACGTGGATTTGTATGGAACCAAAATATGGCCAGATAGCCACTTTATAACTTACAAATTTTGGTTAAAGGATTGTAAACACCAAAATAAAAAGAACACATATTACATACCTTGCAATATTTTTCAAAAATCGTCGAAAAACATTTATTTGTTGCAGCTTGTAAATGCGTGCTCGCAAGCGAATCCAACGACTGCCGCGAGGTGGTAGGGGTGCGGGGATCGTGCTCACGAGTCGCGCGCGCGCCATTATTTAAAATTCCGATACTATATTGAGTGCCCTCTTTAGGCTCTATGCCCACTTTAGGCCCCTTTCCCCTACCTAAATATTTTTGACAAATCTACATGTAGGGCCAAGAGCTGTGCCAAGAGTATAACTCTACACGGTCTAACTTTACAAGCCCTATAATTTAATAAACTCAAATCTTAGTTAAAATCTTTGTGACTTGCCTGTTTCGCGACCGTATGACCTATGACGATGAAAATTAATTAATTTATTACAAAAGCTTTCATAGTAGGTAATAATTAATGTAGTATCGAAACAGCCAAGTCACATAGGTATTTTAATTGGTCTAGAGTTTATGAAATTGAAGCATCTACAATTAGCCGTGTGGAGTTAGAAGCTAGGCTCTACCTACAATTCTACATGAGATCTCGAAAATCATTGTAGGTATCTGTATAATTATACGGTGTAGATTATATTCAACTGTTAATAAGTCGTAGAGTACCTAACTACATATCTAATGACAAAATATTGAGATTGCTGTCTCTAGGTAGAGTCAGCTATTAACTTTCATCTAGGTAGATACCTATGACAAAATGCAAATAAACTATATTTTCTACGGTCAAATATTAACGTAACCGAAAATTATTTAAATACTTAGCTCACGAAGCGAATACTTAGGTACCTCTACCTAGGTACCTACTTCTTATCAATAAATGTAGGCAGATGACATGCCGGTATAGGTAGGTAGGTATAGTTACTTAGGTATTCCTTCTTTGAATTGAAAAATAGTTGACGAATTTTATTATCTATAACTAGATACAAGTAGGTATTATTAAGTATATATCCAGGTAGTAAGTAGACCGTAGGTACCAAAGTACAACATTAAGATGACTAAATCAATTTAATACCTAGGTATAGGTATCGTAATGAGAGCAGTTATTATTTATTACATTGTTAGGTAGGTACCTACCTATATTGCTTGAAACTGTTACGATAAGATATTATATAAAAAGATCCTCAAATATGTATTATCTTAAAAGGATAAGATATTAATATTAAAAGCAAATTGGAAATTAATTCATCCACACCCATATCTGTATAGAAAATATACACATAAACCCAATATAGCAATTATTATATCGAACCATCACCTAGCTACTAGTTATTATTCTGTGCCATCACCAATTTTCATAACAAGTTAGTTCCGATAAAGTTATCAAACACAATGTTACATTTGCGAAAATTTGTCGATCGATAGACAAATTATCCGGCTGCTCGTTATACCCATCAGCACGCTACTATCGCAAGCGGCAAGATGGAGACACGTGTACGGCGCGCGGTGCGGCGTGCGGCGTGCGGCGCGGCACCAATGGCGCGCGGCGGGCGGGGTCGCGCGCCATTGGCCGCCGCGCGCCGCCGGCATCCTCTCCTCCGTGCCTCCTTATCGCATTAAGTGATTTATAAAATTTTCATCGGCCGCATAATACATTACGGGCCCGGCGATAAAAATGTATGTGCAGTGTTTCACTAAAGTTATAGGGCGGCCGGTGCATTCCGACGCTATTTAACATTATTGGTGGTGGTATGGGGTGACTACGAGGCGAGACGGGTGCGAGCGGGGAGAAGGGGCACGGGCGGAAACAAGGGAGCGGTAGCGTGTATACTAGCTCGGGAAGCGTTAGAGTAAAGAAACGTGCGTGGTGGTGTTAGTTGCATGCACTAGTCTACACGCCACCGACTCACCTTCTTCATGCCTCGCGCCATGCCCTCATTCATCCACCGCTGCACGGAGCCGTCCTTATAGAAGCGCGTGAGCAGCTCGGCGTCGGCACCTGAACAAGACGAGGCGATTAGAGAGGGCGCTGCGACTTACCAGCCTCTTGCTGGGCTTAACGAGCGGGCGGTTAACCCCGTTGATCTTGTGGTACAGGCCGCACGCGTTGCACAGGTAGTGGCCGGTGGAGTCGCGGCGCCACAGCGGCGTGTTGTTGGCGCCGCAGTTGACGCACTCGCGGCCCTCCTCGTACGCCTCCAGCACGCCATCTGCGCTCACCAGTCTGGGTCACGGCGCCGCTGGCTGCGAGCCAACGCGCGACCACTTTGCATAGCCCATACGACTATTGCTTATATTAGTTTCTACCTCTCGAAGGATATTACTCAAACACAGAAGTTGGAAATTGATGTGTTATACAATCATTGAAAATTGAATAAGAATGTGTTCGTCCTTTTACAACATAAATCTTATAATCTTAAACAATTTAAATAGCAAAAAAAGGAGAGACTGGAGGTAGAATAATATCAAAGTGTTTATCATTGTCACAGATCATAGATACTATATGTCAATCGTAAATCTATTCCTCCGGGACCTCTTTTATTCTTAGAAAAAAACTTGCAACGTTTGTATGTTTTAATTAAAGATTATCCTAACGTTTTAAATGAGTTAGCATGGGCTATTAATATCACGATGGCTGTAAACAAAGGTATCGATGTCCATAGAGCCCTATCAGAGTGGTTACAAAGTTGATGCCTTATCGCTTCTTAGAAACGCAAATAGGAACAATAACAGTACAATAGGTAGCGTTATCGCCGACCGCCTGTTTGCTCACCCAAATCCGTCGCAGACGTTATGCTTATCAATAACATTAATTTGATAACGGACTCATTACTGATACTCTTGAGCTAATGGTTTAGATAGATGTTCGCAGTTCTTGTTGTTTTATAAAGAATCTACAATTGCGCTATCCTGACTTGGTAGGTAAGTGCGATTTTAGAAGATCTTTGTCAAATATAAATGTATGTACAGCGAAAATAAATAATTACTTTACTTTTATTTATTTATTTATTTATTTATTTATTACTTTATTGCTCTTAAAAATTACAAATTGAGACTTAATCTAGGATACATTGTAACAAACGGCGGCCTTATCGCTAAATAGCGATTTCTTCCAGACAACCGGTTGTACAGAGAGAAATTAAGTAAAGGATAGGAGTAGGGCAGAGCATAAATAAATATATGTACAAAAATAAAAAGAAGAAGAGTTATAAAAAAAATGAAATAAAATAAAAACAGCATAATATACAAGCCACAAAATTAAGAGATTAAATAAAATACATACACACAAATAGATTACATGCATATGAGAAGAGATAAAAATAATATAATATACTAATAAAATATATAAATATATAATATATTACACATAATATATATATACTAGGGTAACTGAGAAAAATAATGATCACGAACCATATTTTTAAAAATATTCAAAGATTGCGCCTTCTTGATTGGTTCCGGCAATGCGTTCCATAATTTAATCGCACGAACAGTGAAGGAGTTACCCAGAAAGCCTGTATGATGAGCTGGCATTCTTAACCGGAGCATCTCCGATGAGCGGACAGAGTCTCCGTTTTCTCCTCTGAACACAAAATTTTCCTTGAGATATTTTGGTGTTTTGGGGTTAAACAAAACTTGATATAGTAGTTGCAGCACATGAACATCCCGGCGAAAACGAATGGGTAGCCACTTGAGCTGAGAACGAAACTCAGACACGTGGTCATATTTCCGCAGACCAAATATGAAGCGGATACAAAGATTTTGGAGACGTTCGAGCTTGTTTAATTGGTCTACGGAAATATCAACATAACTTACATCGGCGTAGTCAAGTATGGGTAAAAGGAGGGATTGTGCTAGCAGAATTTTGGTTGGGATGGGAAGAAAATTTTGAAGACGACGGAGTGAACCAGCAGTTGCGTAGACTTTCTTACATACCTCCTTAATATGACAGCCCCACGAGAGAGTGTTGTCTAAGTAGACTCCAAGGTTCCTTACAGCTTCACTATAAGGAATAGGTGTGCCGTCGACTAAAATAGGAGGGAGATTCACCCAGTTAACCCTTGCAATCAAGGAAGGGCTGCCAACAATGATAACTTGAGTTTTTAAGGGATTCACATGAAGACCGTAATCCGAACTCCAAGTTACAATGCTGCTCAAGTCCTTGTTGACCGAAACGATTGCCTGGGGTAAATCATCAAGGGCAGATTGTGTATAGATTTGGAGATCGTCGGCATACATGTGGTAGTCGCACGTTAACCTGTTTGAGATAGTGTTAATAAATATTGAAAATAACAACGGAGACAGGACTCCGCCTTGCGGGACACCAGCACCAACATCACACCATGACGACTCAACCTCGTCTATACGTATACGCTGACGACGCCCATGTAAGTAACTGTAGAACCAGTCATTTACTGAAGCCGACACATTTAAAGAACTTAATATGCTCAGCAGTATATCAAAGTCGACAGTGTTAAATGCATTGCTGAAGTCCAATAATGTTAGAACCGTGAGCTTTTTATTATCCATTCCATGACGAATATCGTCGGTTATTTTAACAAGTGCAGTGGCCGTACTATGACCGGATCGGAAACCGGACTGGAAGGGATTAAGGAGATCGTGTAGGTTTAAGAATCTATGCAGTTGTTCATATACTAACTTTTCAAGGATTTTAGATAGGAAAGGCAGGATAGAAATAGGACGATAATCGGAAAAGGAAGATGGATTTATTTTCTTAGGTAAAGGGATAAGATGGGAGTCTTTCCAGGACTTAGGAAAAGTACTAGTGGATAGGGAATGGTTAAGGATGTGAGTTATAACCGGGATTATGAGATCTAGGATGGGTAGAATCATTTTACGGCCAATACAATCGCTGCCAACAGCATTCGATGCAATGGATAATACACCCCGCCTAACATCATTCTCGCTAAAACATTTAAACACAAAAGGTGGATAGTTTGGTGCAGGTGTTTCAGAAACCGATTTTAATGTAAGTTGCTTATTTAAGTTATTAAGAACGGATGGGGAATTCGAAAAATGCTGATTCAGTAGTTCAAGATTTAAAGAAGCATTGTTGGATATATTACGCTGTTTACCAATCCCCAACGTTTTCAGAAATTTCCATATTATGGGAGGATCACCACTCTCTACAGAAGCATGGAAGTATCGTCTTTGTGCGTCTCTACAACATGTATTACAACGATTCCTTATCTTGTGGTACCTTTCACGACTCTCGTCAGACTTTGTCCGCTTAAACTTGCTCTTGGCTCTAGCCTTAGCTTTGAGAAGACATTTTAAATCTTCAGAAAGCCATGGAGCAGGTAAATGTTTTACTTTAATCCGCCGAAGTGGAGCGTGTACATCGTAGAGATTCGACAAACAGTTGTTAAAAAAGGCCACTTTTTCATTTACACAAGCGGAAGATAAGAGCGGAGACCAATCAATATTACGGGCATCGTGTTGGAGTGCATCTATATCAACAGCGTTAAAATTTCGACGAAGGATGAATTTAGGTTTTTCTTTAGGAGGACGGATATTACAGGACAGGTACAGGAGATCGTGATGTGAAAACGCGTCAGCAGGGAGCTGTCCGTGTTGATACACCAGATCAGGACAGGATGTAATTATAAGGTCGAGGAGCGACGGTACGCAGTTCGGGACATGATGTGTGGAGTTAAGAGGAAGGAAGCTGAGGTTGTGCGAGTCCACAATAGACAACAATCTACGAGAACGGCTATCCTTCTTAAGGAGGCATGTATTAAAGTCTCCCATAAATATGCAATGCTTGTATAAAGGAATTAATTTATCGAATATAGAATCTAAAGAGGAAAAATAATCAATTAACAAGGAGGGACTATAGAAAACGCCAAGGAGTACTTTACAATGGGACAGGATGATTTCAAGGATAAGGTGTTCTGTAGCATCAGAAGGAGGAGGCTGGGGTGATTGAGATATAACAGAATAGGGAATGTGGGATCGAAGGTAAATCGCAACGCCCCCACCAGTTTTACCAGTGCGGTCGTTGCGAATAAGATGATAGCCTGGAAGAGAATAGGAGGACGAGGATAAGCAGGGCTTAAACCAGGATTCAGAAATTAGGATTGCATGGATGTTACTTGACTCGAACGATATAAGCATGTCTGAATAGTGAGCCGGGATGCTTTGCGCGTTAATATGTACTACGTTGAAAGTTTTTGGGCTATCAGAGAATACATTGGAGAGTGCATCATTAAGAGGGACTAAAGACTAAGACTTTTCTATATCGATCTCTATTCAATTCAACCCAGAGCCAAACAATTCGATCTGTCGAAGCTTTTTAAAAGTACCTACAGTCACAATGTAGAGTCCTTTCAATTTAAAACTAAATCATCAATACATATAATAAAATTCTAGAAAAGTGGTGTCTGTACAATGAAAATATGTAAAAAAAAATTAGCAGGGGTAATTATTAAATCGATCCCAAACCCAAAACTGTAGTTAAAAAATTTTTTGTCTGTTTGTCTGTTTGTCTGTTTGTCTGTATGTTTGAACACGCTAATCTCAGAAACGGCTTATCCGATTTCGACTAATATATTGTGGTAATCTTCATTTAACATTTAGTGTTTATTTCATGTCAATCGGTTCATAAATAAAAAAGTTATGACCATTTAAGTACTCACGGCGAACATTTGCTAAGGCATTCTATGGTACACATACAGTGTACGATAAAACGTAAGTTATCTGTTATACGCTACAGTTATGTCCAAGTGATCATATCGAAAGTCCCCAAGGGTGGGGGGGTAAGCTGAGGTAGTAGGGGGGAGGGGTCAAATTAAAATTATACTTATTTCTAGGTAAATTTTATACATAAAATGTCCTTTAAATTATGTCGTATTTATAATATTATATTTTTAACCCCCGATGCAAAAATATGGGTGATAAGTGTTTGACCGCTGTGTGTGTGTGTGTTTGTGCCACCGTAGCTCGCTAGCAGGTAATCCGAATTAGATGATGTTTTTTTGTTAGGCAGCATATTTTCCGACGCTGGTTCTTAAATAAACTGTATCAAAATCGGTTCATCCATTTATTGTGTAAAAGTGGGAATGAAAATAACTAAAGTTGTCGAATATACTTTAGTGATATATTAAATGAAAGTGAACGACCTATCAGTAAAAATAAGTCAAATTTTATCAAAATCGGTTCATCCATTTATTTGATATAGGTATAAAAGTGGTAGATAATAAAAAAAGTGAATTTTGACTCAAGTGACATATGAAATGAAAGGGCCTGACGTGTAAAGTATAATTAGACATATTTAATCAAAATCGGTTCATCCATTTACTATACCTATACAGGGTGTAATCGTTAAGTGTGCACAGGCGATTTTTCCGTAAGTATTACAGATAACAAAAAACTTTAAACTGATATCGAAAGTACTTAACCTAATGAGTAAAATGGCGGTAATAAATTTTTAAAAATAAATCGAGAAATATCAAAAAAATTATCTTTAAACCCTCCCATACATTAAGTATGAAATATGAATATCCCATATACATTTAATATGAAAGATTTTAGCTTTCTTTTTCTTTTTTTGGTTTTCTGCTTTAATTACTTCGCAAATTTGAAGTGGCATTTTCCACGCTTTTTCCGGACATTTTCACGCATTTTCCGGATATTTTCCGGGGATTTTCCGAGCATTTTCCGGGCATTTTCCAGGCATTTTCCACGCTTTTTCCGGACATATCCACGCATTTTCCGGATATTTTCCAGACATTTCCCTGGCATTTTCCGGGATATTCCAGACATTTTCCGGGAATTTCCCAGGCATTTTCCGAGCATTTCCCGGGGATTTTCCGGATGTTTCCCAGTCATTTTCCGGACATTTCCCTGGCATTTTCCGGGGATTTTCCACGCATTTCCCAGACATTTTCCGGACATTTTTCAGGCATTTTCCGGGGATTTTCCAGGCATTTTCCGGATATTTTCCGGACATTTTCACGCATTTACCGGATATTTTCCGGACATTTTCACGCATTTTCCGGATATTTTTCAGGTATTTTCCAGGGATTTTCCACGGTTTTTCCGGAAATTTCCACGCATTTTCCGAGCATTTCCCAGGCATTTTCCGGTTATTTTCCGGGAATTTCCCAGGCTTTTCCCGGGGATTTTCCGAGCATTTCCCGGGGATTTTCCGGATGTTTTCCAGACATTTTCCGGACATTTCCCTGGCATTTTCCGGGGATTTTCCACGCATTTCCCAGACATTTTCCGGACATTTCTCAGGCATTTTCCGGCGATTTTCCAGGCATTTTCCGGATATTTTCCGGACATTTTCACGCATTTACCGGATATTTTCCGGACATTTTCACGCATTTTCCGGATATTTTCCAGGCATTTTCCAGGGATTTTCCACGGTTTTTCCGGAAATTTCCACGCATTTTTCGAGCATTTTCCGGGCATTTTCAGGCATTTTCCGGATATTTTCCAGGCATTTTTCAGGGATTTTCCACGGTTTTTCCGGAAATTTCCACGCATTTTTCGAGCATTTTCCGGGCATTTTCAGGCATTTTCCACGCTTTTTCCGGAAATATCCACGCATTTTCCGGATATTTCCCAGACATTTCCCTGGCATTTTCAGGCATTTTCCACGCTTTTTCCGGAAATTTCCACGCATTTTCCGGATATTTTCCAGACATTTCCCTGGCATTTTCCGGTTATTTTCGGGGATTTTCCAGACATTTTCCGGGAATTTCCCAGGCATTTTCCGAGCATTTCCCGGGGATTTTCCGGATGTTTCCCAGACATTTTCCGGACATTTCCCTGGCATTTTCCGGGGATTTTCCACGCATTTACCGGATATTTTCCGGACATTTTCACGCATTTTCCGGATATCTTCCAGGCATTTTCCAGGGATTTTCCACGGTTTTCCCGGAAATTTCCACGCATTTTCCGAGCATTTCCCAGGCATTTTCCGGTTATTTTCCGGGAATTTCCCAGGCTTTTTCCGGGGATTTTCCGAGCATATCCCGGGGATTTTCCCGATGTTTTCCAGACATTTTCCGGACATTTCCCTGGCATTTTCCGGGGATTTTCCAGACATTTTCCGGGGATTTTCCGAGCATTTCCCGGGGATTTTCCAGACATTTACAGGCTATGTCAGGGAAATGTCCGGAAAATGCCTGGAAAATTCCCGGAAAATATCCGGAAAATGCGTGAAAATGTCCGGAAAAATGTTGAAAATGTCACTTCAAATTTGCGAAGTAATTAAAGCAGAAAACCAAAAAAAGAAAAAAAAAGCTAAAATCTTTCATATTAAATGTAGGTATATGGGACTCCCATACATTAAGTATGAAATATGAATATCCCATATACATTTAATATGAAAGATTTTAGCTTTCTTTTTCTTTTTTGGTTTTCTGCTTTAATTACTTCGCAAATTTGAAGTGGCATTTTCCACGCTTTTTCCGGACATTTTCACGCATTTTCCGGATATTTTCCAGGGATTTTCCGAGCATTTTCCAGGCATTTTCCACGCTTTTTCCGGACATATCCACGCATTTTCCGGATATTTTCCAGACATTTCCCTGGCATTTTCCGGTTATTTTCCGGGATATTCCAGACATTTTCCGGGAATTTCCCAGGCATTTTCCGAGCATTTCCCGGGGATTTTCCGGATGTTTCCCAGACATTTTCCGGACATTTCCCTGGCATTTTCCGGGGATTTTCCACGCATTTCCCAGACATTTTCCGGACATTTTTCAGGCATTTTCCGGGGATTTTCCAGGCATTTTCCGGGGATTTTCCAGGCATTTTCCGGATATTTTCCGGAAATTTTCACGCATTTTCCGGATATTTTCCAGGCATTTTCCAGGGATTTTCCACGGTTTTTCCGGAAATTTCCACGCATTTTCCGAGCATTTCCCAGGCATTTTCCGGTTATTTTCCGGGAATTTCCCAGGCTTTTTCCGGGGATTTTCCGAGCATTTCCCGGGGATTTTCCGGATGTTTTCCAGACATTTTCCGGACATTTCCCTGGCATTTTCCGGGGATTTTCCACGCATTTCCCAGACATTTTCCGGACATTTCTCAGGCATTTTCCGGCGATTTTCCAGGCATTTTCCGGATATTTTCCGGACATTTTCACGCATTTACCGGATATTTTCCGGACATTTTCACGCAATTTCCGGATATTTTCCAGGCATTTTCCAGGGATTTTCCACGGTTTTTCCGGAAATTTCCACGCATTTTTCGAGCATTTTCCGGGCATTTTCAGGCATTTTCCACGCTTTTTCCGGAAATTTCCACGCATTTTCCGGATATTTTCCAGACATTTCCCTGGCATTTTCAGGCATTTTCCTCGCTTTTTCCGGAAATTTCCACGCATTTTCCGGATATTTTCCAGATATTTCCCTGGCATTTTCCGGTTATTTTCCGGGATTTTCCAGACATTTTCCGGGAATTTCCCAGGCATTTTCCGAGCATTTCCCGGGGATTTTCCGGATGTTTCCCAGACATTTTCCGGACATTTCCTTGGCATTTTCCGGGGATTTTCCACGCATTTACCGGATATTTTCCGGACATTTTCACGCATTTTCCGGATATCTTCCAGGCATTTTCCAGGGACTTTCCACGGTTTTTCCGGAAATTTCCACGCATTTTCCGAGCATTTCCCAGGCATTTTCCGGTTATTTTCCGGGAATTTCCCAGGCTTTTTCCGGGGATTTTCCGAGCATATCCCGGGGATTTTCCCGATGTTTTCCAGACATTTTCCGGACATTTCCCTGGCATTTTCCGGGGATTTTCCAGACATTTTCCGGGGATTTTCCGAGCATTTCCCGGGGATTTTCCAGACATTTACAGGCTATGTCAGGGAAATGTCCGGAAAATGCCTGGAAAATTCCCGGATATTTATCCGGAAAATGCGTGAAAATGTCCGGAAAAATGTGGAAAATTTCACTTCAAATTTGCGAAGTAATTAAAGCAGAAAACCAAAAAAAGAAAATAAAAGCTAAAATCTTTCATATTAAATGTAGGTATATGGGATATTCATATTTCATACTTAATGAATTCCCATTCACCCTCCCGGGTTTAAAGATAATTTTTTTGATATTTCTCGATTTATTTTTAAAAATTTATTACCGCCATTTTACTCATTAGGTTAAGTACTTTCGATATCAGTTTAAAGTTTTTTGTTATCTGTAATACTTACGGAAAAATCGCCTGTGCACACTTAACGATTACACCCTGTATAGGTATAAGTGGGAATGAAAGAAACGAATGTTGTCAAATATTGTGATAGTACCTACCTAAGTGATATATCAAATGAATGTGCATAACGGGTGAATTACAATTAGTAATGTTTTATCGAAATCGGTTCATCCGTTTTTTACATATAGGGCACTTTAGGGGTGACAGTGGTTAGATAAATAAACCAAATGGAGCATCAAACGATAGGATATGACGTGTACATATAGGTACAATTAGATAATATTATTTACATCAAAATCGGTTCTGCCATTTACTAGGGATGGAAAGGGAAGGGTTGAAAGTCTGTGAAAGAAGAGGGGGACATGGGAGCGAGAGGATAGCCACACCCTGGAAATTTTGAACTCTTCTCAAAGCCACATAGGCCTGGCCCTTGGCAATTTTTTTTCTTAAATATACCACTTCTTTTGCCACTGTGGTCCATTACAATTTATGCACGGTTACGGCCCAACTTAAAAGATGTCAGATGTAGGAATGTATTATGGAGGTAGAGGTAGGTCTCGCTCACTTGAAAATATTAAATGAAAATAAGAAACCGAAGTTTAAAAATTAAAAAAAAAAACCCAACGCAACGAAGGAAAAGGAATATATATAATTTTACAAACTTCCCGACGATCTTTAAAATTAAGTACCATTATAAAAAAATATAATGTATAAGATATATTATTATGATAATGATGGTATGGTATGGTATCCTTAACTTTTACCAAAATTGTAGATTATAAAATTATCTTTAAAAAACTTCACATACATTTTTTTCTAGGAGCCACTGTTTCTACGAAAAATCTATTTTTTCATTCATCGTTGATCTCAAAAATAAAAATTCCAATCACCAGAACGACAGGAAATTTTAATAATTGATTTTTAATTGTGTTTTGCACAATTTTATTAAATTGCGACTGGATGAAAATTTTGTTCGTGGTCGTCGTCGTCGTTGGTAGGGTGAACAAATCCTTAGCAAAACATCATACGCTTATGTCAATTAGTATCGATAGCGGATTCTATTCCTTTACGTTTTGACGTTTGCCTCGGCACTCAATTGCTGCACAATATATTGTCAAAAACATCCATACAAGGAAGGAAGGTAAATAAATTTGCTCCTCCTCCCTAAAAAATAATATGCCATAATTTAAAATAAATTTTACGTAGAAAATTAATTAGGCACTTATTTTTTTATTTTTTAGCTCAGTTTAGTAATAAATTTTACTAACTGTTCTTTTAATTATTTATGGTAGTACGTGTTTATTCAATAAAAGTTAAGTAGTAACTACTATGCAGTCACTATTCCACGCGGACGAAGTCGCGGGCACAGCTAGTTATCTAAATAAAATAAGCGCGATCTACCTATTATAAAAATCTAACTATTCAATGACAAAGCAATAATCTACAAAGACAATAAATACATACCTACAAAACTTAATTGACTGTTTTTATGTAGAATTATCCTATATTTAGTGTACCTAGAGCAGTAATTCTAAGTTCGATAATTAACAAAACAATAATTGATGAAATCAAGTGCTATAATTAAAAGGATTATTCAGTAAACGTGCTGACGTAAAAGATCCCCTATGACGCAAAAACATTGTGTTTGTAACAAACAACGGTTAACTGATTGTGCTATCTGCGCCCGCGTTCTGCGGTTGGGGTTTCACAAGAGCAGCTAATCGAGCCGCTTCGATTATGTTTCCCTGTTTATCGTTATTTCAGCCGTAATAAATAGGTGAATTAAAACAAGCTAACAATTTGCAAACACGGAGTTTAAAATCAGAATCAGGCGAATCGAACTAGAATTAAACATTGTTTGTACCTACCTATTTAGACAGAGGGAGAGTTCAATGTAAAGGAATAAAAAATATATATACTCGAAAATCCCTGCTAAAATAAGAGCAATCTATCAAGAGTTCTTGTCAAACTGACTCGAAGGACCTTTAAGGGTTATAACTAAATTTAGAACATTATCAGCTTACTGAAGTCAAGCTAAATGCGTTGTCATTGCAACCACAGGACTGATTGTGTCCCTCCGTCCTCTGGCCGTGACGTCATGCCTCTGGGGATGTCCGCTCAATCACGTTTACCCATTTTCTTAACATTCGATTAAACATAGGTATGTCATGTTGAATGTACATGGGTATTTTTGGTAATTACATCGACCACGGTCGATGGGTAATTATATTATGTAACTAAACATTATAATTTTCCTGGAGTTGAAAACCAAGGGATTTTAACGATTTGTGTTGCCAATATAAATTTATAAAGAATAGATACATAAAACTGAAGGAATAGAATAAATTCGATCGCTCTGGCGGGTCACGAGTGGCTGAGTTGGTCCGCCCGGGATTGGCGTGAAAGGATGCGGGTTCGAGTCCCGCCTCGTGATCGAATTTTTTCTATTCTTTATAAATTTATAGGTACCTATTTATAAAGCATTTGAATGCCATAAAACCAAAAATATCAAATTCGATTTCTGTTGCCGTTACAAACCTACCCGTAGATATAAGTAATTCGATAAGACTCCCTGGATTATGTATAAAAAAATATTATTCAGAATTTACATGAAGATGAAATCGCTATATTTGAAACGTTTTAAAATAAATAAAAAAGAATAACTATCGCGGGACATTTACGAGTATCCCAGAGTGGTTTCACATCCAATCGTGAGAGATAAAACATCGACATTAAACGATCCACAGATTAAATGAAAATAATAAAAAAACTGATAATGTTTTATAAGCTGCTTTATAATTTACAATATTGTGTTATTTTGACATAGGTTACACGCTCAGTCTGGCGTCAGTTCAGTCCATCAGTCTGCTCAGAATGACGGGAGAATTGTTGTCTATCCGGTTGACTGACGGACTGATGGTTCAGAATGACAAAAATACCGTAATAATAACCGTGTTTTTCATCCATCATTCTGGCATCAGTCTAAGCCGGATCAAACTGATGGACTGAACTGACGCCAGACTGAGCGTGTAACCTATGAATAAGTTCCATCTTGTCTATGCCTATTTAGTTTTTAATACTCAGGTATTATTCAAAATAAAGTAAGGTAAGTTTGTAGTCGTTAAAACTTTCATAATTATTATCAAACTTAGCACGAATAGATTTCATGCTTCTCATAGCATTTAAACAAGAATGCAAAAAAAATGTAAAGTAAACTCACTGTAAATATAAAAAAATAAAATAAATAATTATAATAAAAGACGTGTTTTATTGTAATTTCAAAGTAAATTATATTTTAATTAATCAATTTAAGCTTGAAGTGTAAAATTATTCCAAAAATTTAAAAGCAAGTTGTGTAAAGGTCAATAATTAAATAGCAGCTAGTATTCCTGTTTTTAAAAATAAGTTATTACGTTTATTACAGTAGGTACCTACATATTTTTAATCCTTGGGCTTTATTACATTATAGCATTATTTGCGAATTAAACTTCCTTAGAATTTGTTCTTGCATCAATTCAAAATAATTAATAGACAAGAATGAACAAAAAAGCAAGGTCGATAGGTAAAGTCTCCACTTCTGTCGTTTTTATTATTTAAAAATATATTTTTATTTAGTTAATTACTAACAAAACATGACCGCTGAATTAAAAGTGAGCAGTTTATCTGTTGTCTATCCGTCATTTTACCTGATGTTAAACGATGATATATAAGCACTTCTGCATAAGTGACAAATACACTGTTGTTCATACAGAAGTTTCCGGAAAAATATATACTGGAAAATCGTTCCAAGCCGCCTTACAACCACATCTTTGCCTCAATTTCTATTCAAATCTACCTAAACAAGTTTTCTTCTGAAGAATATGTCCCATTTAGAATAACACAAATATGATCTATGACAGTTTATCAATAAAACGACTAATAATCATAATGTTACAAAATAAAATGTAAACACTTGAAGAGCTGGGCTCACCATAGGCGGGCGGGCGCTGTAGCGCGTCGTAGGGCGCGCACCAGGAGCCCATCACCATGTTCTGGCCGTACAGCCCGCCGGCCACCGACCCCACGCCGCCCACGCTGCCTCCACCTGCAACACAGCTTATATTACCTTCTACTACACTTCTACTACACTTTTATACTATCATTGTTCTGGAAGTGTTACTGAATGTTTGTTATATCATCCTACTTAACTACATAATATTGTTAAATATATTGATCCACAATTAGGGTATCTGAAAGCAGGTGTTAATTCTATCGTAATTTCATGAAGTGAGAAGGTTTATAAATAAGCTCTGAAACTGCTTAATTAATAAAGTTTATTCGTACTTAAATAATAAAGGCTCTACTTTTGTTCATATGCATGCATTTATGTCAATTTTATTTCCGTACAGCCATTGTTCGAAAAAATCTGCAGTAAGATAAAAATTAATAGTATTACACGTGTAAAAGATAACATGGACAAAAAATTGAGTGTCCCTTATACTCGAAAGTTTGCACGAATATGAAGACGTTTTTAGATATTTTTAGCTTAGCGCAAAAAACAACAACATTAACTGAAATAGCACATGCAGAGATGATCTGGCATAACATGTGGAAACCGTATAGAGAAATCTTTTATCTGTGTTGTGTATCACGCCAGCGCGGCGTGTTGATATGAGTGCCCAAAATACCATAGCTTCGGGAAATCTGCTGGAAAATAACGCTATAATTATCCTTGTTATATGACTATCAACTACCTACCTACATAATATTAAACAACAAATCTTTAATGAAACAAATACATTTAGGTATTATAATATTGTCACTACAATCCAGATTAATAAATAAATCGAATTTATAATCTATAACGTTGTAGAGACAGACTCTACTTATCTCTACTTATGATCTAATAAAGAAGACGTCAGGTTGATTATTTTTATATTTGAAAGTTAAAAAAGCTAAAGCGGATTACAAAGGAGGAAAGTTTTTAGAATGGTTTTAGGCAATGTTTCAAAGTCGCTCTGTTTTCTCTTCATTTGATGTGTTGTTCAGTTCAGTAGGCATTGTTTCAAGATTTTTATAAATCAATCCTTTTTTGTTCTTGCTACCAATACTAATTTAATTTTCCATCAATTGCAATTGTATAAAAAACGTTCCCCTTGGATTGTCAATATGGTTACCAATCATTTATCAAGTAAACAGGTATCTCTATTGTAAATATTATTTTAATGTTGACTGTAGTATCGCAACAAACAAACGTATGTTTAATAGTTTTTGTATTTACATCTAACCTTAAAACTTAATCATGCTGTTATCTCGTTGAGTCAGACATGACTTTATCGTTGTTTAAAAACAATAATAATTTATTTAATTCATAACCTTTGAATGATTAGTTTAATAATGTTCCATAGATAGGTTCTATTAGGTAGAAGAATACTATGTAGGTAGGTACACTAAATACTAAATCAACTAAACAGATGTTGAAATTATCGTTTTCCCCAAGTAATACACGTGACTTATCATTTTAATATCAATTTATGACTGCATAAATATAAACTAATAATTATAAGTAGGTAGTATTTTTATTTACAACTTGTAGGTAATTAATAAACCTTTATTTTACAATAAAAAACCTTAAGTAAGTTATACAGGGTGTCCCAAAAAGTAGTGATGAACGGAAGCTGGGAGGTAGAGGACCTAGAGGGCTATCCGAATCACCCCCATGTATGTTATGCGATTTTTCGTATTTTCGGAGTTATGACGTTTTTTTCAATTTTTTACCTATCGCCGAGTACGATGATATTTTCACTCATGGTGACGTCAATTATTGCGCTAGATGCTTGATTTTTTTTTTGTGTGCTAAGCTGAAAGATAGGCCAATTCAGTATGGTAACATTTACTATCGTTTGATCTTTGAATGGAATAAAAAAAAGAATTAAATGCCAAGAAAGATAAAATTACCCAGTATGTTCACCACTTCAAGGGCCCGTAAAAAAATAAAATCACATAAAAAAAGTTTTCCGTTTGGCTTTTAAAAACTTGCTCTATCTATCAGTTAGCTACCCTGAAAATTTCATTTTATTATTCAGAAGGCGTCAATCGAAAAATTGAAATCTAAATGTGGTAAGTGCAAAAATTGAATTAACATGATGATTAATAAAAACAAGTTAAAACCAATAACAATGTGTTTAATTACCAGAAATTTTTAAAATGACCCCCCTGTTGCTCAATGCAAGTGCGACATCGCCGTAAAAAGTTGTCTTTTAAATTTCTGAATGCCCTTTTATCATTTTTTATGGTTTCTTTTGCTACTATGAATTTCCGGGTTATTTCGTCCAAATTGTGGCAGTCTCTCGTCTTTGTAGTATCCCCACGGAAAAAAATCAATAGGGTTTATGTCCGGGGACCGTGGAGGCCAGGCTAAAGGGCAAAGATACCCTGAAAGATGGATTGGTCGTTGCAGCCTGCGCATGCGCCGGTGACGCCTGCCTTAAAGCCTGGCCTCCACGGTCCCTCGACCTAAACCCTATTGATTTGTTTCAATGGGGATACTAAAAAGACCTCGGCTACTTGAGAAAATGCCACAATTTGGACGAAATAACCCGGAAATTCATAGTAGCAGAAGAAACCATTAAAAATGATAAAAGGGCATTCAGACATTTAAAAGACAACTTTTTACGGTGATGTCGCACTTACTTTGAGCAACAGCGGGGTTATTTTAAAAATTTCTGGTAATTAAACACCTATTTATTGGTTTTAATGATCATCATGTTAATAAAATTTTTGCACTTACCACATTTAGATTTCAATTTTTCGATTGAAGCCTTCTGAATAATAAAATGAATTTTTTAGGGTAGCTACCTGATAGATAGAGCAAGTTTTTAAAAGCCAAATGGAAAACTTTTTTTATGTGATTTTATTTTTTTATGGACCCTTGAAATTGTAGACATACTGGGTAATTTTATCTTTCTTGGCATTTAATTCTTTTTTTTATTCCATTCGAAGATCTAACGATAGTAAATGTCACCATACTGGATTGGCCTATCTTTAAGCTTAGCACACAAAAAAATCAAGCATCTAGCGCAATAATTCACGTCACCATAAATAAAAATCTCATCGTACTCAGCGATAGATGAAAAATTGAAAAAAATGTCATAACTCCGAAAATACGAAAAATCGCATAACATACATGGGGGTGATTCGGATAGCCCTCTAGGTCCTCTACCTCCCAGCTTCCGTTCATCACTACTTTTTGGGACACCCTGTATATTTTTTACAAGTTTATCATTACTAATATTTAGATTTTTCTATAATAAACAAACCTGCTAGCAAAACGATATTCTGCAAAATGCTCTCCGTCAGCGGGATATCCATGTTAACGCAAAGATGGCGCAAGTGATAAGAGATACGAGCTGATAACAAGCACTATCAAGTGACCAATGGCGAGCCAACACGACCCTTCGGGTAAAGGTCACGGCGCGAACTGACCGCCGACCGGCCGGGAGCGTATCAATCACTTATTCACACTGTCAGCTTTATTGTGGTCCAAGTTACAAACATTTACGGATATTATCACATCTAGCCGAAAATAATTTACTTCTAGTTTGTAATTTTTCATACAGAATGAGCGAGTTAAAGGGTTTGTGCGCAGAATTTAACAATCTCATTATATCAATAAGTGCGGCACTATCGTCGCTCCTGCATTTTATACCCAATCCATTGTAACGCGTCATTACGCAATGCGTGTTGTATAACATTTGTTTGTTACCTAATTATTGATGCATGTCGATTATTATAAAAATATTAAAACATTCTGTACATTTTGTAACATGTTTTTAAAATCGTTGCTCAGAAAATATTTGCTCTACGAAAAGCAATCTAAAACCAAGAGTCAAGAGCCACGACCATGCCACGACATTAAAATCCCGCAATCGCTCATCACACGCACCACAGCCGTGTTATCCTCGAAACTAAAATTCATCAAAACAGATCGCACAAATAGCAGTTTATCCTGAAGGGAAAAGTTTATCGTTCGGGGAATGAGTGCAGATACACTGACTCAGCCCTGCGGTTTTGTGTGCGCAAGTGGCCGACATTGCGACAATCGCACTACTTATAGAATTATAGATAAGCCTCCACTTGAAAACATCTCAGAATGTATCCAAAATATTGGATTTAATGACTATCTACTATAAATGTGTTGATTTTATTATTTAATCAATTTATAAACCTCGGTAAAAATGCCATAAAATGTTTTTTAAATTAGTTAATCGATATTGTTGTTGTTTTATCGCAAATTGCAAGGATGATTTTAAATGTAAAATTAATATTTAAATCAAACGAGTGTTCCCATTGCTCATGATTATGTTAATGTGTGAAGCTTCGGTGTGAAGTCTATATTACAATGTTATGTATATTTATATGTCATATATAATAAGCATATATTTACACTACAACAATACCTAATTAAATTCTGTTTTTTTACCAATTACCAACATCATCAAGTGACATTTTTAACATTTCCAAAATGTCACTAATTCAGGGAAAATTTTAAACGTTTTTTTCCACAATGATTATCATCTAAATATGTGAGATAATCTTTTATTAATAGATATTTATAAAGACCATCTACGCTTAATAGCAGAGTTAAATACCCTGTGATGTGAATATTTTTTAAATAATTTTTTTTCCTTCTCCGATAAGAAATATTTAATACAAACACACCTAAATTTTTTCTAAATCATTGGATTTTACAGCTTCCAAATAAGTTTCCAATTAGTTTGCTTATCGTTCAGTTAAAGCGACACGCCTCATGTATGAAAATTTACGTCATAATAACAAGCACATTTTTCAGTAAGCCGTGAAACTCGCCCGTACTATAATCTCCATATATTTACTAACTCATAGAAACATTGCAATCGCTGTAGAAGGAGGATGCAGTGAGCGTGATGCCCCTTTTTTATAATGGGGAAATCTTGCATAGATACCCCCGTTTCCCGGGGATGGAGCCGTGAGTTATGTCGGCTTAAGCTGGTGCTGGCTCCCCTACCATGATGTCTACGTCAAGCGGTATTATTTCAAGCTGCTATAAGTCATCATGTTATAAACTCCCTGGAGGTGTGTCTGTGAGCAGTGGGAGACGTACCATAAGTGTCGTGGTGCGGCGCGTGGTGCCAGGTCTGGTGCGGCGCGAAGTGCGCGGCGTACTGCTGCAGGCGGCCGTTGCCCACGTAGCCTAGCCCGTAGCCCTCGCCGCAGTCGCCGCTGTACGAGCCGCCGCTGCCGCCGCCGAACATGACTGAGTGTGCTATACACGCTATTGCCACTCACTAGGGCATTGGAGACCGTGCTGCAAGGAAATGCTCACCTTTAGAATGGTAGTGCGATGCATAATGTAATGCTATAATTATGGTAACTTAGCTAGGGTGATTGCCTTTTCGTTTTTATTTTCTTTTATCAACATTCTGTTGTCTTTCAGGTTTGCATTTGGTAAGATTGAAGGCATAAGCATTGGTAATTAATATAAACGGATAGACGATAGATTTTTTATTGTCAATAGAAAACTCCTATGTAAGTTTTTATGCTATTTTAATGTGGACCAACAATGCACATCAACATGTATCGATACGCCTTAGAGCCCGCATCTCGCTACGTTTTCATTTATCTGCTTTAACCACAGAAATTATATGCTAAATTAAATTCAATAGGCAAATTATGATAAGGTTGAAACAACGAGATAGAGTGGCGTGATGCTTATTAAATTAGAATTGGATAAGCGCGCTGCAGATACGGCACGCGCAGCGAAATACTCACTCCGCGTTTAATTATTACTCGATAATAGCTTTTAATCACTGGCAATACGACATATCTAATAATAAATAAAGAGCATCCGATACGTTTGTCGAGCTGGTCGTTACAGTGACTCACTTACCTAATATCAGTGTATTGAAACAGCAAGTGTTTCGTGTTGTCACGGTTTTGACAAACGCGTTACATTTTTACCGGGAACCCGACCGCAACAGTGACGTGCGAGCGTATATCGAAATAGGGCGTTTGTTGATTCTTTAGAAATCATGTATTTAATCATCGTTTGTCCTATTTAGCTTGATAATGCATTACTAAGTAACGTATAAAATGTAAAAATTTTTGTTATTAATTATTATAATTTACTAAATGGAAACAAATACATTACAACGTAGAACGTGACGTTTATTTCAAATGGTGGCATAATTTAAAAAAATACTAAATTTGGTACGAATATGAAGTGATTGGTTTATCAGCCAACGAGGATAAAGTGAAGAAATTATCTAAATACCTACCTACTAAGTATATTGATCGTAGAGATATAGAGACATATCGGATAGCTCTATTACTGTGCGAGTACCAGATTGATGAAAATAATATCTATTATCATCTTGAATAGTGTACATATGAGTAATATAGGCAATACAGTTGCATCGGTTACTATAAATACAACTCAGTAAAGTGATTACTAAATAGTTAAATATAACTTGATGACGTGTAAACATCAGACGTAACATATAAGCCTTGAAAAAAATTAACAATTTGCAGTTTATTTTTAAAATGTTTCTTAATTTCATAAACATAAAGAATCCAAACGAAGAATATAAACTATTTTACGAAAAAAATGACCACCGACGAGCTATAAATATAACTTTATAATCTGCATATACTTAAACAACAATATTTCATGTAACGATTGACGGCAAATCTCTTCCGACACAATTTATAGAGAACAGTTATAATACACAATACAATCTGTATGCATTAGAGTGTGTATCATTAGAAAGCCAGATGTGATAAGATTTTGTCAAAACGAAAGCCCACACGCGCTGCACTGCGGAACTAAAAGCTCACAATAGACGAGCTTACGAGACAACCACGCGCTTTTCTCTTACAACATCAAGTGTTAATCAAAATAATGTTCATCTCATATTTGCATTTATATACTTTTTATCTATACTTATTGTAATTTGATTACATAATCTATGAAAAAATACCTCAAGTGAATAATTTAGACTTTATTGTAGCTTTCAAAAAGCTTTGACATCATCTGCCCTCAAATAATAACATATTCAATTCCGAACACTGAACTACATACATGAAACAATATTTCCAAACAAAACAAAAACAACACATAATCCACGAGCTTGGAATGTCTCGAATGCATTGTTTTATAAATAAATGTGAGAGTATTCGCCCACGTGTCCTCACGCCGCGGCCGCAAGCGACGCCGACAGGCGACACATGTCCGCTAAGATCTCCAGCGCATCCGTCATAATCCTGTTACATCATTACTCGAAACTCGACAAATATACCCATTAGGTACCTTTTTATGTACCAAAATAGAACAAGAATGCAAAGGGTTACTTTATTGCGGTACTAATTAACTTCCAATGATCTTTTTATGTCATGTCGGGGCTTGGAAGTCGAATCGATTCAAAGATGTTGCACAAAAAACAAATGTCATTTAGACGACCTTAAAATGGTAGGTAAATAATGATATTAAATAGGTACGTTAAATATATAATTTAACTGAGTGCATTAGTAGGTACCTATACACAGTGTTTATAATAAAATAGAAGCATATATAAACGCAACAAAATATTTTCTCTCAAATAACCCGAAGTGAGAAACACAAATACGCTTTTATTTCTTTTTTATTGCTTTTTAAGTTTCTAAAGGGCGTATAGTTTTTTGCGCAACTGTCAGTGCGCAGCATGTGGCGTGGACGGAATTAGTTGCTATTAGCGCAGTCACTAAAACGTCGCTTTACGAGCGCAAAAAACGCACACATTGCGGCGCGATAAGCGAGCTCGCGCCGCAACGCAGCTGACGCGGTGCCATACTGACGTTTCTCACACCTACATACAAATCTTAAGCATTTGCACATTTGCTAAAATTTATTTTTCGTCAATTAACTGAACTACTTGAGTACTGAGTAACTTTTTAGGGTTCCGTACCTCAAAAGGAAAAAACGGAACCCTTATAGGATCACTTTGTTGTCCGTCTGTCCGTCCGTCCGTCCGTCCGTCCGTCTGTCAAGACCCTTTTTCTCAGGAACGCGTGGAGGTATGAAGCTGAAATTTATATCAATTACTCAGGTCTACTGTCCCTTGAAGCTGTGAAAAAATCAAACTTCTAAGCCAACGCAATCAAAAGATACAGCCGTTTATGCCGCAAATTTTCGACACTTGCAAGGGAATCAAAACCTACAGGGTGCTTCCCGTGAACTCAGAATCTTGAAATTTGGTACGAAGCAACGTCTTATAGCATAGATAAAGGAAAAATTACTAAAACCATAAATTTTTAGTTACATCACATAATATATTTTTTTTAATAATTTTAAACTTACATTTTTACATTTCCTCATAAACGCGTAGAGGTATTAAATTGAAATTCATACCAAATACTCAGGTCTATAATACCTTTAAGCTGTAACAAAATCAAACTTCTATGTCAACGCAATCAAAAGAAACAGCAATGTACGGAACCCTCGGTGCGCGAGTCCGACTCGCACTTGGCCGGTTTTTTTTTCAATCCCGAGCCTAAGTATTATTTTTTCCTACATATCATACAATTCGCAAAGCCATCGAGTTCAAGACTAAATAACAATTTGTTTGATGTTAACGACTGATAAAAGTAATCTAAGTAATAAAAATAAACATATTTATGAACTTCCACATACCTACTACAAAATACAAAGTTAATCGTACTACTATGTTTTCTATGCGGTTTATGCAATTTTAACTGTCCACTGGGATTTGGCGCCATAGAGCGAGCCAACGCATCAACGGAGTCGCCAAAGTTTTAAGTGTATAATTAGCACCAATCTGGCAACACGAATCGCATAAAGAAGCTCGATTACATCTCAACTCAATGCTGCATTCTTGCCGGCTCAATTACCTACGCAACCCGCTAAACATAGCGTACGGCAGCAGACACCCCGTGCCAATAATCATAAATCAGGACACCTGACGTCACGGCCGCATTCCCGGGGGTCGCACGTACCCGGCGCGGTGCTGGACGTCACCCGCCCGTCGACGTGTCAACAGAGCGTCACGTGATACGGATTTATCACAGCGAGGCGCCTAGTGGGCGCGGGCCATATGCTTCATTAGCTGATACTTACTTTTTCAGATTCTATTAGACGATATATTATTTGTGTGATAAGATAACATGGAAGCGAGGACGGAGGATGTGTAGTAGCGGTATGAACAGATTATTTTCAACTAATAACAGAAAGTCGGAAATTATAACTAATAGATGTCAATTAATGTTAATCATATAAGGAAGAACAGGAGTCATATAACATAGCTTTTCCATTAGAAAAGTTTTCGGTAATATAGGACAAGTTGTATAGAGCACAGATATATCTACAAATTAGGTCCTACTCCAAATTAGGTATTAAATAACATTCGTGAAACATACAGGACCTTAAATATAAATTTATAAAGAATAGAAAAAATTCGATCACGAGGCGGGACTCGAACCCGCATCCTTTCGCGCCATTCCGGGGCGGATGCCTGACCAATTCAGCCACTCGTGACCCGCCAGAGCAATCGAATTTATTCTATTCTTTCAGTTTTTTTATGTGTCAAAGGGACACACCGCGCGCCATCTATTGAGGTGATAAACAACCATCTCAACCAACACGAAACACTTTACAGTGAATACAATATTGTAACGATGGAACACGACCTTTTTTGTTGAAATTGATATTTTTGGTTAAGGCATTGAAATGCTTTTATAAATATAAATTTATAAAGAATAGAAAAAATTCGATCACGAGGCGGGACTCGAACCCGCATCCTTTCGCGCCATTCCGGGGCGAATGCCTGACCAATTCAGCCACTCGTGACCCGCCAGAGCAATCGAATTTATCCTATTCTTTCAGTTTTTTTATGTGTCAAAGGGACACACCGCGCGCCATCTATTGAGGTGATAAACAACCATCTCAACCAACACGAAACACGGAATGGCGCGAAAGGATGCGGGTTCGAGTCCCGCCTCGTGATCGAATTTTTTCTATTCTTTATAAATTTATATTTATAAAAGCATTTGAATGCCTTAACCAAAAATATCAATTTCAACAAAAAAGGTCGTGTTCCATCGTTACAATATTGTATTCACTGTAAAGTGTTTCGTGTTGGTTGAGATGGTTGTTTATCACCTCAATAGATGGCGCGCGGTGTGTCCCTTTGACACATAAAAAAACTGAAAGAATAGAATAAATTCGATTGCTCTGGCGGGTCACGAGTGGCTGAATTGGTCAGGCATCCGCCCCGGAATGGCGCGAAAGGATGCGGGTTCGAGTCCCGCCTCGTGATCGAATTTTTTCTATTCTTTATAAATTTATATTTATAAAAGCATTTGAATGCCTTAACCAAAAATATCAATTTCATACAGGCCCTTCTCTATATTAAGTATATAGGTTTTTACTTCGGTACACAAATGAAACAAATTGTACCTCAAATGAGTAAATAATAGAGAGCCCCGGCATATCGACATTGTAATATTGCAGTATCTAACAGAATCTAGTAACGTTGCTAATATTATACATATTACTAAAATATGAAGCGATCGCGCGCTATCTCTGCCAAATAAACCGTATAATATTGGTATAATGTAGCAGTGCCGTGTGCGCTGTGCGAACGTACGGACGGGCTACAGGCACCTACAGGCCGCTATGTAGGTGTGGTGTCTGAGCTAGTCTGGATTTATGCGCTGCATTAGCGCGGCCGCCATGTTTACGATCATACACAAATTATTGTGCGTTCTCTGCTTTACGACGCCAGTGTGTCCCGTTACAAACCACAATTTAAGAGATAGTTCCACAAGCATGCTAATTCGAAACGGCTATGGAAATCATTCGGTGGTTGGTTTTACTGCTCACTCTGATGACTTTAGTAGAAAGGTGATCGTTAAAATATATAAATTATTTTTTTACATGTGATGCACCTTTTACTATCACCAGTTTTATCAAAATCCTTACATATTTATTAAATCTAAAAGTGAACTCGTTTGAAACTCTACATTTAAAATCTTGTGAAATTTTACATTTATAGAGATCGTATCAAGTCTAATGTTGTCTTTGTCTTATTGTTTTATTTACATTACCTTCACTTTATTTTTGCTGATGTCTAAATTATTGTTGAATCACGAAAAATATATGTACCTACGACAAATATAACTCTATGCGAACCAAAAACTGAAATTCTCAAGTTATCAACAAGGCACAAGCCATGTAGTTTATAAGTTTATAACCCATCAAATAGTAAAAATAAAAAATGTTGTGTGGTTTTATGAAACCACGGTAAAATTGAAACTGTTTGAACGGTTCCGAACACTGCTTTGTGTAGCGCATGTCGCGTGTCGGTCGGCTGCCGAGTAGGTATACCTACTCGGCAGCCGCGATACACGCGACATGCGCTACACAGACCAAAAAGTTTGAGACGATGTAATAAAAGTTTCACTTTAAAACCAGAATAATACGTCATGACGGAGCTCGATCGCTCAACCGCTAGCTGAACAAAAGACAGATGTAGCTAGCTGGCTAATGCGTCTGCAGCGATTGATCGGCCGCCGCTCGCCGCTCGCCAGCGCCCCGGCTGAGTGCGCCGGCGCCGCGCTCAAGTGCCGCGTTGCCGTAGGTCAGCTTACAACAACTTAACCTTATTCCAGCATTCATGCGTTCTATTCATAAGTACTTACTGAATCGATACGCAGAATTAGAATAAAGGAATATATATATACTGCTACATTGTCAATTTCTATATCGATACATTTAGAACTAACATTGGAATATCTAATAAACGCTTACCTACATTTTGATTTTTTTTTAAATAATGAAAATAAGGAATTCTTAATTGACATTAAACTAAAAAATCGGACCTTTATTAATTCAATAAGGCTTTTAGAAGCACTTTTGAATCGTCATAACATAGTTTTACCATGTACCATCAATAGGTTATGGATCAAAATACCTATGTAGACAATTTGTGACTTCACACGGCTATGTTATATTTATAACCATTCCATGAAAAATTTCACACTTGAACTACTGTGATATTTTTCATAGAAAAGTAATAAAATCACGTTAAAATTTCACTCATTAAGTATTGACATATAAAATCAAGCAATTTAATTAATCTTTTCACTTTTGATTACGGTTGTGTTACGAAAACTTTTCTAAAAATAGTGTTTTTATCGAGACCTACATAATTCTAATTTCAAAACACTTGTGTTCTCTTGAAGAAGCAGGTACCTATGTCCTATTGTAATATAAGAAGGCGGTCAAGGGCAATTGTAATTTTGGTTATTCATAATGCAATGCTCTCTCTATGCGCAGAGTTGCTCTACATAAAGATGTAACTTAAAATAGCTCATTTTAAATACAATCATTTTTATAAGTGTCAACAGTTTCGTTTATTTAAACTTTCTCATATTATTGCAACGCAAAAAATGTAAAAATATTATTACAATTTTGGTTTTCATTGAAAGTGCAAGCGCGGGAGCCGTTGCTTTAAGGTCTGGTGGATCAGCGTCACAACACCTTTCAACTTTTATTTGCACAATTTTGACTGAGTATACACTTGGGTTATGTAATTGCTTTTAACTTAACAAGCTGAACACAAAAAATGTAGGCAAAAAAATCATTATTTTCTTTAAAATGTGGTTTCAATAAAACTAACAATTGCGCATTATTTTAAATCTCAATGCAAGAAGAAACGAACACATTATATACAGTATTGTAGTATAGAAGATCCTCATCCTTTATAGAATATAGGATGCTATATCAGTGATGGTGAAAAATCAGATGAAAGACTCACTTTTCTTGTTGTATGAAGTAACGTAAAAGCTAAAAATCTTGATGATTCTGCTGAATCTTAAAAAAATATTGCTTTTAAGTAATATGTAATCAAAAAATTATTAATATACTATAAAATGGTTTTATACATTTGTAACCTGGCAGCAACATATCAGATTTAGCTTCAAAGACGCAATATTTCCGGAGGGTCTGCACTTGATCGCCAGATACCGCTCTAAGTGCTTTCTGTTGCCTAAAATAGTCTGACATTGGCCTAAAAATTACAATTACTCGTTTGTTAATTAAGTGAAAATGTTTGGTTAACAAATTCGAGTGCTATCAGCAATGGTGATAACCTTATTTTTGAATGTGCAATAAAATTTACGAGTTCACACAAGGCTTACCTCGGGGCTGAAAGATAAAACATTTGTGTGTATTTTACAAAAGCGAATTATTCCGACGAATTTATATGAAGTAATTTCTAATACTTATTTGATGACACTAAATTTCCTTTTGTGTGTAATGCGCAGAATTTATGAAACCAAACTAACTTCTTAATTAATACTTTTTAAATCAAGACATACGTCTATATCGCTATTGTAAGCAGTAAGGAGGACTGGCCTTTATAACTCCTTCTTTATTATGTTTTTAAGTAGGACCAACAGTGTCTCATTTCTACAGCTTTTCTGTACAAATCGCTATGATATTTTGCTCGTGTCACACGGTAGATCAGTAAGAGTGCAGGGCCATGTCACTTGATGCACTTGAAGCGGCGGCACCTGTAGCGCACATGCCTCAAGTGTCCCTGGCCCCGGACCTCGGGACTGTGGGAATCTTAAGAGCTAAGTACCGTTATGTGGCTTGCGATGTATTGGAGATCTTTAGCTTCTTTAGTTTTTTGGTATTGATGAAGTTTCAATCAACACGGATACAAATGATTAAAGATGATTTTGTGGGTAGGTAGTATAGGTAATTGGATAATTGTACCAGTAAAAACATTTGATTTTGATCTGCATCAAAAAGGCATATTATAAAACAACTCAATAAATAAAGATTTGTCATTACAAATCTTTATTTATTGATCATAAAATAACCTCACAACATGGCGCACAAGTGTGTCATACCTATTGACGGATTATTCAAACATGTGTACGATTCTTAAGCCGAAATGCAATATAGATGAGTTTACTTAATACCCTGATAATATGTGATCTTATCAGTATATCTATAGCGTGTGACGTCACGAGCTCGTGCGCAGATCTACGGCGATTGCGGGGGAGGGCCGAGGGGCGTGGAGTGCGGGGGTGAGGGCGGTAGTCCCTCACTGATATATAGCCATTGTAATCACTAATCACCGATAGGGGCGGAGGTAACTGTTAAAGTCAATGGCAAAGTAATTGACGTTACTGCGGGCGCATTTTGTAGGTGATCATGATATTATATTGGTTTTTATTTGTAGAATGTAGCAGATATTTTCAGTTAAAATTGTAAAAATAGTTCTACTATTTATACAGATTAACAAAACAATAAGTTTTGGTTGGTAGGAAAGCAACAAGTTCTTCCTTTAGAGTACCTACTTACAAACAACTTTTTGTACAAATGTTAAATTTACAGAAAATAGAGCGCAAAATGACCAGCTGGTGATAAATCCCTGATATTCTTTCGTGCATAGTGATTGAACATTGAACATTAATAACATCTAATCCAGGTTCTTAAAACAAAGCTTTACAACTTGAATTGAAAAATACAAAGATTATTTTTTACTTTTTCTTTACCAGCTTCCTTTCTAAGAACAATATAAAAATATGACTAAATTTATATTTCTTCTGTTTCCCACTGAAAGTAAGTACCTACATCGTCGCTTCAGCCGTGGGACGTCCACTGCTGGACAAAGGCCTCCCTCAAGGATTTCCAGTACGACCGGTCACCGGCGGCCTGCATCCAGCGGCTCCCTTCCACTCGGACCAGGTCATCTGTCCATCTTGTGGGAGGTCGTCCCACGCTTCGTCGTCCCGTTCGTGGCCTCCATTCCAGAACCTTTCTGCCCCAACGGCCATCGGTTCTACGGGCTATGTGCCCCGCCCATTGCCACTTCAACGTGCTAATCCGGCGAGCTATGTCGGTGACTCCGGTTCTCCTACGGACCTCCTCATTTCTGATTCGATCTCGTAGGGAAACTCCGAGCATAGCCCTTTCCATAGCACGTTGGGCGACGCTGAGCTTGTTCACAAGGCCCAGGGTTAGAGGCCACGTCTCTGTTCCGTAGGTCATCACTGGTAACACACACTGCTCGAAGACTTTGGTCTTCAGGTACTGAGGGATTTTGGATGAAAAGATGTTCTTTAACTTCCCGAACGCTGCCCATCCGAGTCGGATTTGACGATTGACCTCCTTCCCGAAGTTGGACCTGCCTAATTGGACGGTTTGTCCTAGGTAGACATATTCGTCAACAACTTCGAGAGTAGAATTTCCAACAGAGACTGGAGTGGGCACAACATGAACATTCGACATAATTTTCGTCTTGTCCATGTTCATGCTAAGGCCCACTTGTTGTGAAACTCTGTAGAGGTCATCGAGCATTGCATTAAGGTCTTCCATGGATTCTGCCATGACTACGATATCATCGGCAAAACCAAGATGAGAGATGTACTCACCATTAATATTGATGCCAAGTCCTTTCCATTCCAACAGTTTGAAGGCATCTTCCAAAGCAGCGGTAAAAAGTTTGGGCGAGATCACGTCGCCTTGTCTGACACCGCGCTGCAATGGGATTGCCTTTGTACACTGATCTTGTACTCGGACTGACATGGTGGCGTGTTCGTACAAGCTTCTCAATACTTCGATGTACCGATAGTCAATACGGCACCGCTGGAGAGACCTTAACACGGCCCAGGTCTCGATCGAATCGAAGGCTTTTTCATAGTCCACAAACGCTAAGCATAGTGGCAAATTATACTCCTCGGTTTTCTGTATAATTTGCCGCAGCGTGTGGATGTGGTCTATGGTGCTAAAGCCTTTACAGAAACCGGCTTGTTCGGTAGGCTGGAAGTCATCTAACCTGCGTTCGAGACGATTCGTGATAACCCTGGAGAACAGCTTATAAACATGGCTCAAGAGTGATATCGGTCTGTAGTTCTTCAATAGGGTCTTGTCTCCCTTTTTGAAGAACAGAACAACCACACTCCTGCTCCATGCTTCAGGCGTTGTGCCCTCGAGTAAGGCGGAATTAAATAACCTCTGTAGCATTCTGAGGATTGGTTTTCCACCCGCTCTCAGAAGCTCAGAGGTGATTCCGTCCTCACCCGGCGCCTTGTTCTTAAGCTGTTTCAGAGCTATCCTAATCTCGTACAGGCTGATACGAAATGTCGGGTTAGTCGGGCTCTTGGGTCTTTCGCCGGACTAGAAACAGGCTTGGCAACTGAGGTGTAAAGTTGCCGGTAGAACCTCTCGACCTCTCCTAATACCTCTGGCTTGGCCGACACTACTACGCCACGATCTGTCTTCAGCTTCGTCAGCTGGCTCTGCCCAATAGACATATCTCTTGCAAACACTTTCGAGCCTTGGTTTCGCTTAATCGCTTCCTCAATGCTTGAAGCATTAACACGTTCGCTCATTACGAGATCTATCAGATCCCTTGCAGGACTTTTGTAATGTGCGTTGAATATAATCGTGTTTTTTCACTCCTTGCGGGAGGATCTAACTTGTAAAGTTCTTTAAGTATGAGTAGGACAAATATACATATTTGCTTCCTACTTAAAGCTGAGTTCAATAACATTAAAAAATAAATTAGAGATGGATTAGGTCCCTAACGCACAGTACTGTAATTATATTCATTTCTTGCGTTAGGAGATATGTCGGTACTCGTGGAATCGTAGGCCTCGTAGACGCAAGAGAGGGAGGGTAGGCGGCGCGGGCGCTGCGTGATTCGGTTTAGTGTTGTCCTAGCATCGATGTGGGAGCTCGCTCGTTTTGGAAATAATACTCGCGTATTTAGGTGTTGATTATTTTTTATAAACAATGAGTTCTTTTAAAAGAAAAAAGTGTAAAAAATCTATTTATTTTGGTGAGATTTCTAACAAACTCAAACTCAAACATTTATTTATTCAATTAGACTTCTTCTACAAGCACTTTTGAAACGTCATTACATATTTTTAACATTTACCACCGATTCGGAAAGCAGTATCTACGGAGAAGAACAAAAAAAATCAAAGCCGGATTATACTGCTGCATCGTCCAGTATAATAAAAATTTTGGAAAATGTTCGGAAAACGAATTATTGTTACCATATGCGCGCAATGCAAGCAATCAATTTGCTTACCATGTTTTAATGAAAAACACTTTGCATAATTAATAAAACTATTTCAATCGACAACTGACATTCCCATCACTACTTACTACACATATTGAACTATCTTTGGTTGCGGTACGAGATACAATCGATATCTAATTTTTTTTTTGGTATTTGTAGTTTATTCATAAGTCATAACTGCGTGCGAACCTAGCAAAATATAAAACAATAGACTATCTTTCATCCACAAAAACTTCAAAGTATATGTCATTGTTTTCTGGAAAATATAAATTATTTTCAAAACTGTAGGTTTAGGAGACTGTATTAGGTCTCAAACGCACCAAAGGGCTCTTTCAATTTATGCGTTTCGTATCGGACCGGTACAGTGCCGAAGCGGTGCGTTTGTCGTACGGCGCACGGCCGGTCGTTTGCTTTCATACAAAATGCACGGTGCGGCAACAGTGCGGCGTCCGTACCGCGAACGCTCGACATCAGGACGGCAACGTCGCAAGTCCCATAGGGATGTCGGAAATGCAATAAAGTATCGATATGTATATCGTATCGATGTTTTTTGAAAATATCAATATCGATATTGATATTTTTATTAAAAACTAGCGGTCCGCCCCGGCTTCGCCCGTGGTACATATTTACGTTTTCTCTACATAAGAACCATCCTCGTACTTCAAGGAATATAATAAATAAAGAATTATCGAAATCGGTTCAGCCGTTCACACGTGATGCCGTGACAACGCGAAACGGGTTTCATTTTTATATATGTACTAGCAGTCCGCCCCGGCTTCGCCCGTGGTACATATTTACGTTTTCTCTACGTAAGAACCATCCTCGTACTTCAAGGAATATAATAAAAAAAGAATTATCGAAATCGGTTCAGCCGTTCTCGAGTTATGCGCTTACCAACACATTTTGCGATTCATTTTTATATATAAGAAGATTGGTTGTCTGTAAAGTCGGTTTACTGACGATAGTTGAACGTGACAACGTCCGATTGTGCTTCTTTGTCGTTCGTTCCGCGCTCTCGCTCGCACTTCAAGCCTTACACGGAACGCCTCAGAGCGAGGTAACGCCGCATGAGTCATGTTTTTTCGTGCGTGCAGGCGGCTCTATCGAATTATAAGACGTTGTCACGTCAAAAATATCGATATATCGATATGATTTGACAGAGAATATTCGTGCTCTAAAAATTAATTTTTTGGTCTTGTCTAATTCAATCATCTTTTACGGAGGCGTAGTTTTTGTTTATTTTTTTGTTTGATGTTTTTCAACAAGAGCACTAACAGTAATGTTTCTTCGTCAGAGTCCATGGCTTAACTGGTGTCAAATAAATTTAAAACAGCACTAGCATACAAACGCACGGCAGTCAGATACCTACGCTTTCAATTTAAGCGTTTGGTATCGGACTGCTAACGTACTGCAACGGCACGGCAGCGGGTTATAACTAGCGGCACGGAAAACGTGCGGCAGCGGTCCGATACGAAACGCATAAATTGAAAGAGCCCAAAGGGTTGGTAAGTTTCGAGATCTTTTAGGTCTCCAAAGCACCAGCTGAAAGTTCTTTGATAATGATGACGCAGGGAACGTGTTAAAGGAGCGAATGTCGTGCCGCAGAGATTTAGATATCCGTCTATTGAGCTGCCTATATGACTTAGCATCTTCGGATGTGCGCAGTGGCATAGAGCGCCAGTCTGCCATTAGTTTCAGAGTTTGGTCCGACAGTTTTTGCGGATTTACTTTACGGGTTTTAAAGTGGGACCCAACCGCGCGGATAGTTTCTACCAGCCTGTTATTTAGATCGTCCACAGAGACGCTACTGTCGAGGCAAGCGAAGCGATTTTGGAGCTCCAGTTGAAAGCTTTCGGGGTTTTGGATCTGAGCCTAGTACCTACATAATATATGAGAACTCTGAACTTTAAGTATAGGTAGTACCTACCTAGGTATTATTTGTTAAATGTAATCAATTTATTTGTGAGTAATTTGCAATAATGACTGACATGCAATAAAGTCATGTGTAAACCTCAAAAACGTTCATAATTTGCTCCGGAGTAAATAAAATAATTCACTTGATGTACGTTGCCATAAACCAAGAATAATGTACTCGTAAAAAGGCCATAAATCAATTTAACGACGCGTCATAAACTCATAAAGTAATCATTAAAACAAAATTAGCGTTGTGTACACTAATTGTTAAACGTACCTACATTGCGGTATTTTAACGAGTCTCCCACCAACAATGTAATGCAAACTAGCAGTGTATAGATAAATGATAGACTAATTAGAGTTTAACGTTTGATAAAAATATAATTAGCCTTCGTTACGATTACCTACATTGTGCGATTATTTCGCATCATACATAGAAAGAAGTATCGTAAAAGAGCAATGTATGCCACCCCAATTAGTATTTAGACTGAAAATCCATAAAAGGCATTTTTTGTCCGTCGGCGCAGCCACCGTGTAGTTATTTGAGTACTTAAGTAGTACACTTTTATAGCATCTTTAATCTTTATCCGCTAATGGCTTGTTATCCGATGTTATCGCTATTAACAATACAATCTTATAAACTAACGTCAGTCGAATTTGGAGGAAATGCAAAACTTAATGCGGTTCAAACGTAACTCCAGATGTATGCTGATATTGCATTGGCCGATTATATTTATCGTCTGTCTGGTCGTTGCTCTTGTGTGGGACTCGTAAAATTGTACGAATTATTACATCGTTTGCAATTAAAACCTAGTACCTAGTTAATTTTAATTTTATTCGCATGCTCTACGTAGCTAAGTAGGTACTACCTTAGTAGGAATATTGTAGGTAGGTATCTAATGGCAAAATTTTGATTTACATGATTCAGTATAAAAATCATGGATTTTGAATTTGACTGTATCCTTACTTTTAGACGCTTTTGAGTTTTGCTTCTTCCGTAAAGAAAATTTAAAAGCACTTCCCTGGCTACCGAATACCGATAGAAACGAAAAATCCTTTTGGTTGTTTATTAGCAAATACCTATTAGCAATGGATTAAATGACATTAAATATTAAGATACTTAATTATAGATTATAATATTTATCCGTTTAAGTATTTGTAAAAATATGTTAGGTACTTAGTTCTAATTATTTATTTATTATTTAGGTAGGTAGTAGATAACGGATTTTCATATTCTATAGACAGTATTTTTTTAAAGTAATGGGGAATTTTATGTACCTTTTGATTATTAATAGCAATTTATTAAACTTGTTTTGCCCATTGATTTTATTTTATTCATCTCTTTAAAAATTATACCTGTCACATCGGCTATTTGGTCTACTTCTTAATCTTCGTCTCTTCTATCTACTTAGGTTCTCATAAGCATTGGCTCTATCTACAGCTACGTAGGTAGAGTCAATGCTGACCTAAGATTAGGTACATAGGTACTTAGCTCTTACATCTCGATCGATAGACTTTCTAACTTCATGTTTTTAACGTTTTTAAATAGTTGTCAACATTGTTTTAAAAAAGATCAAACATTGTTTCACTTATAATAAAATCCCCGCAGCCGAGCAGGCTCGTAATTACGAAGTTCATAAATCAACATCTTTAGTGTCGTACGCGAGATTACGTCCATGCTTTCAGGTTCCGAGTATATTGCAGTAGGTACACAATAAACTGAATAATAATACGGCTGGCGGCCACAAAAAATAAAACGATATTGTCGTGAGCTTGCCCCGCCCCTCCCCCCGCCCCGCGCCGCCCACCGTCCGCGCCCGCCCGCACCACTCGCCTCCAATGGCCGCGCGACCGCCTCTACTGTTTTGTAATACACAACATTCCATCATATCGAAATGTCCCCGTCGAGTTACGCAATGAAGCCGTGCCTCATTTAATTACGTGTTATCGCACGTTTTATTTTAACAAATTAAATTGAATCACAATTACACATGCTGCAAATTGGCGAGCTATCCGCGATTACTGACAGTGGCCGAGTTCGGCAATCCACGACAATCATTGAACGTAATGCGGTAATGACGCGAATCAATTTGGAAACTTTTTAAAGCTCAGAGCGAGCAGCCCTTGACGTGAGTGAAAGCTTATCTTGTACTTACGTTATTACAAAAAGAATATCAATTTCCTAAAAATGTGGACTTTCAATAAAATACGTTAATAAAATGATGAATTTTTCCCTTGTGTCATAACTCATAAGAAACTCCAAAGAAGATTTTATTAAGAAATCCCATTTTTGCACGATGATAAACATACCTAAGTCCGCATAATATTATCTACTATTTTTTTTATATTTAACAACTTAGGTACCTACCTAATAGGTATCTGAAAAAATTCAACTGCCCTGCAAAGCATGCATTAGAAATATGTAGGTACCTACTAAGTAGTAACACAGTAATATTTGTCAAAATTTTTTAACTCCTTCAGCAGAGAACACACAAAAAACTTGGTAATTAGTTGCCTTACTAAGTAGGTACCTATTTATGGATAACACAAAATGATTGTACCAGCTCTACATTTTAACAGAAAATAAGCAATACCTATAGACTGTAGTTAACACGATTGTTAGAATTTTGTATCCTATTTGTTTATTTGGTATTCTCAAGCAAGTATAGATTGAATCAAACCAACAATTATTAAAACTAATAAATTATATGACCGTTGAATATAAAAAAACAATACTTTATTCTATGAATAATTCAAAATATTAGACACGCGTAATGGTAACAATGGACTTCGACATTAGCAAGTGAAAAAGTACTTGTATGTATTTAATTGTAAATATTCGAGCTCCTAATATAAAGTCGACGAAGCGCGACGGGTCCCCGTTCCGCGAATATGATGTGAGTCGGAAAGGCTGTGGTAGGTACCTAGTACCTATGTACCTATCTATTAATGTTAATTTAAGAAAACTATCCTATCCATATAAATGAAATCTGTATCTCTCCAAGCACCTTTCTTGTGCATTAACAAAAACGTTAAAGAAATAGTCGAATTGGTAGAGCCGTTCTCGAGTTATACGCTTAGCAACTTATTTGGGCGATTAATTTTTACTGTGCCTATTAGATGAAGCTTAATCAAACCATTCAAACACATAATATTATGGTTTTATTTAGTAAAATTAACCAACGAAGAAATTAAATGTGGTTTTCAGTGCTTTAAGTTATTTAGTTAGGGTCGACGACGACGAGACCCTCGATACATACCTAACTAAGCATTCTATCTCTACGTACTCTATTAAATGAATTAAACATTAAATCATTTATTATAGCATAATATTATATGTGTAGGAGAAATGTAGAGTTTCTTATTCTATTTAAGAAACTCTACATTTTCTCCTATTGAAAATTTATTAAGATCTGGCCGCTTTTCCTGGGTTGACCCGTAATAAAAATAAAATAAAATAGCCTCTGTCATTCAAGAATAATGAAGATTTCTGCTGGTGAAAGAATTTTTCAAATCTGTCAGTTTCGGAGCCTATGCATTTCAAACAATCACACAGTCAAATCTTTCTTCGTTATATATATAAGTGTAGAAAATAATTTCGTTTACAGTAGGTTTTAAAAAAATCTATTTATGGATATCTCTATATTATAACATAATATATAAATGGAATCAACTGTCACAATGACATAGCACTCATTACTTTGACTAATATCTATTATTTTAATCCGGTCAAAATAAACCAATTAATAAGAGAAGCAAAACAATTTTAATGAATTTGAATTGATTTAATGTATGAAAATGAAAATGATAAATTTCTTTATTAGTTTCAAAAAATGTTACATAATATAGTTACATATGCTGCATTGAGCCCCACACTAGGATCCCCTTCTTTCATCGTATTACATAAAAAATATTTCAAACTTTACTTGCCATTTTAAGTATTGTGTGTATATATACGTGTGTGTATGCGTGCGTGTATATGTGTGTGTGTATGTGTGTATGTGTTGATGTTGTATGAGTGTATAATAGTCAGTAAATGTTTAAGTTTATATTTTAATCAAGATATTATGCTAACGAGATTTTCAGTTTCTAAGTAGTCTAGATTAAATAGCCAATTTGTAACATATTTTTTACAGCGGAACTTGGTCATAGGAAAGATATTTAGTTTTTTGTTCAATATGGAGTATAAGTAAGGTCCCATGAATATAAACGCCTTGCTACCGAAAGACATATTACAGCAATGTTTCCTCCATGCAGGATTTCTTCGAGTGCGCTCGTTCTTTATAATTGTGTTTGGAGCTATTTTATGAAATTTTAGTATTACTGCTAGAATGTATAGCTGACGCACCGTTAGTATACCAGCCTTTTGATACAATTCTTTGTTTGGATATCTTAAATTCTTTTTAAAGATGATTTTAAGAATTGCTCTTTGCGCGCGCTCAACTTTTATAAGATGACATTGAATGCTGAATTTATCACGGAATGTTTAGATTGACCGGATTATTTTGTCTTAATTGATTTCAATTCTCTAAACCAATATTTCGCTTTAACAAACTAAAGAAATCGTCAGGTACCTTAGTAACACTTGTTCATATATTTTATATTTAACGTTGTGAATCCCAAGTGAGGTGTAAGTGTGTTTAGGCAACACGTATTTGCTTTTCAGATAAGTAGAGACAATAAATATAAAATTATTCGGGTCGGTCTGCGCCCGCCGCCCGCCGGACTTCGACAACTCCGGAGTTTCATAAATGTCGCTCGAGTCGCCATAAAAAGCACGATTAATACCAAACTGGCCGACGCTAAATTAAAAATGTGCTTTATAATCAAATTTTACTCTGCTTTTTGTTTAAATTATGAAAATTAGCTGTAAACTGGGAGTGGAGTGGAAAATTTATGTGTTCCTTAAATATAAATATTTTGATTATTGCGTTTGATTCGCAAGATCGGTGTTCATATTATGTTATATGTAGTAGCTGTAACTTGAAGTGAGTTTAATTTAATTAATTTAGTTACGAAACACATGAATCACGACAGCTAACACGACTTGTTTTAATGCTGTTGAATTACTTATAAGGATTAATTTAAATTTACGATTCCTTTAATGTAATAAGTATTATGTTTATATATTGCTTATGCATTAATATTTAAATTTATGTTGCGATCAAAAAATTCACTCATTATGCAGTTTTGCAACGGTCCCCCCACTTATGACACTCGCCAACAATTAACAACACGGCTCGCTAATAAACACATTAAGGTGAGTGCATCAACAAAGTTGCGGTTAACTATCAAGTATCAAGATTGTCTCGGTAACTAGTTGTCAATCGCGAATCGAATGAATATTCAAACGCATCGAGAACATTGAAGGGCTTGTACGTTTGCTACATAATTACTAGCAGTTAGCGGCCTGCGCTCGTCTGCAAGCTATATTCATTAATGTAAATTGCACAGCAAGTTCATATAGATTGTACTGTATACATATTTCAACATTGCACTCAAATAATGTTAAAAAAATTACGTTAATTTCAAACAATATTAATTTTCATATTCCACGTTTCAAACGAAATTATGACGTCTGCTTTCAGTAAGATATCATGTTCTTGCATAATATGTATCTAATTTTATTCAACGCGCGGATTTAGTTTACGGTTTAAGTAATTAAGATGTGTTTATTTAATAATAACAAATAGTGTTTCAATTCACTTTAATTCCAGTCTACACATACGTATTACCTACGTCGTAGTGTGTAATAAACATGTACGTAATTACGCTCGAAACTTCGAAAGAACTGAAATAATCTCTTTATGTACAGTATTACAGATTTGGAGTTGCAGTCGAATAATTTAAATGCCTTTGATTGTGCTCTACAAAAAATGACTTATGCATAATCACTTCTTAATGATATTTAAACGAGATCATTTCCATAAACATTAATTTTCCTCATAACTTTCTAAAAATCTCGTAAGGTCCGTTGGTCGCGGGCTCCGTGGAACCTGAGCCCAAACCAAAATCGATCGTCGCTCGAGAGATTAGCTTGATCGGATTATTAGGGTAATTAAAGTCGGATATTGTCCGGGACACTTTCCCATGGCTGGCGTTATCGCGTGGCGCCGGCATTAGTGTCCCGCGCCCTGCGCTCCCGCGCCCCGCGCACCCGCGCCCTGCGCCCCGCGCCCTCGGCCGGCGCCGCCGCTCTTAAGACGACAAGGGTCACTGTTTTTTTAGTGTCGAAGGTAATTAATTAGAGCTCTAGAGACCGATACGTTTTGCGAGCTTTTAGAACTTTCACTGGGAAGGATATCATTGTGATATAGGTGTATAACGCTGAATTGGTATTCTCATTTCTGGTGTTACGATGTACCTACACAAAAGTATTGATATCGTTTCTATACCTAAATTAAGTAAGTTTTAGTCATTGAGATACATATATGGAGACGATACCGCCTACATCACTTATGTTCCGCTCAACATACGCCATCTGGCGTAACTGCACTCAGTCGCTTGCTCGCTCATTGGCGCGAACGTCACGCTCATTTTTTATTTGTTTTAAAGTGAAACGCATCAAATATGCCTACGTGTGTGTTACTATATTGCACAAATAATACAAATAATACGGAAAAGTGCAAAGGAATAACTTTTCATCAGTAAGTAACTAGATAATAATTTTTAAAACTTAGTTAGAGCAAAATTTTTGGCGGGCGACATTTTGCGTCATTTGTCATAGATTAAAAATTTAAGATATGACATTGGGCATGAAATAAGTGTTGTTAGTAATATTTGCTGGCGTATATTCTTATAGTATAAAATAATAATTTTACATATTTAGAAAAGCATAGACTGATTGTTAATTGAAAAAAGGTGAAATCATGAAATATGAAAATCAATTACTTAATCACCAATTTTTTTTTGTTAATTGATTTTAATCAAGTTTTTAATTGATATTGTATAAGCTACTGACTTGAACGTATAATTGAATTATTATTTATTTATCTGCACTAATATTATAAAGAGGAAAACTTTGTTTGTTTGTTTGATTGTAATGAATAGGCTCATAAACTACTGGACCGATTTTGATGAAATTTGGCACAGACAATCTTTAGACCCTGAGAAAGAACATAGGCTACTTTTTATTGCGAAATATGTACCACGGGCGAAGCCGGGGCGGACCGCTAGTTCAGAGATAAGTAATTAATATTTTTTCTATTCAAGGTTTCCATGTCTGGGCCGTGAAGAAAGGGAAAAATGGCTAAAATTTGTCCAAAACAACCGCAGTGAAGAAACCTGGTTACCATCCGATAGAACTTGCGTCTGTTCATTGCATTTTCGCGATGAGGATAAATATACCACAAAAGCGGGAAGGCGTTTTCTAAAGAAGTCTGCTGTTCCTTGTATTGATGTTAGTAATAATAATAAAATTTTACGGATTTGTATAACAAATAAAATATTATTTTAGCCATCACTAACATTATTATTATTATATTTATTTTAGCCGAAGGTGTGCTACAATAGTACTGGAACAATACAAGCAATTTCTGAGCCGGGAACATGTTCTGAGAATGATGAACTTAATAAACATTTTGTACAAAATTACACGGCTTTTATTTTTTTTCTAAAAAAGGCTCAATTTGTAAGGAATGAAACTTCCCATAGCCCTGACTGAACCTAAAACCCGGAAAAAATTAAATTATTCCATATGACGTCACTATTTACATCATCCTATATTATATGCCAGATATTGTTAGCCCCGCGTAGTAAAGTCAGTTTATACCTAAAATAAATATTAAGTAAGTACAAAGAAAATTTCAAGTCAACGTGCATGTAAGGACTAAGGAGTGGCACCCAATAAAATAGACAGAATGAAACAAAGTGTCGCCTCTATAGCGGTGAGTCAGTGACATCGCATAATCTATGACTGTCAAGCCGTCATTCGCGCGCCCCGCGCCGCCGCGCTTGGCGCACAAATTTTGTTCGTGGTGTCTGCTCCATACGAAGTAATATTATCTCAATGGTTTTAGTAGGTAAGTGTAATGTAGATAATATAAGATGCTATAAACTTTGCTTACAAATTATTAAGACCTGCATAAATCATTTGGTACATAAGTCACCCTGTGAAAGGGGCCATTCCGGTGTTATGAAAGCAGAAAGAGTTATGTAATGTCAGTAAGAATGCTACATTGTGTCCTATAAATATAACATTATCTGAACGTCTGTAGGTTATTTACGTCTTCGGACGTGTCAAAATTGTAATGCGGCCCGAGACAGGAAAGTGTCGGCCCTTCACATAATTCAAACAAAAACTTGAGGCGATACCGCGGGTCGTTAGTTCCAACCTAGCTACCAGCCATTAATAATTTTAGTATTATGAGGTCTACCCGATCCCCTCACACCTGCGCGGCGGCCGGCGAGCGAGAGCGGGACGGCAGCTTTTGTTTGTTGGCTATTAATAACACGGGAACAAGATCCACGGAATGGATTAACACATTAGAGGTCCGATGTCGCCGGTATAAAAGCATTCCCGGTGTATGTCGCCGGAAAAAATTCGGTGACAGGCTCTCAGGCGGCCGCAATTAGTAGATGTTGGGCGAGCGCCGCTTTTTAGCCGAACATCTGAATACATTAGCCTCCTCGCCGCCGCTCTCCGCGCTTTACCACCGCCGCCGCGTCCACACACGGACCGATTTATGCACCCAGCCACTTAGTAGGTACATCACAATTTACATACGTGATACTTCTGTTCGTGTGTGTTATGGTACATTACACAACTAGATCATACGTTTATACGCGACTGAATAGAAGTATTCACCTCTGGATGTTGTAGAGATTGATTTAATCTTAGGTGAATTAAACAACATTAATTATTAAAGTTAAAAAATAAATCTTACCATGCGATTCAACTGAGCATAGAATCATTTTGACGTCATAGGTGGTGTTAATTTCAAACTTCAAACGAGTCATTAATAATCCAAGTTAAATAATAAAGTTTGCTTTTAAATTTGATGTAAGAGAAAGGCCATTAAAATAAACTGTTTGTGAAATGCAAAAAGGGAATTCGAAGTAGGTAGGTACTTAAATCGTGTTTAAATGACTTTTGACACGAAATGGACACGTAAAGGTCAACGTTAATGACCTTAGAATAAGAATCCTTATTTGAATCGCATACCTAGTAGTGAGTAGTGACATTATAATAGGTATCGTCGCAGGGAACACGAGAGACCGTTCATTCATTGATTTTTAATATAAATATAATTTTCTTTGCATCATTCACAAGTTCTCAATAAGAAAAAGCCCAATAAATCGTTGAGAGATAGAGATCGCGTTATCAGACAAGCGATCTCGCGAAAGCCTCCGCCCGTCACGTCAGCTATCTGCGGACATCTAGCGTATCATATAGGTTCATTAAATCCATATTGTAGCTAAGTGTCGGTAAGTGGCCGGTCTCATAGCTGGTCGAATTCATTCGACGATCGATTTAATTGCGGCGGCGAAGGCGAGGGCGCGGGGGCGCGGGCGCCGGGCGCAGGACGCGGAGGGCGCGGGGGCGCAGGGCGCGGGGCGCGGGGGCAGTCGGCGGAACACGGAAAGGCTTTCGAGGCGGCGCTTCTGAAGCGCGCGCCGATCGCACTAGGCCCGTTACACACTGCCGCACTAGATTCGGTTTTGGCTGTGGTTTTGGTTAAAACATTCGTTTTTAATTTAAATGCCGAACGATATATATGGTCCGGGAGCCAGCAGCAGATTTTATGACCAAGTTCCTCTCAAGCGGTAATTAGTAAAATGCATCAAAGTATAGTATTATGAAGCCTCGTGAACGTCAGCTGGAGCTCGGTTGGGGGGAAGAGCGGTTGTAGCCTCCCGTATCAGCTGACGGTTTTTCCACCAAGATACAGCCAGCTGACATATATATTTATCCACAGTTACATATAAGCTATCATCAGGTAAATTTTTGTTTGAGAGGAAATAACGGAAAATAAATTTTTCTTTAAATTTAACTTTCATGTTCGAGACACCAGCTGACGTATAATACACCATGTTGTAACCAGCTGACTATTTTTTTTCGTTGAGATATTGGGTTAGCTACAATTTGACAAATTTTTAGCTGAGAGGAAATGAATGAATGAATGTATTTTTTTTCCTATGGGCGTGGGAGGCTACAACCGCTCACCCCCCCAACCGAGCGCCAGCTGACGTTCACGAGGCTTTATAATACTATACTCTCATGCGTCTGACGAATTATCTCTTGAGAGGAAATCATGAACCAAATTTGCACCTGGCTCCCTAACCAATAGGTAGGACGAACTCACAATGTCAATGCAAGCGCATTTGTGAAGTTAAATTAATGAATTAATGTTGAATTCTATACGATAGAGTAAACATTGCACTGGAATTTTATAGCAGAGTCCGTTAAACATACCCATTGTACATGCATTGTACCTATTCATTAGCCGTTTTATTTCAAAGTTAAGATTTTGTGTAAAATTTACTTTACTTAATTTACATCTTAGGTATATTAATTTCACCTGAATTTTTAAAAGATCATCATGAACATCTAGAATCTAAAGTGTTATTATACAATATATTATGCAATGCAATTAGTGGCATTCGCGGTAATATAGTAATTTGATTTTACTTTGATTAATACCTATAAAAAGGAATTTTTTATATTTTTAATTTATTTTATTTTATTATTATATTATATTACTCGTGATGGTACAATACCATTCCTTATATTTTAAGCAATTTAATGGATATCTTAAAAAGAAAGTCATATTAAATAATACGTACCTAATTGAGTTTTTAAATAACATAAAAAAATTTAAAATTTTCAGAGTAAGTAGTTTAATGTTATGATAAAAGTAAATACATAGGTTGATATTATAATATTAACTTTCATTCATTCATCGTTATTTTATTGAGTAGGTACCAATAACCACTATCTACCAATCATTATTTTTTTACTCACTTCATCGTAAAACATTTATTTTCGAATTTTATGTTTCTAGGTACCTAGCTTCAAATCAGGTATTATTTCAATAAATATTTATTTGCACTGAATACATATATATAATTATACTTACTATACCTACTTATTCAAGAGAAGTAAACAATAAAAAATCTAGATAAGATTCCTGTTAGATATGTTAGGTAGCATATTATAATTGGCGTAAGTCCAAAATACTGACTCTTCGACATGGACATAGTTACAAATTATAAAACTGTTAGTTATAAAACTATACGTCACCAAAGGAACATCAGTTGAGTGATCTTTTCCAACCAAAACGCATCATACAAACCGTGTATTTAAATCGAAGCCAAGCATTAAGTATCAATAAAGTGACAGCAAGTATACGAGTGGCGCCAGGCGACAGCGGCCGGCTGTAGCTCCGACATTAACACTCTGATGACGATTTAGAATTTTTGCCAAATTCGAGCACATTTTAGAAGTTACGCAGAAGTGGATTGTCGTGTAGGGCGCATTCATTTGAATAACTCGGCCAGGTCATAATGAAACGCAATTTATAAACAACTTTTATAAATATTTATGCCGCTTACTGGACTCGAAAATGAACAGAAAGTTTGAAGTTACATTCATGTGTTACTTTGAGCATTGCTGGTCCAGTGTTATCTCATTTCCACTATAAAAAAGTGTTATCTCAATGAATTTTAATTTTAATTATTCAATTTTTTTTTCGTTACAATGTCTTTAGCCTATGCCTTCGTTGCTCTTGCTCTTCTTTGTATTGGGAAGCTATATCTCGTTCTAAGAAGAAAATTAAAACGAAATAAGAGCAAATAATAATATAAATATGAAATTTTGTATCTTGCTTCCAACCTTGCTTCAATTCGTAAGGTTTATTGTAATTTATTTTATTTATCCTATATATTTATTGTGTTGTGGATCCGTCAGAGTGCTTTACTGACACGCATTTAACTGTTATTTTTTATGTTTAGAAATTGCTAATTACACTCATAAAATTGCTAATGTAGACAATAAAATAAAATTGAATAAATAATAATGTTACACGCTTATTTACTTTATAATTCGTCAATAAAATTAACTGTTTATGAAAGGTTTGAGAGCAACAGCTGTTCAAGAATTCGTAATGGTTTTAATATGCAATTCTTAACATATTTTTACAAAATACAATTATATGGTCTCCATTAATGTTAAGCGCGTCACACACAGTGAAGATACTATAATATTTTATCTTAAGATACTGTAACATTTTATATCACAGTATCTTAAGGTATCCGGTATCAGCGTTCTGACCATCATTTTTCTTATTGTCATTTGTAACAGGATGGCGGTTCTACAGGGGTCTTAGTACGCAATGACAATAAGAAAAATGATGGTCAGAACGCTGATACCGGATACCTTAAGATACTGTAACATAAAATGTTACAGTATCTTAAGATAAAATATTATAGTATCTTCACCGTGTGTGACGCGCTTTAGTTAGACGATAATATAAATTCTTTATTATTATTTAATTACATTTTATGTGAACCAAATTGCATTTAAATCAATCTAGGACTACGGATTACTGTTTATTTATATTTTGAGATTCAATTCACACCAAAGGAGTTTAACTAGCCATATCAACATGCGTGCAGCATCTCTGCAGATAATATTATTTTAGACCTGGTTAAGTAATAAAAAATACTTAATTCAATAATTCAAAAAATTAAAAAAATCGCGTAAAAACAAGTTGTAGTAAACAATAGAGCCCGTTGTAGAGTTTTAAAACTTTTAATTGAAATAATAATCATTGTTTGCTTGTTCTTATTTATTCATAAATTTTTTATTTCTGTATTTTTAGCGAGCTGTCTTGTAGACATTTAACTAGATTTTAAAAATTAGGATTGATGGTGTGTTTGAACAACATCTATTGAAACCATAATATAGCAAATACGGATTTTAAAAATTCTTCATTCTTGGTACATATAGAGCTTGAATGGACCAAAAATATGACAAGTTCATATGAAAGAATATCATGCAAAAGTTGTTTAATAAGTCAGTGTGAATGAGACCTGAGGTTTAGTCGATATTCCCGATAGAATGAACTCGGATCGCGCCTGTCTCTCATTTCATTAACCATAGTCGCTTCTCATATTCAACGTATGATGTAAATCCCTTTGTTTATGAGATAAGTCATGTTCGTTAAATGCTTCAAAATGGCGTACAAGGGATCATGTCAGTCGTGTATTGAATCTCTCGTACATTGGGAACGAACTAGTACATTTTGTTTATTATATTTACTTAGTATCACATGATAAGTTTTAAAATTTTAATTTATTTAAATTTATGAAACTGTTAAAATACAACAAAAAAACTTGATAATTACCATATTGTATAACAGCAAAATACTAACGGTGTTTTGTTTACTGCATATTAAACAACTTAAGTGCATTTGAATATCAACTTATTTCGTAAATCAAGAATCTCCAAGTTCATCACTGAAATGTGCAGTAAGTACTCGGGGTTCCAATTGTAATTCACAGATAAAACTTCCGTAAAAACCAAGCAAACAACAACATATTCATAATTAGGTAGTTATTCATCTCATTGTAGTGTTTCAAGTAAAAAACAAACGACTAATATGAACGAATCTAATATGACCTCGAGAAATAACGTTGAGTTCCTTAATGTTATAATTACCATGGTGACCCTTGGTTGACGACGCGGACAGGCCGAGCGTCACCTCACCTTCCGCTCGCCGCGCACAAGTAATGCGAGGTGCGAACATAATATATTATTTAGACTACATAATTATTTTATAGCCTCGTTTAATTGTACTTTATGTTACTGTTTAAATGATGAAGCGGTTTTTAATGTGGGGTATTGTGGGGATGGTTATAAAAATGTTGAGCAGTACGTTGTTGTTTGTGACGGCTATAGTTTATTAACAAGTGTTAATAGGCATATCGTTTTATAAATTATACTTAAGTGTACAAAAGTGAAAGTTCAGTATACACTGTACACTGCACAGTGTTCGATAAAAAATTCAATGTTATTTTGTTTATTAATTATTCAATTTTGATTCTATGATCTTGTCTGCATGCAGATATTGAATGGTACTCAAAAGAGGACAGAGGAAAGAATATAGGAATGAATTGAATAAAAAAAGCTAACCGTGCAGACACATGTTGTATGAATAAAGCAGTATTAATAACTTGTATAATGTTTGCGTGGTGACAATCAGATAAACTCTGCATCTGCCCTACAAGTAAAGCCTTCGCTTAGCACTACAACATTAGCGAATATCCAACATTTGATGCTTACAGTTCATAAGTGTGGTCAGTAAAGTGAGCAGTTCTGCCATTTGACACATTTACCATTTTTATGACAAAGGTCGGTTGAGAAAATCGGTAGAGTAGTAAATAGAATAGGTACTAATTCTATGATATTTGGAACTAGAAACTTTCTTTTTCGGATGAATTTTATACTGAGTGGTATCATTTAGTATTCAATAAGATAAGATAATTTTGTCTATTCAGATAAATTAGTTTTGTCTATTAATATTTCCAAAATGATGTTTCATTTTACTTACATTAGGAGATCGGCGAAGAATGTTCAAGCCAATTGCTCCTAGAGCACTTGCAATGAAGGATGTGACGAAACTATTGCGACCTAGAACCAAATATTCTGCTAAAGTGTTATCTAACCAGTAAAGTTTCTGCTAAAAGTAAACTATCTAGATTCTAGACCACAATCAAACGAAATGTAAAGGACAATAAAAAGTGTTATGACGTCACTTCTTTCCTTCAAGCGATCGACATAAAATTCTGGTACTAAGTAAGTATAGTTTATTTGTACATTCGAGCATTCGATCCCACTATGAAGAATCCGAAACCTAGAGGAATTTCATGACATGGCTCTACTGAGCATCGAGATTCTTGTGGTGACATTATGCTAAATACCAAAGTCACAACGCTCCAAAAGGTTAGAATAATACAAGCCGAGACTCAGATACAACACAAGTCGCCGTGTCAGCGAGTAGCGCTAACCAGCAATTAATCACAAACCGGATTTGCTTGTCGTTTATTTTGCAACATTTAGCTGACGGAAGAGCCCATTTAATTAGTGACCAAAACGAGACTCGAATGGAATGGGCTGGTGTCCCGACCAGCGACATTTTACTCGTATGCCAATAACGTGAGAAAGGGAATCGCTCAAAATATAAATACTTTCTAAACACAATTTCATCACGATTAACTCGCGATGTCTCCGGTCACATCGATTTCGATCCAATATAAAATAATAATTTATTCATTAACATAACAACCATAAATTGCTGTATTATATTAAAATTTATACAAATTCAGACAGTATGTTTTTGTAGCATTGTGATTTTTTTATTAAAGTGTATTTTAAACAGTTACTATTACACAATCTTAAAAATAATTGCGTTATAATGTACTGAGCGTGTAGCTGTTTTATGTTTCGATGGGACCTAAGTATATAAATATTCGACCTCCATTAAAACCATCATTCGACGTTACGACGTTTTTTAAGTTCATTCATAGTGAATATGAAAAAATATTTAAAATTAAATCTTTAACTATTACCAAGGATTTACCATTCAGCCAATGGGCAACTCCTAGTATACACAGATGCAGGAACGTTCTTTACGAGCTATATGGTATGAAACAATATAACAAAGACTTGTCATTTCTTAGTTATGTTAGAAATTATTCAAAAACATTTAAAAAAGTTTGTTTCACTGCCAAAAGTTTGTATGTCAGAGATAAAATACGCAACTCTGACAATAAAGTTAAAACGGTTTGGACAATTATTAATGGTGAATTGGGCAAAAGCCGATCAAACGATAGTACCATAAAACTTGTCAATTCTGGTAGGGTCATTGACAAAAGTGCTGATGTTGCGCTTGCTTTTGAAGATTTCTTTAGTAGTGTCCCTGCTAGTTTAACTAAGAATTTAAATTCGTCTTCAGCGCTTGCAGAGTCTTTATTGAGGGATCACGTTGCTGAGTGTAACAAATTATTTGAATTGCGACACGTGACTGCTGATGAAATTGTTAAAACTTTTAAAACATTAAATTTAAAAAAAACATGTGATCTCTGGGGTATGTCTGTAAATTTAGTAAATAATATCATAGAAAACATTGCCAATCAACTAGCGTTTATATTTAATCAGTGTTGCGACTGTGGTATATTCCCTGATTTACTAAAGTTTAGCAAAGTTATTCCTTTATTTAAAAGTGGTGACCAAGAAGACAGTAATAACTATAGGCCAATTTCCATATTACCAACTTTGAGCAAAGTCTTCGAGAAGCTAATTTTAAGCCAATTAAGTAGTCATTTTGCATCAAATGGTTTACTGCACGCCAAACAGTATGGTTTCACAAAGGGGCGCTCTACCACTGATGCCGGAGTAGCTCTTTTGTCACATATATACAAAGCATGGGAAAATTCAAAGAATGCTTTGGGGATATTCTGCGACCTTTCTAAGGCTTTCGATTGTGTAGAACATTCCACTCTATTACGGAAACTAAATTTTTATGGTATCAAAGGTTTAGCTCAGGATCTCATAGCTTCATATCTTCAGAACAGGGTACAAACCGTTGTCGTTAATGGAGAGAAATCTCGCGGCGCGCCGATTAACATAGGTGTTCCGCAGGGATCTATCTTAGGACCGTTTTTGTTCTTAGTGTATATTAATGACCTACCTTATTATTTGCAGGATATGTGTGAAATAGTACTGTTTGCAGATGACACCTCATTAATATTTAATGTGGATAGACATGACACAAATGTTGACGAAGTAAACTCTGCTCTTTTACGCATATCCAATTGGTTTAATGCTAATAATTTACTATTAAATACAAAAAAAAACAAATTGTGTAGAATTTATCCTCCCAAATGTAAAAAAGGTGAAAAGGAATATTATTTTAAACAGGGAGGCATTATACCCTGTGGAATCGACTGTCTTTCTTGGTTTGACATTAGATGAGAAGCTTCAATGGGGGGCCCATGTTACCACCACCGCTGCTAAGCTCAGCTCAGCTGCATATGCAGTTAGAAGAATAAGGCATCTCACTGATGAAGAAACGGCTAGATTGGTTTACTTTAGCTACTTTCATAGCATAATGTCCTATGGAATTCTGCTATGGGGCAGGGCTGCAGATATAGAAACTATATTTATATTACAGAAAAGAGCCATACGCTCTATATATAATTTGCGTGCTCGAGACTCACTAAGAGATCTCTTTAAGAATACTGGTATCCTTACTGTACCGTCGCAGTATATATTTAATAATATTTTATATGTACACAATAACGCTTACTTATACACAAAAGTAGGAGATAGACATTGTTATGACACAAGAAACAGAAATAAAATTGAAATGCCATTTTTTCGGCTAGCTAAAGTTAAAAATTCATTTATGGGCCAAGGTATACGCTTTTACAACAGAATTCCTCATAATATTAAAGAGTTTAGTAGTTCTAAATTTAAAACTTATATAAAAAATGTACTTGTCCAGAGAGCCTATTACAGTATTAAGGAATTTATGGACGATAAAAACCCATGGAGGGTTGTCGCGTAAAAACCACAGGACAGTTCTTTGGCATATTATGATAATATATTATGATATTACATATGTAATTTGCAAAATTGTAAATCTGACATGATTAAAAAGAGCAACTATGGAGTTTCTTGCCGATTCTTCTCCGTAGATACTGCTTTCCGAATCGGTGGTAAATGTTAAAAATATGTACTTAATGACGTTTCAAAAGTGCTTCTAGAAGAAGTCTAATTGAATAAATAAATGTTTGAGTTTGAGTTTGAGTTTGAGTTACGGCGTGTTGACGTCACATCTATAATGACGTATGATGATATCGATACCGGGGCGAGGGGATAGGCCGGTCGGACTTTGACATTTGGCGTGATTTCTGTCACACGTGTTTGGGTTATTAATTTGTGTTTTGGCTATTTTAACAATAATATATTCACTTTGAGCTGTTTTGTGTTCGTCTTTAAGTGTTTAGTCTGTGGTTATAGTGGTAAATGTACTAACAATTCACTAATATGGGCCCTGATCCACCCGATCCTAAGCCCCCGGACGTCCAGGAAAGAAGCATGGAATTGGACATCTCTCAGAATAAGAGGCAAAGGTGTCCGTCACCTGAGTCTACAGATGAATCTCCAACCAAACGCTTTGTTCCATCTGATCCCATTTCACTTGTTAATCCGTCTATATTTGTTGATCCTATTTTAAATAATCCTATAAGATATAGTGGTGATGAAGTTGGACCATACATTGTCCACGTATCTCGCGTAGAAAACGATCCTTCTGCCGGCCTGTCCATCCGTCCGATCAAATTTGGATCTTTCTTATATAGCCAAAAAGTACCTAATATTTTAAGAGACGGAGTAAAATCTGTTGGCCGTAACAGGATATCGGTTGAGTTTGCATCAGCTGAGGATGCTAATAATTTTTTATCTTTACCTGCTTTGGCCGAAGCTAAATTTAAGGCATTCATTCCTACCTATCATATCACCCGCATGGGTATTGTAAAAGGAATACCGATAGAATGGACCATGGATGATTTGGTGGAGTGTGCAGAATTCCCTAACAGGCACGGTCGCATACTTAAAGCACGTAGACTTAACAAAAAAGCTAGCCTTGATGGAATTACAACTTGGGTTCCATCCCAAACGGTGGTTCTAACTTTCTTAGGTCAAGCAATGCCATCAAAAATCTATTGTAGATACACTTCACTTCCTGTAGAAATTTACCATTACCCAACCATCCTGTGCCACAAGTGCTGTCGCTTTGGGCATATCCGCGACCAGTGCCGCTCAAAAGAGAGGTGCTACAAATGTACACAAAACCACTCGGGTGACTCCTGTCCCATTCAAGAATCTCAAGCACTATGTGTCCATTGCAATGGCACTCACTTCGCCATTGACAAAAATTGCCCGGAACACAGCCGGCAAAAGTCAATTAAACTTTTGATGGCCACAGAAGGTATCTCATTCGAGGAAGCCTCTAAGCTTACCCCTTCAGTGTACAGACCCTTTTCGGAAACAGCCAGTTTCGTTTTTGCGCCCAGATCACAACAATCACCTGTTTTCCCCACCCCTTCTATGAAACAATCCAATAGTGTTCGTCAAACTCGTCCTCTTAATAAAACTTCATACAAAAAGACCTATTCTATACCCCCTCGCACTTATGCACCACTAGGCAAAACATATGATGTAGCTGCACACCGCCAAATAACTCAGGAATTACCCTCTACTCAACCGAATGGTTGTGCCTTATCCCAAAACCCAGACCCCCCGGTTGTACTTAGCTCTAATGTTGAGCTTTATGTTTCAGCCTTAGAAACTTTTCTTAAAAAAACAGATTCAATACCGACCAACGTTGCCCATTGACTTATAAATCTCATCTCTCTATTTAACAGTAATGGCCCTCACAATCCTCCAGTGGAACGCTCAAAGCATTCGTCCGAAATGTCATGAAGTACTTGACCTTATTTCAACCCACAACCCTATAGCTTTTGCCATCTCGGAGACATGGCTAGTTCCCGGAAGTCACTTTCGGATTCCTGGCTTTTTCTGTCTGCGAGATGACAGAGCCGATGGGTATGCTGGAACAGCACTTTTACTTAAACATTGTTTAAATTTCTCTCATATTCTATTGCCTATGCATGATCAGCGTATTAACGCTGTGGCTGCAAGATGCAATAATGTCTCTATTATTTCTGTCTACATTTCTCATCCTCATCCTTCTATTATACCTGATCTTTCACTTATACTTTCCTCCGTACCGTCTCCTCTTTTAGTATTGGGCGATTTTAATGCTCAGCACACTTCTTGGGGATCTTCTGTTTGCAATACATTTGGGCACCTGCTAATGGATCTGCTTGATGACCTTGATGACCTCTGTGTAATTAACGATGGATCTCCCACTAGGAGAGTCCTTCCTAATCAGAGTCTCTCCTCTGTAGTTGATCTATGTATTTGTTCTTCCTCCTTGGCTCCATCCCTCACCAATTTAACTCTTTCTAGTACTCATGGTAGCGACCACTTTCCTCTTCTCTCTTCCCTTTCCCAGTCTGTTATCCCATTGACTTCCCCTTTCCCACCCCTACTCATGTATAGACTTTGTAAAGCAAACTGGCAGAATTATGCTACTGGTCTTGACAATCTGGTTGAGTCCCTTCCTTCCGTTTCTCTTGATAATGATCTACGTACTTATTCTGACTTTGTGGATTGTATTAAAAACGCAGCAGCGAATAATATCCCTCTTAAATCCGTTTCTAACTCTGGTTCTCGCAAAGTCTCTCCGCCATGGTGGGACGATGAATGCTCAGCTTCTGTCAACTCAAGGAGAGAGGCCGAAATTCAGTATAATGCTTCCATGTCCGTTGACAATTTTATATATTATAAAAGAATAGCCGCTCGTACCAAGCTTTTTCTTAAAAATAAAAAGAAAGCAGGCTGGCAAACATTTTGCAAGAGTCTGTCGCCTAGAACACCTGCAACAGTTATTTGGAAGAACATACGTAAATTTCGTGGCTCTCTTTCTTGTAACGACATGGATTCCAATGACTCCTCAGTGTGGCTTGAAGAGTTCGCTGATAAGTTCTCCCCTCCCTTTGTCCCGTCTTTAGATTCTTTCCCTATGGCCACTGGTCCGCTCGTCTCGTCTCATGATAACAATATGGAAGCCATATTCTCCCTGGAAGAGCTAAATGTAGCCCTCAGCGGTCTCTTAGACTCCTCTCCCGGATTAGATGGCATTCCTTATTCTTTCATACGCCAATCCGGTCCCATAACCAAACAGTACTTTTTAAACTTAGTAAATTTATTTTATGAATTCGGTTACATCCCTGACTCTTGGAAATCGCATCTCATAATTCCTATACTAAAACCAGGCAAACAAGCCTCTTGTGCCGACTCCTATCGACCAATCGCTCTTTCTTCGTGTCTGTCTAAGATAGCTGAACACATGGTTAAAAATAGACTTGAGTGGCTTGTAGAAAATAGGGGACTGTTATCCAGGTCTCAATTTGGATTTAGAAAGGGTATGAGTGTACTGGATTGTTTAGGCATTTTATCCACAGACATTCGATCGGCCTTTGAAAGAAAACAGTATTTGGTAGGCGTCTTTTTAGATATAGCGTCAGCCTACGATAACGTACTTCTTCCGTTACTCAGAAACAAATTGTTACAGCTGAGTATCCCAGTGAGGATGATACGATTTATCTGCAATCTTTTAATGTCAAGATCCATCCAAGTGCGCCATAACTCTCATATTTCTTCCACTAGGCTTACCTGGAAGGGGCTCCCTCAAGGATCGGTATTAAGTCCTCTCCTATATGCTATCTACACTTTCAACTTGGACACGACGGTCACATCATTCTGTGACATACTTCAATATGCAGACGACATAACCTTATTTGCTCAGTCCCATGACATGGATGAAATCACCTCGCGCCTTAATTCAGCTTTGTCGTATCTTCGTGATTGGCTGTCGGATCATGGTATGACTGTATCTGTACCAAAATGTTGTGTTTTAGTTTTCACTAAAAAGCGCCACATTCCCGCACCAACCTTAATACTGGGCGATGAACCAATTCCAGTCACTAATAAAGTTAAGTATCTAGGCGTTATATTGGATTCAAGGTTATCTGGTTCCCCACATGTTAACTACATCAGTCAAAAATGCGAAAAAGGGATTAATATATTACGATCTCTGGCAGGAGTATGGTGGGGGGCCCACCCATACTGTCAGAAACTTATTTATAATGCTGTGGTGCGTAGTCACTTAGACTATGCTTCTTTCATACTCGATCCATGCAATAAGACGGCACTGAATAAACTAGACAAAGTGCAATCTCGTTGTCTACGCTTGATTACCGGAGCAATGAAATCTACCCCGGTTAACGCCCTGCAGGTTGAGTGTGTTGACCCTCCCCTAGCTCTCCGCAGACAGTATCTGTGTGATAAATATTTTTTTAAATCCATCTATAACTCTTCCCATATCCTTTGGCCCAAACTCCATAATCTCCTTCAAATCTCCACTAGTCAAAATCTCCGACCCTCTGCTAATTTTTCTTGTTTACTAAAAAGCTTCATAAGATTCACCCGTCTGCCTGATCCTACTGTTCAGTTTGAACTTTATCCTCTCTTCTCCGTTAACTTCCAGTCACTTACGTACAATCCACCCATACTTTTAAATTGTGGCATAACTAAAGATACAATTAACGCTAATGCTACATTTAATGAAATTGTAGCCAATAAATGGCCCAATTGGCACCTCTTTTTTACCGATGCCTCAAAAATGTCCGATATGTCATGTGTGGGAGTCGCTGTTTGGTACCCTCAATCCAGCATTATTCTTCAGTTTAAGTGCCCCCCTTTATCTACTGTTTACACTGGTGAAGCTACAGGCATTCTCGAAGCCCTCAATTTCATTAACTCTCACAACCTTGATAAAGCGGTTATATTTTCCGACTCATTAAGCTGCCTCCAAGCCCTTCTATCTAATCCTTTTCGATCTAAATCCTGTCACCCCTTGATTTTAAGAATACGTGTGGTGCTTCTAAATTGCCTCAATAAGGGTCTCCACATTCAAATCACTTACATACCAGGTCATATTGGTATAGGGGGTAATGAGATGGCTGACTCTTTGGCTAAGTCTGCTACGCAAGTGGGTTGCAATACTCACTTCAGTAATTATAGTCAAGACCTTGTTCCACTATCAAAATTGCGTTTGGATGGGAAGTGGTTGAATCTTTGGCAAGAGTCCAGCCGCACAAAAGGTAAATTCTATTGGGATATTCAGCCTACTATTCCACACAAACCGTGGTTTTTCCGTTTTCGCAAATTTGACAAACTAGTAACATCCACTATCTGTCGACTCCGCTTCGGCCATGCTTGTACTCCTGTCCACCTGGCGAAAATTAGAGTACGTGATCACTCTATTTGTGAGTGTGGTTTGGATGAAGGTACTACTGACCACCTATTCTTTGAATGTACCAAGCTTCGTTCTTCATTACTGGATGTCCTCCCTCCTGAAATCCCTCGTCCCACAAATTTTAAATGTTTGTTGACATTAGTGCCTTCCAAATTTGTTGAAATTCTATCTAAATTTATTTCCTTTAACAAACTAAAGTATTTACCCCTTATTATATTTATAAACTATATTAGTGTATCCTGTAGTCTGTAATATATATAACCTGTATTGTCTTATGTGTTTGTTCTAGCCGCTCCAAGTTGATCAAAATTTCTGCATTTTCCCACTCAGTTCCAAATGTTAAATGTCACAACCGAACAAGTCTAACTGGCTGAAATTTGAGTCCTGTCTCTCCCATATATGTATACTGGACATTGGCGAAGTCCCTTTTTATTGGGTGGAGCCATTAATTAAGAGAAGAAGAAGAAGATAGGCCGGTCAGTGTCGAATAATGGGCACCTTGGGTTGTGGGCCGTCTGTTGTGACGTCACGGGCTGGCGCATCATTAGGCGCCGGCACGAGCCAACTTGCGCAAACCGACGCAAAAAACCATTGTACGACTTATTGAGCTATCGCTGACAGGGCCCGGCTAATTGTTGGCGCGAGCGAGACCGACACACGGGATGCCACGGGAGAGAGCAGGACGGCCGGACCCTAATCCCTATAAATAACTCTACCCTAATATGCAGGCGCCACGAGTTTTTTCTGAAGTGCGATTAACTCACTCGACGTCTGTCAGGTAAACAAACAAATACATTTTTGTTAATAGTTTTGGTGCAAAATTTCACGTTGTTTTTTTGTCCGTTTGTTACGCAAGTTTGCACTTAACTCTCTATTTTTAGCTTATTCACACTGTAAAATGTGATACAAAATGTAATTTTCGCATTAAAATTAGAGAGAGGAAGTTTTTATTTTAAGGCTTAATTATACATAATATAAACTAGATGTAGCCTATTTGCCCAGTTTTAAATTATTATTCGTAGTGTAATTATTATAGTATGTTATTGTCGCAATTATCGAACTAGACTTCTTAATCGCATACTCTCTAACAATTATTAGACAGATATAAATGTATCTAAATGGCTTAAACATTCAAATTATACGCATTTTATCATGTTGTAGGATATTTGCGAAGGTGTGAAAATTTATTTGTTTAATTCGTTAAAATAATATAAAATTGAATGTAATATGTTACACACCTAAGTTTGTAACTTATAGGTACTTTAGAATACGTAGAAGAAATTTATTAACAAATATAGAGCGACCATTTTCGCTCCTTATTTGTATATTATGGTCGCTCTATATCTTCTAAAGCGTAAGTGAGCAAGATAACCCAAAAGTATAGAGAAATGTATTATTATTTAACTGCATCAAGTATCAAGAGTGCACAGTCGCTCTACAGTTACCGAAGTGTCGCCAAGTGTGAGTCCCTGATGGAAATTTTTTGTCCTACTTTAGAGGCGGTGTGGTTGACAAAAACCGATATTAATGTATTCGTATCTGTTACAAGGTGCTTTTTGTTTTAATGTTATTAGTGCTAATGCACTATAAGAGCCTTCATTAAAAATAAAAATAAAAATAAAATAATATTTATTAGCAAATTTTACATAGTTCACAATTTTGCTCTGCCTTCTGAACTAGGTTAATACCTGTGTCTCAGAAAACAGTGCCTTCCCTTATGAGTTCATACAAGTATTATAAAGTACGTAAACAGAATATTCTAGTTACAGATTAATAACAATTAAAGAATAAAAATCACTAGTTAATTATATATATATGACGATACATGAATTGGACAGGTGGATAAGCGTGAGTATGTGTGTGTGTGTGTGTGTGTGTGTGTGTGTGTGTGTGTGAGTGTGTGCGTGTGTGTGTATGTGTCATTCATTAATTAAATATTAAAATATTGAATAAGTTTCATATTTGTTTACGATATTATATTTATAGTGTAAATTAGAGAAATTAGAGGTCACAAGTTGGATAAACCACATCGATACATTATTTTATTGAAAAAAAAAGCGATTCGCTTCTGGCACTCGCCGGCCGCGTTGTCTGTAAAGTCGGTTTACTGACGATAGTTGAACGTGACAACGTCCGATTGTGCTTCTTTGTCGCTCGTTCCGCGCTCTCGCTTGCACTTCAAGCCTTACATGGAACGCCTCAGAGCGAGGTAACGCCGCATGAGTCATGTTTTTTCGTGCGTTTCGATTTAGACCTGACTCACGTCAAAAACGTTGAGTCAGGTCTAAATCAAAGAGTGCGAGCGAGCGGCGCCCGCGCTTATCTCCAGATCGTATCAAATCTGCCAAAGATCCTCGTGATAACGATTTTTATGGTTTTCCGGTCAGTTCTGGCATTTTTTAAACTGTGAATAAGACATTTTACTATGTGTTAATATAAACAATTTTTATGCAAATATATATCGCTGACAAATAATTTAAATGAGAGTCTTCGATCTTCCTTTCACTACAAATACTGTTTATTAACAATAAATAAAAATGTGTGGGAATAAGTGCTTGACAACTCACGTGAATTAATTATACTAATAGGTAAAGGTTGCAGTTCGAATTAATCTGAATTTATGGGTCATACTTCCTAATTAGGTCTGTTCTGTTAATGGAAAAATATCAATTGTTTCGATAGCCATCGATTTCCGGTCTAGTAAATGTAGTTAAATTCTAAAATGTAAAAAATTTATAACAACAAAGGATGTCCTATGTTCTCGATATAAACTTTTCTTTTCATTTTTTTATTGAATGTGCGGACGTTACGGTCGTTGACCTTTTAATGTAGAGTTTATTTTGTTATGAATATCGATGAAAGCTAATATTTTTAAGAAGCTGCCGATATATGAAAAAATTAAAAAGGGAAATGACACATGTATTTTCTAACATAAACTATTGTGATACTTATAAAATATAAGGAGGGCAAATTGGGAAGCCTGGAACTAAAAACAATAGGAATTATTAAAAAGGAGAGGCATGATGCATGACTGAACTAATGAAGGTAATCTGTAATACCACTTCAATTAGTGGTGCTACTTTTTACTGACTTTTTGGTTTTTAGGATTTTTTTAAATAATGAACAATGATCTATAAAATTTTTAAAGATAAATATTACACATTTCACAAATAAATGATACAAGAACAATTTTATCTTAACCAGCGTCATTTCTACATCTGCCCACACGTACCTACATTGAGAGACTTATTTCCTTTTATCTTTTAAAACAATCGCACGATCTTGACGAAATCTACACGTTTTGATATTGTGCAAATATCCGGTAAACGGTTTTTATGGAGGTTGGCGACACCAGCGATACTCCAGCGATAACATCGGGTCGGGATTAGCGCCGCACTCCGACCCGACGCGTCACATTACGTGCTGACGTGCCTAATAGATTTGTAATGTGATCCCTACTTTATAAAACACAAAAAATAACTCTTAAAATTCACCAATAGATAACCGAAAACTAACTGAATATAATATAACCGTAAGTAACATTACAAAAAGTTTAAATTACTTTAGAATGCTATTGTTTCAACGTAAACGTAAAAGGGAACAAAAAGAGCAATTTACAACTGATTTCTAAAAGAGTGACAATATGAGAGGAAGTGAGTTCCGGTCGGCGCGTTCCTTATCTCACCCCGCACTGATTTATATCGTATTCTTAGACGATCGCACAAAAAACTGCAAATCGCTTATTAGCACGATAAGGGCTGGAGTGGCCTTTTTGTGGACGTTATAAATTAACTGAATCTTTGTGTGACATCCAAACGATAGCTGACGTTTGAAATGTAAACTATTGTACAGTAACAAAGCATAGAAGCTGATTGTTCTTCAGGAGTTTGGTTTCAGAGCTGCAGATTAGATTCCCTCTATTTGCTCACCATCAAGTTCATGCTCATGCTTATGATATTTTAATAACTGATTAAAATCTCCATGAAACAAGGAATCATCTTTTCTCCCTCTGTCGTCATCAATGTCGCTTTATCAAATTATTACTCTACATCTTGGAGATGTAGAGTATAAAATAAATAATTCTGACGTAAGTTTCTTCTCTTCTGTTACCTACGGCGTAACTCATTTTTGAAGCTCTAACAACTGAATGTAGCATCAGACAAAAATCTATCCATATTTAATTACTGAAAGGCTTTAATTGCACTTAACCATTAGCCTCTATCATGTGAAATAGAGTAACTACAAGATTTACGATTGATTGTGCAAGTTTTTGTATTTAAAACAAAAGCACTGCGTGTCGCTTGAGCCGCGGCAGGTAGTGGCGAGCGTCGCCCGGCGCTGCGACACGTTTATGGGGCCGTAAACTAGTCCCGGCTCCCGGCCGACCTCCTACAAGCTCTCTTTATACCTCCTACAAGCATACACGCGTAACGAGATGGTTGGTACCACTCCAGGGACACTATACTTTATATGTGACGTCATGCATTCAGTTTGGACGTGACTAGGTCACGTATTATTGGTCAGGTTTAGGCTATCCATGTTTTAACCTTCCTATACTCGCGCGTTGGTCTGTGAGACCGACGAAACACATTTTCGTAATTATTTTTATGCAGGTAAATCCTGTGAAGTCGAGTTCCTTGCTTTTCCTTGTTGACCGCCTCCTCGGTACAGTGGTTGACGCGTGAGCGTAACACCGAGGGGTCCTGGGTTCGATTCCCGGTGGAGACGAAGAAAAAAAAAAATGTCTCGGTCTGGTAGGACACAGAAGGCTGATCACCTACTTGTCCCTAAAGAAAATCGATCAGTGAAACAGATGTATAATGCATCTGCCCCTTACCTCACTAGGGGACATGGGACTTCACTTTTCATTTTAGTGCACGTCGCGTGGTCGGCAGAAGTTCACGTGTCATAGCATTTGGCGCCAATCGGTCCATGAGACCGACGCAAGTACCTATCGGTGCAACTTTTTGTGTAAGTATTAATATTATATATTTTGTGCATTTATATATTTTTACAGACTGAATACTTTATGAAGTATGTATAGTAAAATATATGTATGAATGTTGCTCTAAATTATATTTTGACCAATTTTTTAGGCCATACTTCATGTCAAAATGAACGATGATCAAATCAGATTGTTGCTGGAAGAATCAAGTTCTGGTTCTGCTATGAAGACGAAAATGACAGTGAGGTGGAAGACAACGTGGAGGTACAAGAAGAGACATACGACACCGAGCAAGACGATGACAATGAAGAGATATCTGAGGAAAAACACAGTGAAAGTTCCCGTGATTTTTACTTGGGAAAAGATGGACAGACAAGGCTCAAAACTAAGCCAAACATAGATAAATATGTGCTTTGATATGTTTATTATTATTATTTAGAAGTTTATTTTGTTTTGAAAAAGAAGTTCTCTTTTTAATTTAGTTTTCCCTAGTACTTAAGAAAAACATCTCAAATTCGAGGACTGATTTGTGATAGACTATAAGTCAGTAAAATAATTAATAAACTAAGTATGATCAATACTATTTTGTTTCAGTACATCCTAAACTTTAAAAAAATTGTTATAGTTTTCGGTTTTCTTAGTAAATATATTATATAGTGTATAGGGGTAAACACTATCGGTCTGTGACACCGTGCGCGAGTATAGGTGTTACAAAAATTGGCGCGAGTATAGGAAGGTTAAGCATTTTTATTCCGACATGCATATTATGGTATAGTCAAAACTCAATGCCCAATGCCGGTCAAAAACACTTCACATTGGCACTGTCAGGATATCAATGTGTGACTACTGAAAATCAATGGAGAATCTAGATTACGTCTACTTATGTACTTATATTCTCATAGCAACGATTGGATATTATATTTTAAACATAAGTTAGTTTTGTTACACAATGCCTATGCCTATACCTAAAGTATTTCATTACGCTGGCAATGGCTAGTCTGGACACTTGTCATTAGACGTATATCATGTCGATAAATTTAAATTCACATATATTTTCCTTTGAACTTTCGACCTTCGTTATGGGGCGTTAACAGTTGTCTCAATACTGTTTTCTTCATAAATTTCTTTGTATAGCTTCCCACATGAATTTAGTTATATTGCTTTTGTGCGAAGATAATAAAATGCATACGAAAATGTCACATTTAAACATTTCCCAACTAATATTGCAATTTAATTAAAAGGCTAAAAGATAAATCAAAATACGTAAATTCAGTGCTTAGCCAATAGTTTTATCAATAAAAGAGTAAATTAGTAATTCAGAAAAATATACATAGGTAGTTTTGAAAAATGTAGAGCTATCTATTTTCAGTACGTAATAATATTAAAATTTTCTAAGTAAGAGCTCTATCATGAACCTTATACATTGTTTTCGATATTATTGAATTTATACATAACGCAAACGTGTTGTACTTTTGAGTTACGTTTATAAAATGTAGAGCAAACGAGACAAAATAATGCTTTTGTCTCGTTTGCTCCACAGAGCAATGGCTCTACGAAGTCAATCTTATACAACGCACCGTTCAAGTATAGGTACTCATAATATACCTAATAACGTTTTCCACATGCCATCCACCACAAGTAACCATTTACTTATTAGCTAAAAACTCATCTAGTAACGATGTGCAAGAGCTTTTGCTATCAGCAAGTGCAATGAGTAAGCGAGTAGCTATGTGCGGTATGCGGCGACCAGCGCCTGGCGCCGAGCCCACCTCGTACCTGCCGTTCCTAACAATACCCCCGTTACTGCACTCAGGGGAATGTACTGTAGACTCCCTATTGGCGAAACAGATCGGTAAATGAGACATCATGTTGTGGACACTTATCTCACTTGACTCAGAAACAACTCATATAAGTACCTATAAATGTGATTTTTAAGCCTATGGAAATCTCTTTCGCTTTTATTATGCATAAGTTTTCTTTAGATAGGTATGTGCTTCAAGATATATTGGTATAAGATCAAATCAAGTGCTGTGTGCTAAAGTAGCTTAATAATTAGTAAATATGTAATCCTTGAACTGAAGAAAACTTATAAATACCACATATAAATATCAAATACAGACGTCATGCTTTTGAATTAAATATGTAGCATATATGCATCTAATAATACCTATTATCACGGTAGATATTAAGATTAATTTCAATGATACGTTGATTTTGGGATTTTACATCTGTGTGTGTGTGTGTTTGTGTTTTCGTAGAATTAATATTTATTTTTAATATTTGATAATCTTTATGAACGGAATTAAAAGTGAGAGGATTAAAAAAATAAAATGATTTTAGTAATCAATGTTCATAATTTTTTTCATACGTGCCATAGGTCATTGAATTTGATGTTATTTATTTTGGCTATACTTTCCCCGAATGTGCGCACGCGCAGAGCCGCACACAGACTCAGCGAACACACTCACACAGACGCAGCGGCGCATTACGCAATCTTTATCGATATCAGATCGCGATAATGATCTGCCACTCCATTATTTATAACTTGTACTATCAGATTAATCCATTACGCGGCCCGTATAATTCGCCTATAAATTTAATTAATTAGTATATTTTTCTAAACTTAAAAATCGCTTATGATGTGTCATTTCCGCCCCCGGTCATTAGAATATGACACTTATTTGTGCATAAAATAAGATTGCAATTCGAGACATTCGTCTCGAGTGTCGACAAACCGCGCTAATACTTTCCTGCGACACAATTAAGATATGCGCATAATATATCTATAATGTATTTGAAGAATGCCATTACGCGTCGTATATTGGGTCGTAAGAAATCAATTTATTTACACTAAAACAATATGTTATTTATACACCTGCTTTCTATTTTGTGTCTAGTAATAATTTTGAAATATCTTTATTATGGCTTCGACAGGTCTAATTTGGGTTGTGTTTTTTATAATAATGTATAAGTTACCTACCTATATCTAGTTCATTGCTGAATGCAGCTATGATTTTATAACAAGCTTATGTACCTACTTAACTTAGCTAGGTATATATATAGTAGATATAGATATATCCCTGAGTCCCTCAAAAATGATAATATTTTGCTCGTCATTACGAATGAAACCTTTTTCGAGAGCAAATTATAATTTGTAACTAGGTAAGTTAGTGAGGACTGAGGACCTACTGTCTACACGTATTATTTCGAATTAAATTGTTAACCTATGTGTTATCAATTAATAATAAATTATTAAAGGTCAATTGTAATATTGCTATAAAAGAATAAACTCTATAAACTGTAACAGAAATCTCTTCATGAAATATTTTTCTTTTGAATTATTCATGTATTTATAAATTGCATTTAATACTTTAAAAGTAAAATAAAAACAAAACAGTTATTCGAAAGGTTCGACATCAGCTTTAATACTTAAAGTGTGATGTCTCTACAGTCTACTTTATTAAAATTCAAAGTTGAACAAGAAAAAATCTGAGCTCGAGACTTGACTTTAGACGATTTAAATGAGCTATGAGAAACATTTAGAATTCATAGAAATATGTAGTCATTAAACATTAAGCTGTATCTTTTGAGATATAAATGTTACATTGGTGTAACAATTTATTTTATCATACGACTAGTGTAGGTATCTGTACGATGTTTAATTTTTTCATAAGGCGTATAATTACCTTTATATTATAATAATATGTAGGTACATCAATTGAATCATAAAGAAAATTACGTATATTTTACTCGTATAGAAAAATTTTCCTTTGTTAAATTAAGAATGGAATATTCTTTACGACTAGGACTTGTGAAGCGCGGTTAAAATATTATCAACCGTAGTAGTACCTAAATAGTAAGCTGCATCAATAGGCCTAAATTTTTAGAGCTATGTACGCATATACAATTATTTCTAAAATATATTTAGTCTGTATCAAATACCACTTTAAATTTCCGAACTAAACAAAATTTATGAAGCTAACAAATATATATCTATAGTATATATTGAATCAAGATGGGGGCATCTCCCCATCTTGAGGGATCTCGACTCTCGAGATGCATCTTTCGGAATAATTCTAAAGAAAAATCTGATAGATACCTAGTCTCTTTAAAATTTAGGTTTTCACAATTCACATTTAAACGGTTCACTTAGAACGAGAAGGTTATCTCGTTCGTATCCATAGAAATTTGCTTGAAAAATATATGTAATTGCACTAGTCCTTTAGGTAAGGTATCTAAATGTAGTTTAGTACACACTGCTCTACAATTGGGTATCTACCTAACGCTGAACGCAGAAATACCAATATTCACATTTGCATTCTCACTTTATGAAATCTATACTAATATTATAAAGAGGAAAGGTTTGTATGTATGTATGTATGTATGGTTTTCACGCATAAACTACTGAACCGATTATAATGAAATTTAGCACACATATAGAGGGTAACTTGGATTAACACATAGGATAGGTTTTATCCCGGAAATCCCACGGGAACGGGAACTATGCGGGTTTTCCTTTGAAAACGCGGGCGAAGACGCGGGCGAAAAGCTAGTATATAATATAACTAGCGAACCCGCCCCGGCTTCGCACGGGTGCAATGCTGATACTAAATACACTACAGAAAAACTGTGAACGTTGTATATAAAAACATAGCGGCCCGCTCCGGCTTCGCACGGTGCACGGGTATAAAATAGATGCCGGGCGGCCGGCCGGTAGCGCTGCAAACGCTACGTCCCGCAATTTTTAAATCTGTAATATCTTCGAAAATATTCACTTAAATCATACGGTGTAAAGGGCCATATAGATCTATATTAAATGGACAATGTATTCAAGGTATTTAATTGGTTAAGGATTAATGCTGTATTGGTTAAAATCGCTTCGAAAATTAGCCATTATTTGTTGTAAAAAGTAAATGACAAAAAAAAAGTTATTGTGGGTTATCCATAAGAGATAGACATATACCATCGCGGACTTTTCTGTAGACTTTTTCAATGTGTATAATACTTAGTACATTATTTTGATAAAACTCGTAGGGTTCAGCCTGCGTTTGCAATGTAAGCGGAAAAAATGTAATTTTTTACGACATCACATTAGAAACCTCAAAAATAACAGTACTTCTACACTATTTAATGGATGTTATTATACATATAAACCTTCCTCTTGAATCACTCTATCTATTAAAAAAAACCGCATCAAAATCCGTTGCGTAGTTTCAAAGATTTAAACGTACAAAGGGACATAGGGACATAGGGACATAGGGACAGGGAAAGCGACTTTGTTTTATACTATGTAGTGATGATGTGAACTTATAGAAATAACAATTTATCGTGTAGCTTCCATTGGTTCGATTGCAGTTGGTCAAATTATGTTTAATTTATTGAAGCCGACTTTTTAATCCTAACCTTATACACGTCCAGGAAAGTGTTAGCGCTACAGAAATATAAAAAAATACCTACCTGTAAGGCAAATTGGCAAAAGACCAGCAATTTAACTAATGTTTGGAATGTTTGAATGCATGTGAGACTATATAATTAATGAGTAGATACTTTTCAAATTGATATAGGTATGTATTATTTTTTTTATTTAAACTTTAACATTTCTTATTTTTAGGTATATTATAATTGGTGGTTTATCAATGAAATAATGTCAGCATTTCGTTTTCAGTACAATATAGAGCTGTTTCAGAATATAGTTCGGTACTGTTTAATCTTAGATTTCTAACAGACGAACGGCATGTTGTGAACGGCAGAGGCTACTTCAGCCGTCGCCACATTTTGACGGCAGTCCACGGCGCGTCGACAGCAGCAGTCAATATGTCGACGGCTGCCGTCGTCTGTTAGAACGCTTAGATTCCTTCACTGCCAATAATATAAGTCATAATAAAAATAAAGAATATGTTATGACGATCCAAAAGTGCTTCTCGAAGAAGTATAATTGAATAAATAAATGTTTGAGTTTGAATAGGGCATGATTAAGTTAGATAGGTGGATACTCTACATTTTTCACTGTTTCTCTTGCTTTGAATGTAGAGTGCGTTCCTTGTTGTGTTGAGTTTTCAGGTGAGTTTTTACTGTACAGACTTCAATCAAAAAAAAAAACATACACATCTAATTGTGAACTTGATGATTAATCTGCCCGCCGTTACGTTTTTCAATATGGAGCTTAAATAGAAAACGTTGCTTGACCTTTTCATATCTTCAGCCCTTTTTGTTGCATGTATAATAATTGTATTTACTTACTTATTATTATTGTAAGTTATTTACTGGTGTGTGCGCCGTGTGTTGCGTCGGCACACACACGCACACTTGCAGCTAATTGGGCGGAAAGTTTTACAAGCCGATGCACATCTTAATTAAATTATTTATTGTTTTCTTGGTTGTGTGTTTGTGTTAGCATATCTTGATGTACTTTATGTGTTTTCAAACGTCGATTTATTTATTATTGTGCTATAAATACGTTGAAGTGAAACTTAAATAAATACACAAAGTGGTTAGCTTTCACTTAATTACTTTAGTTAACTAGGCTTAACTTAACTAGATGCAAAAGCTCAGTAGTTTACCTTTAATATACAAATGTAGGTCAAAGGTCTATTGTATTTATTTAAGCAGTACCTATACCTAGTAAATTTATTGGTACACGGTGAAAGTTCTTGAGTTAAAATCTATAATAGTTGTAATATAAAATGTAGAGTTTATATAGCAATAAGTTCATTTTGTAAAGCATTTTGATGAAAATTGTAGAGAAATTAATATAAATTAATTTCTCTACATTCAGTTTTAGTGTAGGTACCTTTACCTAAGCCTTTTTAAATAAGGCATTATTATGGTACAAGTTTTTATATACCTAAGCACATAATATATCTTAATCTTATCTTAATATTGTATCTACCTACCTGCTCTACATTAAGCGAAAAAACGATAATACAAGCAGCATTTTTTGTCGTTAACAATTTCACAAAAATACAAATAAACAGAAACTTACATTGATTGGGGCTAAAGGTATTGAACACAAAACAAATGTCACAGCACTAAGTGGCACTTCACACAAACAGACGCGTGTGCTCTCCGAGAGGGCCGCGAGCGGACTGGCGCGCGGGCGGGGCCGGCCCAGAGCGGGCGGGCTGGCGGGCGGGCCGGCGGGCAGCAGGCGGGCCGCAAGTCGCCGATTGGCCGGGGCGGGCCCGGGAAAACCGGCTTTTCCGTCGCTCGGAGCGCCCGCGGTGGGCGGAGATTTACGAGAGGGCCCGCGGCCCTAATGGAGCATTGTTTATGGCGGCCGTCTCTAATTAACTGGTACTTGGCTTAAATCAATCGGGACGTTAATTGTGGCCGCTAATACGCGCTACGACGTAGCGCTACGATACCCTATCGACGTGCCGCTGCAGCGCGCTTATTGGCCTTAATAGCCAGTACTGGTCGGGCTTATCGATTGTACGCCGCGGCCGGTCCAATTTATTTTCCTATATTCAGTTCCTATTGACCACTAACTACTTAACTAGTATTATATCGCACATCACGCTGCGATCCGAGAGCCTGCTGGTGCCACAGTCTGGACGTTGACGACTTACCCTTATCTAAGATTTTAATAAAGCTCTTTTTAAGTCAATCGAGTTTTTCAATTAAGTACCTACTATGGAAACACCTTGAAATGATGAATGAATGAATTATTTTTATACATATTTTGTTCACAATTGAATTTCAGCTTTAATAGCAGTAGGTAAATAGTCACTACAAAATACATATAATTAACTACACATTGAAGAGATTAAAGGTGCAGGTGCTATTTTTTATTGATAATTATTAATTATTAATTAGTCTTATACTTATTACGTGTTATTACGCACGTCGATCATCAACGCCTCTCTACCTACAAAATATCACAAAACCACACAATTGTCTACAATTTAATTTATTCCCAAAATAACCAATTCATACAAAACAAATAAATAAAATCCGAATAATTCTGTCCCATTACACGGTTAATCAACGGATGAACCAATAATAATGTGTAAACAGTCGCGGGAAGTACGTCGGATCGAATGATACAAGATGAGCCGATAAGATGCGTGTAGATGGGTTGATAGCGCTGGACCAATGGCGAGCGGCTACCGGCCACGGGCCACAGCTCTGCCTACCGCATACTAAATAAAAATTTTTACAAGGAATATAATGGGTTTAGTATTAGTGATTGTTAATTTACTAAAAAAGTTCGAGTTTTGTTAAAACTACTAGCAAGATTTGAGATAAAATAAGAAACATAATGAAACTCCTTCTTTTTATACAATACACCACACAATACACTTACGTTTGAGTTACGTTAATACAGTTTTGAATGTAGTCATATCTATACATAACAATAAAAATAGGTGCATGTACAACAACCTCTTATAATTTAAATAATAACTAATTTAAAGCCTCCTAGTATAGAGAGATATTTGGTGGTATGTAAGTTCCACAAAAAATTTAGGTCTGTCTCTGAAGACTAATCACCTGCTTAGCTATTAAATTAAATCCATTAGTGAAACATATGTGACTACATCTGTCCCCGCACATGGGTGTCTACCACACCTTTAAACTGGAAAACGAAGGAATTAAATTATTTTTTGTGTAAGTAAATAGGTACCTAATACCTATTACCAAAATAATGAAAACTTGGCTCTACATACATGATACAGTATATTTAATTAGCTAAATATGCATCATAAATTATAACTTATATCTCTACATTGCACTCCCATTGATATTTATAAAAAAATATATAATTATCTGTATCCGCTTATACCTAGTTCTAAATAATTGTTAGAATAAGGTTTACAATTTAGAAATACAATGCTCATTATCTACTTACATGGCGTGACTACTGATATAACTACATTGCTGATAACAATGACAATACAGTGTATGTATCATGACTAAGTTAATAACTTCTCTAATTAATTATCTTATTTTTATAATATGTATTTAGTTAAAAGGTGGTTGTTAATTTATCTAGAACCAATGAGATACTACATGGAAGTCTTGCTCAAATGGAAACCTTAAACGTATTATTGCATTCATTTCATTATAATTTCAATTTATATTATCATAAATTAATATCGAATAAATATAAACCAATTAAATTGATTGTAAATAAGCATTGTATATAATTGTTACAACAGTGGGCCGTGACAAGCTCCATATTGGGAGAGAAATGTTGCGAAAAGATAATCGAATTAAAAGTTATGCGTATTGTACCTTTTAAAATTTGTAAATATTTAAAGAACAACTTAATACCTATAACCGAAATTATATTATTTCATCACAAATTTTTTCACATTATTGTATATACAGGAGCTTTCCAAAAAGTACAAAAAAGAAAATGTAGGAACCGAATTAGCCTAATAAAGATTAGATTCTTATCAAGATAATGCATAATTTAATTCTAATTACAATATGCAGCAAAGACAGGTACATAGTTTACCTTCTATATCTGAACTAGGTATAGCCTATAGGTATCTATGTGATTAATAGAAGGTAGCAAATAATTACAAAAAAAAAAAAAAAAAATACACGTATTACTAGGTGTAATAAGTTACACATCAACGTTTATTAAAACATAAATATTTAATTAATGAAAAGTGTAATAGGATCTATAACTTTCTTAGCAAATTTCTCTGAAATATCTAAAGTTTACAAATCTACATAGATTCCCTACGGTAGACTCTACGCGTATATCTGGAAAACTCTAGACTGCAGTACTTCACAGTAAAGTATGAATAATCATAACATATTCCTTGGGATTAGTAAGAGGTTGTAATATTCCGCGAAGTCATTAGGGGTGAGGGGTGAGTAAAAGTTCGTATGAAACTGCCTTTGTGCAGTCAGCGACTTAGCAGGTAGCTTCTCTGTAGCTCTGAGCGCACCGTGGGAAACTGTATGTGTATCGTGAAACAATAACATAATACCAACATAATCTCATTAATGTTTATGCTTTGAACCACAAGCTATGAGCTGGTTTTGTGATTTTCGCACAAATAACAAAAACACAGAACAATTAGTAATGATAAAACGCTGCTCTACTTTGTCTTCGAAGACGAAACAACGAAAACTTTTGCTAGAAAAATAGATCTGTTTAATTCCTATCATACAAGAATATTTTAAATTTTTCGTTTGACTTAAGCAGTTTGACATCAAATCATATGATATCATATATTGATGTAGATACATCTACATAAAATTAGACATTAATGTTCATATCATCATTTGACTTGTTTAGAAATAAAATTGGCGTAAACAACGTGATAAAATTTTGAAAAAACCTTTTTCCTTAAAATATTTATTCAAATGTTTTACAATTTTAAGTTGAATATTAATTGTATGTAGCTAAATACTATTCAAGTTTATAATGTTGAATTATATCATTTAAAATCTAGAAGGTTATTGGAGGATATTATGATGCAATAATGTTGAATAGGACCCTTACACGATTATGAACACATTGTGATTGTACGTTGTCTGCAGAGACGTCAAATAAGTTTTCGTAAGTGACACAATCCAACGGACAAGGCTTTTCTATTCTTCACAAAGAGGATCCCCAAGCCATGCCAAATAAAATTTTTTTTCTTAGGTCATAATTTAGCACATTGTATCTACCTATAGCATTTCAAGAATTAGAACCATTTTTGAGCTTCAAAAAAAGGTAGAGTTGTGAATATTCTTTACAATTTCCGTAAGGTTTTTTTCCCAAATGATTATTTTAATTTCATTGAAATTGTGGAGCCCTTAAGGCTATGACGAATTAAAATTAATCTAGGAACTTAAGTTAATCACAGATCGATTATAAAATCCGACATTATAATACTTCAAAATAAACAAAAGCAGCTTAAATCATATTCTCAAACCAAAAGCATTCAGTAATGATCGCTAATCCGCTAAGGGGAGTTGATAACGCGAAGCAGATGACTTCAGTTTTAAGCACATATTACAAGTTATCTCTGTATGATTACTTATTAATTGATTTTTATTACTTATTACGTTAGCCCGCTAAGCTCGGATCCAACCTCTAAATTATCTCTTTGTTAAGGCTTTTACAAGCACTTTACGTTTTTTGAAATATCATTCCATTGTTTGTTTTGTTATATTTAATATCTGCTTAATATTTATGCGGTTAAATTTACTTTTTTTAAAATTTTTGTATGTACTTTGGAATAAATCATTTATCCATAGTTGACTATCGTAAATCTTTATTCTCTGATATTATCTATACCTATTTATATAAACTGAAAAGGAAAATGACGTAAAGTTAACGTATCTTTTATTAAGAAGAGGAAGCATTTGGTATAATTAAAGTAATATCTATTGTAGAGCTATCGATTCCACGAAGTTTTTTACCATCATAAATATACGTGTGTTGTTTCGTAGAACGCTATAAATAGCTAGGTAAATAGGTCTTCTATTGCAATAATTTCTTGTATTTATCATCAATACAAAACGTATGTTCATAATAAACTAAACAACATGACTTATATCTACGTAGGTACTATAAATTGCAAAAGTAACGAGCTTTTTACCATATTATGCACTAAATAACAAAAAGTCAAACGTTTAAATTACATAATTGTGTGATAGGCACGTTGACTAGCTTGTCCATTAGGCTGCGCTTGGAACACGCACACCCTTACAGCCCGCAGGGGTGGCTCGCACCCCTCGCGCTGTGTGATTAGCGTCGCTGATCCCTTCGCTACGTGACATTGTGAAGTAAGTCTACAATGATGGGAGTTTACGCAACTAGTATGGATTCCAGTCAAATTGTATTATTATTGGATCCGTTAAATTGTGATAATTTTATAGCAGGCTGTCAGGCAGGAGCGATGACCAGGAGTGAGGATTATTGACTGGATTTTAAAAATCCTGTAAATGATTCTTAGAACCGATATTTGCAAACATCGTGTGCATGTTTGTGATTTTGATTCATCTTCTAAAAGGGGACTTGATTTTATGAATCATGAACTTTTATAATGGAGTCAATAGTCATATTACTTCAGCCTTTCTTGGTTCGACATTTTTTTTCTATCCAAAAGACGAACGTTGAGGACATTTCATATTATATATCTTTACCTCTATCATCAGGATATCTTCAAACACTAAATGTGAATACATTTTACATGTACCTAAACATGCTCCATCATAGACCAAGCTTTTCGTTTTCCATCGGGCGAGGTTAGATGCTTTCATATTTTTCAATTAAAATTTCTGAGATTGATTAAAAACATGAATGTATCCAAAGATAGAAAGGTATATCTATAAGAAAAACGGGAAAAGCAATTCCAATGAATAGATCACCCATGTTCTATTATGAATTTAATAATATAGACAAACTGATGTACCCTTGACTTGTGGGAGCTCTGGCAGAGTGTAGGTAGTTCATAGGCAATGCCGCAATTTCTTGGTTGAAGCACCCATAAAAAAATCTACATTCTACACCTCATTCCTTGAGACATTTTTTATGCTCATTCTCTGTAGCGGTAACTAATTGTTTGTACATAACAGTTAGAAGATTTTTTCATGAGAGTGTTCAAGTGCGTAATCCTTTAGTTAAAAACGTTCTAAGTACACAAACAAAGCCGGGTCGCAACAATGGAATCTTATCTGTTATCAGTCTCAATATAACGAGCTCAGCTGAACTGGCGACGTTCCCACGCTTGTTGCCGATTTCATCGAATTTGCCAAATGTTTTGCTTTTCGTTTATTTAAGTACCTAATGCATTTAATGTGGACATTGCAATTTTATGGTAGATTTAAGGTGCCTTGCATCCGAGGCAATTTCATTACAACCAAATGCAATCTTAAAAATGGTGTTTATGAATCTCTCAAAAATTCAGCATTAATGCTTGTATAGTTATTATGTAGTTTTAATTATTTGAATCAACCTAAGTATTTTGGCACCGGTTCTTATCATACCTAGGTATACCTAATGAAATCATTAAAGTGATTTTCAAAGAAAGTTTAAATTTTTCTGCTTAATATAACAAATATTTCTAGGTAACATGTAATATGGATCGAATATGAACTCTCTACTTTTTCAGTAAAAACATACTTAGTTTTAAAATTAGAGGAAAAGCTTTAAGCTCTCTATAATAACTAAAGGATTATTTAGGAACGAAAAATAATAGACTCATATTGGAGGCTTATTAAATAGGTCTATTACAATTGTTATGATGATTAATGATTATATATAAAAATAAGTGGGTTTTCCTTCCTGACGCTATAACTCCAGAACGCACGAACCGATTTCCACGGTTTTGCATTCGTTGGAAAGGTCTCGGGCTCCGTGAGGTTTATAGCAAAGAAAAGGTGTCACTGGTGGCGAAACGTGATGATTAATTTTGTAAAATTCAAGTGCCAAAGGGACGAGTTTGTCTTTTATGCAACCAAAAATATCTTCATTTACAATTAAATTAAATAAAGAAGCTCTAGAAGGTTTACGTATCTAGTATTAGTGCACTCAAAATCATGTAAATAAACTATACGTAGGTAGGTACTAGGTACTATACATAAGATTTACTTAAAACTATACTTAGTGTATTTGTTTGTGGGGTTACGAGATTTAATCATAGGTAGGTACTCTATGTTAAGACCATAATCTTTCTTTAATGACCATATTATAAAGGAACAAAAAATAAGGCTATCAGGAAACTATTTAGTAATCTGTTTAAAAAGTAAACGAATTGTTTCTGCAACCTTAAATACATTGCAATTTATGTTAATTCTCATTTACCTTCATTGTACAAAATCCTTGCATTTCTTGCAATTAAAATGTGTAGGTATGTTTTCAAATAATTGTTTATTGTGCTGACCCACAATACGCGAAGGGGCGGAGTGAGCAACCCACTATTCGTATGTAAATGAGTCGCTCTATGGCGGACTCGCGTGCTCGACCGGCTAAATTGCATAAATTATATAAATTACACTGCTCTAGCCGCACTTACTCCACAAATAAATCATAATTATAATACAACACAATTTATGAACAAACTGCTTCAAATCGACTTTGAATTAGATATGCTTGCTTAAGATTTAAGACACCATTGTGGTAATTTATTGACATTTTACATAAATGCTTTGTTAATTATTATCACTTTAGATTAAATAGTGACTGAGAATGGAAATTCTTATTGGTATAATTCAAAAAGTTGATTGTTGATATTCGTCAATAAGGCAACATTCATGAAAAACTCAAGCTGTAGGTAAGCACGCATTATTTTCAATAAATTCATGAATATTCCTAAACTGATTACAATTTATTGTTTTGTCCGGGGTGTTTCATGTTAAAATTACATAGAATTAGTTTTAAATGACACATATTTCACCGGTTCATCGAGTGACTAATGAAAGTACCTACCTACCTACTTTGAAAATAGGCGCTCTACCTAATGGGGATAAAGAGCACAAAAGGTAAAAAAAATATTGATATTCATTTATTTATTTATTTATTTATACATCTTTGACTTACAGTACAAAACATACCAAAACGCACAAAGATAACAATTATTACAAAGTCTGACTTAAAAATAAGGTACAATTAGAGACAAACGATACAATATTAACATTAAATAGGTCATATATTGCATTCAGGTGTTTAATCTATGACTTATGAAGTTTTAACCATTATTTGTGACATTTTAGCAGCAGCAGTCCCGATAATAATTGTTATTTAGATGTTTGTTTACGTCCCTGGAACCATCTGGAACATACAATAGGTCTCACCCCTCGCTCATTGTTATTTACAGTTATTTTTCTTTATGACGCTCTATTATAAGGCATTGCCTGAAATATGGAACTTATTTTACTTGTTCAGGTTCTGCATTAAGTATAGTATTGTAGTTAATTATTTTTTTTAGAAAACGCGAACTAACACACTTATATAGCGTGTAATTTTATAATGCCACCTGAAGAGAAAGTACCCTTAATACCAGAGGCGGCTCGTGACAAAATTGTATGGGTGTTCACTTGAAATAAAACAACGAAAATACAATAGCGTTAGCAGAATAATTTATTACAAAAAAAATGAGCACTACATTATAAATCCATATTAATACATATTATAAATGCGAAAGTAACTCTGTCTGAACTACTGAACCAATTTGCATGAAATTTGGTATGGAGATATTTTGATACTCGAGAAAGGACATAGGCTACCTTTTATTGCGAAATATGTACCACGAACGAAGCCGGGGCGGACCTCTAGTAATATTATAAATGCGAAAGTATGTTTATTGACCATGGGTAACTTTTGACAGCGGTGAAACGACTCATACTAATGCGAATTTAACATCAGGGGAATCCGCGGGCAAAGAAAAATATATTATGAATATTGTTTTAAATAAAAATAATGATGATGATATTATTCATGCTTGCCGGGCGAGCTTATACGTTCGCTAGCTATGCAGATACTGAGCCATTCTGCGCACGCCTGTGGATAGAGAGCATAGCGTACGGGATGTGGGTGGGAATAGGTGGGTGGTTTACTTTAATCAGTCGTAAAAATTTCCAATTTTAGGATGATTAGAAAAATAATTTTAACAATAGTTAGGGAAATTTCGATTGACAGAAAAATTACGATAAGTCAGGAAAAATTACTATAAGTCAGGAAAATTTCCATAAGTCGGGAAAATTTCTATAAGCTGGAAAATTTACATACGCCAGGAAAATTTCTATAAACAAGGAAAATTTCTATACGTCAGGAAAATTTCTATACGTGGGGAAAATTTCTATACGCCAGGAAAAATCCATAAGTCGGGAAAATTACGATAAGTCAGGAAAAATTTCTATAAGTCAGGAAAATTTCCATACGTCGGGAAAATTTTTATAAGCTGGAAAATTTCTATACGTGAGGAAAATTTCTATAAGCCGGGAAAATTTGTTAAAAGTCAGGAAAAAGTTTATAAGCCAGGAAAATTTCTATACGCCAGGAAAAATTTATAAGTCGGGAAAGTTACGATAAGTCAGAAAAAAATTTCTATAAGTCAGGAAAATGTCCATACGTCGGGAAAATTTCTATAAGCTGGAAAATTTCTATAAACAAGGAAAATTTCTATAAATTTCTTTTGTGAGGAAAATTTTTATACGCCAGGAAAAATCCATAAGTCAGGAAAATTACGATAAGTCAGGAAAAATTTCTATAGGTCAGGAAAATTTCCATACGTCGGGAAAATTTCTATAAGGAAAATTTCTATAAGCCAGGAAAATTTGTATAAGTCAGGAAAAATTATATACGTCAGGAAATTTTCTATACGTCAGGAAAATTTATATAAATAAGGAAAGTTTGTATGTATAAGTCAGGAAAATGTTTATGAGCCAGGAAAAATCCATAAGTCGGGAAAATTACGTTAAGTCAGGAAAAATTTCTATAAGTCAAGAAAATTTCCATACGTCGTTCAAATTTCTATAAGAAAGGAAAATTTCTATACGCCAGGAAAATTTCTTTACGTCAGGAAAAATTCTATAAGCCAGGAAAATTTCTCTTTGTCGCAAAAATTTCTATAAGTCAGGAAAAATCCATAAGTTCCGTTAGATTGGTTGCAAAAATACGTAATATGAAATATTATATCGAAAACTTTCCCAAGTTTGCAAAACTTTTGGAATTTTTTCCACGATCATACAGCAAAAAAATATAATTTAATTGCAATTTTAACATTGTTCCGGACTGCGGACAAGGTTGCAAAATGAGATTTATTGTCGTCTAAATTGCAATGTACCATTTACTTGACCGAAGTTTGAAAATTTTTGGAATTATTGTGAATTGATTGTCTTGACTGACTGGAGTAATTGCTCTAAACCGTTATTAGGCGATTGTGAAGGTAATATTATTATTTATTTAATTAAGTATTTAATTAGATAGATAAAAAGTGTTTGTTTATAATATAGGAGTGGCAACGTCGCGCGCAATTGCTGCTGTCATGCGATGCGCAACGTCGCTTGAGAGCGGCGCTCCGAAAATGGCTATTTTTCCATAGTAAATCTTTTGTTTCACGCGCAGGACTGTGGCAAAATTTCTCTTTCACTCTTATTGGAATTCGTATGTAGGCAATGTACTGAATGTTGTTTCATAGGAGCGCAATCGAGAGCGCTCCGTAACGTCCCTTTCGCGCGTTACTTATTAAATGAACAAAAGTGTATGTAATGTATTTTATTTGTAATGTGTAAAGGTACTTATTTTATTGATATTAATTTTTTTACGATAGATTTTAAATGATGAGCAGGTATAACTTTATTATAATTATTTATGGGAGTTCACTGCACCAGCTCTCCTGAGGACGAGCCGCCTCTGCTTAATACTATAGATAGGAAGTTTTACTCAAAGAAAAAGAAAAGTGCATTCAAATAATACCGAAAATTCGCTTACGATGGGTGGGTGAACCGACTAAAATCTAATACCTAGGTACCTACTAGAGATATTTAGATATATGTATATAGAGAAAAGACCTATTATTATTGCACCGATCGATATCAATTATTAGGATAAACCTCTCTCTACTCGCAGACTCAGAGAGCATTAAACGCTATTTTCTTTCATTTCAACAATAATGGAATATTTTCATTTAAGTAGTTAAAGTTTTCCATTAACAGCATTAAGATTTAAGAGGTTCCCTTGTGGTTGTATTGCTAAATTCAATCCTGTATCTTTTTATATCATAATCTAAAATACCACTACTTAGGTTTTCTTAGTGTCTAGTGAAGTCTAGATAAGCTATCACATACCTATTAGCATATCTATAAACAGGATATAATTTTATAGACTTATTTTTTGAAATAAGCTTCGTATTTAACACGTTCACTGCGGCACCTAAAATGCCCAACTTACCGTTGTTGCGGCATGTCTTCCATACTTCACATCGGCAAGTTCACCACTGTGCGTCATGAGCCATTTTTATCACATCGCACCTTCTGACTTTGAAGGTTAATAATTTCATGAAATTTCAAGATATTTCAAATTTTTTTTTTCAGATAATAGTATATATAGTCTAGTATATACCGCATAAATAGCTTTTAGTTTGACCCAATAGTTTAAAAGATATGAGGGAAAATGTAAACCCCTGATTTTGTGAAAAATTATTTGCCATCCCGCACTGCGTTGATACGGCATGTTTACTGTAATAGCGATGGGAAACACTGTAGAATAAAACATCGATATCGATATAAATCAATTTTGTATATTTCAGTCTGTTTGTTAACAGATAACGAGATCGTCGATACAAAAAAAAAACACATATAAAAAAGGTACTTGATAGAGTACTATCAGGAAATTGTTCAGTAACTTTTGTTTGAATTTGTTCAGTAACTTTTGTTTTAATGTTTTATATTATTTTCACAACTGTCATCACATTTTTGCATATATTCTACGAAATAAAAGAAAGTAAAAAAACTAAAGCCTCTAAGGTATCATTGTCATTTAAAAAAACTCAAAAGAAAAGTGCTTCGGACCTGGTGCATCACTATGCGAGACTGACACGCGGCGCGCTCGCAGTACAGTGCGGCATGAGGTGCTTGTCCATGGCAAAATATTTGACATGCCGCACACAAAAGAAACGGTTTCTTTTCTATGCGTTGTGTCCAATATTTTGCCATACGATTTTTAAACGAAATTGAGTCCTACTTCAAACTGTGATCACAAAAATATATTTGTTTCTTTTCTAGTCATTGATTAACATATAAAAAACCTCGCCGCACCACGGTGAAAACTGCGATTTTGGGCGCCGCACTGTGGTGTAGTCGCTGATGGCCCGATACTGGACATGCCGCAGTGAACGTGTTAAATTTATACTTGTTAGCCTGTTTAAGACGTATTTTGGTTACAATTATTGATATCTATAAATATACATTTGTAACAGGATCACGCGATATTTTTAATCACGTATTGTATCCTACTACGACTCTTATATTATAGGTAATTATTATTGTGAAACTATATTCATTTTGAAAATTAAGCTTTTTGAATTCGTGAATTTTGCGATTGCTCCCTTTTTAGTGCAATAACCAAAATATTTGTCTAACTCTAACAGACCAATAATATTTTATTACAAAAATATAAAAAACTTATTAATAACAAAATACCTACATTATATTCCCTACGAGTACCTAACTAGGTGAAGCTTTTATTACAACAGCATGAGCTTCAGTTATAGATAGGCTCAAAAATCTAAGGCATAAAATATAGATACATAATATTTTCTAACAGATTGTATCGTATCAGTCAATATATAGATGGAAATTTCAAGACTGAACTGGCAAATCCACCCTATTAATGAATTTAAAATATCGTGGAAAACCAAATTATCCCACATTTATATTGCCTACTTAGAAATATATCGTTGCATATAAATTAAATTTGAATAAATCTTTATTTTTTAATTATTTAATCTTATCTAAATTAAATTATTTTCATTATTTTTATATATACGAAGATAACATTATCGTTGCAATATGTATCTGAAATGTGCTCTATAATTTATATCCTTATTTTTCCATCAGGCATATAAAATGAATCTGTATATTATATCTAACAAAGTCTACATTTAAAATAAAATTTATTATATTTTGTGAAACTGTTATCAGATGTGAACTGAATAGATTTTACACAAATATATATAGGTAACAAAAAAATAACGACATAGATATAAGTGGATATTTTATTATTACCTTCACATTTACAAATAGGATACCTACCTGTATTACCTATTTGAGTTAATAAATATTTTATGTAACATTCTTCTGACACAACGAGATATACCTATCGTTAATAAGTATACACAATAAATTTGCGATAATAGAGTAATACATAAAAAATAAAAGGTTAACTTGAATAGGTATTTATTCATAAAAATAAATAGATATTTCTAAGAAAGGGAATAGCAAAAAACTGAAATTAAGAAGCAAGAGCTACCTAATATGTAAGTTCTTTATACGTAACCTAATATTATTAAGCTTGTAAGGATCTTTATTAGTTTTTCTTTGCTATATGATTCAAAAATATGAAATATATTTATGAGATTGAAAATGATTTACAAACTGACTTCGCTTTGAATGTGTTCTACATTTTAAATTATTTATACATTCTATCGCAAGGGATTTTGCATACAAAGTTTTTAAGTATTGCTTATAGTTTGCTGATGGTGTGTGAGAGTAGTAACTGCTGACATCTCCCAGGCCCAACCCCGGGAAAACTAAGAGGCTGTAGGCTGGCTACGGCGAGCGGAAAACTCCCATACTCTGCAGGAAGCAGTTACTTTGATAAACTACGACACGTAAAATTATCATTTATTCAGTATTTATTATAACTATGTGCCAAACAACCGACAAACGGAGCAAATAAATATGTACGACATTAACTGCTCTAAATGTTATCAAAAGTAAAAAACACGTTGCACATTAAGCAGCAATTACCCCTGAGTATATTGCATTAGTAGCTAATCATAGCGGCCAGCCTGCGAGCTACGAACCGTCAGCTGCGCAGTTTGATTTATTGTCGATAGATAACGATACTTTACTATTGACTATTTATTCATTTATGGATTTATTAATAGTTACAACGTGCTTTGGTCGAAACATTGCCGTGCGCGTTGGAGTAATATAGGTAAATATAAAAGGAAACAAGCCCCAAAAAAGGTGTTTGTATTTCGAATTTCCCAAAGGGATGAAACGACTAGATCACAGTTTTTCAGTCGCTATTGTGCATCTCATCAATACAGTATCTCGGAATTCCATCAGACGTTTCGTTTTCAATATTTTATACATTATGCTAAAAGGAACTCTACTTTCAAGAGTTGTTCAGTGCATTGATTTATATTTCGTAGTCGCATTGTCCTTACGTCACGTATTATATTTCAGGCACATGCAAAATAAAAATATAGATATAAAGCACTTCAATAACATAGTGCTTAACCTATTCTATGAATTTTTTTAGAGTTGTGATGGCCACCCCCGTATCAGATGCGTTACGAGGATCGATTTTGTTGACTTTCTGTTACAGACCAAGACTGTTATATTCGAACTTTTGCGATAATAAATGATAGAAGTCTTAATATTTAAAAGAACATTAAAGAGATCTCACCCGCTCCTTGCTGTGCATGTTAATTATTGTCGTTGAAAATATATAAGAGGATCCCCATGGAAATTATATAGCGTAAAAACATTACCAAATTATTTTTTTTAAGAGCTCATAAATATTTGAATTTAAACTTTTTTCTTTTGTTAACTTTCAAGTTTAATTTTAATATATGTAATATACTGGATGATATTTAAATTACAAAAAAATTCTCAATGCCATTTTACTGAATTTTAGAATTTTTCCTTAAAATTTATTAATTATCGATGTACTTCGGTACATGTTGTTGAAGTGAAAGAATTTCTCTCAATTTCGAGGAGAGGCTATAGGTAAGTGTAGTAGATTTACTTTGAGCTTAAGTTTCATAGCATTTCGTATAACAATATTGTTTCTATTTTAATTACTTAAAATATTATGTACCTACAATAAATGATAACTCCCGAGAGAACTTATTACAAGGAAATGTTTATAACTTTTAAACATGCAATACACGATATTAAAGTTTTGAACTTCATTTTTTTCGCTCCATCAGGAAATAGGTGGTTCAGAGCCTACTACCTACAGGCTACATTAATAGATATTATATGTATATACTATGGAAGATAAAAATCTATGGAATGTTGTCGCTAACCACAGGAGCTTTTTCATTATTACCATATTTACCTATTATGAAAAAGTAAATTGTATAATAATTATTAAGGCGTTACCCGGCAATTTCGACTATGTTCAACCTCTATAAAGTCTGGTACAACATAAAACACAATACCGAAAAAAATATATAAAATAGGATGGTCTTTGATCTTTAATTGCTCGCGAGGAATTTTTTCCAAAGTTAATAGATTTCTAGAAAAAAAAATGTGCCGTGGTCATCGATTTTTCCGCAAATACTCTATAAACTTCGTAACCTGCTGACTTAGAGCTCTGAAAATTTTATGTTTAATAAATTATCAGTTACACAACAGTCCCTGACGAGGATATTTTGTTTCACTGATTAGTATCTTTTTTTTTTTTTATGTTATGGGGAGGCAAACGAGCGGACGCACTGCCTGGTGGTAAGCAGGTTGCGTCGCCCATAGACCATAACCGAGGTTATGGTTGTTGCCTACCAGAATAGGGTAAGGGGGAAGACGGAATTAAATAATATATAAAAATAATGAAGCGGAAGTTATGCGTGGATTGGGAAGCGGCGGGAATTTATTGGCCTTTTAAGAAATGATATGCTTTTTTCTTAAAATTTTCCAAATCATAGCTCCTAGGAAACACAGCAGGTGGTAGACTATTCCAGAGCTTACAGGTCCTTGGAAGAAAAGTGCGAGTGAAACGCACTGTGGTGCTCCGCCAGCCATCCAGGTGGTGAGGATGGTAAAGATTTTTATGGCGGGTTGTGCGATGGTGGAATTGTGCGGCAGGAATAAGATCGAACAGCTCTTCAGAACACTCCCCATTATATATACGATAGAAAATTGAGAGGGACCCCAAGTCCCTTCTTAGAGAGAGGGGATCAAGCTTATCAGTTAACCTATGGTCGTCGATAATTCGAGTCGCTCGACGTTGAATGCGGTCAAGTGGAAGAAGTTGGCACTGCGGGGCGCCAGCCCATAGATGAGAACAGTACTCCAAGTGAGGACGAACCTGGGCCTTATACAATAATAGCAGGTGTTTAGGCTCGAAGTACCGTCTCGATCTATTGATGACACCCAACTTTTTAGAGGCCAGTTTTGCTTTTTCTTCCAGATGACCGCGGAATTGTACGTCACTTGAAATATCAACGCCAAGGATTCCGATGCTGGGTGAGATGGTGAGGGGAGTGCTCTGAAAGTGAGGTGCAATGATAAACGGTGTTTTTTTCGCCGAAAACGCGCAGACTTGAGTTTTTTTGGGGTTGAATTCAACTAAATTTAGTCTGCCCCATTCAGAGACCTGTTCTAAAGAGGTCTCAATGGAAGATACAAGCCTCATTCGGCACTCATCCAAGTATTCCTTGGAGGATTTTGCTTGGCCGGAATAGCTAGCATCTCCTGTGCTGTCATCCGCATAGCAATGTATGTTGCTGATTTGCAACATATCATTGATATGGAGGAGGAACAGAGTAGGAGATAGCACGCAGCCTTGAGGGACGCCAGCATTTATCGGCAGGAGTGCAGAGCATGATCCGTCGATAGCGACTTTGATGCTCCTGTCGGCGAGAAAGCTAGCGACCCATTCGCACAATCCCCCAGGTAGTCCATATGACGGAAGTTTGGAAATAAGTGCCTTGTGCCAAACCCGATCAAACGCTTTCGCGACGTCCAAACTAACGGCTAACGCCTCTCCCTTACTCTCCACTGCTTCCGCCCATTTGTGGGTTAAATAGACTAAAAGGTCGCCAGTAGAACGACCGCGACGGAAACCATATTGGCGGTCGTTTAATAACTGGTTTCGTTCTAATCTAAAATATATATAAATCTTCTCTGCAGAAAAGCTTTCCGGACTGGTGGTAAATGTTTAATTGTGTATTTTGACAAGTCAAAAGTGCTTCTGAAGATTGCTTTTTTTTTCTACATAACGATGGTTTACTAACACGGTACTATTATTATTTAATAGAATTAAAATTATTTTTTTATTAAATTGTTGTTTATTTAATTATTTTTTTATTAAGTGGTAGTTCTGTCAGCAAAGTGTCAAAATTATATAGTTTTTGACGCTTTGCTGACAGGACTTCCTACGTCCCGTAGCCCATGGCTATCCATTAAGAAGTCCGGCAAGTGTTACACGGCCACAAAAAGTGTGGAATGCAGTAAGCGAGGCATTAGTACGGCGGGATCGCTATCAGCGCTTATCAGTTGGCGCCGGGCATCATTCCCTTTTCACAATCTTCTGCTTTACATCGATTTTATTTTTAAGACAAAGCGGAGTCGGATTCGACGACACTCCGCTGTTTTTTGTGTTATTTGGGACCTGAATCATGGTAAGTGCAACGCTTTTTGAAGTCTCGCTCGTATTGGCGTTTGTTTGTGTGTCCTCTGGCATCTACTGTTGTGATCGCAGCGGGTACTTGTTAGGTTAGTTTTATTGATTAATTTTCTTTAAAAAGAAATCGTTATGTTAAAAAGATAAAGTAAGTTTTTAAACAGCTATTTTAAGTAAGTATGAAAAGTTTCAATAAAAAATCGGTTTTAATTTCGGTCCATATTAAGAAAACTCAAACTTTTCTTCTTCAATGAGACTTTTCTAGATTTGCCTAAATAAACATATAAACATAAATAAACCTAACTCTCTTTTAAATTATTTACCGATAGATGTTTTAATAAATACAAAACCGATGATTCAGTGCTAGGTGCTGTTAAATGTAAGCTCTAGTATATATGTACCTAAGATGTTATTTATATACTTATTTGTAACACTGCGCACTGTTGTAGGTACATCAACTTCTCAAAAGTTCATTAATATAAAGCTTCAAGTTTGAGATTTTATTTTTTCTTTGATATTAACATTTCATTTATATTTTATTTAATTTAATGTTGAAAAATAATAAAGCAGGAAAGTAGGTTTTATATACTGCCTTTAACTAGATTAGTTATAGTATTACTATCTACTGCAACTATTTAAATTTATCGCACCTTTTATCTTACACATAGGTAGATTATAGCCTACACTTAGATATGAATTATGTTTTTTTTTTATTATATTTTATAATTTTATTATTCTTGCATGTTATGCGTTTTGCATTTGTTGGTGATTAGATTTTTATCCTATATTCTTATATATATAGGTATGAGTATACAGGGTTACTTGTAAAACACCTACGTGTATCCCAAAAATTACGTAAACAAGAAGCGAACGAGAGGGGAAAGGAGGCGTCGCGTCGTCCTTTCGATAATGAATAGAACATAGACTTACAAATGTTAGGAGAGTACAATAAAAACTTTAAAAAAATCATTTAAAAATAATGTATTGCGTTATGCCAAAAGTCGTAGAACAAATGTTGTTACTTATGATGTTAGCTATCTTGTCCTGAGAGGTTGCTGGTGTTTTACAAGTAACCCTGTATATTTTATATTTTGTTGGTTTAAAGAAGAATTTTTGGGCGCCTTGTAATGTTTTCTGCGAGTTTTAAATATGAATGAATTGATGAAACAAGCAGAGCGATTGTTACATGGTACAGAACTTAGGTACCTAGGTATGGTAAACATGTACAATAGATGGCTTTATCGCTTATTCATTTAGTTGAAAATATTCTGATGTCCATGTAAGAGCTTACCTACAACAGGACAAATTAACAATTTTGTAGCGCAAACGAAATTGGAATAGAAGAAAATATAGCATTTAATAACATATATTATAAATAACAACATAAATAGGAATATTTAATGAAATAAAATATTTGAATTTGAATGCAACATTGTATACAAAATACATTATTAGAAGGCCCAGGCTCTGGTGATTAAGAGCTGAAAATATTCAGATTTATTCTGCTTGGAGACCAAATAAAATACAAAGGAAAAAGGAAGAATCGGACCGAAACACGCCCGGTCCGCCTTTGAGCTCGAAACTCGAATAATATGCATTCCAAACATTTTTGAAACAATTCTTTGGTACATTACAGCATTCTATAAAACATTTAATAAATAAAATATAATATCGTTAAGTGCGCATAATTTTCAATTAAATCATAAAATAACATAAGTAATATAATATTATATTATAGTAATAATTTTTATAATTTAGCTTGCATTGATAAATTTGATTGATATATTTTAGACAAGATAACTTTTATTAAACCTGCATTTTTAATCTCTATGTTATTCCAGGTAAGCTATATCTACGTTATACCTACATTACGAATGTTATGATTTTTTGTACATATTTCTTTCACAGTTCAAATAAAAACAATTACGGTTTGTTTAATAAAACATATTTTGATTAAAACTAAACACGGTGTTTCCTTAATATAATAAAGAGACGTTGAAATGTAATTTTTGATTTTAGACAATTTTTATTGCTTATTTAATTTGTAGGAATTTAGTAGGTCTATACTTATTGTGTGGCATATTATCTTACGATGCAATAGGTATATAGACTGACTTAATTGTTTAACTTAAAAAAAGAAAAAGCTCTTGCAAATTGTATCTATGTTCACACTTATCTAACAATTCGATCTTAAAAACGTTAAATTTAGTTAGAGATAAGTAGGACATTGACTTGTCTGGCAGATTCATTAGAGTCAATTTGAAACTGCTCTAGTGTCAGGTTAAAGGTTTTTCAGTTCCCTGGCTCAATTTCACAACCAGAGTTGTTTCAATTTTTCAGGCACGGATCTTATTCAGATTGTAATTGATTTTTTGATCCTTAATGATAGCGAGTAATTGTTAAATGGTAAATACACTTGGTGTGTTTCTAAACTGGTCAAACTCCGAACGTTTATGTCAAGGCATCAAAACAAACACTATAGACGAGTGGGAGTCGGAGCGATGACATAATATAAAAACAGTTGTAATCTATCGAACGAATGTCGCAACCACCAAAGCCTCATCGAAATCCAATATTTTGTCTAAGCATAGTAACGGCTTGCTTTAATAAATCGAAGCTGCGATAAGTGCGGCTGCTTTGTACCTATTCTATTATTTCGAGATAAAAAAGGAATAAAGCGAACTAAACGCAGGAATGTCGTAGAGTTCGTTTTAGGCAGGCGCCGGCGCCGGCCGCATTAGTGGCGCGCCCGCGACAACGCTTACACATTAGCCCTCCGCGGGCGCCGCGCCCGGCCCGCGCCGACCAACCGCCGCCGCCGCTCGACGCAATCTCTACTTACAGCTGCTGGTGTAGAGTCCACTTTCCGATGGATGTTCCAATGATTTAGGCCAGTCTGCCGCGTGCAGCGCGCGGTGCAGCTCTGTGCGGAGCGTCGTAACTGCGATTCCGATTAGGCCGATCAGATCGCCCGCTGTATCGATATTGGATCGCTTTTCCCGTGCGCTAATCTCGTCGTTGCGTGCGCGCGCTGCGCCGCTCGCCCGCCCACTTATCGTGAGGACAATTTAGTCGATACGTGTGTAAGTATAATATATCAATGCGAGCTAATGAACGTCCGAGTCGGCTCCTACCATCTGCTTATCACTCGGACCCTTCCAACGTTAAGTGTCTGCATTTTTAGGACAAATAATCAGATCATCTGGTCATTGAGGTTATAAAATTATTAATTTAACGTTAATCATTATGTTAACCGATGTCGTGATCGTTGTGAACTTCTCCATTCATTTTGAATATTCTCAAAATTCTTGCATAATATTTTTAGATACGGTATTTTTACAACTTTTTTATTTTAACGGTCAATAATTGCAAATCCTTCTAAAGAATCATTAGGTAATTATTTATCGAAATTTTTAAACAAATTTTAATATGACAAAAGTAGGTATTATTTCAATAGGTATGTAAATATAAAGCCAAAGTGGTAAAATATAAATACAAAATATGGAAAAATAATTGTTTTATTGTATTTAACCCGTCTCAAGCCATATAAAAAAATAACAGATCAGACAATCCGATACTATTAGTAATGTTAGTGATGAATGAAGACTTACCTTAGTACCTACTTCACTTAGACGTAGGTATCTACAAACAATGGAAAATAGAAAAGAGCGTTGGATATAATCTGCAAATTAGATTTTAATAAACACGCTAAAAAGTGTCTTTATTATTATGAATTGATGACGCCTAAAAACAAAGGTGTAATTAAAAATTTAGTTTGCCTATAGGTACCTACAATTATTAATGTAACTAGCTTTCCACCCGCGGCTTCGCCCGCATTTCAAAGGAAAACCCGCATAGTTCCCGTTCGCGTGGGATTTCCGGAATAAAACCTATCCTATGTGTTAATCCAAGTTACCCTATATATTATATAGATATGTGTGCTAAATTTCATTGTAATTGGTTCAGTAGTATTTGCGTGAGAGAGTAACAAACACACACACACACACATCCTCACAAACTTTCGCATTTATAATATTAGTAGGAAGGATTATTAATAAATATGAATTCATGTCGATGTTTTATACCAAACATAAATAAGCTATACTATAGGTAATTAAATACAATGAAAACACACGGCACATACGTACTAAAAGGCGGCCTTATTGCTCAAAAGATGTAGTGTAGTTTCAATATAAGTAAGTACTCTTTGTTGGTTTTTTGGCAAATAATACGACTCTATCTTTATTCTTACAACAGGCTCTTTTAATTGTATAAAATGCTTTGTATTTAAAATTTTGTAAGCATCGATATTATGTACATCAAAATTATAATTTACTATGAATATCACAGAATCTTCTTTCCGACCTGCATGTTAAATATTTAATTGAAGTTTGCAGTAACATCGTCACTTTTGATCATGACTATGGATTAATATTGTGGCAATTATTAGCGACGGCTTAAACATAGGTTCAATCGAATATGTCTCTATCTATGTATGATGATTAATGGATAATGTGAAAGTATGGATGTGTTTAAATTTGATTTACATTGACCTGGGCGGAATGATATCCAACAGTATCCTTAACATTCTATGAATTGCCTGGCTGATGCCTAACTATTCATAAAATATAGTTGATAATGAATATGGCACCTATTTAAAAATGCTGTTCGTCAAGTTGAGCAGGTTTTAAATCGAAATTTTGACTAAATTTAAATTACACCAGTCACGTAGACACAGCTACGCTATTTGGTTGAACAATTTTTACATAAAAATGCAATCAAACTGTGAGAAAACCCAAAATGTTGTAGACTATAATATTAAGTATGATGGTCACTCATACAAATTCATTATGTATGTCACAATGCGCGGATGTCACCGCCAAGTGGCAGAGGCGATGTAAATTTTCAATAATTTTCAATGTTATTTGGAAAAAATTTACCGTGGATGTCGACACGACCTCGTTTCGTTTCGTTTCAGCATGAATTCGGCCAGCTGGCGCCGGGACAGTTATCACAACCTTACAGGAGATCGACGTCAAACTCAAACTCAAACTCAAACATTTATTTATTCAATTAGACTTCTTGGAGAAGCACTTTTGAAACGTCAATACATATTTTTTACATTTACCACCGATTCGGAAAGCAGTATCTATGGAGAAGAACCGGCAAGAAACTCCATAGTTGCTCTTTTAAATCATATCAGTATTACAATTTAATTTTACAAAATATGTAAGTAGTTGTGATTCGCCGGTTCTGGCGCAAGCGCCAGAACCGGCGAATCACGTGTTGGCGAACCCGCAAATCAGTGGTACCCCATCCTAAAAAAAAAAAAAAAAAAAAAAGTTTGGACTCTTTTCCCACTAAAGCAGCCACGCTGAGTCGATAGCACTCACTCCCGAAGCGATAGGATGCATGGTTTCGGAGATGTGCAGATCGATTAACTCTTATCTAATTGATATCCGGTGGCCTTATCTATCAACACCGTCCCAACTCGGCGTTCTTATCTATTACTCATTGTGCACCTCGCTTATCACTGCTTTTGTATTAAACTTCTTTGCTATGATCTACCTCGCTATTCTAACCAAACGATGTATTATTATATTCAAGAAAAAATACGTCTAAAATACTATAACAATATTTATATATTATCGTACTATATTATTATAATTGTTGCTTTTTTAAAAAGCGATTCGCTTCTGGCGTTGTTTATCAAAATCTAACCTAACCTAACCTAATTATTTTTCCGGGTAATCTGATGTATCGAACTTTGTTACGAGCTACCTCGCTATTCTGAATCATCAATAAAACACATTCATTTTACTGCCATTTTTATTGGAATTGTAGCCTTATCTACTTATAAAATAGGAGCGAAACATCTCATCCACTAAAATATCGTTGTACAGTGTGTTCCCTGTAAATATGCTCGTAAAACTATGCATTGAATATCCCTGAAACTTATATAGCAAATACATTAAGCAATATTCACCACAAACTGAAGTCCAATCATTCTGAATCCTATCAACATTCCAGTCCCATCTCTTACATTTCCTTTTCAAAAACTGGAGATGATATCGCTCAGGTGTTCGTCCATATGAATCAAAATATTGACCGATGCCATTCGTATCGATATGTACAGCTACCCAGTGTGAACCTGGTTTATCATCCGCATCCAAATTGCATATTATATACGTTGGTACATGGGTATACATAGGCAGTCTATTAGCAGCATAAACATTATTTTCTAGACTGGGATGAATCTTTTTCATATGTTTTTGTAATTCTAGTGTATCCATGATAGTACTGTTATTAGCAGATTATTACAGTACCAATCTATTCAATGGTTGTCATAGGAATGTTCAATTATAGTGTTTTGTATAAGATTAAATAGGAAGTTTGTAATGAAATAAAAAATAGTAAATTGCATACAATTTGTTTTATTTAATTTTATAATGTTTCCTTTAGTTACATATACACAAAATGCATTAAGCATAACACATAAATCTAAAATATAACACACATTATAACCTTAACTACTATAGTCTACAGTAACATTTCTATTTTTATCTATTTCAATAATATTATCAAACTCAGCATAAACAATACAGTTAATTGTTTGTGTTAGTGAGGATTCAAATCGTACTTCTAATCTTACACTACCATGCTTTATGAGATTCCAATGAGCTGATGAGTTAGCTGATAAATCAGGAGTTAAATCAAATGCTAAAAGACAGTAGCCTTTGGCATACTGTTCACGAGAGATTGCATTTCCTTCATTAAGAAAGTGAATACCAGTCCCCGAGAATAGAGTATGATATGCCGATGTGAATATATTATTATTAAAAGATGGTTGCAAAGCTTTTGAAGGTATTTGTTGACCATCAATATATAAGCTGAAAGAGTTAATACCATAGTTTTCAAAGTTAAATGGATTTTTAGTAAGTGAACCATTAAATGCGGAATTGTTCACAAATCCAATAATACATCTTTTGGGTACCTGTCCCAAGAATATATTATCAAGAGTTTTTCCTTGAACACCTGATGGAATTGTTAAAACTTTAACTTCAGCACGAGTAATAGGATATTTAGCAGTTGTAGAAGCTAAAACTTTCTGATGTGCGAGTAATACACTTGGATTAATTCGTGCTCTTCGAACAATAAGAGTTGCATCCGTAATGCAAACTTTAAACTTTTCATCATTTGACCCAGCAATTAAATTAAAACTCTCTCTTGACCGAACTAATTTTACACTCATTTCAACACCATTAATTAAAAATTTATCTTGATTGAAAATGTCACCATGAAGATGACCAATCATTTCTATTTCCCGGCTTTCATTAACTAATTCCTGTCTTTTAGCAAATCCTGTGTTTTTACCATCTGTGGAATCCATTTTGCCTGCTGTATCATCATACCAAAGACTACAAGTAAGATGAGATTGTTTAGCAGCAGGAGCATAGTTTAAAAGGGTTTCCATGTATGCTCGATAGGCATAGGTATTATTAGGTGGTGATACAAGTTTTTGGTTTAAATAAACATCGAGTTGACTAAAAAGTGAATGCAGCCAATTATTTACAGGTGCTACTACTGTAGCTGATAACAAGTTTGTTGAATCTTGATTTAATACTTTTGCCTTTATGTGGAGTAATGTATGAGACAAATCTATGTAGTCATCGCCTGTTCCAGGAACTTGAAACTCGATAGGTCCATCATCAGCAAGAGATGAAATTGGTTTATAGTGAATCCACAATCCATTTTCAATGCTTGTTTGTGTGGACGGTAATGCAAACAAATCTAATTCTGACTTAACGCACTCACAAGAATGATTATGAAGGAAAGACATACTTAATTTGAAAATATATCTTTGATGTTTTTTGGTTTTAGACCAAGTTTTTTCGTAGCTTTCACTTTAGCTGTTAGTGGTGGAATGAACGAGACCAATCGTTTTCTTTTAGTTATATACCCAGATCCTGTCATGTTTAATCGATCAATTTTGTTATCAGCCTTTCGTTTTAAGTTCGTACTAACTTGCTTTAGACGATCTTTTATTGAGGCTTCCATAGGACGGGCTTGAATCATATCCGATAAAAGTCCTACTCCAGCGTTTAATGCCTCCTTACCAACCACTCGAGCACCACTTGAAAGTAAAGGTAAAACTGATCTAAATAACCCTCCTAAGAAGCTCCCAATACCATGACCGCGTTGGTATGGTGAACCCTTATAAATTACTCCAACTCCTGATCCAGCTTGATGTGAATAATAATTTTCATATGGACATTTATGATGATCATGAGGAGAATACATTATTATAATTTGCGGAAATGTAGTTTAATACACACGGTCCCAAACTGGAATGGTATTTTTTGTCCTGCGCTCGATCTTATATCCATTTCCAGCGTATCGAACTCTCTTCGCATAACGGGTAAGTAGTGAGGTGGAGAGAAAACGTGCATTTTATACGCACCATAAATGTATTTTGAAGGATCTAATGAAATGACTCTTAATAGCGGAGTCATAACATCACCCACAATCTGAGGATCAATAATGTCGCAATATAGAAATAGTTGAGATGGTAACCCTAAATGTAAATTAGCAGGACACTTCCCAAAATTTCTGTCTAGGAGATTTGTATTTGGTTCATAACCTAGTTGTAAACTTAATTTGGGTGATAATGTTACGGATGTTATATTTTTATCCAAAACAGAAACAGACACAAATTTTGTTATTTCATCATAACGAAATTTCAAGTTCTCTCCGATACCATTTAACGCTCTCAAAATATGTTCAACGTTATCGTAGTTGGTAGCGGGAATATGTTTTTTGTAGTACACTGTTGATGGTTTATCTTCATTAGGAATTAACATGGTTTTTGTGATGTATACAACATTTTCATGATCTTGAACAGTAAACATTGTGCATGGATATTGAAACTCGACAACTCCAACCAACCATTCACCTTCTAATTTCATAGCTTTTGGTAATTTTGTTGAAAAATTTGTGGTCTTGTTATCAGGGAAGTATTCCATTGAACTATTGCTGAGCAAAGTTAAATAAAAACTTTCTTTATTCATATTTCTTTTAAACTAGAAGCTAAAATCCAACTGTTAAATTTATCTGGATAACCTTTCCACTTCACTAATACTTCTTTTCTGTTGCCTGAATAACGAGTACCAATTATTTTATCTATTTTATATTGTGAGGTGGGGTTGTAAGTGACCTTCTGTAATTCTCTTTCATAAAAAGTACCAACTATTGGTTCATTTTGTAAATCTGTAATTGTATAAACAACCCATGGAGATCTATCAATTATTGAAGATATAATAAATATTTCATCACTCCAATTTGATTCATATCCTTTTTGGAAAACATGTTTATATTTAGTTATTCGAACATAATCACCCACGTTGAAATTTGGTTTTGAATTTTCTAAAGAAAGTTTGTTTGACCCTCTATCATAAAGATTAGTCCAAACTGTCATAATATTGTTGGAACTTACATCACATGGGCACATCTTAATACTCGAGTGAATGCTGTGATTATAAGAGTATATTAAATCTTGTAAAACATCTATATATCTATAAGTATTATTATGAGTGAAATAACGCCACATTTTCATTTTTAGAGTTCTTTGAAATCGTTCAACAATACTAGCCTTAATATCAGGATTGTTAGTGGTATAGTAATTTATCTTTTTGGATTTAAAGTATTTTTGTACATCTTTTGAAACAAATTCTGTACCTTTATCAGATTGTATGTGAGTAGGGGTTGAATTACTTTCAGTAAATATACTTTCAAAACATTCTTTAGTTGTTTCTGAGTTTTTCTTTTTCATTGGTCTTGCAAAAGCATATTTACTAAATACATCAATAACACAAAGTATGTAGTTGAAACCATCATTATATTGAGAATAAGTTCGCATATCACTTAAATCAGCTTGCCACAGCTCATTAATATTTGATAGAATGTACCTATTACGCGGGAATTTTTTCCGAATGGGTTTATGTAATGTATATGTTTCTTGTGATTGTAACCATTCCTTTACTTGCTTTTTATCCATTTTACCCTTCATAGCTTTTGATAATTTATCAATACTACCAAAACCAGCGGGGTTAGATGGATCATAATAAATCCTGTTAATTTCTTCTAGTACGGGGTCCATTTTTCCCAATCGATCTTTTTACGTATTTTAGTTATATATCTTTTATCTCCACTGCTCGGTGTAGAAAATTCTTGAACTTCAATCTCGGAGGTTTTGTTCAGATCTTTCGCTTGAAGTTGGTTAATAAACTCACATCTCTTTGGATTTCCAATATAAGTAAGTGGTACTTTAATATCTTTCAATGCTTTAGCAAATCTATCCCACCCTATCGGATCACTTTTTTTTAAGGGTCTAAGTGAATCATTTATTAAATCAACAATATTACTTCCTGGAATTTTTTCATTATCAATTATGATTGTGCCTTCATTATCCCAACGTATTTTACTTTTACTTGATCCAATTAAGTTTAATAATGACTCACCTTTTTTATTATAAGTTTTTGGTATTAAACTGAGTATTTGTGTTGGTGAATACAGTGGATTTGCCTCACTTTCTATACTTTTAATGGAACCTTTCTCCTCCAACAAAGATTCAGCATCAACTGAACTTTTTAGATCTCTATCTTTATTTTTAAAACCAATTTTAGACTCATTTGAATATTCATTAGATGTATCAGAATAAATTGGTAATCTGAGTGGTTGACGATCCTCTTCGATAAAGTGAAGGTATCTTTGTAGTGTTTGCAAATATAACATCCACTTCTTTCGGTCTTCCGTCTTACTATTCATAATATTTTGCATTTCAATATCTAATCGAGACAAATTACTTGTATCCTTATTTTCTTGTTTTAATTTCTCAATCAATCCAGGTTCAATAAGTATCATTTTCTTAGCATTTTCCATATTAACTGGCTAGTCCACTTACTAATCCACTCAATATTGCACCTAATATTATTGGTAAGAAAGTCCCTCCTTTTTGTATAATAATATTTTTTCTTAGTTTATGTTTACACTTACGCACCAGTTTACGGAGTATATTTTTGTGTTTATTCAATTTTTGTTTATCTTGATCTTTAAGTGGTATCTTTCCTTGTAAAACGTTATGAATACATTCACAAATACAATTTATTTCTTTTGCATCACACGTTTTAAGTAATGCTCTTTGATGTTTTGGTTTAAGCGTATGCAAAGCATTTAGCAAATGTTTATGCGTTGTGACTCGACGATGCATCATTTAGAAATGATTTGAATTGTTTGATTCTTGGTGTATTTAAACTCTTTCGTAGGGACGTAGACTGTACAGTGACCATTAAATGGGAATACATTTGTCTTGATACGACAAAAATCATTTGTATTCTGTTTTAAATCTACCATTAAATATCCATGTGCTTCTAAAGTTGCATCCCTGTAGGCGTCTTCAATGAATTTTGTGTTATCTGGTGACACTTGTCGTGCTAAATATCTTATTTGAGTTTTATCTCGAGGGTTTTTAAAATAAATTATATAACTTGAGTTTAAAGAAATGTCTCTTTGACCTTTACCTTGATGAAATAAATTTTGTGTTAAATAAAATACACTAAGATTCCGGTGATGACTACCTTTTGTAAATATATCCACAATTCTTCCATCAGACTCTCTCATTAGATCATCAATAATAATAAGGTGTGGGTTTTCACCATCAAACATATTAAGATTTGGAATTCCTTGATGATAGTTAACATTTGGTAAATTATATAAAGGTTGCATTTCATCAAAGCACCATGTGATATGATTAAAATCACAATTACATATTTCTTTAACTGATTTTATGAAATTTGTTACAAAATTTGACTTCCCACATCCACTTGGTCCGGCCACAATAGCAGTAAACGGATGGATAAAGTGAAACATTTCACACGTCTAGAGTTTAAAGGGATGAAATAAAAAATGAAAATGTTGATGTAAAAATTTAATATATATAGCGAGGTAGCTCGTAACAAAGTTCGATACATCAGATTACCCGGAAAAATAATTAGGTTAGGTTAGGTTAGATTTTACAAACTTCCTATTTAATCTTATACAAAACACTATAATTGAACATTCCTATGACAACCATTGAATAGATTGGTACTGTAATAATCTGCTAATAACAGTACTATCATGGATACACTAGAATTACAAAAACATATGAAAAAGATTCATCCCAGTCTAGAAAATAATGTTTATGCTGCTAATAGACTGCCTATGTATACCCATGTACCAACGTATATAATATGCAATTTGGATGCGGATGATAAACCAGGTTCACACTGGGTAGCTGTACATATCGATACGAATGGCATCGGTCAATATTTTGATTCATATGGACGAACACCTGAGCGATATCATCTCCAGTTTTTGAAAAGGAAATGTAAGAGATGGGACTGGAATGTTGATAGGATTCAGAATGATTGGACTTCAGTTTGTGGTGAATATTGCTTAATGTATTTGCTATATAAGTTTCAGGGATATTCAATGCATAGTTTTACGAGCATATTTACAGGGAACACACTGTACAACGATATTTTAGTGGATGAGATGTTTCGCTCCTATTTTATAAGTAGATAAGGCTACAATTCCAATAAAAATGGCAGTAAAATGAATGTGTTTTATTGATGATTCAGAATAGCGAGGTAGCTCGTAACAAAGTTCGATACATCAGATTACCCGGAAAAATAATTAGGTTAGGTTAGGTTAGATTTTGATAAACAACGCCAGAAGCGAATCGCTTTTTAAAAAAGCAACAATTATAATAATATAGTACGATAATATATAAATATTGTTATAGTATTTTAGACGTATTTTTTCTTGAATATAATAATACATCGTTTGGTTAGAATAGCGAGGTAGATCATAGCAAAGAAGTTTAATACAAAAGCAGTGATAAGCGAGGTGCACAATGAGTAATAGATAAGAACGCCGAGTTGGGACGGTGTTGATAGATAAGGCCACCGGATATCAATTAGATAAGAGTTAATCGATCTGCACATCTCCGAAACCATGCATCCTATCGCTTCGGGAGTGAGTGCTATCGACTCAGCGTGGCTGCTTTAGTGGGAAAAGAGTCCAAACTTTTTTTTTTTTTTTTTTTTTTAGGATGGGGTACCACTGATTTGCGGGTTCGCCAACACGTGATTCGCCGGTTCTGGCGCTTGCGCCAGAACCGGCGAATCACAACTACTTATGTAACTGTATATTATCATAATATGCCATAGAACTGTCCTGTGGTTTTTACGCGATAACCCTCCATGGGTTTTTATCTTCCATATATTCCTTAATGCTGTAATAGGCTCTCTGAACTAATACGTTTTTTACATAATTTTTAAATTTAGCACTACTAAACTCTTTGATACTATGAGGAATTCTGTTGTAAAAAAGTATACCTTGGCCCATAAATGAATTTTTAACTTTAGCTAGACGATAAAATGGCATTTCAATTTTATTTCTGTTCCTTGTGCCGTCACGCTATATCACTAATAACAAAATTTATCCGTAGACTCTACATACAGTAAATCACGGCAGGCCGTAGTCCGTCGCTGCGTCAGAGCTTAACATTTCAAGCATTCTAAAGTAATTATTTTCTTATCTACAACATATTAATATTTTCCGTTTCTTATTAATTTCTAACGTAGGTACAATATGTACAGGATGACATAAGCGCGACAGGAAAGCCTGTGATTCGTTTGTGCGATGCCGATACGTAATCCGTCGCAAGATTGTGTATCGCGAATTAGCGCTTTGGAAATGGTATTTAGATATTCCCGCCGCTTCGTGTTATGTGACTCGTGTCCTATTACTTATCATTTACATTTTTATGAAGGCTTTCACGTGATTTGACTTAATCCTGACAAATCCAATAAAAAAAAATTAAGTAGGTTGAAGAAAAAAGGAGAGCAAAAATTTATATTTAGTATCTACGTATCTTAAAATTAAAAACATAAAGTAATTAATTAAGTAGAGTATTATATTTCATAAACAACTCATAGGCTATAAGGTACAATACAAATAAGTATAATATAAAACTGAGACTATCTTTAAATAATTTGGAAAATCCAAAAGTGCACGCCTCATAATTTTTTTTTAATAATTATTTATTAATTATTATTTTTGTTTATTTAATAACAATTAAACCACATTGAATCAGACCCTGAAAAATAAAAGGGTTCTATTCCTGAGCATACTCAAGCGTAAGAGAAAAAAAAAGACTCGATTAGTAAAGTATTTCGGTCGCTATCGTGTTAACAAGAAAATCCTCCGCACATACAGACACACGGACGTCCAAGACAGAACTTTTTTAAACTGTTTTTTAACTAGTTTAAATAACAAAAATGACATCAAAAATATCATGAATGTTAAAAATAATGTTTTTTCTTAATATGTGTGTGTATGTATTATCTTACAAGTGCAATGTATGATACATAAAGACATTTTAAGTTTGAAAAATCAGATGTTTTGCGCGAAGTGACAGTAGTACCCACCTCAACGCTTCGCTTATGAGGCGTGCAAAATAAGTTTATAAAATCAGGTAAGTATCTATTGATGACACGTTGCTTTTACAATCTTCTACAAAAAAGCGACACGGAAAGCTATTTATATTTCAAGGTTAAAGCGATATATTTAAGATTAATATAATAATAAATATGGGATGTTTCGGTCCAGCCCACTGTAGGTACTAGGTAGGTATGTATCTAACTATCTACTATAAAATTTTATCAAATTCTGTTAAGTGTCGGAATTTAATGGGGTCGCCATATTGCCACATGATTTAATATAATATATATTTTATGAGATAATTGATATTATAAATTATAATCCCAATATTTATGCGAACAATTGAGTAGATACATATTAAGAAGTTACCAAGTTTAAAAAAATATTTGAAATTAAGTTTGATTTCTTTATAATTAAATGAACGTCAGTTTATATTTTTATAGCATAATATAAATACGATTAAGTTAATTAAATCCTCTTTTCCATTGAATTCAGGAAACCAGATCGAAGGAGGTTGATAAGAGCAACTTTAGTCGAATCATTTTATGTAAAGTTATAGCTCAGATACCTATTATTTATTTTTACCTATAAGTCATCGTGTTATATAATTAACGATTATTACGATAAGCTAAATCAATCAATCTCAAAAAAAATTTATATTAGGTATTTAAAGAAAAATGTTTTAGAAAACGTTTAAAATTCAAAAATTAATAACTTACATCAGGTATATTTTTACATCAGGTATCTAAGTAGGTAGGTATATTTGTTTTTCACTCATCGAAAACTCTGATACCTACTCTACTACTGATACCTATCTCCTTATTATAGGGAAATCTATAGCAATTCTTTCGTTTTTCTTTTTTATATCACCCTCTCGGTATGCCATGTAACTAAAATCCTATAAAATAATAAATTCATTCATAAAACCTTATAAAACTATAAATGCCTAGTTATGATATGATTAAATAAGTACCTAGTTAATAAAAATGCGATAAAAATTAGATATATTTTATGACTTTTTTATTAGATTATGACTATAATTCTAAGCTATATTTAAACCGAGTATTTAGTATTATCTTTACTCCTGTGTGACGTTCAGAGGAAGCTTAATTTCGCTCTATCAACGAGAATATCAATAAATTTAATTGCATCTTTATGGGAAATAAATGTTATCACACAAATTAAAAGGTTTTTCGTAATAAACATTCCGTATTTAGGTTTAAGAGCAGAGACATTCATCAAAATGATTTAACTCACGCCTCAGGAGATTGTAGCTCTGTAAAGGTGTGACTCCACTGAAACTTTGTCGCACAAACGCATTATACTAATATATTGTTGTTACGTTATTATTATAGGTATACCAGAGTGACGGTTGCAATCTACCTTAAAATATAGACAAGATATGGTTTTCTATATAATGAAAGAAAAAGTAATGTTTTCGTTTTTCAGTTGCGTCCTGCGTCCCACCAATTTTGTACGCAATGTACCTACCTACCTAAATAAATTCAGTATTCAGCTCTTTTGTGTGAACTAGTGATGATGATAGAGAAAAATAAACAATAAATCATAATATGGGACGAACGTGATAATACGGAGGTTTACCAATGAAACAAATAACCTAATTGCCTAAGTGGTAAGGGTGTAGCATAAACACAAGACATTTTAAAATAAGTATCTACAATATAATCATGATTTCAGGATGTTTATCACCATGCAGATATTAATAGGAAATTAACAATAGGTACGTATGTGATGTGATAAAGGTAGGTAGGTATATTACTTTTAGAATAATTTTATTTTTACAATACCCGGGCAATGTTGCCTGAAATTATATTAACTGTTTTCATATTATTTCCTTTGATCTTTAGCTTTAATGCTGGTAAGGGATCGATCGATTCCCTGAAAAAAAAATCTCCTTCTCCAGCCAACGGGACTGATAACCAGCGTAATGATATTTACCAGCCTGCCAAGTACCAGCTACTGAAAGCTTCTCGAAGGAACACAGAGAAGTTTAGTCGGTTGTCCTCTGCTCACTGGGCATCAGGAGTCCGACTCTACGCCTCATCAGGTCCTTTATTCTGAGTATGGATAAAGTTATTCTCCTCTGTAAAAGGTCATATGCCTACCTACCAAAAGTTCTTGTTCGTAGAGAGATATCACCAATGATATTTAGGTGCGTAGAGAATAGGTACCTACATTATTATTTATTATGTAGAAAAACTTTATTTTTGACGTAATGGATTGAAACGTACGTACGTAATGGATTGAATTCAATAAGGTAGGTAGAGAATAAAGATACCTACATAGAGTTTAAGCAAATTATCTACATACTTTGTTTCTGCTCAAAGGTAGGAACATAAATTATTATGTAGGTAGGTATGTATAGTTGTGAGAGTTAATTCAATTTTATTATGCGGTCGGCTCTACAGCCTCGCGTAAACCCTGAGATGAGATGTATCATTATATCGTCTCCTATCGTTAAACTGACTATAAATGACAATGTAGGAAACTAACATTACCTAGTTACATGTAAAATATAAATACAATGTACTTAGAAATCTTGCCGTATAAAATTATTAATTATTATATTGTACATAGCGACGCGAATTAAGTTTACGTATCATTAGCGCCATCTATTGAAATGTGTGTAAAACTCTATGAAGTTGTATTATCGAATAGCATGTTTTAGTTGTTATGATTAACTATCAATTATATTTAAGAAAGGCTTAATTGTTAAAATTACACTAAAGTCAGCAGACATATCGTTTCAAAATTATTAGTACTTTACTTTCCTTTTTGTTACAGCGCCATCTATAACTGAAACAAAAACAACTGTAAACAATTTTTGTTTACACATGGAATTCATAGATGGCACTACAATGACGAAACGTGCTTATTATAATTAAAAATTTAATTATATACTAGCTAGTCGCCAGGATGTCGCATGTTAATCTATTGTTGAAAATATTTTCATACTTACTTCGTAATTAAAGCAAACCTAAAAAAATAAAAATAATCAAAATCTGTGAAGCCGTGTTGAACCTCATTTTTATTAATCATAAAGGTAAATAAGAAATAATATAGACGATACCAATGAAGATACATACAAGCTTTAAATTTTTCTTATCAACATTTTTAAAAGATAGAGAATAGAGAAGAGATTCCAACTTTTACCTGTAGGTATGACGTATGTATTAGGTTAGGAATTTAGGATCTATTCTTATAATGATTAGTCATGACTTTCGATAAAGAAAGGATAGGTATTATGTAGATAGTGCATATTTGCATTATCATTATTTTATTACAAAATTTGTTATAGATATACCTACCTACTAATGTTTAGTTATCAGCTGATAGCCTCTGGCTCTAGATCTCTATGAAAGCACATTCAAACAAAAAAGTTGGAGGGGATCTCAATACTCATAATATTATACTTGTATACGTAGTATATTATTATTAGTCTGTGATTATACCTAATAAATTTTTTATCACAATATTTCAAAGAAAAAATTTAAAATATGTGTGCTTCTTTTCACAGAAAAAATAAAATTAATTTTTTATAATTTGTAAAAATTTGGTTTAATTTGGTAGGTAGGTACCATAAATAGGAAGATGACAATTAAAACTGTTTATACCTAATCAAACAAAACAAAAAGTCGTTGACATTTGAAAAATCTTTTACTTTTATCATAATACTAGCTTTTCACCCGCAGCTTCGCCCGCGCAGTCAAAGAAAAACCCGCATAGTTCCCATTCCCGTGGGATTTCCGGGATAAAACCTATCCTATTTCCCGGGATAAAAAGTAGCCTATGTCCTTTCTCGGGTATCAAAATATCTCTATACCAAATTTCATGCAAATTGGTTCAGTAGTTAAGGCGTGATTGAGTAACAGACAGACAGACAGAACTTTCGCATTTATATTAGTATATGGATAACCGTACCTAAATACCTACGTGTAGGGCCAATACATTGTATTATTAGAAAACTGCACATAATATATAACCTCTTAAATAATTACTATCGAAGATAGAAGTAAAACAAATGTGCTATGGCAAGAGATTTATTATAAAACTTTCAATATCTAAATATGTACTATGTGTTAAAAATAATTTACAATTTATTTAACATAAATAAATGCAAGTTCAATATTAACTGTCACTCACACGACTCAATCATCCCTCTCGTCTCTCTCCCACTATTATAATTATTATAATAAATTCGTCACAAGCTGTTATTCATTATTATTTTATAAATCATTTATTTGTATTATAATTTTTGGTTAATCTAAAACTCTATCGATAAAACAACTTCTTTAATAAATTATTCATTTTGTTATACTATCTACATCCCCTTTAGGTATAAAATCTGTATTCTTATGCCTAAATCTTAATTGTAACTTATCTACAAAGGTATACAACTACAATTATTATTTCAATTTACACAGCGCGGAATGGCCTCGTTTTGTTATTTATTTGATGTTACTCTCTAAAATGTAATCACTAAACAAACCAAATAAAAGACTTTATTCGTATTTTAGTCAAATTAGTTTCTGTTAACAAAAATAAATATGTATAAAATATTTTAATAAACAGCGTAATAATACTACTTATAATTAATATCTACATATTCTTGTGATAATCTTTAGCCGTCGCGTTCGTAGGTACGTTTGGTCACAATTTGGTGTAGGATGTTATCTTTGGCTTTTGGGATTAAGATAGTAATGTATTTACATTAAAAAATTACAAATTGCACTGATAGTGACATTATTTACATCGTAGTTACTTAAATACATATTTGGTTTCGTATCTACTGAGCGGTATACTCATATATATATATATATATATATATATATATATATATATATATATATATATACTTACAGTACCTATATTTACTCTAGTTGTCTTAAAATAAATCAGGTTTAAACAATTCAGAGCTAACAACCGACTTCAGAGTCAAGGAAGAGTTTTTATCTTCGTCTTCTTTTATTATTATTTGAGAGAAATTTTACTACGTAGCACAAATTGAAATACTTAATTCATCGAAATCGATTCAGAAGAATAAAAATATTATATCAAAATATACGAATTATGTCGGTTATTATTTTACAAGCCTATTTTCGAGAATATTTATACCATTACAAATGATAATATTAATTATTGAGCAATGTTCTTATGAGTGTACACTACAGTGTACAGTGAACCCGCGCAGTTGTCGGGGGCGCGGCTCGAGCGGTTAGGGCGGGCGGTACTGCGGCGCGGCGCGCTCTAGCGCTGGTACCCTGCAAGCAGACACACGTTACGTCGCGACGTGGATCACAACCGGCCATAAACCTGAGTGCTGTAAGCCGCAGTAAACCTTGAGATAGCGCTATTGTGTGCAAACAGTGCGACACATCACACAGCCAGGCGATCAGTTAGGTAAGCCATTAGTTTGAATCGTGCAGGATATGCTTGAAAATACGTTAATAACTCGTGAATACGTTAATTTATTTTATTATAAGTATTATTTGAAAATAGATAACGGAGTGGAATTGCTCAAATAGAAAGAGGGGAAACGCAGTCAGAGGATAGTTAGCGTGCAGAAGGCAGCAGACGGTCGGGCGGTACTCACATGTCGGGGCGGGCGGGCAGCAGCAGCAGCGGCGCGGCGCCCTCCACGGCGGCGTACAGCGGAGGCAGCACCTTGTGCGAGAGCGAGTGTGCCTCCACTGCGGACACACAGCGCGAGCGGTTAGCGACGGCCACACTCTGGGGGCTCTACGCGACTAGTACCCACCTGACAGCGCGCCGGGCCGCGCCACGCCGCTGTGCCCGCCCATGCTCTTCGGCTTGCGCTTGCGCGTCTGGATGCCGTCCTTCTTCATGCTCAGCGGCCGGTTCACCTGCGGAAAAACATATAAGGATTAAGAAATTAACAAAAAATATTCTTGTTATCGATTACGAACAGTACTTTAATAGCGACTGGTGTGGATCATTAAGGGGACAGTGTGAGATATTTAAATCAAATGACGACACTTGCTGGGTATGGGATGAGTAAGCAACGCGTAACGCAGGTGTCTCCTGGCCGCCACGCGCCGGCAGACGGGGAAACTCCTCGTAATATGCGCCACGCCGGCCTATCATCCTTTAAACAAGCGTATCTATTCACGAGGAGATAATTGATAAAAGATTATTTATCTCATTATGAATATTCGTGGTCGCGATGATAATTCTCTATCAGTCGGTAGCCCCGCGTTTATCTCGCGAGATTAGATGAGACCCTGTGTTTTGATTTTTTATACAGACCCAATATTTGTCGAGGAGTTCCCTGATAACTGACTGCACGCCGATTAGATACCTGCGAACCGCGGTTCATCTAATCGGCCGTAATCGGTGCAATCACAGGTGATACTGACTATCTGTTGCGTTTGTATAATGAGTCTTCGTATCTCTGCCTCCGCTCGACACGCTGATTCATTAGGCTCAGCTGGGCCGCTAGATATGTTAGATAAAGCATTGGACGCTGCAGCCCCACGTGGCCGCCGGCTGCACGCGGGGCTGCGCGAGCGGACTGCACTCACGTTGTGCAGCTTGTAGTACAGGCCGCACGCGTTGCACACGGGCTCGCCGTTGTTGTTGCGGCGCCACAGCGTCGTGTTAGAGGTTCTGCAGTTGGCGCACGTCACCCCCACGCGCCTGTTGCCGTTGGTGGGCTGCGGGATACATTTTGGCATTATTAATTGGAAAACTGTGCATGTTAATCTGGACTAGGCTCACTAAATACTATGCTCGTGGAGAGAACTTTTAGGATGACTAATGTGTATACGCTTAATCTTTGCCGGTAAGAAGAAAAGGGTTATTAAACAATTATAAAGTTAATTATCACTTAATGCAATGCACTTCAAATGGAATTACGAATAGGTACATATATAATTTTCCTCGTAACATGTTATTAACAATGACCTAGCTTGTAGTCTTATTTTTTTATTTATAACATTCTGTTCAGAATGAGTGTCTCACCAGAGCTTGTTGCGGCTTAGCCTTCTGCCCCTTGAGCGGCGGGCGGTTGACGCCGTTGATGCGCGTGTACAGGCCGCACGCGTTGCACAGGTAGTGGCCGGTGCCGTCGCGCCGCCACAGCGGCGTGGTGGCCGCCGCGCAGTTCACGCACTCCTTCACCTCGCCCATGCCAGCCATACCTGCGTATTATAATATATTTGATGAAAACATTCTTATCCTTAGAGGAAAATAACCGAATTTGACTGAGTATTGCCCAAAGGTACTTACTGGGGTCGAAGCCGTCGTCGATGGGCAGCAGGTTGTGCGCGGGCCAGGGCTGCGCGGGCGGCGCGTAGCTCTCCACTAGCAGGCCGCCCTCGTAGCCCGACACCGGCACGTACTCCACGCCGCCGCCCTGCCCCAGGTAGTGCTCGCCGCCCACCTTGTACTGCACCGTGTTGCCGTGCGTGTACAGCGTCACTTGCTGTCGTGCAAATTATATTTTCATATAGTATATTTTATATATTCATTATTCAAGTGTCCATTATGACTGTGATACATTTGTTATACTTATTATTGTTACATAATGTCAGTATTTCAATGGTCGTAATACCTGTTGAGAATTAGGGCTCGGCGGCGTCTCGTAGACCGCCTGCGACTGCGGCACGACGGAGCCGTAGACGACGTGCGCGCGCGCGTTGAGCGAGGAGGAGGACAGCGTGGGGTCGGCGCGGTAGAGCAGCTGCGAGGGCGGCGAGTCCTCGCCCCGCGCACCCGCGCCCGCGCCCGCGCCGTACAGCGTGAGCAGCTCCTTGCCGCCCGCGTACGCGCTGTATCCGCCCGCCGCGTACTGCGGGCTCTGCCCCGCGTACGTGTACCCGCCCTGCACCGACGTCACGGGCTGCAGGCTCGCGTACGTGCTCGGCCGCGGCTCCGTTTCTCCTCGAGTCTCATATTTCACCTGATATGTTTGAAAACCATAAAAAACTTAATTGTGATAATGATGTAGGTACTAAATATTTGTCATGACTGTGCGTATTACTTAAAAAATAGTGCACTTATGATAAAAATGCACTTGCATTGATAAAATTACTTTTTTTTATTTTTATTTTATTTGTATAAGAACATAACAGTCATACATGATTTCATATAAAAAAGTTCTAAAATTCACTACGACCACACAACATGTTCTATTATTAAAAAAAATAAAAACAGCATATAAAAAACAAGCCTCACGCAAATGAACTAACTAATCTTAATCTTAAAATAACAAATAATTAACAAACATTTCATTACAAACTTAGAAAACTATAAAATAATTTAAATTGTAGGTAGGTGCCTAGGTACATAGGTTACACATTAGCTACATAAAATGATATTTCTTAATAATTGATTTCTATAACTATTACAAGAACATTGAAAAATATCGATGTCTAATAATTTATCATTAAAAAATCTCTTTTTAAAAATGCATTCTTGGCGTAATTTGTATTACAGGGAGTGACTTCAAATGTGTATCTGCAACGTGAGGAAATTCTGGGAACTGTTAATTTAATTGTTTCCAATAACAAGCCTGAATCAGTTATGCAATGTATGATCTTCTAAAGAAACATCTGGTCCAAAAATAGACGACGCTTTTCCAGTAAACTTATTTTATGTTTTTCGTAATCGAAAATAAGGGGATTAGGTACGTTTTCTGTTTCAGAATGAAATTATTTGTAGGGTTGTAACGGAGGCCTACTTAGCGGAGGCGGAGGCGGATGCGGAGGTGAAGAGGTTCGCCTCCGCGGATGCGGAGGTTAACGGAGGCGGAGACGGAGGTGAAATTTGTTGGGAAAATATAAATAAATTTATGATTAATAGAGTCAGCAACATTCATTTATATTATATATAATGTGTACAATTGTACATACATGTTCATGATTCATCTTAGTAATCAAAATTGACAAGAGGCAAATTATATTTTACGAACAAAAGCTTTGCGGCTTTTTCGCCTTCTAAGCGGTTTCTCAAGGGTTCGTAAATTAAACCAGCAGCACTAAATAACTGTTCGCTTGGCACTGAACTTGGTGGCGCCGATAAGTAAATGCGAACTATGGGAGCAAAAACTTTATATTTAATGTTATATCTCCACCACAATAAGGGATCTTCATTTAGTTGGAGTCTATTTTCTTTATTATATTAATTAATTAGTGTTTTCCATATCATGAGGTTGCTGTTGGTATCCATGCTGTCATTTTCCGATTCCTCTTCATCACTGCAATTCTTCAACATATCAGCCAGGTTGGAATGCACACTTTGTATTGGTGACAAAATCTCAAAACTTGTGCTTGGGTCAACAATCCATACTAATATTATAAATGCGAAAGTAACTCTGTCTGTCTGTCTGTTACTCAATCACGCCTTAACTACTGAACCAATTTGCATGAAATTTGGTATAGAGATATTTTGATATCCGAGAAATGACATAGGCTACTTTCTATCCCGGGAAATAGGATAGGTTTTATCCCGGAAATCCCACGGGAACGGGAACTATGCGGGTTTTTCTTTGACTGCGCGGGCGAAGCTGCGGGTGGAAAGCTAGTAACTAATAATTACGCACAAAATTACTTAAAACAATCACGGCTCAATTGCAACTACGCGGTACCGAACGCTTTGACAAGTTGATTCCTGTTATTCATTCACTCACACTCCCACCACCCGCTTGGCCGTGTTCCCGCGGCTTACCGCTTAAGCAAACTCTCGACCATTTCAGTTGAAAACACGCAGCCGAGCGGCCGCGTCGCCTAGCGTCGCTCCTTGCGCGTTGTTTGTGATCGTAAATGAACTTCCGATATGACTCCGCATAAATTTTGCGGAGGCGGATGCGGAGGCGGAGGTTAAATTCTTTGCGGAAGTTCCGCAGTAACGGAGGCGGAGGCGGAGTTCCGTTACAACCCTAATTATTTGACATTTATCGGGGTTAATAAATAATTGATCGATGTTGCAGAATAATTCAAACTTCTATAAATCTGATTGCAATTTTAAACAATCTTATTTATATAAATTTATAAAGAATAGAAAAAATTCGATCACGAGGCGGGACTCGAACCCGCATCGACTGAGTTGGTCAGGCATCCGCCCCGGAATGGCGCGAAAGGATGCGGGTTCGAGTCCCGCCTCGTGATCGAATTTTTTCTATTCTTTATAAATTTATATTTATAAAGCATTTGAATGCCATAAAACCAAAAATATAAATTCAATCTTATTTATTCTTATTAATTTTTTATTTTATCTTCAAGTGTATTAACTGTCATAAAAATTTTGTATCATCGGCGTAAAGTAGATGGTGTAAATTTTGAAAATAAGAACCTATATCATTTATATAAACAGTAAACAAGAATGGACCGTAATTACGTTACGCATATAGGTGCTCTTTTATGTTTTCTAAATGTTGCTTTATGCCTTTATATAATTATACCACCGTAAGATTATAATCTTACTCGCAATATTGCAAACTGTTAAAAAATTGTGACATGTACCTACAATACACATACCTGCTGATAGGCGACACCAACGGCCTGCTGGTTGTTGAGCGAGGTGGTCTGTATCATCTCGAGCGCGGCGGGCTGGTCGGGCAGCACGGCGGCGTACTGACGGCTCTCTTGCGCCTCACCCGCGTACTGCTGCAGCTGCTCGCTCTTCTCCTTCTGTAGGTAGGCCTCGTGCGCCTGCTCCTCGCCCTCGCCCTCCTGCGCCACGATCACGTGGTGCGGCGCGCCGTACCGCAGCGCCAGGCTGCGCCCGTACGCCGGCCGCGGCGGCGGCCCGCGCGCGTATTGTGGCTGCAGCCGCTTGTCCAACTGCGGCGCCGGTGACTGCAGCGAGCGGTACGGCTCCTGTTTGAACGCCAGGTACCGCGCCGTCTCCGCCTCGGCAGCGCGCAGCCGCTCCTCGTCGTAGTGGCTCGTGTTCTGCCGCTCCTCCTCCAGCTTGGCGTTGTACTGCATCTCATGCTCGAGCGGCGGGGGCTCCGGTGGCTCGTCTTTGACGCCTTCGTCGCTCATGTCCGGCGCGTCAGTGATGTGGCCGGCCGTGGTGATGGTCCGCAGGGTGCGGCGGGACGTGATGACGGAGTGCTGCTCCACGCTCATCTCTCCGCTGGACGCCGACACGGTTATTGTGGACCCTTCCGCGCCGGAGACCGCTATGGACGTGTTAGGGTTACATTCGCTAGTGGCCATCTCCTGTCTCTCCTCGTTCTTAACCAGTTGCAGCGCTTCGTTCGCTTCCTCCTCTCTGTGGTCATTTGTTCTCATCACGTTCTCCATTGTGCTGAATCTAAAACGAGTAAAGCTAAGCCTCAACAAAACATACGGATGATTCGAATAGAGTTCTTTGATCTCGGAAACAGTTTTTTGCCGCGTCTAGGAACAAAAGTGTCAGTTTTGTTTGAGCGGCGAGCAAACATGGCTTTTGACCGGAAAGCGCGAGTTGTCTCGGAAATACAAATAGGGCCCAGCGCGTGCGCCGGCGCCGGCACGCGTCATCTGCACGGTGACGGTCTAGTTTTGGTTAAATCTAAGATAAAGAAATTCCTCATTCTATGCTAGACATGTTTGGGAAAATGTTATCAGGAGTGCATTAAAGTAACTGACTATAGTGTGTTATGGTTTGCATATGGACATTCACTGACTAGTGTAATTTAAACTCAAAAGAAAATGTTATATCAGGTTAGGTCGTAAAAGTATTAGAAAATGATTCCGCCTTTAGTATCAATATTTGTAAAGAATATCTCAAATACCAAATTTAAGTGCTTGTACAGTATTTGCTGTAAGGTTGAATCATAGGGTTATGATGCAAAAATGAGTAAGTACTTATATTTGTTTTGAAAGTTATAGGTGCGGATTTTTGACGTTAAAACTTAAAAGGCTTAGCTATATTCGCGCTAATCACATTCTACATGCAAAAACAAACTACAACTAGTGGTCTTTCCTGATTCCCTTTCATCAATACTGATAAAATTATTGCGTTAAAGAGTTTTGTTCTTAATCCTGTGTTAAAAGAAAACCTCCTTTTTCAATATTAAATATATTTGACTAATTTAATGTATTTTTTAATTAAATAGTCTATTTAACAATAGGTACACAATTAATTACTTTTCCTCATAAGAACATTAATAACAGATACTATCTATCTGAAATGGTTGGATGGAAACAATTGCACAATATTGAACTCTACGCTATGCTACTATACACTGCTCTACTCAACTCTACACTATCATAAAGGACATACGACACACGTTGCATGATCACGAACAATAGTATAAAATACCTACTTCATAAATGGCGCAATTTCATTTCTATATTGTAGCAATATCGATGTGAAATATGATGTTACAAAGGGCTTATACTTTGTACGCATGCACAGCAAAGTGGATTCCTATCTATCATTGTATACGGTACCTACCACTGGCATAAGCAAAGCTTTTAAATTGCTGCGTCTATAATTGAGCTGTTGAATGTGAAGAGACTCTCGCCCTCCAAAACAATTTATTTAGCTAGATGAAAAAAAAAGTAGGGATACATCACACAACTAACGTGAGCCTTAGATTCGTAAAATCTGATTACTGCATATTTATACTGTTTAAAAAAAATAAGACCAAATGCCTTTTTCCGCATCTTAAATTGCGAAAAAAAAATTAACCAATTTTAATAATCAATGTAATAGTTCAACAATCGTAGGTATTCATGTACCAAAGATATTTTTGAATAAAACTTTATATAAAGCTCTGCTGTGCGTTATGAAGCTTTCCTCCTGTCAACGAGCGAGGCGCGGGCGGTCCCGAGGGAGTGTTTGCTCGCGATAAGCGACTGATAAGAGCCGCGGAGCCTCTGCGGGAATCGTTCCTCTGCCTCGTTATACGGTTTATATCCCCTGACGTTTGCTTAGTGCATCCTAATAGAACAGCTTTATAGTTTCCTGTTTCGGTGAAATCAAAATGTTTTTTGATAAATCCTTCCTCCGATTTATAATAATATTCTTATCCATACGACTTTTATACAACTTTCGTAACCTAGCCGTTCGGTAGTGTGGCAAATCATGAATTAGAACAAACAAATTCTAAAACTATGCGACCGTTCGCCAAAGAAATAACCGAATTGCGCAGTTTGTATATAGTTGGCAACTCGGAACTTCTGAGACTGATCTTGTATTAACAAATTAATTATTTTCCAAATATGAAGTATTTATCAAGTCATGTACTAACACATAACATTGCAAGAAAAATCATTATATTGTACTGTATCCTACATTTACATAAGTCATTTGTAGATTCTGTGCGTAAAACCTATTAAAAACAGACTTTCATCTCAAAATTGTATGAACTAAGGTGAAATAAAGATTTATTTTAAGTTAAAATATAATAATTGAATCATAATTTTATTACATTAATAAAATACTGTTTTTGGCAGAGTTGCGTTTTCTTCTTTCAAGCAGTCTCAAAATAATTATCAAATTCATCATCGTATCAATTGAATTACCTTATTCGAATGCATAGTTTTAAACGTTTATAGGTGTGAACATTTTCTAGACACTTAAAATTGTGGTTTAGGTACATTTATACCGGTAGAGCTACGCGACGGTAGAGCGCAGTTTCATGTGTAACTCATTAATTATACTGTCCATGAATCATATAGACTTTAAATTATATTATTATAACGTATGCGTTGATATTACTGTTTAAAATAATTAAAGTTTGAAAAGAAAATATAACAGCATTTAAATTCTATAACTTTAAAAATACTCTACATTTTATTCGCCTTCGAGCGCGTTGAAGTTTTGTGTATTTCACATTGGAATTAATTAAAAAATTATACATATTATGTATCAAATATAAAAAGCACTGGTTGTTAAAATCTAATATTATCTTGTTAAAGATATGATGAATTATTTTTTATAAACATTGAATGAAAATAATAGCGTAGATAGAAAAGAATTGCTCATAAACTGTAAATAAGTTTAAAATAATGCGCAATAAATGTAATAACAATTCGAGGAAATGGCACAAATTTCATTTTAGAATAAAAAATAACAAAAAAGATTGGTGCCTTCATGAAAACACAACTATTACACTCAACAAAGAAGTGTTACAATAATAATGAACCTGCTATACGATCCTGCTAGATACTAAATTTAGTTTTCATTCGTTGTTGAAAATTTAAAAATTTCTGGTCGGTATAGCTAAATGCTATTATATATGTTCTATTATGTATACTTATCTACGCCGTCTTTAAAAAATATAAATAAGATTATATTTTCATAAACGAAATTATGTTATGTTACATGGAATTTGGAAATGGTTTTATCATGTAGTGCCTATACGTATTATCCTGAAATTTCTTACAATATTTATATCCTAATTCCTAAATGATTTGAAAATATTTCTATTAAACGGCAAGTGATGATTCTTAAAAAAAACATTCGTTAAAGGAATGACATAAATCATAATAGAATAGACAAATACACGGATAACATCATATTATTTTGTTGAGTTTAATCCGAATACCTACCTATTTCGTTATTTATTTGCGGGCGCTTTAAGAAAGCCCTTTTTGTCGTCACTCATCTTATAAGATTCTTTGGCACTCAGTAAAATCGATACAAAAACATAACAGGTATTAGCTCATTATAGAGAAATACTCAAACGCGAATAACTGTAATAGGTAAGTTAAAAAATTACAGCGTCATTTTTTGGATAGTCATAACTCATAAATCTTAATAGACATGTTCGCGCGGGTAAAATCATTTTGGAGGAACTACGCAGGTAGGTCTACATCCTCCATTTCTCTACAATCCCAATATATTTTTAAGGATGTATATGACATTAAGATCTAAAGTCGTAGGTAGAGCCATGTACATATATGAAAATACTGACTAATGTCAATCTATTCACTAAATTGCCTAGATTCTAGACAACTCCGACACCGCATAACCGAATTCGAGTAGCTACAACCCTTTCCTACTGAGATATCACTGCATCTAACGCATTATCTATGAGAAAATTTTAGCACGATAATGATAGCGAGTACTCACCGTGCGCGATTGTCCTAATTACGATACGGTGTGAGAGCCCGTGCGGTGTGCGGTGTGGGGCTGCGCAGCGGCCGCGCCAGCGTCGCTATCGCTCGGGATCGGCACTGCGAGTGTTATCAGCGCGGCCGGGCGGAGCGGGGCGGGCGCGGTACCCACGGTACGGTGCGCGGGGGGCGGGGGGGGAGACCGTACCCGCCACCCATTGGTCGACGAGATTTTCACAATTTTCTGCCGTCGCTGCCGGTGCTCCGGCGCGCTCTCCCGCGGCCGCTCCACCATGTTTGTCGACAATGTTCAACTTTTTGACGCTCGTTTGTTTGTTGCTATGTGATGTAGCAAGTAAAAATAGAGCGAGAGAGGATCGACTTTGTTATACTTATTTGCTAAATGGTAATTAAACAAAAGGAAGGATTAGATGTTAAAGCAATATGATGCATTCTCAAAAACATATCAAATCATCATACACATGTTTGAATTATGAATGCTCAGAAGTTGTCTGCGGAGATTTAGTTTACTTCCAAAATGCGGCATCTTTTGCAAGGGACATAAAATTAAAACGTACGAAACTAGACCATTGTAATACTGTGACTAGACAATTACTTTTGTTAAAAATGAGTCTTTCTATTGGGGTCCTTGAGTTTAACACGAAGCTACGAAGCTACGTAGGTACCTACCTACATCTAAAATCTAAGTTTTTAGAAAACTAATTTTTTGAACGCATTATGACGATCATTTTATTTAGGTACTTATCGCTGACATTCAGTTGATTTTATCTTCCATCAAAAATAAAAAAATAAAGATGAATTTTATTAGATTGGCACCTCGCTTCGCTTATCGACAATATCATAGTAAAATTCTTATCTGTTAGACCTATATATTTATGTGGATAAAGTATAAATTTGTGTTATTGATCTAATAGCTAGCCCTTATAATCGACTCAGGTTCTTAATCTGTTTTTCATAATATGGAAAAGGAATTTAGGTTCCTAAATAGATACATGAGGCACTGAAACAGTTAGATCGCAATAATATCATGTGGATGGAGGCTGGACTATTTCTTTTGTGTTCGTTGTACTGGCCACTGAGATCACACTGAGTTCGCCCATGTCAGGATTTCTTGGAGTTCAATAAAAAATACCTAAGTAGGTAGATATTATTTTACGTTGTTCTCTTCAAAAATAATTAAATAGAACATTAATTTTTTTAAAGACGTTTAATTAATACGCCAAAACGAATCGATGTTCAGAGATTTGCTTCAGCGATTTTCGATGGCGATGAGTCAGACACATGATGATTGATCGGATCATGTTAAATAAATATTATGTACGCAATTTTTAATAGTTGATGAAATAATACAAATTATTCCTCATCTAGTTGGCTGGAAGGTTAGCACTGCTTAACCCACCGACAGGACTGCATATTTCTAATCCAAGTTTAGTATGCAAGTTTTTGTTCAGTTGATGCCTACTTCAGTATGTTTTTATATATTTATTACAATTAAAAATAGTTGCAAGATACATCGGAATTAAGCGATTTGATAATGTAGGTATTACCTACAATTGAAAAATTATCTGAAATTGTATAAAACCTTCGCGAGAAGTAGGTAGCAGCAATCTTATCTAAATTCGTAATTAATTTAGATTTCAACAAGATTAGTAAATATTCTTAACTAGCGACCCGCCCCGGGTGCAATGGCGGCCGGCCGGTACCGCCGCAAAAACTACGTCCCGCAATTTTTAAATCTGTAATATCTTCGGAAATATTCACTTAAATCATACGGTGTAAAGGGCCATATAGATCTATATTAAATGAACAATGTATTCAAGGTATTTAATTGGTTAAGGATTAATGCTGTATTGGTTAAAATCGCTTCGAAAATTAGCCATTATTTGTCGTAAAAAGTAAATGACAAAAAAAAGTTATTGTGGGTTATCCATAAGAGATAGACATATACCATCACGGACTTTTCTGTAGACCTTTTCAATGTGTACACTGTACAATACTTAGTACATTATTTTGATAAAACTCGTAGGGTTCAGCCTGCGTTTGCAATGTAAGCGGAAAAATTGTAATTATTTACGACATCACATTAGAAACCTCAAAAATAACAGTACTTCTCCACTATTTAATGGATGTTATTATACATATAAACCTTCCTCTTGAATCACTCTATCTATTAAAAAAAACCGCATCAAAATCCGTTGCGTAGTTTCAAAGATTTAAGCATACAAAGGGACATAGGGACATAGGGAAATAGGGACAGAGAAAGCGACTTTGTTTTATAATTTATACTATGTAGTGATAGTGATGATGATGTCTGATTTTATTAATGTCAATCCTACGCATTAAATAGGTACACAGAAAACAACACATCATTGTGTCCATGTACTTAATTCGTACATAAGCTTTTCTCTCTTCATAATGACTAGAAAAACTTTTACGAAACTGATATCTTCATAATCCAGTCAGTTAGGTAATCCTATAAAGATGCAATTAAAATATTATACAAAAAAATTAAATAAAGAATGTAACATAAGGTAAGGTGATAACAAAAACAAATACCTAGTTATATAGTTTATTATAATTTATACAGTGGCGTGCCTAGGGTGTAAGGACTGGGCAAGCCCAAATTTTTAAAAGTGTTTGATGGGTACCCTTTTCATGAATAAGATACCTACCTAGGTATACTGTGTAATTATGTTCGTTATAAAACTTATAAAAAAACGTGAACATACCGAATCAAATCTTTTAAATTTTCACGCGCGCCCGCAATCAGTTGAGTCAAACGTTTATCATTAAAATCGATAAATTATATTAAACTGTATGACATAATATTATTAATAAAATTGTACAGATCATTTATATTCTAATTCAAAACGCTAATCTTTCTGAAGGAAAGATTTTATAACATCGGAATTATAGAAAGTAGGCGTTTGTTTTAGAATTCAACTACCTAAAAGCTCCTTTTCTATGGCAATTATTGATACCTAATTCAGAAAGGCGTTCTTGGCCTTGTGTATTTCTTAATAATTAATACGTACCTATGAATACGATTTAACGATGAGAAAGCACGCTCCGTGGAAGAACTACTACCTACTTACTAGCAGGAATCGTAACTACCAAATGTGCAAGTTTCAACAGCTGGGGATAGGCTTCTTCTAAGCAATAGCACAAAACCATCACAATTTACAACACAATCTGCTGTCGCGACACTCATTTTACCACGAAATTCGAAAAACTTAACCTAAATTACACCGGTATAATCACCCGCTCAAACAAACTATAATAACAATAATATTCACGACGTTCGTTCGCGCAATCGTAACTATCTTCACACTGTTAAAGCCGGGCTTTTTTGGCCATAGAAATTGCTATAGAGTTCTATAGCTAGGTATGTAGCTACTCGGACGAAATTTCATACGTTAGAAGAGATGAGCGCAAAGCCCGGTAAAAGCCCACGCGTGCAAGCGAGACACCGCACTGTTTATAATCCATCCAATTTAGATTGTAACGTCAAAATAAAAGGTACGACCAACGACCTTATTCCGATAGGAAGAAGGATGAAATTAAAAAGTTTACTCGAATTCGTCATTGTTTTAAGCTAAGCGTATTATATATTATATTGTAGGTGAGTTTTCATTGAATTTCGGAGCAAATTATGAATTGCTCATTGCGCGCGAATATTCAAACGTGAATATGGGTATTTTCCTGTCTCGTAGCGAATTTCTAAGGCAAGCCGGGCTTTTCGGCTTGTATGAACGTACCGCCACTGAATTTATAATGTGTTTTTCCAGTAAAATTCAAACCTGAGAATAATACAATTTTGGTTTTTAAAACATATAAAAAGTCCATGCAAGTAAAAGGTCTAAAAGGTCTTAATATCTTAGAGACAATAAAAGTAATAAGGTAAAGGTTAAAAAAAGCCAGAAATAGAGATGGGAAATTTCCATCTGCTGTGTAATGCAGCATTCCATCTTGCGAATGCACGTTGTGGAAAAAACTTTATAAAAACTTCTAGAATTTATTCTGTGTCTAAAATGTATTTTATAGTTGTGATTATAGTAAGCCTGTTGAGGTCCTCATATTTGTTATTACTCGACTAGACCTTGCTATACTTATATATGACACACACACACACACACACACACAATCAATATAATGGCTTCACGTGATATCAATCGCAAATAACATGTCGGTCGCTAATCGCAGTTTATCCACGAACCGATACGTTAATGTGGAGACAATAATTTTTCGATGTTATCTCCACAATAAAAACTGTAAAAATTGATAAATTTAATGCGCTTATCTAATCGGTGGCTTATTCGAGACATCGATCATCGGTCTAATTACTAAATATACACATATATACCTAGATTTGTGTGTTATACACACACGAAGGAACTTTATTTAATTTAAATTAAAGTATAATTTGTAACTCTACATAAGCAAATTAGCAAAGATTGGATAAATAGCGACCACAAGGTTGCCTATAATTTGGAATCTAGAAGAAAAATAATGCAATTAGGTTGTTATTATGTTCCGAATAATAAATAAAACACTTGTAAAAGCCTCAAGCTAGGTGCTCAATGTAGAGCGTCGAGAGTACCAATAAAAATATATTTAGTTGAATTTTGTGTTCGAATATGTCCTTTTAATGCTAATTAGATACAAACAGAAACTCAAAAATTTTTTTTAATGAAAGTGAACCTAACGAGTTGTTCAAAATTGTTCCACTCAACACAGATATATGCCACGCATAGTTAAAGACTTATATATATTTAAAAGAAAACGTTTGATAATAAATTACGACTTTTACAAAGTTAAACAGCGCCTTATCAGTCATGATCTTATTGTACCTAAACTATCTTCAATTATGAGTGTTTACAACTGTAATACAAATTTGAATTAACCACAGTTTATTTATTATCCACCTAATAAATACACCGGAGTTATGTCTGTGACGTCACGGTTAAGTAACAGTAAACCTTATGCTAGGAAAGCAAGAGAGCAGAGAGAGAAAAGGAGACTCTTTCTTATGATATTTAATATAATGCATGCATGCATTTACGATTGTTAACTATTATTATCTGACTAGCAAAATACAGAAACTGAACCTTAGTAAAATAGTCTCTGTTAAAGACATAATTTTTGCCAATGTTATCCTTGTCTCGGCTTGTTACATGTCTACATTTTCGCGGGGAAATTATAAATAGTGTCAAATTTTTGCTGTGCCTATTACTTAATCTTACTCATGTATTATTTTAAAACCATATTAGGGACTATAAATATTTCATTCAGATCTATCCAATAGTTTGTTTTTTAAGAGTTACAAACATACAATCTAGGTACATCCTCACACACTTTCGCATTTACAATATTAGTAGGATAAGTTACCCAAAACCTAGCCTCAAGAACGATCAAAATTGTTGGCATTCCTATTATGTCTTAAAGTGATTTGGTTTCGGGTGTGATGAAATTTTGCGATGTTTGTCAACGATTTCGCGCTGTAGCGATAATGTCAGTGATTCCAACATTATCAATGATCTAAACGCCTAATTGGATATGGCGTGGATCGATTTTTGATATGTTTCTTGATTCTCCATAGAGATAGAAGATAATACTGAAACACGAAATTAGCTTAATCACGAGTACATAATTATGTAAAGTCATGAGATGTTTATATTTCAGGAAAACAAACAATTGCTGATATTTTTACGGTCGACCATTTCATGGAACACACACATCAGAAAACCTACTATATATTATGTAAACACAAATTAATCATTTCAAAATACAATTAAATAGAAACCTAGAAATTTCTGCTGAGTCAGATGCCGGTACAAAGTACGGTACGGTAGTAGTCGTGTTATCTATACAAATAAAAGAAAAGGTGTTAATTAATAACTCAAGAACGGCTGAACTGTTTTTATGAAAACCTTTTCTCTACCTAGAGAAGTTGGTCGAGTAGTAGCTTAGAATCAGAAGAAGGACATAGCATGTTTTTTATCCCTAAAGTTTTGAAAAAAAAAATACCTACAACTGGGGCGGAGCCGAGGCCAACAGCTACTTTGGTATATTTTTATGCTCCAAAATAATAGAAACCATTTTCATAACAAGGTGAAGATGAAGAGGAGCATCGAAAGCCATCAGCCAAGGTGTATGAAGTGTCGTTATCAGCACTTGTCGCGATACCGCGTGATTCACCGAGATCAGCGCTTATCAGCCTTGTTGTCGTACTCTACGTGAGCCCTGAGCCCTGGTTCGGCTTACGGCGACTCATGTATTGATGACGATCATTCCAGTGTTATATCGATACAATTTGACCGGCTGTTTGCCACTAGGAATAGAACTATTCGAAAATTACACCTACAACCTTAAAAGTGAACCTTATGAGTTTTTCCTTTGCAGCTAAACCCTACGATATAAATAGAGCTAAGTTAAGAGTAATTTTTCTCTGATTATCATGAAAAAGCAAACCTAAATCCTAAATTCAATGCAAATTTGCAAAATTATCAAAAATATACTAGACTAGTGGTCCGCCCCGGCTTCGACCGTGGTACATATTTCGCAATAAAAGGTAGCCTATGTCCTTTCTCAGGTATCAAAATATCTACATACCAAATTTCATGCAAATTGGTTCAGTAGTTTAGGCGTGATTGAGTAACAGACAGACAGATAGAGTTACTTTCGCATTTATAATATTAGTATGGATTAGATCGATATTTGCGGGAATGAGCCCGCTATCGGCGGTATCGTGACAGCCGCCTGTCAGCGCCGCCTGTCCGATACTCGCTGATCTTGCATCACCAACATTTTTGTCAAACTACTTATCGTTGACAGATCTGCGACGAAGACATATTCTTCAGTAATCTTTTCCTAGACAATATTAACAATGTTATTTGTTTTGACATTTGTCATGTTTCTACAGTAGGTACCTACTCTTCCTGAAAATGTTTTTCTGTGCGACTTTTTGTAATACTTTCAGATGACTGCTCATTTTAATCCCTAATTGTATTGCTTGTGTTGTTTTTTTTTTTGGCTAAATGTAACCAAATTTACTTGAATGTTGTAACAATGTGTATAAATAAGCCAAATGATGTCTATTTGAAAACCAAATGCGCAATATGATGAGAACCTGCAGCAATATAACGTTACTTGCGTAGCGTAATGCCTGCGCAAATAGCTAGTTACAATGTAGGTAGGATCTCGGCACATTACACCTACAGGTTTATTGTATTTTATGGTTATAAATAGCGGATTATAAATAGCGGAGTCGAGTGCCTTATCTGAATCGTGGATATCGTAATAACTTGTCACGTTGTCATAATATCTTCCTTACTGCCTTTTTTTTGTGAAGGTTTAGGTACATAGGTAATTCATATTTATTTATTTCTCAATTATTAGCTCGAGTTCCATTACAATAATAATTAAATATCTATTTTTTTCATAAATATGACTCATAAATCATAATATTATTTTTATCTCTACATCAGATATGATACGATATTAGACTATAAAAACCGCTAAGCCACACCCTACAGCTACGCGATCGAAATAATGTTTCTATGAAAGTACCTTCGCACTTTGTTACTTCACTGTGTCAACACTGAAGGTATTCAGTGACACAGTTCCATCGTGTTGCAATCGTGTAGCCTCTATGTGTGTGGGGGGAGGGGGGGGCGCAAACTATGAGAGCATATTTGGCAACATTTCAGTACAATTCATGGGGTAAACATGCGATGTTCACACATTCCTGCTTACACGCAAATAATTGAATAGGAAACAAGAAGAATATTTGGAACACTTTAGGGTAACAGATTTAAGTACTCATGCAATAGCAAAGAGATTTCGTATGTTATGATCAGCGTTAGAAAACAAGGGAGTATCTATGTACTACGAGTCGCGGGTGCAACGACCTCACCCCCAGCGAACAGGTTGTCTTAGATATGCAAAACGTTATCTCGTTTATCTTAACTAGGCGCTAATGTGGCGGTTATCTTAGAGATTTGATAATCGTATCTAACAGATACATTATCTAGTCCACCAGCTGTAGTGCTCGGCACGCCGCTGGGCCCGCGCGTCCTGCGGCAGGCAGCGCGGGCTGCGGCCGGCGCGGTGACGTCACAGTGTCCTGGTTGTTGCGCTCTGGGTGTGAGCGATAAGCGGAGCAAACAGCGCCGGCTAGAGCAAATATTTGTCGGGAACGGCGTCGGCCCGCGCCCCCGCGCCCCCGCACTCCGCGCCCCATGCCCTACGCCCGCGCCCGCTCTATCTGCGGCAGCTGAGATATCACGATACCTATCCCCGATATGGAGTAATTATCAGATAGAAGGTTCACAGATTTGATTACGAGAGCGCGTATCTTCATTACCGACTACACCGCTGCGAGAAGCCGCCTGGAGAGCTCCTCTCCGCGGCGCGAGCGAAGCCGCGCGCGAGTGTGTGTATGTGTTGTGTTGTGCGCGGCGGGGGCCGGGGGAGGCGGTAATCCCGCCGATCTGATAACGGCTCAATACGTCCACGGATTATTGATGGGCGCCGCTCGACCTCATCACGATGTTATCAGTTGTTTTTTTCGTCGAATATTTTCCGAGAAAAGCTAATAAAGCGGGTGCAGGGGTGCGCGGGGCGCGGGCTCGCGGGCGGGGGGCGACGCTGATAAGCCGCCATATTGTTTCAGGCCCTCCCCTCCCCCCCGCTTCACCGCGCCGCCGCTACAGGCGCTGCAGCGCACGTCCGCACCACGTTTCAACTCACAAGAGCCTAAGTACCTACTTACCCGCTGGATACCTATTCTATCACATAACAATAAATTCCATTTTCCGTGTCAGGTACCTACCTGCGATGAGTATGATTTATGAGACATACCTATACTTATACCTACCTACGTATTGCTAATTGCGATGTTACAATAGAGAGCAATAATAATTAATTGTACCATTTACCTAAGTCTTTTTACAGTACCTATAATATGTCTGTACTATTGTATGATATTCTGTCACTTAGGTATTTTGCTTCTGACGGACTTTGGCTCGCCCTTAAAAGTTCACTTTAATATTAATAAATCATGTGCATACAATCTAGAATAATTAATATTTCTCTTCTAATACCAAATTGTAATAGGTACCTAGGCTAGCTACAATGCTCGAACAAATCTTGGTGATATTCTTTACAATACTTATTGAGAATTATTGATGTTCAAACTGAAACATTTCCTTTTTTCAACTTAGACTTCGTTAAGAAGCGCTATTGAATCATCAAAATCTATATTTCAGTTTCAGCTGAAGAGTTTGTTTGTTTGTTTGTTTTAACGCGCTAATCTCAGGAACTAGGTACTGGTCCGATTTGAAAAATTCTTTCAGTGTTAGATAGCCCGTTTATCGAGGAAGGCTATATATCATCACGCTAACAGGAACAGGAGCGGAGCCATGCGGGTGAAACCGCGCGGCACAGCTAGTACAGAATAAAACTAATATTGACCACCGGTTATGTTGGCAATCTCTACAAAGGAGGACCAGCGAGTAATTCTGTAGTTAATTAGAAGGCTCTACGAAATTATACTTAAAAGTTGTAGAAGAATTGTAGGTACCTAGGTATATATCTAAATATCTGCCAAAATGATAAACAGCTAACAAATTCACCATAATATTATAACTCTAAATTATTATAACTTATTAATATTATATGATTGTAAAATTTGTAATGGTACATAAAACTGTTAAATAAATAAATAAATAAATAAATAAAACTCTAATGAATTCACCACTACAGAACTTAGGTATTATTTTACATTTGTAGCTACAAACCAACCTACAAACATTGTCTGAATGTTCAAACTTACGCGGCCGACGGCCACTAAACAGATTATATGCAGGTAGTACCTATGTCCGTCTAAGATGTCACATGACTTTTTCTTAATTTATTTTTACCCACATATGTATAAGATATATACACATATGAAAGTAGGTAAGTCACTAAAGGGATATAAAAGTAATTTACTATTGATAAGTAATCTTATAATGTCTAGTATCAAAATAATAATAGGCCGGTGGAAATTAACATTAAATTTGCAAAGCATGATGTAGTGCTGCATTTTTGGTACCTATATTGTTTGTATCTATTAGGTAGATTAGGTAAATCCCAATTTGCAACTTCGAAAAAGTTGTGCTCGCTGCGCACCACGTGATAAACTGCGAAAATTTTGGACTTTTTTCACTTTTTGCTCTAAAAGACAAAAAGTATATATGCGTTTCCGACAAGTAACATTCCCTACATAAATAAAGCTAATTAAGTTTACAACAATTTAAGCCTAACCGCTCTCTACACCTTATAACAACTAAGCTGTGGCCCTTCAAAGGTCCGTTTTTCCCGAAAATTTGAAATTTTCAGTTTTCAATTATTTTATTGGAATATTGCCTACCCTACACAACTACCTACCTTGTCTTTTACAAAAAAGTTAGTTACACACATGTTACACATTACAAATATGTATGTACAAAATATGTTATTGAATGCATTATGCAACCCTCTTTGAAGTTATTAGAATGAATTTCAATATAATTTATAATCCACACTTGTTACTAAATTCGCTCCTAGATAGGTAGGTATACATCCTCAAAATACTTTCATATTTTATGCGACTTGTTCCATAATACTTAAAATTGGAAGTAGTAGTACCTAGTATGTAGTGTAGTAGACATTAGGTTTAAAATTGATTCATTTCATTTTGAATTTGAATTCAGATGTGATCAACTTGAGCCTTGACAAAACAACTAAATTACGGTGATACTTATATCTCAAAAGTCAAAATATACTATTTTATGGGCATAAAAAGTGATAAACTAGTTACCTAGAGATTTATTGAAAATTCTAAAATTCAAAATAGGTAGGTACCTAGGTAATGAGACGTCGAGGAAAATTTAATTATTTATGTAGGTTTCCTCTGCAAAATATGAATTTAAAAAATAATCGGGGATTTCTTCTCAGACGATGTCAAAATTAATAACAAAATCGTATCGAGTAGGTATGTAATTTTATTACTCACCACTCGTGTACGTTGTACCTAAAATGCTACTAATATTAAAGGCCAAAGTTTGTATGTTTATTTGTTACAGGCTACTCCTTCACACAAATCTGCTGGACCGATATTCATGAAATTTGGCAAATTTACATAGATTGCAATGTAATAAATGTTTAAAAATTCCAATTACAATGGTTATACAGGGTGCCCCACTATTGGTATACTAAGCGCGAAGGGGCTTGTAGTTTTGCATACACTGATCACGTAAAAAATACTTAAACAACAAAATTACGAAAAAAATTTTTGCTAAATTTTTCCTGAAAATCCATGTTTTATTCTCTAGCTTCGCGCAGCCGGCATATACCGCTTCTGTAATGTGAGCATTTTGTCTATGAAAACATAATCTTAAACGATAGCTCACGTGCTGGTAGCAGAGTTGGGCGGGTTGCTTGTTATGGGTATACGCATAAAGTTTTAAAAATTCATCTATTTGAAAAAAAATGCGTCTGGAATTTTATAACTATTTTTTACGTACTCGGCGTATGCAAAACTATAACCTCCTTTGAGCTTAGTATACTAACAGTGGGACACCCTGTATAGGTACATCAAGTCGTAAAAAATATCGTACTGCCTTTTCTTGACCTTTCTAGTCCACTCTAACGAAGACGCGGGCGGAAAGCTAGTTTACTAACTCTGCGTTGAGGTAGTATCAACTATCAACTATCAAGTATGTTTATTCATTAGGTATCCATTTTGGGCATTTGGACATTATATTCCCCTTCCCCTTGGATATTCATTCGAAGTGGACGTCTTTTTTGTTTAGATTTAAATTTAAAAATAATTTATATCAAAGTAATTCAGTGTGAAATAATAGGAGTGCATAAAATAAAAGCAGTGTTGCTCAAGTGACGCGTGATCAACTCGCATAAGTAAGTTAATCTAGCAGAGGTCTCGCTTAACTGGACGGAATGGTTATTTGTATGAAATCACCGATCGACGACCATTATACAAGACCTCTCCGCTTGTAATGCATAAACGATAACTGTTCGATACTTCAGCCCCCCTAGTCAAGTGGCTTTCTGTTAGCGTAGCGTTCAATAGAATAGACTACGAATGTATGAGATTGACGTAAGCTATAGATACGTTTATCTACAGCTTACGTCAATCTCATACATTCGTAGTCTATTCTATTGAACGCTACGCTAACAGAAAACCACTTGACTAGGGGGGCTTTCCTAGTACATTTGTTTCCTACTTGGAGTGTTATTTTAAATGAAGATAAGTTTGGAACTAAATAAATTGTAATTAAAAACACCACCTACTATTTTATGATATCCTGGTATATGAGTGCATATATTTTATAAAATAAAAATGCCGCTTAAACGAACTCCTCCAAAAACTAAACAAATGATTAATATTACTTCCGAGAACATTTCATCTGCTGCGACAGATACCGAGACGGAGGGCGCCACTTGTATTATGAAGCAAAGAACCCGTACACGGAAAAGACAGCATGATGACGAATTGTCCTTATTTATGACAGAAATGAAGAAAACTTTTGATGAATTTAAAGAAACTGTTATGTCGGATCTCCATCGGTGCCTGAATGAATTCAAAGAAGAACAAGAAAAAAAGTTTTCTGAACTAAATTGCACTGTGTGTGAAATTAAATGTCAAAATAGTTCTATTATGGAGACTGTCGCTTTCATTTCTAAGCAATATGATGATATGAAAATAAAATTGGATTTATTTGACAAGGAAAAGAAAGAATACCAACACCGTATTAACTTACTAGAAAGTAAAATTGAACATTTGGATAGAAATCAATTTTTATCAACTATAGAAATTAGAAATATACCTCCACAAAAAAAGGAGAATACGCATGATCTCTTAGGAATTGTATCAAAAGCCACGAAACTAATTGGTGTTCCGCTTAATCCGAATGATATTTCTAACATCTTTCGCATAGGTTCGAAACCAGAATCAAAACCAATAGTGGTTAAGTTCTCAAACGTTTTATATGTCGGAATATCTCACTCCTAAAACAAAAAGACTATTTTTTCTTGCTAGAGATTTTGCTAACACATCTGGCTATAAATTCTGCTGGACTGCGAGTGGAAAAGTGTTTCTACGCAGGAAAGAAGGTTTACCACCAATTAGAATCGAAAGAGAGGAGGATTTGGATCAACTTAAAGCCCATCATAAACATGATTAATATATACATTTTAGACATAACTTCTCTTCATTCTGTAATTTATGTTATATTAGTAATTTTTTTCTATTATTGTTTAATTAACTGCAAAATCTACTTGAGCACGTATAACGCTAATATATATTTAATACACTCATATTACAACACAAAAAACACACCTAAAGACTCACACAAACACGTTAACATATCATCTGTTTTACGTATAATCTCATCATGTATCATAATATTTATATCGGGTTTTATAGTATGGCATTTATTTTTCAACTCTTTATGTGGTCTAATCATGAACTCTTTCAGACTATCTATTTACAATAGTTGCTTTATTACTGTTCTTTATATTATAAAACGTAAAAATGGCTTCGTTAAATGATATTCAAGTAGATCTTGATATGGTGACGATAGCTCACTCAAGGGTTTGCGATCCTGACCAGTGTATCACTTTTATGGACTGTGTAAATGATAAACTAAAAATAATGACGCATAATATTCGTAGTATATACAAAAACATGGATCAATTGGAGCTCCTATTAGACAGTATGGGGTTAGATTTAGATGTACTGGTCCTTACGGAATGTTGGTTGTCCGAGGAAAAAGATCCTCCGAATCTTAAAGGCTATAATCATCATTTTTCATCCCATAATATTAACCAAAATGACGGTCTTACTTTATATATCAAAAGTGATCTTAAATATCATGTAAGGGAACCGAAATTTGATGAAGCGAATTGTCTAATTCTAACTGTTAATGACTGCGCTATTATTGCTGTCTATAGGCCTCCATCATTTCGTTCCACTGACACGTTTTTAAACGGCTTGGAAACTGTTGTGAAGAGTGTGAAACATGTTAAAAATATAGTTTTAATCGGTGATATGAATATAGACATCAAAACAGATTCTAGAGACAAAAATTCGGGTTCCTATCTAACTCTAACCTCTCAGCTAGGTTTATTGCCAGCTCATACCATACCTACAAGAGAATTAAATTGTTTGGATCATGTTCTTTTAGGCTCTCATTGTAATGCTCAAGTATTTATTATAAATTCTTTCATAACTGATCATAAACCGATTGTGCTCACAATGGACACCGATGCACGTGCTGTCAAACCTATGATCTCTGAAAATTCTGTAAATAGGACTGATTGGGAAGAGGTTTCTCGTGATCTAGATAAAATCGATTATACTACTGTCTTACAGGCTACGAACGCAAACACTGCTGCAAACATATTAGTTGACACCATTAAGGAAATTATCCAAGCTCACACTAATAAAATTATTAGATCTAAGCGCAAAAAAATTCTTAAGCCCTGGATAACCCCGGGTATACTAAAATGTATCAAAAACCGCGATAAATTGCACATTAAATCTAAAAAACAGCCTAACAACGAAATTTTAAAGTTAACTTATACTAGATACAGATCATTTTGTAATAAATTGCTGAAAAATGTCAAAAAAACTTATGAGAAGTCTAAATTGCAAACATCCCTTTATAATCCAAAACTTTTGTGGCGGTCCATAAAAGAAATTGCTCAAATGAATATTAATAAAAATTCCCCAACACCTTTAATAAGCGGTAAAGATTCTCCAATAAATACATTAAATAATATTAATAGGTATTTTTCAAACATAGGCCGGAAATTAGCTGAAAAAATTACTGATTGCTCTAGTTCCCAGTCACAACATAAAAACGTAAATTTTCATCCACCCTGTAATTCATTTGTACTGCTACCTACTAGTGAATCCGAAATTTTATCAATAATAAATAATTTAAAAAATGATTCTGCTACTGGCTGGGATGGTATACCTACCCATTTAATCAAAATGAACAAAAATATTTTGGCTAAGCCACTAACTAAAATTTTCAACCTATCCATTGAAACTGGTAGTTTCCCTAACTATTTTAAGAAATCTCTCATAACCCCGGTATTTAAGGGCGGTGACAGGAACAGTGTCGAAAACTATAGACCTATATCAGTTTTACCAGTTTTCAGTAAAATTTTCGAGAAAATTATAAATAAGAGATTAATGAACTTTTTTACTATTAACAAGCTCATAGCTCAAAATCAATTTGGTTTTCAGGCGGATAAATCTACAGAGGGAGCAGTATTGGACTTAACTAATTATATAACCAATAGGCTAGATAAAAGAGAAAAATGTATAGGCATTTTCCTCGACTTAACCAAGGCTTTCGACACTGTTTCTGTTCCCATCCTTTTGTCTAAATTGGAAAGTTTTGGAATACGCGGGGTTGCACTTAATCTTTTTACTGATTATTTAACTGCCAGAACTCAAAGAATTAAAATAAATAATCTTGTGAGCACCGATATGCCTGTATTTTATGGCGTTCCGCAAGGCAGTGTACTCGGACCTAGTCTATTCTTAGCCTACATCAACGATCTGTGTCTTCTAAATTTAGACTGTTGTAAAATAATTACATTCGCGGATGACACAGTCCTGCTTTTTAATGGTACAAGTTGGAGGCATGTTTTTCACAACGCGCAAAGTGGTTTTCAAATCATACTGGACTGGCTTCGTTGTAATAAGCTCACAATAAACCTTAAAAAAACTAAGTGTATTAACTTCAGTTTAAAAAATGATGTTTTGCCGATCGACCTCTCAATCAAAGCTCATACTTGTAATTATAACAACATAAGTTTGTGTTCTTGTCATACAATTGAGATTGCTAATAATATTAAGTACCTAGGGGTTATTCTAGACTCCCGTCTGACGTGGCAATTGCATATCAATAATTTGTGTTCTCGTACTCGTAAACTGATCTGGACCTTTAAAAAACTACGACAGGTAGCTGAACTTAACCTACTTAAAACTGTTTATCTTTCTCTCTGTCAGAGTATACTTAGGTATTGTATTGTAGCTTGGGGTGGCACTCATAAAACTATTCTTCTACCTTTAGAGAGATGCCAGAGGTCAATACTTAAGGTGTCAGCTTTTAAGCCAGTTCGTTTTCCCACAAAGGATATATATAATTTATTCAATGTATTATCTATTAGACAACTCTATATATTAGACACTGTCCTTAAATTCCATAATCTAATAAACATTAATGTAAGTTTCTCTAACATAAACTTAACTCAGCGTTCAACTAGAGATGTAGTAAAACATCAAACTTTCAATACGACCTTTTTCCGTAGGCAATTTCTATATTTGGGACCACACTTATATAATGTAATAAATAAAGAGTTGAAAATATTTAATTTATCACGATATAAAAGTAAAAAAACTATAACTAAATGGCTGCTCTCAAAGGATTACTACTACACAGAAAATGTAATTATCTCTAGAACCCGCTGTTAACGTGAGAGTCTATATAAGTTATTCAAACGTAAACACATTCTACTCATGCTCTTCTACCATTACATGAACCCACACTCCTCCAATCATGCACACACGTAAGACATGTCACACACACACACACACACACTCACACTCACACATTTATACACTCACAAACACACCCACAGACACAACTTTTACATTATATATATATATATATATATATATATATATATTTTTTTTTTTACTTTATTCTCTGTTTAAATTACGTCAATATATTTCTCAACTGTAACATGGAAGGACATCGGTACCCGTAATACAGACTATAGTCTAGTACGGGACCATCGTTTTTGTATATTTTGTAATTGTGGTTGTGAAATAAAGATATTTTTATTTATTTTTATTTTTTTTATACTCATTGGATCTCCTTGGACATTACACTTCAAATTGGGTACAGCTACAGGGTTACGTAATAAGAATAACTATTAATCTGTGGTAGAGGTAACAGGTACAATTTTTTTAATTATACCCTTATCCGTAAGATTGTCGTATGTTATTACTTCCCAGAATTTGTTCATTAGACAAAAACAATTAGGTAATACAGGCTGTTATTTTTAGTATGTAACCCGAGCGCGAGCGAGTGACGCCGTAGTAATGTGCTATCAGCAAATATAAAACACTAGCTGCTCCGCGCGGTTTCACCCCCGTGGCTCCACTCCTGTTGATCGTAGCGTGATGATATATCCTCGATAAAGGTATCTATCTAACACCGAAAGAATTTTTCAAATCGGACCAGTAGTTCTCGAGATTAGCGCGTTCAAACAAACAAACAAACTCTTCAGCTTTATAATATTAGTATAGATTAGGCTCAAGAATACAAAAAAAGTTTGGAGAATCCAAAAGTTCACGACTCATAATGCTTGAAAAGAAGATTTTAGTTTTTCTTTGATAACTATTAAACGATGCTATAAATAATATCACCATTTTCAATACCAATCTCCGTATCGTAGATCAAAAGCTAATAAAAAATAATGCCATTAAATTAGGTTTTACACAAGGTATCGTGTTTCAACCGAAAAAAAGTGTTGATTTACGGGAATTTTATTATTTTTTCTATTTCTACATTAATTCTTTCCGGGTACATTTCTTGAATCAATTTTTACCAGTTACAGTATTAATCTCCATTAAATCTATACTAATATTATAAAGCTGAAGAGTTTGTTTGTTTGTTTGTTTGAACGCGCTAATCTCGGGAACTACTGGTCCGATTTGAAAAATTCTTTCAGTGTTAGATAGCTCATTTATCGAGGAAGGCTAAAGGCTATATATCATCACGCTACGACCAACAGGAGTGGAGCCACGGGGGTGAAACCGCGCGGAGCAGCTAGTTATTTATAAAATGATGTGCAGATTAAGGATACTACGTGGTAATCCAATCGTGTAATTAATTAAGTAGTTGCGGAACCAAGGCAAAACAAATGTTTCGTTCGTAAAGCACTCTCATGCTTCGCATTGAGTCGAGCCATACAAGGGGAACAATAAATTAATAAGAAGAAAAAATTCATTCAAGAATTTTTTCTATCGAATGCCATAAAACCAAAATATCAATTTCAAGGGGAACAATGTTGGCTACATTTTTATTGGAGTTAGATAGAAGAGATAGAACTCATGGGTAAAAATGGATCATTCTCCATTAGTTACATTACAATAATTAAATCTTAAAAATGTATGCACTGGTTTAGTTTTAGAAATAAAACACATTGTATTTGATAATTTCATTTATTAAAAGTGTACTTTATCGCTTATATAATAATATGTACAAAAATATAGGCAAGTCTCCGCCTCTGACACAAGTCGAAGTCAAACCGACGTCGATACAACAGTATCCTCCTCGGGTCCGCGACACTACGTCGGGAACCCGATGTTCAACATAGCTAACTATATAAATCTATAAATTGTCATTCAATATAAACTTTATAATAGGACATACTCTAATAAATATTATATCTTCTAATTCGGTCTGTAAATATTAGAGAGGTTCAAAGATCTTGTCGCATTAGCACTGGACACAGTTTAGTGTGCGAGATGGCACGGCTCATTTACATTAAGCGATACAGCGGGATCCAGAGGTGTGGACGTGTGACAGACGAACTCCGACAAATGAGAGCTACGTAACTCAAAGGTCTAAAACCAAAAAAAATATATTATATTGTCATTGAAAGCTCCTGAGCCGAGCTGACGCTGCTCACATTCTGACGGTTATGCGACACGTTTGGAGTGACTTTCCTCTCTCTCTCTATAAATGAGCTGTGCTAGAATTTAATTCAAATACAATACAGTTCTATAAGTCTAGAACACAATGCTTCATTATATACATCATCATTATTATGCCATATAACGAAATGAGATGCCAATTATTTAATATAAAATAAAGTTTAAATATATCAATAAATTGATTATACGGTTAAAATATAATCCTGTACAACTTTGGTCTGTGATAAGTACGATATATTATTATAGTGATATCAAGTGCAATCACACTAATTATTTGCTTAGTAATAGTTCTCGCATTTAACAAACACTTATTCAAAACAGACAGTCAATGTTGCTATGTGACTGTCAAATAGTACTAGTATTGTAGAAACACGACAACAGTGTACTAATAGATCTGTGTCGCTAAATTACCTTAGTACATAATGTAAATTGAGCTCGTTCTTCCTTTCCCTTCAATTATTCAGTAATTATAAATATGAATATAAAATTGTACAGGGCCTTAAATCGTAAATTCGCGGAATGCTCTATGAAGTCATGGAGCTCGCTGCGGCGCAGCGGTCTACTATATCTAGCGAACGATTATCGAAACAGCCCCTAAACTATAATATTACCGATAACTTACAATAAGGAATTCATCTTAGGAATGTTTTGCAGTCTCAAATATGTCTCGAACATTTGGTAACAGGAAACGCGGTACTAGCTCGTAAAATATCTAGATTTAACACGAATTTATAACTTAACTAGACAACATCTCGTACCTAATAATTAATTATTTATCTGCCGCTAGCGACGGATCGCGTAGCGTCTTAGGGTTAATTATTATTATTATATAAGTCGGGCGAGTCGCGCGCCGCGTGTCGGCAGGTGCCGCCGCGGGCGCGCGACCGCTCCATTTGGTCTACTAGCGACTCTTAAGCTATCCACCAGCTGGCAGCGCATTCGTGCTCATCCATCTACATTCGGTTACAAGGAGAAACTAGATATTACAACTAGAGACTTACGAATAACGACGAACACGAGAATGTGCCAGGCGGTGAGGACACTTACACTACCATATTAACGAGTGAGATTCTTATGAGACCGCGAGCGGCCGCGGAGATTCCGGTTTGTTCGTCGCGGGGCGGGGGTGTGCGGCGGTGTGGGGGTGAGGGGGGCGGCTCAGCTGCCGAGCGACACGACCGTGGGGCGGTCGGCGTCGGGCGCGTGCGCGTACACGCCGTCCTCGTAGAACTCCTTGTGCGAGTGCGCGTGCGAGTGCGCGGCGTAGTGCGCGTGCGCGTGCCCGTGCGGGTGCGCGTGCCCGTGCGCGTGCGCCGGCGGCGGCTCCTCCAGCTTGACGGGCGCGCCCGGCGGCAGGTAGTAGTTCAGCGACAGCGCCCGCTCCGAGCCCGAGCCCGCGCCCGGGGACGTCTCCACTGAAACGACAAGCGATACATTACAAGAACTGCCAACGAACGTTATTTGTAAACACGGATTTCGCAGTCAAAAAGCACACGCTTTTCATCATTTTTCGGGTCATCATTTTTATGTGATAATTTGTCGAAAGTGGATAATATTAATTGCAGACGCATTATGATCCACAATCCACATCATAGTATACAACTTCGACATCAACATCGTAGATTACTTACCTACTATTCGATTTCAAAATATTGTCTATCGTTTTAATTTTACTCCTACCGAAATCATTAAAACAAATTTGGTCTTACCACAAAACAATTTCAACACAGTCAACTTTAAACAAGGGATCTGTCACTTTAATAGTTGTCTATGTGAAATACGACAAAACCAGATTAAAGAGAACCCACGCTTAAGAGGAGGCTCCCTAACATAATTTCTGGCACTGAGAGACCGGTTAGACCGCTACGGTGCTCGACGCTAACACAGCCGTAATAAAGTTGAATATCGCGTGTACGGTTTACGTATTACATCGAATGTGGACTGTATATAGGTCGCGCTAAATGCTGCTAATAATGCTATGATATTATGGGACAACTGGGAACACTTTAATTACTGCTAATAATTATATATAATTTACGCGGATTCGAGCGGATAGATTAGCACTCGGGCGCTGGTATGAAAGAACTGCCGCTTTGTTCCCATGCACAAGGGACCCAATATGCAAAATGATTTACAAAGTATCATTATCAATTGGAGACTATACCGTTACGCCTATACATCTGATATTGAAAAAATGTATCGACAAATTTTAGTAAAAGAAGAAGACCAAAAACTTCAACAGATATGGTGGAGATCAAGCCCAGACCAGCCTATAAAGGCGTATCAATTAACAACTATCACATACGGAACCAAAGCAGCACCTTTCTTAGCAATAATGACGTTGAATCAGCTAGCACAAGATGAGCAAAATAATTTCCCAAAAGCAGCAAAAAGCATTAAAGAAGAGTTTTATATGGATGACTACATCTCGGGAGCACACACAATTAGCGAAGGTCAACAAAAAATAGCGGAGGTGAATCATGTACTTAGCGGAGCAGGGTTCTTATTGAGAAAATGGATTGCAAATGATAAGAGCCTCATTAAAAACATAATCAGCAAAGAACGAGACGAGCAATCAACATTTTTGTTTAAAACGGAAAACACGCCGAAAACCTTAGGCTTACGATGGGACCCTATTAGTGACGTATTTGTCTATGATAAAGTATTATATGAAAACTCAGCAAAGTTAACGAAAAGAAAATTACTATCGGAAATGTCTAAGCTATTTGGCCCATTAGGATGGTTGACGCCGCTTACAACAAAAATTAAGATTTTATTTCAAAAAGTATGGTTACAAGCAGATCTTGAATGGCGTGATCCAGTCTCGCAAGATATAAAAAGCGAATGGATAAAAATAAAAAAGGAGCTAAATATGTTAAAATGTATTAAAATTCCCAGATGGTATAAATGTGATGAAACTAGCATAATTGAATTACATGGGTTCTGCGATGCCTCAATAAAAGCCTATGCATGCGTCATATATGCCAGAGTCGTAAAAAATAGCGCAATCTCAACTATAATAATAGCAGCAAAATCCAGATTAGTACCGAATAAAAAAGAAGTATCTTTACCTAGATTAGAATTATGTGCCATGGAGTTATTAACAAAATTAATGAATAAAATAAAAAATAGCATCAGCAGCACGAAAGTTGAAATTTATGGTTGGAGCGCTTCAATGGTAGCTCTTGGTTGGATTAACGGCAACCCCGACCGTTGGAAGCCCTTTGTAGCAAATCGAGTAAAGAAAATCCACGAAACAATGCAACCTCAATCATGGCGCTATGTGAAAACGAAGGAGAATCCAGCTGACGCAGCGAGTCGAGGTCAAACAGCATTACAATTAAAAGAAAATTTATTATGGTGGCAAGGTCCAGAATGGTTATTGAGTTCAGATTTTAAAAATAAGCAGCAGCAAACTAATTATACGACAAATTTAGAAATAAGAAAACAAGTTAATATCATTCAAAAAACATACACATCAAGCATAATAGATAATTTATTAAACAAATATAGTTCATTATTAAAAATAGTACGAGTATTAGCCTGGATATTACGAGCGATTACACCGTCATTAAAACAAAGGCCGACGTATCTCACATTACAAGACGTGAGAAAAGCTAAAACGGCAATTATTAAATATGTTCAATCGACTGAATTCTCAACTGATTTAGAGCAATTAAAAAAGGAAAATAAATTACGATCGAATAGTGCATTATTAAGCTTAAATCCATTTTTAGATGAAAATGGTATTTTAAGAGTTGGAGGTCGTTTAAAGAATGCAAACATCAGCGAAGATATGAAATATCCAATAATTATTCCATATAGCGGGCGTTTAACGGAACTACTGATAAATGAAGCACACGAACTTTCTTTTCACGGTGGAGCAAAAATTACTATTTCAATTTTAAGACAAAAATACTGGATAGTTAAGGGATATCGAGCAACAAAGAAGCAACTTCGTACCTGTATCACATGTAAAAAGCGAGAGCCTACGAAATTACATCAACTAATGGGAGATATGCCTAGCTATCGTGTTAATCCAGCTCCTCCATTTTATCATACAGGAGTTGATTTTACGGGATTCGTCAACGTCAAGATTAATAAAGGTCGAGGAGTAAAGACCACGAAAGGTTACATAGCGTTATTCATATGCATGGTGACGAAAGCTGTACATATAGAAATAGTTTCTGACCTTAGCAGCACAACTTTCATAGCGGCTCTGCGACGCATGGCAGCACGACGCGGAACCCCAAAGCATATATATTCAGATAATGGCACGAACTTTGTCGGAGCAAATAAAATTATACAACAAGAATACAATGAATTAATAAGCAATTTTAGCGATAGTTTTTACAAAGAAATCACCAAAATGGAGATAGAATGGCACTGGAACTGTCCATCGTGGCCTAGCGCAGGAGGAATTTGGGAAAGATCGATAAGAAGCCTAAAACAGCATATAAAAAGAGTAGTGGGAGAGCAAGCTTTAACCTTTGAAGAATACAGCACAATCCTTGCCCAAATAGAAGGATGCCTTAATTCAAGGCCTTTATGTTCAATTACGGAAGACGTAGAAGATTTAGATTTCTTAACACCTTCACATTTCTTACATCAGCGAGCGGAGAATACTCTAATAGAAACAGCACATGATGCCAGGACCAGATGGTACTTAGTAAATAAAACTTTTAATGATATTTGGAAACGTTGGAAAAATGAATATCTCAGCCAGTTGACGGTTCGAAGCAAATGGTTAGAACCTGAAAGAAACCTTAAAATAGGGGATTTAGTGACCATTCACGATGATATTATGCCAGCCGGGAAGTGGCCAGTGGGCCGAGTTGTAGAAACCCATCCAGGGAGCGACGGTTTAGTAAGAGTCGTTACATTAAAAACAAAAAATGGGATCTTAAAGCGGCCAGTAGTAAAATTATCATTATTACCACTCGAAGAAAATAGCAATCATCAGCAAAATAATAATATATCCAGTCAAAACAACAGCAGCGAATTGAAAAGCGAAAGAAAGGAAAGTCGAATCATTCAAAACAACAGCAGCGAATTGAAAAGCGAAAGAAAGAAAAGTCGAATCAGACAAAATATTCCTTCAAAACTTGTAAGCGTCGTATTATCATTAATATTTTTTATGAGCATTTTATCGTACTCTAAAGCGGAATATAAGTTAAAACAGCTTGAAAGCAATCTATCCATATACTTTGACTCGATGGGCGAAATGCAACTAGCTAGGGACAAATGGAAGCTAATCGCATATTTTGACATGTCTCCATATTGGCAAGGGAACAAAGCGGCAGTTCTTTCATACCAGCGCCCGAGTGCTAATCTATCCGCTCGAATCCGCGTAAATCTTCTTCTTTAAATATAAAAATGAATCGCAAAATGTGTTGGTAAGCGCATAGCTCGAGAACGGCTGAACCGATTTCGATAATTCTTTTTTTATTATATTCCTTGAAGTACGAGGATGGTTTTTATGTAGAGAAAACGTAAATATGTACCACGGGCGAAGCCGGGGCGGACCGCTAGTTATATATAATTATTAGCAGTAATTAAAGTGTTCCCAGTTGTCCCATAATATCATAGCATTATTAGCAGCATTTAGCGCGACCTATATACAGTCCACATTCGATGTAATACGTAAACCGTACATCGCGTTGAAGTATCAATTCTTATTTCGTTTATAACTAAAGTAATAATTGATCTAGACTCTAGAGAAAAAATATCTTGGGATTGGATAGTAAAGTATATTTTCTTAATGTTAACATTAATTATTTTAGGTTTGGACTTTATCCAAGTAAATTTATAAAAAAAATGTAATAATCCTCAAAAAGGCATAATTTTTTAATAAAAAATGAATCGAGCGAAAATGTTATATTAAATAAAAATAAATAAAATAAAAGAAATAAAGTTCATTTATTTGCCTTCACAACTTAAAACTATTACAAAGGAACTAAATATGTTAACGTGTAGCATTTTCGTTGTGAAGGACTAGTGTCTGAAATAGGTCTTTGAAAGACCTGTAGTACAGATCACTAGCCCCCCTCGCGGATAGCACTACTAAAATACATTTAAAGTTTCAATAACTAAATATCAATCGACAATAAGAAGAGAAAAACAAAAACAATAGACTGAACTTAAATCTACTTCTGCTTGAAAAGTAACTTCAAATTATATACGTGACCAGTGTGTTAGTGAGTGTTTGTCTGCATGTATGTGTGCGCGTGTATATGTATGTTTGTATATGTGAGTGTGTGTGAATGTGTATGTTTGTGTGTGCGTCTACGTGTGTGTGTTTGCGTGCGTTTTTGCGTATGTGCGTGTGTGTGTCATACACAGAAAGATGTTAATACAGTGCATACATGTTACAATTACGTAACTGTCTTTCACACCAAGGTTAGTAGTTAGTATTAGTTAGGTGTGAAAGGGATAAAAAAACATACAGGCGTCATTCAACGTCATATTTTCTTGTTACAATTTAATGGTCATAGTGCAATCTCCAGTGTATTAGATATAAGCTTCTTGGTATTTGCTTAATCAATGTCTATGCCTACCACAGATGCCTACATTACAGACTACACAAACATCCTCTTACAGAATCTAACTATGAACATAATATAATGAATCCTTCTGTTTCAACACAAAGAAAGAGATCGGATATCCAACAAAATGTATTCAATCTACTCACATGCATTCTCCACTTTAACTGTTGAAGCCATGGAGTGCGGCGTGTGAGCGGAGCGCGCAGTGTGCGCGGCGTGCGCGGTGTGAGCACTGTGAGCGGTGTGAGCACTGTGAGCACTGTGAGCGGTGTGAGCGGTGTGAGCGGAGAGCGCCGACAGCGAGGTGTGCGCCGCCGCAGCGTGCGCGATGCTCTTGCTCAGACTCCGGTCAGACTTCTGACTGTTCTTCGGTTTTCTTTTTCGCGTCTGGAAATATCGTTTTTAAATTATCGATATTGAATAAATATGGATGACATCGTTGTATTGTTATTTGCATATTACATTTTTGATATTTTTAACTAACAAGTTTTTTGACGTGACAACGTCTTATAATTCGACAGAGCCGGCTGCACGCACGAAAAAACATGACTCATGCGGCGTTACCCCGCTCTGAGGCGTTCCATGTAAGGATTGCAGTGCAAGCGAGAGCGCGGAACGAGCGACAAAGAAGCACAATCGGACGTTGTCACGTTCAACGATCGTCAGTAAACCGACTTTACAGACAACCAATTTTTTTTATAAAATTTAGAGATGCTGTTATTTTATTATTGCTCCATTCTGGGAAGCCAACTATTCTAGGTAACAACAATTCAAGTTGAAATTGGAAATCAATCAGATAGAAAAGACCGAAGAGCTTTTTAGTGTCGGAATACAATTCGCGTTTTAGTGAAACCGAATAGAGTGCTCGCAAAATGGTAAATAGCCATAAATTCCCGTTGGACGCACCTGTATGGAATCCTTCTTCATGGCGATGGGGCGGTTGATGTTGTGCAGCTTGTAGTAGAGGCCGCACGCGTTGCACACGTTCTCGCCGTGCGAGTTGCGGCGCCAGAGCGACGTGGTGGTCGTCTGGCAGTTGCTGCACGACACGCCGTGCCGCTTGTTCGTGCCCATCTGTGGGGTGAGCGGCCGGTCAGCGGGGACTTGCGCGCGCAGGGACCACACCGTGCAACAAGTTTTTGGAAACTTTTTTTTTCATTTCAAAATATTATGATTGATTCAAATTAAATTCGTTGAAAACACCACAAAAACAATTTTATTAAACGGAGATTTAGATTAGCTTCAATTCGATTTGAATAAATTTAAATTTTTACTTTGACTGTTTGATTTATGTGATGTACTAAACTGTGCACGGTCGGGTGTGTCCGCGCGCGGGCAGTATGACGTGAGTTAGAAATAAAAGCGTAATGGAAATGTTATGAAGTCTATGAAGATAATTCGTGACCAAAAATTTCATGAACGGTTACTTATGACCGATAAAAGAGATTACTTAAGATCGCAATGATTCATTGTATTGCTGAAATTTAATTGCGTTAATTATATTCACTAATTAATATCGATTCCGAAATTGTTGGTCGACGTCAAATGATTCGGATGAGTTACCGACATGCTGATAACTTGGAAACTTATAAGCGGTGAAAAAGTTAGTTGAGCGGGTGGGACTCGGGATACACAGGAGAGGATAGTAGAGAAGTATCGTTGCAGGGGATGCATGTTTCGTTTGATATTGTGAAAACGGAAGGTAGGTATATCGGAAGCGGACAGAAAATATAGAGGGTTCGGGATTCACGGCCGCCGACCCTCTCGTAGTTCCGGAAGACCCATGAGTCCCTCCGGCACAGGAGGAACGGCTCGGAGCTCGGGGCGCACGTACCCCTTTCTTCTGTTTGTAGTCGGGGGTGGTGCCGGGCAGCGCGGGCGCGCAGTGCGGTGCGGGGGCGGACAGCGCGGCTCCGACGCCGTTAAACAGGAAGCCCTTGTAGAAATCCGCGCCCGGCGGCGCACCCTCGGCCACTGCAACCAACACAAGTGTCAACGACACGACAGGACGCTCGGCGGGCGCGGATTTCACGCGGGCGAGGGAGGGAGGGGCGGGGCGGGGCGTTAGTCGAGCGGAGAGCTGCGTACGTCGGGGGCGGCAGGGGGCGCCGCGTGCCGCTGACGTACCAGCCGCCGCGGCTGCTTCAGCGGCCGGTTCATGCCGTTCATCTTGTTGTACAGGCCGCATGCGTTGCACAGGTAGTGGCCGGTGCCGTCGCGCCGCCACAGCGGCGTGTGGATGGCGCCGCAGTTCACGCACTCGCGCCCCTCCGTGAAAAACTCCGCCATGTCGACTGCGCAACACAACATTAGCTCGCACCTCGCCCGCCTCGCGCCGCGCTCCGCCGAGCGTCAATGGCTACCCGCCGAGCGTTCGCCGCGGCGACTCGCTCTCGGTGTACAATAATATATTATTTAACAATAACATTACAAGTAAATAAAGGAAAGCCATCTTATTAATATTCTAGCCATCTTATTAATATTATGTAGTGCGATTATTCTCAAGCATGTCCATAGTTAATGACTGTCTTGTCGTAAGTTTGTAAAATATTTGCAAACGGATTGTCGGTAGGTATACAGCGACCTATGCAAACATATTGTATTCATAAGTTGTCAATTCGAGCCGACACCTAACGGACGCTTTATCGCTTAATACAATAATTTTACGTCTACCCACATCAAGTGATTATCGTGTATAAAAATAAAACTCCTAGGGCCTGTTTCACCACCCTCAAGTAAAGTGTCGAGTAGGCTAATCGCCAGTTAAAGTGACCCGTAACTTCAAGTGCGAGTTTCACGACGTCCGAGTAGCACTAATCATAAGATTAACTGACCCGTAACTTACTTGCCACGTCTTCTGCCAATTAGCGTGTTTTACTCGACGGTTAAGTATTTTCTGTTGTCATTTCTTGCATATCACCAACGATTTTTTTTTTAAATAAACGAATAAAAATGGATTTATTTGATTTAATTGATCATCAGTTGGATGAATTAGAATATTCTTCGACACAACGAATAGCAAGGATTCGTGTATTTAAATTCCGTGTTGATTATTTTACGGACCTCGATGAAACTGATTTTTTCGCTAGATTTCGTCTATCGAAATATGCAGTTAACCAAGTGCATAACTTTATAAAACATAAAATAATGCCTACATCGCAAAGGTGAGTGGTATTTTTTAATTATTGAAGTGATTTTACTTATAGATAACCTATCAAATCATATTAATCCCTCCCTCCTATAATATTCAAAGTAGCTACATAAATGTGTTACATGTTGTTTAAAGTAGGTGTAGTAGTTACCTAACTTATAAAAAATCTTTATTTTAGAAATCAAGCAGTTCCAACAAAAACAAGCCTACTACAAACCTACTTAATATAATAATTTAACAAATTAAAATCACACGCGTATTTCCAACCCTACAGACAATCCACAACAATTAACAAATTAACAATGTAAATTTATAAAGAATAGAAAAAATAGAAAAAATTCGATCACGAGGCGGGACTCGAACCCGCATCCTTCGCGCCATTCCGCCATTTTTCTATTTTTTCTATTCTTTATAAATTTATATTTATAAAGCATTTGAATGCCATAAAACCAAAAATATAAATTCAACAAAAAAGGTCGTGTTCCATCGTTACAATATTGTATTCACTGAAAAGTGCTTCATATTGGTTGAAATGGTTGTTAATCATCTCAATAGATGGCGCGCGGTGTGTCCCTTCAGACACATAAAACTGAAAGAATAGAATAAATTCGATCACTCGGGCGGGTCACGAGTGGCTGAGTTGGTGAGGCATCCGCCCCGGAATGGCGCGAAGGATGCGGGTTCGAGTCCCGCCTCGTGATCGAATTTTTTCTATTTTTTCTATTCTTTATAAATTTATATTTATAAAGCATTTGAATGCCATAAAACCAAAAATATAAATTCAACAAAAAAGGTCGTGTTCCATCGTTACAATATTGTATTCACTGAAAAGTGCTTCATATTGGTTGAAATGGTTGTTAATCATCTCAATAGATGGCGCGCGGTGTGTCCCTTCAGACACATAAAACTGAAAGAATAGAATAAATTCGATCACTCGGGCGGGTCACGAGTGGCTGAGTTGGTGAGGCATCCGCCCCGGAATGGCGCGAAGGATGCGGGTTCGAGTCCCGCCTCGTGATCGATTTTTTTCTATTTTTTCTATTCTTTATAAATTTATATTTATAAAGCATTTGAATGCCATAAAACCAAAAATATAAATTCAAATTAACAATGCATAAATGACAGCTGCAATAGTGCAATGACGTTTGTCGAGTGACATTGACGTAATATTGAACGAATGTGACGTACGATTTGTTCCGTTACTCATTTAACCAGTAAGTTGTTACTCGGAGCTTATTTTTCGTTTGTGAAATTGACAAAAGATACTCGTAACCTTTACTTGCTGATTAACGTCAATTAAGAAGTAACTAATCAACGCTTTACTTGGAGATGGTGAACGAGGCCCTTAAAATGTTCTGTTCTAAGTGCAAAGAACCAGTTACAGACTTCGTGTTATGTCAAGGGGGAATATGCAATGGTCGATATCATTACCATTGTGCAGGGGTGTCCGAATCTACCTACAGAAAAATGGGACACGAAAAGAAAGCCCTCTGGCGCTGTCTTACTTGCCGCGGAGGACTGTCTCCGACGCCCTCACAACCCTCTGAATCATCATCCCTATTGGAAGTAATTAAAGAAATAAAAGAATTTCGTGCTGACTTTGTTATAATGCAGCGAGACGTTGTCACTATAAAGGAGGAGCTGTCTAGCACGTCACAGGTTATAACACAACTACAATCGAAGTGGAATGCTCTCGAGAAACGGTTTACTGATATGGAAGAGCGCCTTGTCAATGTTGAAGGTACTGTGGCGTCGCTTATGACCGTTTCACAACAATTAACGGAAACTCAACAAACTGTCAATGAACTTGTGCAAGATATTAATTATCAGAATCAATTTTCAAGGCTAAATAATATAGAAATTCAAGGTGTTCCTCAAACAACTGGCGAAAATTAATACAATATCCTGGGCACTATATGTACTATGGTCGGTATGACCTTACTGGATACAGACGTTGACACTATTCACAGGGTTCGTTCATTTCGGGGTGATAATAATCAAGAAGTGCATTCCCGCCCTCCTTCAATAATTGTGCGTTTTACACAACGACAACGCAAAAATCAGCTGATTGCAGCGGCACGCGCGCGACGAAGACTAACCACGGCTGATATTGGCATAGCGGGGCCCGCTTCCAGTGTACATATTAACGAGCATCTCACACCAACGAATAAACAACTCCTAAAGAAAGCTCGTGATATCAAGTTTAACTTAAACTATACATATTTGTGGATTAGAGACTGTAAAATATTTCTACGGAAAAATGATAAGTCTAAAGTGGTAAGAATAGCTAACGAATCTGACTTATTAAAGTTAAAATGACTAGTTATTTTATTATTACCTCGCCAACCTACTTTTTATATACATATTTATTTGCGTACTTTAATCTGTGTCCTTATTAATTTTACAAACTTAACACGATTTGGGTTTATAACTGATTCACACTCACAACACAAAACATGTAATCCACTATGTGTTTTTATATTATCTAACTTATGTGGTTTGTTATATTAGATTATCTTATAAAATAAAAATAATAACTGTTTTATACACATCACCTTATCTTGTTTCCAACATTTAATTATTATTAACCTATAAGTTACTGACGCATTCATTATTCTCAATGCATTGTAAGGTATTCGGAAGAAACTATTTTCATAATATAAGAATTGTTTACACGAAACTAGTTATTAATTACACGGAATGTGTCTTTAAACATTTTATGATATTATCTGTATGTGGATTGAAATTCTGTAAAAATTTTAAATTGTACTTTTCAAAAACTTATATAATTACAATGAACATTGAAAATTGGTATTATACGGAATCTTTCTTTAACAATTTTAGGATATTTTTGGTATGTGAATTTAAACTTTGTAAAAATTATAATTTGGCCTTTTTTAAAACTGATATTACAATGAACATTGAAAATTGGTATACTATAAATCAGGCAACTAATGAACTATTCTATTTATTATTTCTATATTTATTTTCTGGGCGTTATTCCTATATAATGATTCTTTACCAATGACTCATTTAGAAGTTTTGAATATTATATATTATCAGAACGTGAGGGGATTACGAACTAAGTCGCACAACTTCATATCGAACGTTCTCCGAAATAATTATGATTTGATTTCCTTAACCGAAACTTGGTTGACCCCGGATTTTTACGATGGTGAGTATTTCCACTCAAATTATAATGTTTATCGACGGGACCGAACGGGGGCGAGCGGGGCGGCGCGGGGCGTGCGCGGCGGCGGCGTGCTGGTGGCCGTGCGCTCTGACCTGAGCGTGCGGCGCCGGGACGACTGGTGCTCGTCGCCAGCTGCCGAGGAGCTGTGGCTCACTCTGCAGCTCGACTCCTCTCCAACCGGGCGTAACGATACCAGTTCATCCTTCCTGCATATTGCGTGCGCCTACTTCCCGCACGGGCCCGGTCACTCTCGTGCGTTACAATTATTTTTCGATAATGTATCCGAACGCATGCTACATAATGCCGACTGTCGTTTTCTCCTGTTGGGAGATTTCAATATATCGAACGCGTCATGGATTTTAACAGATCGAACAAATCCAGATTTCATACCTAGCGATGACTCCGAAGCCTCGGCCTTAGCGGATTTTATGAATTTATCCAACTTAATCCAATACAACGGATGTTTTAATATTAACGGTCGAATATTAGATCTCGTCTTAAGTAATACTATTTGCTCCGTTACGGCTTGTATGTCTCCACTCACTCTTGAAGATAATCACCACAAAGCCATAGATATTATACTCCCTTTAAACAAAACAGTGTATTTAAAAACAAATTATCAATATAGACATAACTTTCATAAGACAAATTTTGATGCATTCAGTAAGGATCTAAACATTATTGATTGGAATACGCTCCATAATATGAATACAGAATCGGCTGCTACTTATTTTTACTCTTCTATACATCGATTGATAGAACAACATGTTCCTAAAACTAGAACTTTAGGCGTTCGCAAACATCCGGTTTGGTACTCACGATCCCTTGTCCGCGTCATTCGAGAAAAATTAAAAATTCATTCTCGTTGGAAAAAATATGGTAATCCCCGAGATTACCACGAATTTAAATTACTGCGATCCCGTGAAAAGAAAATGCTTACTGAATGTCACGTTAATTATATAAAATCATCCGAAAACAACATTAACTCAAATCCTAAATATTTCTGGACCTTTATACAGTCGAAACTTATATCTAATCCCACTCCCGCCTATATAACGTATAACGAACAGTCGGCAACGGATGGTGCTACTATTTGCGATCTTTTTAATTCTTACTTTCACTCCGTTTTTGTATCCAACGATAGCAGTAATGACGCATCGTCTTTAAATGATGCATCACGCTCTGATGAAGCTTCTATCGATGTTTCGGAGCTCAATATATCGCTTAGTTTGGTTCAGATGCATCTAAAAAAAGTTGACACCAAAAAAAGTGCCGGTTTCGATTGTGTGCATCCTTTTCTTATTTCAAAATTATCACAAGAACTCTCTGTCCCAGTTTGGATTATATACAATAAGTCATTAAGAGAAGGATGTTTTCCCAATATTTGGAAAAAGGCTTTAATAACACCCATTTCAAAAGGCGGTAATAAACAAAACGTTCAAAATTATAGGCCGATCTCTAAATTATGCGTATTAGGAAAAATTTTCGAAAAGATAGTCACAAACCAATTAAAACAGATAACATCTCGACATATTTCACAGCATCAACATGGTTTCTTCCGGGGGCGGAGCGTAGAGACTAATCTTGTACTATATACGGACTTTATTTTGAATGCTCTTGATGCCGGCCTGCAGGTGGACGCCGTGTATACTGACTTTTCAAAAGCTTTCGATAAAATTAATCACTCCACACTCATAATGAAATTATCCAAGTTTGGTATACACGGTGACCTTCTCCGCTGGCTTCAATCGTATATTTCTAATAGAAGCCAAGCTGTCGCAATTAAGGGTTACACTTCTGGATTCTTAAAGATTCCTTCGGGTATTCCACAAGGTTCCCATTTGGGTCCATTCTTGTTTACTGTTTATATAAACGATATAGGTTCTTGTTTTCAAAATTCACACCATCTACTTTACGCCGATGATACAAAAAATTTTATGACAGTTAATACACTTGAAGATTGTTTAAAATTGCAATCAGATTTAGAGAAGTTTGAATTATTCTGCAACATCAATCAATTATTTCTTAACCCCGATAAATGTCAAATTATTTAATTCAACAGAAAACGTAATCCCCTTATTTTCGATTACGCCTTCTCCGGTTATAAAATAAAACGTGTCACGGAAGTAAGAGATCTAGGAGTTATTCTCGATACAAAACTACGCTTTAATTTACACATGGAATACATAATCTCTAAAGCCTATAAGCAACTAGGAATGATACTTCGTCTCGCTAAACCATTTAAACAACCGTCCACTTATAAAATATTATATTATGCTTTTGTTCGCAGTATTTTGGAATTTTCATCTACTGTTTGGAGCCCTTATTACAATGTCCACATTACTCGTATAGAAAAAATTCAAAATAAATTTCTAAAAGCTTTAGAATATCGGACTGGAAATACCTTTATCAATTATGAAACTACTTCTAAAAAACATAATATAAGTTTACTGGAAAAGCGTCGTCTATTTTTGGACCAGATGTTTCTTTATAAGATCATGCATTGCATAACTGATTCAGGCTTGCTATTAGAAAAAATAAAATTAAGAGTTCCCAGAATTTCCTCACGTTGCAGATATACATTTGAGGCCACTCCCTGTAACACAAATTACGCCAAGAATGCCTTTTTAAAAAGAGCAGCCAAATTTTATAATGATGAATTATTAGACATAGATATTTTTCAATGTTCTTGTAATAGTTATAGACATCAATTAAGAAATATCATTCTATGTAGCTAATGTATAACTTATGTATAATTTAAATTATTTAGTTTTCTAAGTTTGTAATGAAATGTGGGCTTTATTTATTATTTTAAGATTAAGATTAGTAGTTAGTTCATTTGCGTGAGGCTCGTTTTCTTTTTATATGTTGTCTTTCTTTTTAATAATAGAACATGTTGTGTGGTCATAGTTAATTTTAGAACTTTGTTATATTAAATCATGTATGACTGTTGTGTTCTTATAAAAATAAAAATAAATAAAATAAAATTGTAAAAGAGCGCTCCATCAGCAGAAATCGCGATTGTTTATGTATGTGTCGTCGAACCGGGCCTTGACAATGGCCTGTGTGTGTGTGTGTGTGTGTGTGTGTGTGTGTGTGTGTGTGTGTGTGTGTATGTGTGAGTGTGTGTGTGTCCCACGACAAGGCCGCGCGTGCTCCATTCATGGCGTGCGGCCCGCGGGCGCGCGGTCACGGAGCGCCGCGCCGCACCGCACCACGCCGCGCAGCTTGCTCGCCGGACACATTGGCACGAACCGATGTACTGAGTACGCTACTCTGCTTAATGCATTTACAAGCTTTTACTCAAATGTAACTATGTTTCCAGATGGAATTTATCTTCTGTTATAAATGTTGAACATAATATCCAAAAGCTTTATGTTTTAACACTCCTTCAAAATGCGTGTAAACTTTCACGAGACGTGTTTAAGTACTTAGGTATAGTATTTTTTTAGACTTGAACTTCAAAAATGCTTTACTATTTACTTAAATTTCCAGTAAAAAGATTAATAGAAGATTAATAGGTAAACGTCATATTGAAAACGATAGTTTATTTATGTTTCAATTAAAAGAAAAAATAACAAATGAAAATAAATTCAATGTCAGGTCATTGTCGTCATTGTCGCGGGTACAATGTGCTGCGGAAGTGTATTTTGCTGACGAAGCGAACCTCGCGTCTATTGTTTTAATAAGTTACGTCCATTCAACACCGACGATATGAAATGCAACTAATAACTATCTTATATAATAGGAAAGTAAGCAATCTAAAACAACAATATTTAAATTAAGTTAACAACATCTTGATTTTAGGTAAAGAACCTCCTACTAAGTCTCTCTATTCGAATCAGAAAGTTCATTATAGTGCATTAGGGAAATTCCGAATGTGGGGTAATTCGGAAAATTGTGAATACCACTTCAGAGCATCGTTTTATTGTTAGTATCATGAAGGTATTGTATAAAAATTAACGGGTTTGATGGTAACAGCATTCATATTAGTAATACCTATTGCAATTACCCGTCATCCGGAATATCTGAAATTTAAGTTCTAGAAGTATTGGTAAAACATATTTACGTAACGAACAAACAAATTTTTGGTAAAAAAGAGTCCATAAAAGGTCCCCATCCGTTGTATTGTGCCTTATTTTGTGTTTAAAATTAGATAAAACTTGACATCGTTAGAAATGTGTTGAGAATTAAAATGTGAAACATGAAGTAAAGAATGAAAAGTACACATAGCACAGAAAGTCCGTTAAATACCGTTTATCCGATTACGTTGGCAAGGCAGTCGCCACTCGCCAGTCGAGCGGCGTCACATTCTGGTGTCGGCTTACGGCCATGTTCCGAGAGTACCTACTCGTGTTGTGTTATGTGTAGATGCTGTGACTGCCAGATGCTTCTCGGAACTGGCCATGGGATTGTAAACAATCCGCGCAACAACGGAAATTGTGCTCCAAACTGTATCTAGCTATGCTATAGTACTATTCATAAATTGGCACTAAGATTTATAGGCAGGTGGACGTAATTCACCTACATGGGAGATGACGTAAAATCTACGATTCGTAATTTTATCCGTTTGTTAACAATGGTGGTTGAGTAAATATTGAATGTTGAATAACTATTAGTTACTAAATAATTATGGTAAAAAGCAAATATAAAGTACGTACAATATATATCCAATTGCCTGCAATATATTTCAAAACCCAATTAGTTATCTAAATATCCGAGCAATAACGGTCAGTCCCGGCTCATTGCAGTCGCCTGTTTGATGTAAAACTAATTATTTTGGTGTAAGCGGAGCCGGCCATGTGCGGCGAGCGGCGTCACTCGCTCGCCTTATCGCGCGACGCGGTTAAACACTCATTATCGTTACACTAATGTTTAGTAGGTACAAGTTTTGTAGTGACATCAGTACTCTAGCAGTTAAACTAATACATTTAAAACAGAAAATAAATTGTTTGTAACGGGGTGACGACAAACGACCGAAATTTCAATGACTTCATCATATAGTTCTTAGATAGGAACCCAATTGATACACTGTACACTTAGATATGTTGTAAGTACCTTATTGTTTTCGAATAATTAATAACAAAATACCGATTTATCAATACAGAAGCTAAGCACTTAATTTACTAATACATCCCATCTTCTGAAGTTACGAGTCACCTTTCTCAGAACCATCAAAACGAAAACCTGTCTTATCATATTTTGGCAAACATAAATTCCTATCATAGGTAAAGCGAATGGTTGGCACTTGGTAGGTAAAACAAAAGAAATGTAAAAGTGACGTAAGCATCGGGCGCGCACGCAAGTTTGTCAACGGTCCTGCGCGTGCTCTCTCCGCGATAAGGCTGCGGAAGTGTCGCCGACCCATTGGCCATTAGCTCCCGCCTTACGCCGCGCACCACGCACCTCTACCATACAATATATACTCTATGCCTCTAGGGCTCTAACATAACATCTCGAACAATAATTAACGCAATGCCACGCTCGCCTAGCTTGCGGCCGGCGCGCGGTACAACTGTAACCGTACCTTACTCTGAACTAGCTTGGATCCCGCATTATAGCTACCTTACCAATCTCAACAGAAATTTATTTGAAAGATTGAAAGACAATACACATTTGCACGAACACGACGGTCGCGGTGGAGTTAAAATGTTAGGTATTTAAATAAAGTATGTACTGAGTACTGACGGAACGCTGAAATATGTCAGAAACGATACACTAATACATTATAAGTAATTGCACATGTGTAGTACATTACACGGACTACGTGACCCCGGAGCTACCTACAGAATGCGACACCGTGAGCGTCTCGCCTCACTTCATTCACTACTCTGGGCTTTTGTTTATTCATGTTACTTGATCGTTACACGTTAATTCATTGTTTAATTTAATGATTGTGTACCATTTATAATTTATATTATCAAACAAGAAGACGTATCGATTAAACTTTATTTAATATTTTAAATGACAACACCCAAGTGTAAAGAACAAATGAATCACAAATGACACTCGTATGGCGATGGGCACACACGGCTTGTTGGCTCGCGGCCTGTTTGCGGCGCGTGCCTTTTCCGATACCATTTACGGAATGCGATTTTAATGGTAAAGGACTTCATCGGAAAGACATTTTTTGTCTTCGCCTCGAGCGGGCGCAGCGCCGCGGCCGGCGGACGGCCTGCGCAAACACACCGCGAGCGACCCACAGATATTGTTATTGTATTATCGCGCCTATTTACACCTCGTATGTTTTCGTTATGGACACGTATGATCCGTGCGCTTCGATAATACTCGTTTATTTTTCAATTATAGTCGCGCATTCGCGTTCGATTCATTATTTGAGAAATTCTATAATATTGGAATTTAAATTGAACTTCGTGACACATTTTCAATACGATGTGCAGTTATTATTTTACCTATTGCACTAAGTGACGGTAGTAAAAATTGATAAATGACTAATAATACACATTTTACGGCAAAACAAAGTGTAAACTACGCGTTTTTTGCTTTCCGATGATCAACCGTAAAACAGTTTTTGTGCAATAACCCGCGTAATATTTCAAAGAAAGGCTATTAATGTTTTATGGGCCACAAAACTATATCCACTTTCGATTTTCGAAGACGGATGACGGTTTAAGAGCCCGGGTGATAAGTGTCACGAGTCTCCCCCCCTCCCCCTCCCGCTCGCCCGCACACCGCTCCCCCCACCCCACCCGTCCCGCTAGTTATCTGGCGCAGATCGACTATCCTAATAAAAATATCGTTCGACTCTTGGGGCTATCGCGATTGACCCCGGCCAAAAATAATAGCTGCGACTTCACAATTATCTCAGGGTTGTCAGTACTTATTCCAACTAAATACATTTAAATTTGAAAGTGTACAACATTATTGTATAGTTAAATACAATAACCATTTCTTTTTCTAATACTGTTTACGAAAGATAAAACCGTCAAAACAGTCGGAAAAAAATTGACATGTTTATTTGTTTTATCGCTTTTATTTTTTTCGAACCGGAGTCAACCCTACGCGTTATCATCCGCAGCATCCTTCACCGAACATTGTTATGAGCATCTCAATATAACGAGATAACGCTGTGAAATTTTACGCTACCGCCGATAACGGATAAACACATCATCGCATCGATAACCGATACTTGCTTTTTGTCCTCACAGGATTGTTGAAGAGTATAGATAATATTGGATATGTATACGCGGACAGAAGAAATAATGTTTCGACATATTTAGATGACGAGATAAATACCTATATCGCAAACGCTGCTATAATCGCTACCTATAATTCGATTAATATTTAAAAATAATTGGCTGTCTGTAAAGTCGGTTTACTGACGATAGTTGAACGTGACAAAACGGTCCGATTGTGCTTCTTTGTCGCTCGTTCCGCGCTCTCGCTTGCACTATGGAACGCCTCAGAGCGAGGTAACGCCTCATGAGTCATGTTTTTTCGTGCGTGCAGCCGGCTCTATCGAATTATAAGACGTTGTCACGTCAAAAATACGTTTGAAACTTTAACAATAATAATGACGACTAATTATAAGTAGGTACCTAGTACATGTTAAATAAAGAGCTCAGAACAATGGATCGAGAGCAAGCCGTGAATCAGAGAGCAAACTCCACCGCGCCGGGTCGCGCCGATCGCGCACCGCTTTACGACTCGGCGACAAACATGCTTTACTGCTAACTATTGTTTCTTTGCACTTATCATATTATGACGGTAATCAATACGTATTTAAAAATAATTTCAGAGCTGTTATGGAAATTGATGTGCTTAATTTTGTATAGTTTACATAACAGTTTTAGGTCGATCATCAAATCCCAATAAAACGAATCGTCTTCGTGCACATCTAATCGGAATCTCATCAATATGATATTAGATAAAGCCATTAACTAATGACAAACTCGAGATGTTAACGATATTAACTATTTATAGCATACTAGCTTTCCACCCGCAGCTTCGCCCGCGCAGTCAAAGAAAAACCCGCATAGTTCCCGTTCCCGTGGGATTTCCGGGATAAAACCTATCCTATTTCCCGGGGTAAAAAGTAGCCTATGTCCTTTCTCAGGTATCAAAATATCTCTATACCAAATTTCATGCAAATTGGTTCAGTAGTTTAGGCGTGATTGAGTAACAGACAGACAGACAGAGTTACTTTCGCATTTATAATATTAGTATGGATATTTAGCATGTCTAATACCTACATACATCTCAATTTAATCAAGGATCTAAACAAAAATTTCAATATTTTTCAAGGTAAGTACTTATTGGAAAAATATTGTAGTTGGTTTTGCTAAATTGAAAGGCTTATGTAAATTCAAAGTAGGTTTAATAAGAGGAAGTACTCACTGGCTGAGAGGCTGGCGGCGGCGGACAGCTGCGGCCGGTAGCTGCAGTCCACGCGCCATAGCTCCTGTAATGCATCGAGCGAATATTTGTACTGGCTGCAGTATGGACATAAATACATCTCAAACAAATAAACTAAACTAGGAACAACGCAGAATCCCATGCAAAGATTTCTTACTGTGACTGACTCATGCCTACGTATATAAAAATATTTTAATTGCATTCTCTAAATTGAATTGTATTGAACTTAACACGGATGTCTAATAATATTGTTAGCACACATTAAAGGAGCTAACATAGGTAACCTCTGAAATGTATGATAAGTACCATTACCATTAGTGAAGGAAATGAGCAGAATGTAGACAAGTGAGCTGTCGGGTGAGTCAGGCCGGAGCTCGGCCCGAGCCCGGATGACGAGGTACCCATTGGCTATTGTTGGCGCTGCTATCAGTTCGAGCTTTTGGGCTATTACGCTTATCTATTCTTTGAAAGTTCTGATAAATTTGTTGCAACTTTCATTCTTACTTATGATATACTAGCGACCCGCCCCGGCTTCGCACGGGTGCAATGCTGATACTAAATACACTACAGAAAAACTGTGAACGTTGTATATAAAAACATAGCGGCCCGCTCCGGCTTCGCACGGGTATAAAATATATAGCCGGGCGGCCGGCCGGTGCTGCCGCAAACGCTACGTCCCGCAATTTTTAAATCTGTAATATCTTCGAAAATATTCACTTAAATGATACGGTGTAAAGGGCCATATAGATCTATATTAAATGAACAATGTATTTGTTATGGACCAGGTGATTAATGCGGGCATTATTTATAATGCACGAGCATTATGAATAATGTCTAGCTTTATTGGGCTAAGTGATTAATTACTATCTTAAATTCATTATTTATCACATTGCACGGTCATTATTATAATGCTACATGACAATTGGGCAATTTGATAATAACGCTTGAAAAGTTGTCGCAAAGCCAAAAAGTTGTGTACCTCAAAATGCCATCACAGTGGCAGTTGTTCTAATAAATAAACCTGTTACTTGCTACATATTGTATAATTATTGTTTTCAATTTTATGTTCTATTTTACTTCTTTACATTTCGTTTATTAAGAGTAATTGCTAATTATGCCAAATAATGAGTCTGATTGCTTAAACTTTAGTTTATTTTATGTTTCATAATAATAAGTCATTTCTATAAAACAAAGGTATGTTGTGAAATTTTTGTTTTAAATTTAATTATATTTTATGTTATATTTTTACAGTATTCCAAAAGTAATAATGCGCATAGAAATCTTCGTCACTGTTCGGCAACTGTCATATTCCCGGAGCGTCCGAAGATGATATGTATATAGAGGGGTAAAATGCATTTTCTTCTTGCATAATTTAGTCAAATTATGCGTTTTGTACTAAAAGAGATTAATATTTATTTGTAAGTAACGATTTTGTTTCGATAATTCCTTGTTAGTATTAGATAATTCCTTGTCAATAGCGAGGATAACCCCACGATTGCGAATAACTATATATCTTTGTTGGATTGATTTACTTGGAAAATTTTATAGTACTTTTAAAGTTTCTTACTGAAGCTGGTGTAATGATGGAAGAAAAGAAGGTTAAAATAACACAAAATTTATATTGTATAAAATATGGTTTTCAAACCCAGGTTTACATTTAAACCATATAAATCTAATCATTAAAATCTCAAGATTTTCATGCGCATTATTAATTTTGGAGTACTGTAATATGACTTTCCTTAAGTTTTAAATGCAAAAACTAGTGGATTTTTAAGGTAGAAGTCCTTGGTAATTAATCCCAATAATGAGCCTGATTGTTTAAGTGGTTTAATATTTAGTTTATTTTAAGTTAAATGACAATAACAATAAAAAAATAGTAATTAAATATGTTTGTATTACTCTGCCCAAAAGGTGATGGGCAATATGTATAATGCCCGGTCAATTTGATTATTTGAATAATTATTATCAAATTGCACTCTCAATTTGGGCATTTTTCATAATGACCGTGCATTATGTATACTGCCCAATTTATCACTTCGTCCATAACATATTCAAGGTATTTAATTGGTTAAGGATTAATACTGTATTGGTTAAAATCGCTTCGAAAATTTGCCATTATTTGTCGTAAAAAGTAAATGACAAAAAAAAGTTATTGTGGGTTATCCATAAGAGATAGACATATACCACCGCGGACTTTTCTGTAGACCTTTTCAATGTGTATAATACTTAGTAGGTACATTATTTTGATAAAACTCGTAGGGTTCAGCCTGCGTTTGCAATGTAACCGGAAAATATGTAAGTTTTTACGACATCACATTGGAAACCTCAAAAATAACAGTACTTCTCCACTATTTAATGGATGTTATTATACATATAAACCTTCCTCTTGAATCACTCTATCTATTAAAAAAAACCGCATCAAAATCCGTTGCGTAGTTTCAAAGATTTAAGCGTACAAAGGGACATAGAGACATAGGGACATAGGGACAGAGAAAGCGACTTTGTTTTATACTATGTAGTGACGTATAGGTATTTTGCACGGTTTGGGCATTCATTTTTGGAATTTTACTGGATATGATTTGTCCAAAAACATTTTGTACCCATAAAACTAGAGTATAGCGACTGTGTTAGAACGCTATACCTACAACATTCTTATTTATAAAGGCCTATGTTTAGATACCTACTAATCCGTAAACACTGCTCTATGCCACTGGATGTTTTTACTTTTTGTTGAAACTATGTACCTACCTACTAAGTAATTTCAATTGATAAGTGACGTAGTTGTATGTTCATTAAACTTTTCCATATAATTAAAAGCGAGTATCAAGTGTCGCAATATTGACGGATGGTGGTGGACAGCAACAGTGAGCACGTGCGGCGCTTTCAAAACCCGCAGATAACCTGATTCCGGGTAATTTGAAAACAGACGAACGACAGAGTATGTGCTTAATTTCACAACTACCCTATTTGTGTAATCCTATACATTGTGGACAAAAACGTTAACGAAATGTACCTCTACATGAACTTTCACACACCACTAACATCCCTTACAAAACATGTAGGCTGTATCTGCAGAGGGTCGTCGTAAGGAAAGTTGCCTATCTGTCAAAGTCTGCTTATGTATAAGAGCGCGTATAGTGTATACCTAGTGTGTATAACAGATATGTGAAGGGTCTTACTGGTTGCGCGTAGGCGGAGGCGGCGGAGGGCGCGGGAGAGGGCCGCGCGGAGGCGGCGAAGGGCCCGCCGAAGCGCGCGCTGAAGGCCGGCAGCGCGCCGCCCCCCGCGCTCCCTGCGCCCCCGCCCCCCGCACCGCCCTCGCCCTCGCTCTCCGGGTACTCGCTCAGCACGGCGCCCGACCCGCTGCCGCAGTAGCTGGGCGATCCTCCTGCACAGACCAGAAACACGGTAAATAACACGACGATGGTGGCAAAACGCCAGAAGAAAGAAGAATACGCTACCTGTGTTAGTGGTCCAGATCTGCGGCTGCGTGAGGTCGGCGCCGTTGCCGAAGTAGGGTGAGCCGGCCGCGTAGCAGCGCGCGTACTGCTGCCCGCCCTCTCCCCCGCCGCTGACAGACAATACAGAAGGCACTTTAGAATAATATAATATTCCTCTTAAATCTTAATCGCAAAATTTGACTATACTTGAGATACCTTATATAATATAATTAATAAATAAGAAATAACATACGGTAGGTGAGGCACCTTTCCTTACAGTCCCTATATTTTAAAATAGACCTAAATAATGATATTATAAATGGATAACTGTATTATTAGTTAAATTAAGTATATCAGGTATCTGTATACCCAATTTCATCATAATCATCAATTAGTTAAATTAAGTAATGGTGATTATGATGAAATTGGGTATACAGATACCTGTAAAAGCTGAGACAGACAGAATTCTTGTCCCGAAAAGGATCGTTCCTTCGTTGATGAAAGATAGATTAAAGTGCAAACAAGGGAGCGGACGAAAATACATATAGTTTACCTACCATAATATAATTAATTTTAGTGTATACTCTACCAATTGCAAAAAAATGCAAAGCTTATTATGTTAGGTATAAATAATATTTGACAAGTGCTGAACTTTGGACAGAAATAAAATTAGCGAAACTATTATCAGGACGAATGGTGAGTGGTGCGTCAGCGTGAGTCACCAGTGCAGTCTGCGAAGGAACGCACCATCTCTATAGGTACTTGCATTTTAAACAATACTGCATAAGATGATGATTAATGTTCTGCATATTATGTGAAATAACCTAGGGTTACTTTTCTATCATTTGAATTAAAATCGACAAACTACTAAAAACCTCAGACTAACATATTATTACTTACACATATATAACATATTTACACTTTTATTCAATTAAACGATATCGATATGGCTAATTTGAAATGTTAAGTTTGGAAATGGCGGAAACAATAATTCACAAATGTTTTCGACTGGAATTAACATAAGAAGCATTTATAATGTTCATCGATCTGATAACGCTCACATTTACTTATTGCTTACTTGTTTCTCAAAAACATTATTATAATTCTTAAACTTGTTTCTACTTAACCTATTACGTCAATTGATTGTTTTTAATCGCCATATTGTAGGTACCTACTTAGTTAGGTACTCGGGTTCAGACACCCACTTTAGCGAGATATCGAATCTCGATATATTTAGTCAAAAAGGAGATTTAACGATCTTCTGGAAGTCGTGGCTAAACCTATAACAGCTAGAAACTACAAGTCGGCTGTCGAGTAGGAATAGGTAGATGTGAATATTGCATCGTGCACGGAGCCGTACTCGTAGTAATGTTTAGTGCGCAATTAGTTTCGCATATTTCACAGCAGTCGGCGCAAGTGGGGCGCGGCTAATGGCTCGAAACGTCTTCGGGAGACTTATCGCGCGCCCTCCCCCCCGCACCCCGCATCCCGCGGTCGATGCAATACCACCTGAGCCTCGACCTCCTTGCATGCATTACTGCGACTGTTTTGCCGTTCAAACTTGCTACTTTTCGCTTATTTTATGCTTATTCCCATTTCATTAACTTTGAGGCCATCGTCTCGAACAATCAAAAACATTATTATAATTCTTTCTTTTCAGGTTGCCTGGTAGAGATTGCTGCTTAGCAATAAGGCCGCCTCTTGTACAAACTATGCCTTCCTTTTGTATTTTAATGTTATTTTTGTCCTAATTTTGTTTGTGCAATAAAGTGTTATAAATAAATAAATAAATAAAATCAACTTCCATCCTTTGTTTACTTTGGACGGACATCATGAACTATAATTGCTATCAAAACAGCTGATGACATAATCGTGAATCGTCTCGTCCGTCTTGTACTTCCTGATTGATTGCTGCCGTAGAAGGCTAAGTGACCGCGGTCGCAAAAGGCGCGCGCCATAGCCGGAGCCCCCGGGCGGCGAGCGGCGGGCGGCCCTCCGCGCGGGGACGGAGCCTGCGTCGTGTAACGCGAGAACACGGATGTAATAATGTTCAGCCACACTGCCCTACTGCCGAGAGCGTTCACTTCTATTGTTTACACACACCTTTATCGCTACATTCAACCCGAGGTAACGCGGCCAACTGTGAGCCGCATGCTATTTATGCCGAGTAGCTATTAACTTCATAGGTTCGAGAAGAGAAAATATTAGGTCTTTCGATATCGAATGTCACATAAGGAAAGGCAAAAGATACGAATTAAATATTAATATACACACTTGCGAGTGCCACGGAAATGTCACACACCGACGTTGAAATGTTTTAATCGTCGTGTCTTACAAGGCAAAGTTGTTGGCACGTGGTTGCAATTAAGGGACCCGCATATGTGATGTCGTGTGTACGATGTGGTCGTCCGGTCGGCAGATCGTCGCGCCCGCAGCGCGCGGCTGCTGGCCGCACGTGCGCCGCGCCTGACCGCCCGCCGGCCGCACGTGTGCTCTACAGCTCAACCCGTTCACAGAACTGCTCCGGTGTTCCCAATCCCTAAAGACCTAGCCCGGGGTTCCAGCTAGCGAGATTTAAACGCAAACGTCATCGTTATTGCTTCTCATATTTCCGCCCGTCATCAAAACTCGTGTCGACTAAACGTACCTAAACGTCGATAGTGAATTCGAATGAATGACAAACGACTCGTAGAAGATAATTCATAATATTATGCATTCAAAACGTATGTAAAAAATTGTAAAGTGGCGGGACGAGCGATATTTGCGCAGTCGAAGCATAATCCCTTTCCTGAGAGCCTATACAAATAAGTCATTTCGAGACACTTAAGTCGTCACTCGACACGACAAAAAATAAACAGTACAAATTTGGGAAGGGGCGAGGGCTCGGGACGTGTAAAATGGCGCGTTAGAGCGCGCTCCGCAAACACGCTAGCGCCTCACCTGCGGCCCGAGCGCCTCGCAGACCCTTCTCCTGCTTTCGACATCTTTTGTCTTAACTATTTTCTAATTCGAAACGTTATCAATTTCAAAAAAAACGCTATTAGTTTATAAATGCTCGTTTTTATCCTTTTTGTTCGACTCTATCTTTGATTATGATTATATTAATAACAAACAAACACTTCATTCTTCAAATATGTAATAATGTTTATTGTTTAGTAATTAATCCCAATAAATATACCTATTTGTTCCGCAGTCATGTGGCAAAATATATTTCCACATCATTAAGTTAATGTTGGTTGTTTTCTAAATAAATATATTTTCCTCCAATTATAGTTTATTTGTGGCTTCAATAATTAAAACAAGGAAAATTATTCCGAATGTTGTTCAATAGGTAATGAGACTGTTGAGTAGGTATTGTTATGCCGTTAAAATAATATAATCATTAAGAAGATCGATTTATGACTCATATCTGTACCTATAGATAAAAGTGTACCTAATATTTTTGGGATCTGCAGTTAAGAATCTTAATTTATTCCTATTTCATAAACGTAAATAATACTTACTTATTTGCAACAAATGACATTATGGTGTTGATTGATGGGATTTGTTTATGACAAAAGCCTCGTTAAACTATTGAAAACAAAACGATCACGGCCCACGGGTAAATACGAAGGGCTCTTGTATTTATTTCGATATTAGTTTCTCACATTAGTTTGGTTAAATTCCGAGCGAGAGATCGACAAACACACATTGTTTCGCGGCGCGCAAACAAGCGACTTTTTCCGTCCTTCCCGTTTCCTCCCCGGGCCGCCCCGGGCTCGCGGCCCCGCCAGCCGCGCTGTTTGCGCTCCGATCTCAAGGGTCGTTTGCTCAACTACTTAGAATGCTTGCTATAAATTAATGCTCACAAACTCAAACAATCTTGTTTGCAGTCCCGAACTCTCACCTAGTTCCGAAACGAGATCATAAAGCTCTTTTATTTTTTATACATTTTTATACATATCTACATAATAATATAAAAATAAAAACCTTTACGGTACCTACCTAATTCCTAGTCAAGATAGGTTAGCTCGGCTCGGGTTCTTGTTTAGTTAACGCGTAAAGCCTAACTATCGCCTATCCTTGCTTCTAAACACCAATCAGTGGATTTGCTCTTCTAAATAATACAAAATGTACAATTCTTATACGAATATGCGTTGAACTAACTCGCGAAATATATTAGAAAATATTTAGACTGATCGGTTTTTTACTAAACGTATGTGTCATTAAGTATTTGACAATGCGTCCAAAATGGCACATTCTTGAGGAACAATTTGGGGCGGACATGAATCACCGGCGCGGGGGGTTGCCGCTGCTTGCGCAAGACTATACAACTTGGCCACAACACTGTGAGACTTGCAGATGATAAGATAACAGTAACGTAATGGGGAAATTGTTATTTATTACAATTATATCTTCCTTCTTCTACTTAAGTTAAAACTGTGTGTAAATAATGGAAGATTTATAATTATAATTAATTCAGGATTTGAAGAATGATTGACGCCTGGATGGGGAGCTCTATTTAGATCTCAATAGACGATGTTAAGAAGATTTTGAAAGTGCGACCAATTAAATGAATATAATAAAGTACTAGATATAATTCGCTTGACGTCATGTTCGGCCTAACGACTACATTATGTATTGTCAGAGTGCGCACTGCGCATGTGGTGTGGACACTGCTCGCGTGTGCGTCCCGTGCGTGTGCGGCGCTGCGGCTGTGTGCGTGCGCTAATTGCGTCTGCGATAAGGCGCGAGGACGGAGGACAATCCGCCTCCACTCGCCACTCGCCACTCGCCACTCCGACAGCCGACTCCGCCGATATATTACACTATTCCGATCATGTAATGAAACCTAGTACCTAGAAACTGCTGATAGAGCACCCAATGTATAGAGTATAGACCCAATATATAAAAGAAGAGAAGGTAAATGTTTTCATGAGCGGATAATGATCTAGGTATACTGACTTGTAAGTCACTAAATATTTATTCTTGTAAATTTTGATTGCATTAAAATTCCAGTATTATTCGTGCTATACAAAATTCAAACATGCGTAGTTAAATAATGATCTGCCAAATTCAACAATTAAAAATATATTCGATAGTCATTAGTCATTACGCAGCCGGCAATACCGTTATTTAGTAGACAAATTAAATTTATGGGTTGTATCAAAACCGCATCATTTTCTCAAATTAATAATTGATTTCATTCAATTAGGTACGTTGACTACCTAATGCTTTAAACTTATCGTTCTTAGCGAGTAGAGTGATTAAAAAATCTTAATTTTACAACTTATTATCCTTTGCGAGCGGGTCAACCTGATTCTAAAGTGGTATACCACGGAACAGGCAGCGTAAGGAATGTGACAAAAAACATGAAATAGACATGCATAGGTGTATGCAAGGCAGTTACAGCTCAATATAATATTTCAGTGATGCAATCAAAGCAAACGTAACCGAAGGTGGCGAAGGATTGCTCAATGAGAGCGAGATAGAACGGAAAAGTACCCGCGAGCACGTGCGCCGCCGCGGAATGCGCGCCGCGCACGTAGCGCCTGCGCTCCGATAACCGCTGCCTCCTGCCTGCTGCCTGCTGCCTGCTGCCTGCTGCCTGCTACCCACCTCCGATCCTTTGTATCCTTTCCCAAGCTTGGCATTCGAATCTTTCATGTTCCGCTCTTCGCAGTTCTGCGGCTCTATTTGGACGTAGGTACTGTGGTTCACACTGGAAATCTTTACAGTCTGGCACCTTCGACGACACTTGTTCAGTAGGTATCATGGGAACCGACTGGACAACTGCAAAGCGATGTCTGGCTGAAGCGCCGATGGCATTGGAGCGCGCGACATCAGCTGGGCTGCGTTAGAAGGCGATAGAGCGGCGGCCTGCGCTAATCTTATCGCTGCAACGCGTAACTACGCACTATCTGCGAGCCAAAAGTGCAAGCACGATAAGTGCAGACCCGCCGTCTGCGCCGTATCGCTTTATCGCAAGGAATCCCTCCTGCCTATCTAAATTGCTCTTAATTCATTAACTACTGCCCCTGCGATACTACACCGATACTATGCGGACGGTGCGACGAACGGATGCGATTAAGATGCGGTTAACCGTATCGGCACAGATTAGAGAATAGTTACTTCGTAAGTATCGGTTCCATCTATAAATAGGTACCTACATCACGATATTATTGTCCATCGTCTCAGAACGCAGTACCTACCTACGAACCCTAACCCTTTAGAACTTAACAATATTTCCCTAATTTGCGTAGAAACAAACTCTATTCTGGATTATTCATCTACCGCAAAACCAGATAAGATATAATTTTGAAAATAAAAGGACATAATTATACAATATATATTATTGGTAGGTAAGTCAACTTGGAGGTCAACTTTGTCCTCTCGAACTGAGGAAGATGATTGGTAGTTAGATAAATCCTTAATTTGTTTATTCCAAGAGCAACACTACACTAAACTGAGCAAACAACGCATAGGTCGTTAGTATTGTATTAATTAGTAATATTATATTGTTTGTGGAGACTATTGACAAAACAAGGCTCTAACTAAATATTATGTAGTTTACTTATGGTCATAGTTATCGAACTTTGTATAAAATAGAATAATATGAACATGTATATAATATTATTATTGAACCAGTGGAATGATTATCACCAGCGTCCTGTCTAAGTTGGTTCTATATAAATCTTTGAGAATAAGAAAATATGTACCAGATAAAAAAAGTACGGTAGATTCGACCTTGTGGTATTTTCATCCAATAAAACCGAATCGGAATCTTGAAGAGAATAAACTAAATAGAAGACAAGTATAACGATATTTTCATTAAAAATACTATATCCAAGTTACTAGGAATTGCAGCAATTTTATAAAAAATCAATATGACCTATCTATTCAATAACTTTTTTGTTAGCTTAATCTTCCTCCGAGATAGGTGTACAGTGTGGTTCGGATGTCGACTAATGCTCCATCGAGTTCAGCCTACCGAACTTAAAGAAACAGATCGCTTATATCCATTTCACCTTAATTAGCATTTTTAGTGCACCTTGGTACTAAAAGCCTTGGTGTTTACCTTTTTGTAATTCTTCGCAGTCACATATGCAACTTACTTATGTTTGAACAAAACTTTGCCATCATCGTTATATTTGACCATGATACAAATTAAAAATTCGTAGTGTAGGGTCACAGGTAGGGTGGTGTAGGTAGGTACCAAATATACGTTGAACCTAAGTTTAGTTACATATTATATTGAACTAGCTGACCCGTCAGACGCTTCTCTTTTGTTTCTTTTTTTATATTATGTCTGACGCTTAAGTTTTTCTCTCATAAGACAAAATATTTATCGTAGTCGGGCCAATCGTTCACGCGTGATGGCATGGCGTGACCAAGGGAAAAAGGATTCATTTTTATATTTACATAATTTATTGAATTATCTAGATACCTAGGTAGGTATAGGTATATGCGAATGCTTTCTTATGTTTGTTTGTCTTAATGATTTTTGTGTAGATATAGGTACTTTATTAGAATTAGGTAGGTACCTATACCTATAAAGATGAATGACAATTATCTATTCATTGGACACTTTGATCTAAGATTGGACATTGTGGCATTGTTATGGTCGTTGATTTGTCATGTCCATAATAATCAATAGATATATACATGTATATATATATATATTTGTAATGTAATTGCATTTATAGTATAAATTTTATACCAGTACTTATAATGTAAACAAACAACAGCATTACCTAAACACTCCCTCGAAAGTAGTTTTAAATGAATCGATTGGATTACGGTACCGATATTCGGGACATATTTTAAGGTTTTTCAGTGACGTTTAGAGCGTTTCAGTGGAAAGTGAATAAAAGCAAGTCACCTGTCGACATGGTGGTGCTCGTGCTGGTAGGGCGGCGGCGGCGTGGGCGAGTAGGTGTCGTAGTGCACGCGGTACTCGTCGCGGCGCTGCGGCGGCGACGGCTCGGGGCTGCGGCGGTAGCCCTCCGCCCCCAGCAGCGCCTCCTCCAGGTGCGCGTAGGTCTGCATCTCGCGCGGGACTGGCGCGGGTCGCAGCTCCTCGTAGCGCTGCGGCGACAGCGCGCCGGGGGCGTAGCCGAACTGCAGGGGGGGCGGGCTCACCCCGCTCGCCGCGCCCGCGCCGCGCTCCTCGCCCTCTGCGGCAGACACTGCGCTCAGCCATTGGGCGCGCGCCGCGCACACAGGCGCGCCGCACACCACAGGGAGCTGGCGGTCACACTATGAATATGCTAGGCGCCGACTGCGACGTACTACGCATACGGCATATCATTGTATGAACTATGAACACCAGATTATTTGTACATAATAACAACTTATGATAGGTAAATTAAATCATTTAAATCCCATCAAAACATCAAAAATAGAACACAACTCGGTACACAATCGACTGGTACATAATCAATCGATGTTACGTTATCGCCTACAAGCCTACAAGCATGGGGCGGTATAGTGCCTATAAATGTAAACTAACCTTTGACGTAGTTATTATTGACTTCAGCTATGAGTTGTTCCAATTCGAAGTGTTCTGCGCGATGGCAGGCGAGCCACGCTTCGTGCAACATAATCACAAACACTACAACTATAAACACGCTCGCAGCGGACCACACGTCTGTCCCGCTCGGTGTCACGGTGACAACTGAGTGCGGTCCCGCTGCCCGCAGCTGCGCCGGCGCACGCCTCGCGCATCCTCTCACAGGCCCCGCCCCGGCGCCCCCGGGAACCCGCGGTGGGAGGGAACGGGACCGCGACTCGAGTTGAACGACTCATAGCGACCTCCTCATATTGTATTATTTGTAAGGGTTGCTATTTATTACAATAGATATATGATAGATTTGTGTCTATGTGATAACTGATAAGCAATTAAAGTTTAAAGTTGCAAACAAACTATCGGACGCGGCTTACGGAATTATAAAATAATACATAGGTGAATAAAAGTAGGTACCTACCTATAATTACGCTAATCTTGTTAGACATGTGTTAAGATAAGGCGAAAATGTCATTAAACAAATAGTGTTGAATGAAAGCCAGGCCAGCGTGTTAGGTGTTAGTGTAGGGTTGATCAGCTGATAGCGCTGTGTGTAGGTGTGCAGTGCTCAGCAGTGGAGACGAGATAAGCGCGCGCACGTGCTCGCTATCAGCATCTCGCGACCTACGATACGGATCCGACACGATCACGCGACGCCGCGACCCAAGATGCAAGTTGGGACCAATTGGTAGACGACCAAAACCTGACACTGCATGTCTGCACTCTGCATAGGTACAGCAATATAATAATCAGGTCATATTTACAGACTCAGTTACAACTTACAATTATTGATGTTGATGAATTTTTATTAAATTATGGGCACTTCTGCTGCGTAAATCTACCTAATACCTAGGTAACTAATAAGCCTTTAGAACAAACGAGGAATCACGTTTTTTAAATACAAAACCGTCAGTTTGAAACGAAATAGCCAATAGGTACCTACCTATCACTAAGTTCATTTTTATACACCAATCGAGTTTGAAGAGAAGATTTTTTGGTCGCAACAATTCCTTATAAATAGAATCCTATACCTACCTAGGTAGGTAATAGGTACCTATATAATATCACTCAGTTAAATCTAACAACACACGCACGCTGTCTTGTGACTTGTCTGACTGATAAAAATGCTTTTTTTTGTTGAAAAAAGTCAATAAATAACATCAAATAATTATGTCATCGAATGTGTAAAAATCAATAATATTTCTGTGAAACATAAACCGTCGGCCACAAATCACGGGGTCGCCGCTCCGTCTCCCGGGAACCAATAAATTTTATCACGTTAGCGTTAAGGGCGCTGTAAATCGCTTTTTTTGCGCTTCCGAGTATCCGCGCGATGTTGTGACAGCGCGCCCCGCTGCGAGCGGCCAGGCCCGGCCGCGCAGCTCGGCCAGCGCTCTGCCAGCCCGCGCCCCGCGCTAATCCGCGCGACACATGTGCCGCACAAAGGGGTAACCTCACGCTGGGCCTGCGCCTGCGCCTTTACTAAGCACGTTGTAAAAGCAAACACACATTGGCCAAACAAAAACAAACTAATTGTTATCACAAACAATCGACGCCCAGCTGATATCTTACAACTTCTTTATCCAACGATTGTAACAAAAACCACAAAACTACTTACATTAATTGTAAAGAATAGCAACATTTTGACAGCATAATAAGGATATTTGAAAAAGGGTAGGTAAATAATAGATATCATTACATTTTATAATATTTTTAATTTTTAAATGGGAAGTAGGTAGATTATCTTCTTTGATAATCAAGTTTTTGATAGGAAGTAGGATTAGGATCCTATCATATAAGTAGGTAATATAATATGCTAGCCAATGCAGAAAATCTAAAATACCTACCTATTAATTAATACATACCTAATACATCTTAATAATGTGGAATTTACAAAACATATGTTTGTGTCGACCACAAAACTTGCTAATTATTATAATTAATAATATGATGGACAGAAGGAAAATACCTACACGCTTATGAAACATAGACTAGGTATGTATACCTATTTGTTTAGAAAATATTTACTTTATTATATTAGTACATGTAGTATTAATCTGTGATTAAGGTATCTATAGTTATAATGTATTTTATGTCAATATTTATTATGTTCTAACTTCTCTATAGGTATCTAAGTCATATGAGTAAATGAGTATATTTTTATGATTCAAGGGAAATATTTTTACTCAACACCGCTAATTAGCACGAACATGTTAATATAATAAGAATAAGGAAATTTTCGGAAATCCATTAAGAATGAGGTCAAAAACAACAATAGTCCTGCCAGCGCTCCCAGGGCTCATTAGTCTGACAAAGCAGTACCTACTCAATGCTCGCTGCACCACCAACATAAACAAACACGCATTATTTATTTTAATAATGCTTGTTTAATCACATCCACATCCAAATTTTTTTTTGTTGAAAAACGTCAAGTTACCTAAGTAGGTATAGGTATACAAAATTTGATCACGTCAAGTAAAAAATATGAGACTGAGAAATATGAGAGATATGACGCGTTCCGAATAAGGGGCAATAGGTACCTAGTCATCAAAACGAAAGTTAATTTGCGAATAACATTTGACAATATGCTGGTTCTTGTAACGCGGTATTACAATACATTACAATACAAAAAGATTTATTGCAACCAAACAACACAATGATAAGCTTAGATATACATTCTAAGACACCATCAGAAAATAAAAAAAAATTACAAAAATAAAATATATGATAACAATCGAATTATAACTGACATTAATTATATCAAACTTGCATTGTAGCTGCAAAAAGGCCCTGGCTCAGCATAATGTAGCAGAGGCAAACTCCACAACGCTGGTAATTCTGCCAGATACCCACATGACTAGTTAGGTAATTATTAGGTAACAATAGCAAGTTCTAGCTAGAAGCAATGAGAGTACCTACTTAGCTGTACTAGGTACAGGTACACCGTACAAGTGAGAGTCGCGGGCGGCCGGCAGTAAAGTGCGCGCGCGCCGGCCGGCTGGCGAGGTGTTCGCGGAAGGTCGTGGGAACGCCGCGCTTCCGCATTCTGCTGGAAGTGGGCCCTACGCTAATTTCAATTTTCAATAAATAACCTTTGCTCGTAGTTAATCGGCGTGAAAAAATACACGCAATTTTTTGCGAAAACAGAACAAATTTAAGAAAATAAGCTGTACCTAACAAACTGCATGATAGACTGAAATAAATAATAGTTAAAAAAAACTAAAAAACACGCTTTTTATAGAAAACCGAACTAAAAAATAGAAAATAAATTTAAATGAATTTAAATTAAGAAAATAGTGTTAAAAATTTCAATGAATATAAATTAATAATAGTGTGAGTAAAAAAAATATTTTATTTTAAAAAAGCGTGGGGTGCATGGTGTCAATGGTTACTTACTTACTTACTTACTTCAACGGCGCAACGACCCAAAGAGGATCTTGGCCTCCGACACCAAAAGTTTCCAGGTTTCGCGCCTTAGCGCCCTGGTGTTGAGGTCTTCTACTTGAAGGATGTCCAGATCTTTTTGGACTTCGTCTCTCCAACGGTGCCGAGGTCGGCCGACGGGGCGCCTACCGATCGGCTTGCTCATGTACACCCTCTTCGCAGCGCGATCGTTTGGCATCCTTTCTAGGTGACCGATCCATCGAAGGCGGGCAGCTTTTGTCTCACCAATAATGTTGGGTTCACGGATGAGATCTTCGATGTCTAGATTTTTCCTCATTCTCCAAGTTCCCTCATCAGTTTTTGTAGGTCCTAAGATTTTCCGATGTATTTTCCTTTCCGCAACTAAGAGCTTCTGTTCTTCTTTCTGGCTTAGTGTCCACGATTCGCACCCATACATTAGGATTGGTCTAATAATGGTTTTATAGATTTTGACCTTTGTTTTCCTGCTTATAATCTTGGACACAAGGATTTTATGGAGCGCTGCTGAGCATCTTAGTGCGTTTTGGATGCGGATATCTATTTCGGCTTCTCGGCGGTTACTATCCGTAACTGTGCAACCTAGATATTTAAAGGAGTCTGTTCCTAGGTATGTAGTATCTCCGGTTACCAGATTTTTCCTACACACTCTAGTATCTTTGTACCTTTTCATATGTAGGTATTCCGTTTTTTCCCCGCTTATCTTAAGGCCAATCTTAAGACCTTCCGATTCTAGTGTCTTAGCCTTTAACGTAAGATCTTGTTCACGTTGTCCTAGAAGCGCTAGATCGTCAGCGTATCCAATAACTTTGTGATTGCCGTTGAGCTCAATCCCACCCTCAAGTATCAGGATTTTTCTAATAAGGTATTCTAGAGCAAGATTGAACAGAATTGGTGAAAGTGCATCTCCTTGTTTTAGCCCAGTGGTGACTTCAAATACATCAGTAAAGCCTCGACAAACCTTGACTTTCATTTTACTAGTTTCGGTAGCAACTTTTACCATTCTTACCAGTTTTTCAGGGATTTGGAAAAGTCTCAAGATGTTATAGAGTGAATCCCTGTCGACGCTGTCATATGCTTTGATAAAGTCCACAAATAGGATGTGAAGGCTCTGTGCATACTCCCACCTTTTCTCCATAATCTGTCTCAAGAGAAAGATTTGGTCTGTTGTGCTGCGGTTTTTTCGAAAGCCGCATTGATAATCTCCCAAGATTTTCTCTGTGTAAGGTTCTAGGCGACCCAGTATAATATACGAGAGTACTTTATACGCCGTGGGCAATATCGCTATTCCTCTGTAGTTGGAGCATTTTCTTCGGGAGCCTTTTTTGTGAACTGGGCATATCACACCTAGGTTCCATTCATCCGGTTGTTTTTCTTCCTTCCATATCTTAGTAATGAGCTCGTACATTTTGGAGGTTGTTATATCTTCACCGTACTTCCACAGTTCACCCGGTATACCGTCAGCTCCAGGGGCTTTGTTGTTTTTAAGTTTTGATATTGCCTTTCGTACTTCTATTGGGCTTATCTCGTTTATAAAAGTATCATTATTTTCTATCACTTCAGTGATGGGGCTCCCTGCTACTGGACAATTCAGTAAGGTCTTAAAGTATTGTTTCCACTCTTCTTTGATATCATCTGGGTTCGATAGGAGCATCCCATTCTCATTTTCCAGAAGCTGAGACGAGGGCTTGAAGGCTTTCCTGAATAGCTTTATCTCTTTATAAAACTTTCGGCTTTGGCCAGCTTTACTAAGAGTTTCGACTTCATGCAATATATTATCAAGATGTTCCCTTTTAGCATGTTTCATGAGATTTCTGAGTCGATTCCGAGCTACTCGGTGTTGCTCTTTCCATCCTTCGTCCTGTTCCATGAGAATTTTATACTTTCGCCTCTCTTCATAGGCCTGTTCACATGCAGTATTCCACCATTTTCTGTTCCCCGTTCTCTTTTTCCGTCCCAAGACTTTCAATCCCACCTCTTCCATAATACCCTTGGTTTCCACCCACATTTTATTTATATCTTCTATGTTATCTAATTCCTGAAATCTATTTTGTATATATCTATTTGTATATATATCTATGGTGTCAATGGTTATAGATATTTTATTATTTATTTTATAGATATGAGTAGAGTGATTATCATTTCGATAATATCTTAAGAAGCACCCCACGCTTTTTTTAAAATAAAATAATTTTTTTTACTCACACTATTATTAATTTATATTCATTGAAATTTTTAACACTATTTTCTTAATTTAAATTCATTTAAATTTATTTTCTATTTTTTAGTTCGGTTTTCTATAAAAAGCGTGTTTTTTAGTTTTTTTAAACTATTATTTATTTTCTACTTTTTAGTTTGGATTATTTATAATAGCTTGTTTTTTTTAATTTTAAACTATTGCACGACTCATGATGCGAAGCATCAGAGAGTGCTTTACGATCGAAAAATTTTTTTCGCCTTATTTTGGAAACTATTTTTAGTATTATAGCCTTGTTAGTTAAAGGAATCAAGATATAAATATGCTGTGATAAAAAATGAATTTACTTACAATAACAAATCAACTAGTTTATTTAACAAGATGAACTAAGTTGCAATAACAAATGAGTTTTCACTGCTCTGAAGTTAATTTTGTTGTTTTAACAAAATCGCTTTGTTATTGTAATAAATTTTTTTGTTGCAATAACAAAATAGTTTTCTTATCAATAAAATTTGTTACTTGAACAAGCTATTCCGTTGCTTTACCAAATCGATTTATTACTTCAACAAAACTATTTTTTTTAAATGATTGAAAGATTCGGTTACAATAACGAAATAATTTTGTTGAGTGAACATATGATTTTTAATTTTTTTTTTAAACTTATTTGTTTTGTAGAATTAAAATTCTCTTTAGTATACAAAAATTTGTCAATATTAGAGAAAACGGCTAAAGATAATTATTGGAAATAAAAAATTAACATCGAGTCTTGCCTTATCGACTGTAGAGAAAAATTATAGAAAATTTTAATTATTTTCTTACCTTATCGACTATAGATGAAAATTATATAAATTAACAAAAATCATATTTTGCAAATTGAAAAATGGAATAATTTTATCAAATTAGTGTATTGTCATCGGTCCTCAATAAATCTACAAAGTTTGAACGAAATCTGGCCGTTTAAAGTGGGTCAAAATTGCGCCCAAAGAAGTCGGTTACAAACAAACATGCAAACATAAAAATGGAATAATTTTATCAAATTACTGTATTGTCATCGGTCCTCAATAAATCTACAAAGTTTGAACGAAATCTGGCCGTTTAAAGTGGGTCAAAATAGCGCCCAAAGAAGTCGGTTACAAACAAACATACAAACATAAAAATGGAATAATTTTATCAAATTAGTGTATTGTCATCGGTCCTCAATAAATCTACAAAGTTTGAACGAAATCTGGCCGTTTAAAGTGGGTCAAAATCGCGCCCAAAGAAGTCGGTTACAAACATACAGGTGAAGCTAATAAAAAGCGTGTAAAAACTAAATTAAAGTGGGTCAAAATCGCGCCCAAAGAAGTCGGTTACAAACATACAGGTGAAGCTAATAAAAAGCGTGTAAAAACACGCTTTTGCAAATTGAAAAATGGAATAATTTTATCAAATTAGTGTATTGTCATCGGTCCTCAATAAATCTACAAAGTTTGAACGAAATCTGGCCGTTTAAAGTGGGTCAAAATCGCGCCCAAAGAAGTCGGTTACAAACATACAGGTGAAGCTAATAAAAAGCGTGTAAAAACGACAATCTTGTCAAACTTTTTGATTCAAAAGTAATTACCATATCATTTTCACCTTAATCCTTATCCATTCGGGCATCTCGAATAGATCTAATTATTAATTACTAGCTTTCCACCCGCGGCTTCGCCCGCGCAGTCAAAGAAAAACCCGCATAGTACCCGTTCCCGTGGGATTTCCGGGATAAAACCTATCCTATGTCCCGGGGTAAAAAGTAGCCTATGTCCTTTCTCGGGTATTAAAATATCACTATACCAAATTTCATGCAAATTGGTTCAGTAGTTAAGGCGTGATTGAGTAACAGACAGACAGACAGAGTTACTTTCGCATTTATAATATTAGGTAGTATGGATTAATTGCTTATGAATGCTTGAACATCTATATTCTTAAATTTATTGTATCCAATCATTCATCTAATGATGAAAAATATAATTGTGTAGCACATTGTGTGATCGTGAGTCGACAGCGATACGATTAGATATGCAGCTAATGAGCGATAACGCGGCATTAATGGGCTGATGATACTATAATTAAAATATCATAGGCTGTACCAAAGATTTTAAATTTTGCTTCATTCAGGATCTTCGGGCTGTACTGTGGTCCGGCGCGGGCGGCTGAGTACAATGACGGGCTGTGACCGGGCCGCTAGCGGGCGCGCGGGCCCGCACGCTAGGCGGCGCGGCCGGCGTGGTGACGTCACACGCGGTTTAGTAACACCAGCTGCGGCTACTTCCCAGGGTTACGGATTACTACATTCTTCGAAAAACGCGCATTATACATTCTTAAATCGATAGCTACCTATGTGAAAATATCCTCATTAAGGATTATTAATATTTATCCTATATCGACCTTAATGCCCGGTTAGGATAATAACAATTAATTCGATAATACCTAAATACAATCCAATATACCAAACGGGACGTGTCCAAAAGTGACCATTAAAGTTATAGTCATACGTACAGTCCTACTTACTAGGTAATACTCAATAAAACGATTTGGTTATTGCTAGATACAATTCACGCACAAATACAAATTTCAGTCTTAAGGCCTGAATCGGGTAGAATTCCCTTTTAATACCGAAAATTAACTCTAGTTATACCTAACCGTTTTTCTTCTTAGATTCTTAATGTACATATCTAGAAAAAATGTACATATATTAAAGTTTCGAATATGATAAAGGGCATGGTTGTTTTAATTTGTTTATTTGATAATCAGTTTTTTTGTAAAAAAATCATGAACTGAGGTCGATTTTTGGACTTTAAACCAAAACGCTAAGTCAATATAACGTCAATTATTGTAGTGTTTTTATGTGGTTTTTACAGTGTGTTTATGAAATTGAAACACAGGGCATGGTTGTCTTAAATTTTGATTCCATATCCAAATATCTTTTTAATAATTTTTATACGTACTTTTACTTCGGTAGATTCGCGCCGGTCCCCCGATCCCGCCTTGTAAATCACCTAGCAAGGTCGCTAGCCCCTATTAAGGCCTTAATAAAAAAAACTATAAATATAATATCATATAATACCTATGTTGACCGCAGGGCGCTAGAGGCTAATTCGCTAACTCGGGATGTGAGTTTCATCAGTTTAGTCATTCTTGACTTGCAGCACCCGAATTAAAATTTAAAATAAAAATTAACTTTATCAGATATTAATTAATCAGTATTTTGAAGAAGGTTTTTTGACACTGCTGAAATTTGGCTGAAATGTATGAAGTTACGACTTACGAATACGATACACACAAAATTATTGAAATACGTTTTATACACAGACATACGTTTTATATCATCAATAGACAAAAGTGTTTAACCAGAATTAACTAAGCAATTCCTAATTAATTAAATAAAAAGGCGTCTTAGTAGTTTAAGGTAGGTACTTATAATACAATGCCTTCAATAAATTCCGCATAGTAGTCATAAGCTTTTTTGAGTAAGTAAGTAACTCTTTTTGGAAAAAATGTCTTCAAATTAAAAATATCCGACTACAAGGTATGTATGTTTCTAAACAAGGCTCAACTAGGTGTTCGAATTTTGCAAAGCATCTACCGTGACTAATAGGTACCAGCCCCCCCAGCACCCTCTCACAGGCGCGATGAATCATAAGTCGTGTGAAGCACCCTTATCTGACCGCATCTGATGACTTCATCAGAACATTCTCTTTTTAGTTGCAGGCATTTTAACCTGTTCCACACATTGCTAAATGATTTCCTAGTAAGTCAGGCATTGCATTGACGAATCTGATCAACATCTGAATGCTTTATTTAGGAAACTTATATCAATTTTCTCTTCGTATGTTGTCAGCATTCATGCATAAATTCGTTCGTTTTATTTTCGTAATAATAGTCAATAGAAAACATAAATAAACGAGAAGGTAGGATTGTTTGCGGTCGACAGTTCCACACTTAAGGTGATGCCAGTTAAATATGTTTTAAATTGTTTCTAATTCCAGCTAGTTAACGGTAAAAGATAATTATTATTTTGTGAATAAATTATCGATTTATTATTATTACTTCACAATACCTACTAATTAGTTTGTTTAAAATTTAGTTTACAAAACAAGTCAGGCGATTCTTAATAAATTATTCCAACTTGCTTTAGCTGATTAAATAATAAATTAATTATTAGACAAATAATTAATACCATCATTTTTTTCAATTGAATCTAAAGATTTTAAATCTTATCGAGAATTATAGATTGGATCAATGTGAACTCCCCCAGGTTCCTGCTAGATTGGCCAATGAATGTTATGAGATTCTGCAGTGGAAACTGGAAAGGTCGAAGAAACTTCTAACCCGGATGCCTGTCGCCTACGATCTGTGTTACGTTCTAAACAACACTTGGGTATAATTATGTATCTTTTTATTACTTTCATATTATACCTACAACAGTATAAAAAGTTAAAAACATCTCTCTATGTTTATCATTTATATCAGCAAATAAAATATTTGATTTTATTTGAATGCAAGCCGCTAAGATTTTACAGCCAAGTTCCACCCCAAACTTGCTGATCACGAAAAATAGGCTATTTGACAGTATAAAAAATAAATTACTTTTTTGTGTTATCCATATATATATAAGGTTTTTGAAGCGATTCAAATTAATAAATGATATAAATAATAACATATTTATTTATAAATCGACGAGAAAAAACATCATATTTTTTTAAATTACCACGTGACCGAAAACATCCATGATTGGCTGCATCTGCCATGACGTCACAGCCGCGTAAATAACAAGTGATCCCAACGTTTACTCACGTCCGTCGTTGCTGAATTTCGCTTTTGGTTTTGTTTCTAGTATAACTTATTTGTTGTGATTCAAGGTGTCTGTAATCAGTTTTGTTCTTTATGTGTTATTTTTGTTTTGTCATGGAACCTAATTTCGAAAAAGCAGACAGTAGAAATCTACCTAAAGTGGACGCTATAATGGTTGGCATGTTCTTTAAAAACAACCCAGATTTTTACGCTCCTGAATTGAGAAATGTGAAAACAGCTACGTATGTTAATATTTCATTCGTCATTCATTACCTTTTTAGTTAAATGTACAAACATGAATCACAATAGCACAATAATTATGAAGTATACATTTTTTAGGTTATGCCCTTTGTTTTTCATCAAATAAGCGAGTCATTAACATTAGGTACCGGATGATCAGGCTTAAATTGTGTCTAGTAAAACATACAGACAACACAGAATTGAAGGGTGCGATATGAGTTTGAATCTTTCTGTACATCATCAATTTATATATATCATTATCTAACCTCAAGCAGGTAAGTAATGAGACGATTTATACTATGTATTGCAAATAAAATAAACTGCCTACTAGGTATTCAACACCATACTTACATTGAAGTGGTCTTCACAAAAAAATATAACTGTTTTAATTGATAATATATCACTTGGATTTCTGCGAGCTAACTGCAACCACTTTCTACGCATTTTTATATCTTTTGGAGCACATATAAATAGTTTGTCAGGGGTTTTAATAGTTGTATTTCTGCATCCAGGAACTACACACAACCTATAAGAACTCATTTTCTGGTTTTTAAACAGATTAACTTAATTCACAGAACAGTAAAGTAGATAGAAGTGTGATGTGGGCGTGGCCCACGTGTCACTTGTAAGGTAAGATCACCTAACTTGCTCTCAGTTGTGCGCAGAAAAATATTCGAGTCGGTTGTCAGCTGTCAAACCTTTTTTCCATATTTATTCAATAATTAGGACGTGTTGTTCGGTATTAGAGTGCAAAAATGATAGCAGACGAAATAATATCAGCAATGGAGGCATTTCATACCATCGGTAAGTCTTATTTTTATTTATTTTACATATAATATTTTATGTTATAACTTCGCTTGTAATTTGTCAAAATTGTATACAAATATCTAGTCAAAATGAACCTTAATCCGTAATAAATTAGTACTATTATAGATTGAACAGCAAACAAGACTTTCTGGAATATTATTGCAATAAACAAACGAATGTCGCTTTAGTGATGCTTGTGGCGCATATCGACAATATCGATACTTTAGAAAAGACAAAAATTATAAATATTAAATTTTATTTTATTTTTCCTTAGCTTTCATTTGTCCAATTTATTTATAGATTTCCCAAAGAGGCTAATTTAAAAGAGAAATGGATAAATGCAACGTGACGAGTTAACTGGATGCCGAACAGCACTAAGCGGTCTAACAAAGGCCACCGATACAGCAAACCTACGGCAGTTCGAAGATTTAAAATAATGCATATTTTCTGTTTGTATTTTGTAAATATAGATTAATACTATTCTATTCCGTTTTTTATTTAATAATAATAATATAAAAAGACGTACTTTGTAGTAATAAACATACTCCAAAATGTGACACATTATACTATACTCATATAATAGAAAGAAAAAAAAATACACAAAAAAAAATATTTATTTGTGAATTATCGATAACAAGGCTGACATCCCTCAGGGCATAGCATCAGATAAATGTCAAGTTAATGTCATTAATGTTGAGTGACACAAATTTCAACCTTATCTCTATGTGTTGAGGTTCAAAGTTATATCTATCGAAAACTAACGCCCTCTGTTGTGGAGTAGCTGAATGTTTTCGAATTTGGAATTTCTGTGCAATGAGAAACAAAACAGCTAATATACCTAGGGATGTTATACTAAAATAAACCGTAACATTGTGCGTTAGGGTACATATTAAAATGCTGAATTTATAACCTAAGTCAGTTTTTACTCAAATTAAGCTGTCCAATCAAAGGCATAGTTTACTTGTAGTGTACTGTATAACTATCGGTTTAAATGTGTGGGTTTGGCGACACTGGTTTTCATAGTAATTATGACATTATAGCACTTCTATTTGTTTTTAATGTTCTGTGACTTAATTATACTAAAATTAAAACAAAAACGAACAAAAGTACCTACTAGGAGCAAGTTGATGTTTACGCGGCTGTGACGTCACCATGGTCGCGAGACGCCATATTCTTCAAAATTGTGTTTTGGCGGCATATTTGAATATCATGTTTTTATTTTCCATTTTCTCAATGAATAACTACAAAAAATTAAGAAACATGTGTTTTGTGTGCTCTATAAACGTATCTTAATAATTTGAGACAGTTTTCAAAACCTTGTCAAATAGCCTATTAGGGATCTATCACAGAACAGTAAAGTAGATAGAAGTGTGATGTGGGCGTGGCCCACGTGTCACTTGTAAGGTAAGATCACCTAACTTGCTCTCAGTTGTGCGCAGAAAAATATTCGAGTCGGTTGTCAGCTGTCAAACCTTTTTTCCATATTTATTCAATAATTAGGACGTGTTGTTCGGTATTAGAGTGCAAAAATGATAGCAGACGAAATAATATCAGCAATGGAGGCATTTCATACCATCGGTAAGTCTTATTTTTATTTATTTTACATATAATATTTTATGTTATAACTTCGCTTGTAATTTGTCAAAATTGTATACAAATATCTAGTCAAAATGAACCTTAATCCGTAATAAATTAGTACTATTATAGATTGAACAGCAAACAAGACTTTCTGGAATATTATTGCAATAAACAAACGAATGTCGCTTTAGTGATGCTTGTGGCGCATATCGACAATATCGATACTTTAGAAAAGACAAAAATTATAAATATTAAATTTTATTTTATTTTTCCTTAGCTTTCATTTGTCCAATTTATTTATAGATTTCCCAAAGAGGCTAATTTAAAAGAGAAATGGATAAATGCAACGTGACGAGTTAACTGGATGCCGAACAGCACTAAGCGGTCTAACAAAGGCCACCGATACAGCAAACCTACGGCAGTTCGAAGATTTAAAATAATGCATATTTTCTGTTTGTATTTTGTAAATATAGATTAATACTATTCTATTCCGTTTTTTATTTAATAATAATAATATAAAAAGACGTACTTTGTAGTAATAAACATACTCCAAAATGTGACACATTATACTATACTCATATAATAGAAAGAAAAAAAAATACACAAAAAAAAATATTTATTTGTGAATTATCGATAACAAGGCTGACATCCCTCAGGGCATAGCATCAGATAAATGTCAAGTTAATGTCATTAATGTTGAGTGACACAAATTTCAACCTTATCTCTATGTGTTGAGGTTCAAAGTTATATCTATCGAAAACTAACGCCCTCTGTTGTGGAGTAGCTGAATGTTTTCGAATTTGGAATTTCTGTGCAATGAGAAACAAAACAGCTAATATACCTAGGGATGTTATACTAAAATAAACCGTAACATTGTGCGTTAGGGTACATATTAAAATGCTGAATTTATAACCTAAGTCAGTTTTTACTCAAATTAAGCTGTCCAATCAAAGGCATAGTTTACTTGTAGTGTACTGTATAACTATCGGTTTAAATGTGTGGGTTTGGCGACACTGGTTTTCATAGTAATTATGACATTATAGCACTTCTATTTGTTTTTAATGTTCTGTGGGATCTATATTATGTCTCTTTAAAGTTTAGACAAAAATTGTAATTTGATCATTTGAAAACTACTCGGCAGTCGGCACACACGCTCTTTTTTTTGTTTGTTTACGTATGTTTGTATTAAGTACCTAAATCAAAAATATTGAACCAATTGTAGGTAATGATTTTTTCACTTATTTAGATTCATCATCTATACTTTCAGAAAACTATATTATGTACATAAGGAAGTTACATAGGCCATAATAGGTACAGTTCTCCTAAATTAATAATGCGCATGCAAATCTTCGCTAATTGTCGTATTTCCGAAAACACTCGAATCATTGAATCGTAAGAGCCCTAAACAATGCACTTGCATTTTACACCTTGTTAAAAAGAAATAGAAGTCAATTCACGGTCATACACAATCAAAAACAAATCGGGCGGTAGGTGACGGTAGCCTGTCAGTCAAAAAACTCAAAAATCCGTCAGTCGTCTTTAAATATTGGTGGGGACTGCACGTGTTCTCTATGTGTGGAATTATATAGAGCTGCTATTACATACCCTTCTTGTTTTTGTTTTTAAATGTGAATTGAATTAATCGATGAATGATGGCAGTAGGGAAAGTGAAAATGAAGAAGGACATAATGAAAGTTCCGATGTATTTAGATACATCGGAACTTTCATTATGCCCTTCATGTCAGAAATAAAGATAATGCCTGATTTTGATTGTTTTTATTTTTATTTTTTTTGTAAATGTCATAATATTGAAGAATGATCAGTACTGTAAATACTTTTGAACTGAGTTTTTAATGATTAGATTTATATGGTTTAAATGTAAACTTGTGTTTGAAAACCATATTTTATACAATATAAATTTTTTGTTATTAAAACCTTCTTTTATTCCATCATTACACCAGCTTCAGTAAGACACTTTAAAAGTACTATAAAATTTTCCAAGTAAATCAATCCAACAAAGATATATTCGCAATCGTGGGGTTATCCTCGCTATTTACTTACAAGGAATTATCGAAACAAAATTGTTACTTACAAATCAATATTAATCTCTTTTAGCACAAAACACATAATTTGACTAAATTATGCATGATGAAAATGCATTTAACCACTCTATATACATATCATCTTCGGACGCTCCGGGAATATGACAGATGCCGAACAGTGACGAAGATTTCTATGCGCATTATTACCTTTGGAGAACTGTAAGTATTTTATTTCTTTTTATGAATTAGAGCAGGCTCCAAGGAGATGTTCGTTTGCAAAAATAGCGGACCTAAATCTGACTTCTGATATATATTGTATAGGTCCCAGACATCCTATAGACAGATGTTGCCAACCAGTTTTGTGGTCCCCCTGCCCGCACCCCGGTAATTAAATATGGCATACAAAGAAAAAAATAAAAATTTCCAAAACATGCCGTGTGGGGTATCAAATGAAAGAGCTTATTGAGTAGATCACGAATATATAGCATACTATATACATTTCTTACACTTTCTCTAAGATTTTTTAGAAAATTTACGAAAATGGTCCATTTTTGAGTTAACTTTAAACCACTATAGATTGAAAACTCATGAATATATTTTTTAAATTATTATTTTAAATAATTAACAATAGTCCATTGTTTATGATTCAATAGTTCGTAATATAATATAAGTGAGCTATGTGGTGGATTTGATGAAAATAACTATATACTATATGAACTTGAAAATATACTCGCCATCTTTGAATGCTCCCCCCACTCCCCCATGCAACTATTTCACTGTACGAAATATTGAATCGTAAACAATGGACTATTGTTAATTATTTAAAATAATAATTTAAAAAATATATTCATGAGTTTTCAATCTATAGTGGTTTAAAGTTAACTCAAAAATGGACCATTTTCGTAAATTTTCTAAAAAATCTTAGAGAAAGTGTAAGAAATGTATATAGTATGCTATATATTCGTGATCTACTCAATAAGCTCTTTCATTTGATACCCCACACGGCATGTTTTGGAAATTTTTATTTTTTTCTTTGTATGCCATATTTAATTACCGGGGTGCGGGCAGGGGGACCACAAAACTGGTTGGCAACATCTGTCTATAGGATGTCTGGGATCTATACAATATATATCAGAAGTCAGATTTAGGTCCGCGATTTTTGCAAACGAAACTCCACTGAGAGTCCGGTCTAAATGGCACAACACAGCCGACTGCCCGGCCTATGTCCGCGTCAGGGTCGGTGCTCGTTAGACTGCACCACGTGTTGCATCTCAGGGTTTACACCGCGATGTTTCGTTCAATATTTTGACAAGCTTCAATTTATTGCTTGAGGAAATTACTTGCAGCCACTGAAGTACAATATGAATGTCATATAGGTATTATGCATACGAATACTTTTGTAGCGGTTTGCGGGTAGGGGCGGAAAGCGGGGGCGGGGGGTGTCGATGTAGATCGGTTAAATAAATAAGATATTAATATTTTGAAGCGCAGGCCGAGGCCGGAGGTCGCGCCTTATCAGCGAGGCGACCCCCGCCCCGCACCCCGCGCGCCCCTCACCGTGCCCCGCGCGCCGCACCGTCACAACAACACTCGCCTTGTACTCAACATTAATACGCTTTAATTCCACATACTATTTTGTCAGTACGACATAGTTTTGGTTTTATTACACAATTCACGACCTATAAAAAGATATAACAATAGGTAATATAGACACAGTGATAGGTTACCTACTCTCTATTGAGGCGGCGAAAATAATAGCAATGGAAATAATTAGGTAGCTCCCAAATTTTTCAAAAGAAAATAATTCAGTTCCCCGCTCGAACCGAGTGCTGAAATCAGTAACGGCATCTAATGCACACATTGCACAGTATCAGCCGAAGCTGGCAGATAATGGTCCCGCAAACAATTAAACGACTCAATCAATGAGAAAGATAAGTTTATACTTAATTGGTGACGCGCGATAAGCCAGAACATAACATAAATACATGTAGGTATATTGTTTGCGCTGGACCTGCGTGGGCGGCGATATTGTATTCATCATTATTTTCATAAAAAATATCATTATAGGTTCTACCCATAGCTATTCTGATAATATATAAGAATAGGTAGGTACCCACTTATTTCTACCTAGCTGCGCTTCGCGGTTTCACCCGCGTGGCTCCGCTACTGTTGGTCTCAGCATAATGATATATAGCCTATAGCCTTCCTCGATAAATGATCTATCTAACACTGAAAGAATTTTTCAAATTAGCGCGTTTTTTTTATTTTTTTATTCAGGATTAGGCAAGCGCATTTGACCATCGCTTCGCCTGATGGAAAGCGACAAGCGTGGTCTAGGATGGAGCATGCTGACCAAAAAGATGCCTATTCACTGTTCTTTTAAATAAGTCCAGATTATAATTATCGGGATACACGCAGGCCGGAAGATTGTTCCATTCCTTACTGGTAAGTGGCGTAACGCTTAGTATAGTGCGTATAGGTGGAATATCAATGACATATGGGTATGGAGACCAGCATCGTGTCGACTCGACCGGTTGTAAAAAGGAGAAGCAGGTATCAGGTTGTGCAGTTCTTCAGCACATTCACCATGATAGATCCTGTAAAAGACTGCCAAACTGTCTGAATGCCAGACAAACTGTTTGTTCAAACAAACAAACAAAGTACAAACCCTTCAGCTTTATAATATTAGTATAGAGTTAATACAAGCAAATGTAACATTAACAATACTTAGGTATTAATAAAGCTGAAGTGATAGTTTTATTGTTTTTACAAGAGCTGATTTTGGAAACTAATTACTTCTGCAGCTGGACTGAATTTAAAAATTTATTTTCGACTAGCTGTTCCCCGCGGTTTCACCCGCATTGCTCTGCTCCTGTTGGTCTTAGCGTGATGATATATAGCCTATAGCCTTCCTCGATAAATGGGCTATCTAACACCGAAAGAATTTTTCAAATTGGACCAGTAGTTCCCGAGATTAGCGCGTTCAAACAAACAAACTGATACACAAAAAGCTATAAGAAGCTCGCGCGCGGACCCGCCGCCTTTTTAGCTCCCGCCGCGAAGCGCGTCGAACGCGGCAACTGATACACAAAAATAATCCTTATGGCATGATTCTGTATTCACGCGCGATGACTTATAGCGTATTTCATGTATAACTTTGGTGTTTCTACACCGATTTACATGATTATTTTTTTATTGAATAGGTAATAATGTTAACTTTTTTTAATTAGGGATGAGTGAGAGTGTTGTAAACGTAAGAGTAGACAAATATAATCAGAAAGCTCCGAATTGCTAAGCTATTGAAGTTTCACGTGTTATTGTGAGTCAATTTTAAAAGATAGACATAATATGCTGTCTAGGAATTTATTTTTATATAATAATAATAGTTTAAGAACATTTGTGTCGTACATGATTTCTATGTAGCTTTAACCATTAAGGCTGCACACGCGACGGAAGCTTAAAAAATGGAGTAACTTCTCTTGTTTTCCTAATATTTCCCTTCACTGCTCTGCTCATATTGATCGTAGCGTAATAAAAAGGATACTATAACCTGCCCAGGAGTATGAAGAATAATTGTGCCAAATTTAGTTAAAATCCGTCGTGTAGTTTTTGTTTCTATAGCGAATATACAGACAGACAGACAGACAAAAATTTTACTGATTGCATTTTTGGCATCAGTAGCGATCCCTTATCACCCCTTCATAGTTTTTTTTTAAATATATTTCATGTACAGAATTGGCCTCTCTACAGATTTATTATAAGTATAGATTTTGATACCTTCATAGTTCATAGGTATCTATCTACCTATTTGAAATTTGCACGCCCAAGCAATGGTTATAACGTATGATCAATTTACCATAATACCTACAGCTAATATAATAGGGTAAAAGTGGGATAGATGCCCCACTTTTTGAAATAGCCTCATAATTTTAAAAACATGAATCTTATACGAACACTTTGTATGAATATAGCTAGGTTAATTATCTGTTTTGAATTACTATATATATTTTTTATCCTATCATTTATGGATAATGTGTTATAAATATTTTTGTAGAACACCTTTTTTGAGGATAGATGCCTACCACAGACATATTATATTATTAAGTAGACAACGCAAGTAGCGCGATCTGTATGAAAACCAAGCGTGTCATATTTTTTGTACTGACCTTGACGCGTTATGACGTCACGAGCGCTTTTTAGTGATGGTAATTTCATTTTACGCTAAATCGATTAGGACGCCACTCGCGCGGCGATTCTAGTATCGTCCTATCCCATCGAAGTAAATCGAAAGAAATCAGATCAAACTAGATCTATGTCTAAGAGGTAGTCAAATAAATGAATCGTAATCGATTACTAAATCGATTCAAGACAGAAAAATGATAATTACCATAGACAGAGGAATGATAAAATAAAGTTATAAACCTTTTAATATTCTAACAAGTAAACTAATGTGTTTTAGCTTTTTCTTATGGTCCGGGAGCCAGCAGCAGATTTTATGACCAAGTTCCTCTCAAGAGATAATTCGTCAGACGCATGAGAGTATAGTATTATAAAGCCTCGTGAACGTCAGCTGGAGCTCGGTTGGGGGGAAGAGCGGTTGTAGCCTCCCGTATCAGCTGACGGTTTTTCCACCAAGATACAGCCAGCTGACATATATATTTATCCACAGTTACATATAAGCTATCATCAGGTAAATTTTTGTTTGAGAGGAAATAACGGAAAATAAATTTTTCTTTAAATTTAACTTTCATGTTCGAGACACCAGCTGACGTATAATACACCATGTTGTAACCAGCTGACTATTTTTTTTCGTTGAGATATTGGGTTAGCTACAATTTGACAAATTTTTAGCTGAGAGGAAATGAATGAATGAATGTATTTTTTTTCCTATGTGCGTGGGAGGCTCACCCCCCAACCGAGCGCCAGCTGACGTTCACGAGGCTTTATAATACTATACTCTCATGCGTCTGACGAATTATCTCTTGAGAGGAAATAGTTAACCAAATTTGCACCTGGCTCCCTAACCATTACATATGCTCATTGAGTTACCATGTACTACGTACTAGAGAGGCCATCGAAAGAAAGTAATGAAACTGTCAATCAATCAATCTTTATATCCCGTTGCATCGATCCATTTTTCTTTTATGTTCGGGTTACTTGGAAAACTGAAAAAACAAACATAGTCTAAGCAATAAGGAGTTTTCTTAAAAAACTCCCAAGATGACACTTTAACTAATGGCGTCCATGTCATAATATTTATTTTAGTACCTTTGTATTAAAATACTTAAAAGTTCTAGGTCAAGTCGTATTAAATGACAAAAAAAATCTATGCCTTTTTTTCTGAAAAAATTGCTCCTTCAAATTATCATTTTTCTGTTCGATTATAAAATCGATTAGAATCGAGAACTGTTGCATCAAATGAACATCACTAACCACAAAATTGGACAGAAAAATGAGAACAGAAAAATGAGAAGACGCTATTCATTGCTTATTATCATACGACGCGATCTTTACCGTGCCAAGTAAAAGCCGCAATGTATTCCGAATCATTCCGTATGGTTTGGTATCCATGTTTGTCACGATCGTTTTCCACAGATATTCTTTATTTGATTTTAAAATAAATAGTGCATATTCTGATTAGAAAATTACTTACCGGTGGAAGGAAACATCTCCGAAAACTCGGCCACTCACAGCTGTGGAGTTTCTACAGTTTATAACGGCGCAATTCGGCATTTTACTTTATTCAGCTTCACGTCTTTCCTTGGCGAACTGCAAGCGCGGACTGAGTGTAGGCCAGCGTCAAGTAAGTTTCATAAACTTAGTTTGGACACGGGAAGTACATACACTCGCTTAGTCTATCTTGATACATGTCTGTGATGCCTACCTAGTTGGATAGTTGCCCCACCATGAAAATACTAAGGAGGATCGATGCCTGCAGAGTGGGATAGATGCCTTACATACTCTATAAACGCGAAATCGAATGTGATAAACCAGCAAATGTCATGTTAACATAGTTGTTCTGTTGTCCAAGAATATACTTGCACTCGCACTCCCTCTTTTCTTTTGTATTTTCGTGGCGTGGTTCTCCTACAATCAGTATAGGGGCAGATCATTAATAAGTAAGTATACATAACAAAAAAAAAGCAAATTAAACGAGTAAAATCGGCTATCATAGAGAAAACCTCTGACGCGGACGCAATCAGGTAAAAATATAAACAGTACCTGTGATTATCGATAATAACATGTACATAATATGTATTGAGGGATAGATGCCCTTAGAGGCCCCTAAGGGCATCTATCCCTCGAAAAAAAAGGGGCAACTATACTTTTTGATAAGGATAGCTGCCCCAGTATTTTTTTTATTAAATAAAAACAAAAGAGCCACTATTTTCACTTAGATTTGTACTTAATGAACCAATGTATAGACATAATAAGAAATATAGTAAAATTTATTAATACTTATAAAGTAATGCAAAGGCAAATATCAACCTTTTTAAATTTTAACGTGTTCGTGAAGTTCGCCGCGGATATTATAAGTTATAACACGCACTAGCGAAACACGTCTTCACCAAACAACAGCTCATGCGTACCCGAGGTGCGGGGTGATAGTGCTATTTAAATCATTAATTCGTAGTCACGACTCTGGGAAGTGAGGTTTTTTGAAAATGAGGCATCTATCCCGGTGCGGCATCTATCCCACTTTTACCCTAATGATAAAATTTATAATTTCAACTAGATACATTCTTGGAAATAAATAAAATTTGAATAATTTTTTTATAAATATTATTGATTTTCTAGAACAATCTTGTTTCTTTGTAATAGCAAGTAGAATGTAGCGACTGGTGAGCACGTATTTTCAGCGAATCGTTGTTGCGGCGTGCGAGCGGCGCGCGGCGGCCTGCGCGGGCGCACGTTCCGTGTTCACTAACTACATCATTTTAATAATAGCCGGAACACAATTTCACTTCAAAGGCTTTATTTTTCTTGATATATTATTGTTTTAGTTTAAGACAGTAAGGAATCTTTAAACGTATTAAAAAAAACTATTATTAACATTTTTTTGAAGAGAATTTTTCCGCTTTTCAGTTTCATTGGCTTGACACAGTAAACCAAAACTTCAATACGGCTACGGCCTGACGCAGGTTGGCTGGGTGGTGCGGGGTGCGGGGATGCGGGGGCGCGGGGTGCGCGGCGAGCGGGGCCGGGTCAGCGCGGGCGCTCCGGGCGAGCTGTTATCGCAGCTCCCCCCCCACCGCCCGCTACCGGCCCCGCACCGCCGCGAAGCGTACCGAGCACTACTAGAAAACTTGGAAAATATACTAGGTAAACCACGATTGAAGTCTTTTTCTAATGTTAGCTGCGAAAACGCGCGCTTGCCGAAACAAACAGTGCCTGTAGGCATTGAGATACATGTTACATATTAACTCAATGGCCTGTAGGACCCCGACTACATAATATTCGCATCGCATTTTCAATTCAGGATATTATAGATGGCTTAATTTTTAAACGCAATTTAGCTAATCCTAGGTACTGAAAAGTAAGACGCAAACTCTTCATAACTCTACAACTTAATAATAATTAAGGTAGACGAAACAAAAAATAATAAGCACACAACATAAAACTTTCAACATTTTTAAGTAAGAATTATTTTTCCCATTTAGGTATTTGTCAATTGGTACCTTAGATCATTATTGGTACCTATCTCATCATATTGACCAGAAATCAAAATCTTATCCTACTAATCACTACATAGTATAAAACAAAGTCGCTTTCTCTGTCCCTATGTCCCTATGTCCCTATGTCCCTTTGTACGCTTACATCTTTAAAACTACGCAACGGATTTTGATGCAGTTTTTTTTAATAGATAGAGCGATTCAAGAGGAAGGTTTATATGTATAATAACATCCATTAAATAGTGGAGAAGTACTGTTATTTTTGAGGTTTCTAATGTGATGTCGTAAAAAATTACATTTTTTCGCAAACGCAGGCTGAACCCTACGAGTTTTATCAAAATAATGTACTAAGTATTATACACATTGAAAAGGTCTACAGAAAAGTCCGCGATGGTATATGTCTATCTCTTATGGATAACCCACAATAACTTTTTTTGTCATTTACTTTTTACGACACATAATGGCTAATTTTCGAAGCGATTTTAACCAATACAGCATTAATCCTTAACCAATTAAATACCTTGAATACATTGTTCATTTAATATAGATCTATATAGCCTTTTACACCGTATGATTTAAGTGAATATTTTCGAAGATATTACAGATTTAAAAATTGCGGGACGTAGCGTTTGCGGCGGTACCGGCCGGCCGCCCGGCTATATATTTTATACCCGTGCGAAGCCGGAGCGGGCCGCTATGTTTTTATATACAACGTTCACAGTTTTTCTGTAGTGTATTTAGTATCAGCATTGCACCCGTGCGAAGCCGGGGCGGGTCGCTAGTATTATCTATAAATGCGAAAGTTTGTGAGGTACATCCATACCTATGTGTATTGTGTATGTATAATTGTTAGTTGTTACTCTTTCATACAAATACTACTGAACACATACCCATAGTTGGTAACTGTGCACATAGGATTGGTTTTATAGCGGAAATCCCACGGGAACAGGAATTATGTGGGTTTTTCCACCATTTTTTTCTCTTAAAAGCTCCCCCCTCCCACTTCCCGAACTCGGATTGACCGTAATTTATTTTTCCTTTTATTTTTATCATATTCCCCTCCTTTTCTAATGGGTTTCATCCTACTGCGATTTTTTTATCTTTTTATTATTTTTAAAGGCTACCCTAGTGTAATAGTATGAAACTGAATTATAAAAGACAATACAGACAGCATTACAGCAATTCACTAATTTCCTTTCTATAAGTTTGCTTTCATCAATTAGGTAATTATAATTAATTAATTTCATAAAAATCCTAAAAAATAATGATGAAAATGTCTAATTTTGTATGGCTCTTCATATTATTCCTAATCATCTCGTAACATATTTCTAAAAATAGCCAGACATGCGTTTTTAGAATTAATCTCTAAAAGTTGAAAGCTTTTTAAAGCAGATCTGTTAAAATAACTCAGGCCCCGGAATCACAGACACAATAGAAAATCTATTGTGTCGTGGACCGATCGGGCCGTTCGGGGCTCAATGGGTTAATCCGACAAATTATCCTACTAATAGGTTTGTAAGAATTTATGGATGTTTGTTACATACTGTTACTTGACGAGGAAACCACCGAACGGGTTTGAACTTTACAGTAATATTATGGCCTAAACATCAGAATAGCACATGAACAATAGAAAAACTTGATTTTGCCCAGGAGTGAAGCCACTCGGCACAGCTAATTATTCATAATTATTGAATCTAATTTGACAACACGACACGTAAACAATATTAGTGAAATAGATCTGAACTCCACTGCAATAAAATTCAGACAGAAGGTCAGATAGACGAGACAATCTCACATGTACGATTGATTGGGACCATAGCCAACACCTGAACGTTCAAGCAATGCAAGAAGGGCGGCAGAACCTGAGGTAGACATGCGCAAAACAGTACGTCAAATAGTAATGCAACATCACGCATCTCTTCCACGGAAGTGATATTACTCCGTAACATCACACATTACCCGATCGATTTTTAATGAAATGATGACCGAGAAATGTTTAAGGTGATATGAGAAGTATTACAGATCATATTGAAAAATAGCAATAATAACTGCAATACTTATTACATAACGTAAAATTACAATTTAAGTAAATATTTAAAAAATGTAGTTGATTTTCCTTCATACTTGGCCAGTTGGCCACGTACTTTATGTTGTTTGTTACTTAATAATTGTAATGAAATCAAGCAAATGTAAAACAAAATAAAAAAAGGGGCCCTCCAGGCTTAGGACTGGCAATCTTTGTTTAAGGAAAACAGGCGTATTTAAAAATCAACTATTTACAACATTGATTGTTGTAAATAGTTGATTTTTACTGACCGAACGTTGCCGAACTCCGAAGTGATGAGTGATGGGAGTGATGTTTGTAACTGATGCGTAATGCGTGATGTTGCATTACGTGTCAAAGTGATATTACTTTTGTACTATTACACGCATTACCTACCCATGTCTAACCTGAGGCAGGTGATTTCTTTCCGTGCCTAGGAACTTACGCTTTCATAGACTTCAAAGTGGCGATTATTAACCTGCTAGATTTTTTCTTGTAGGATTTCTTTAAGCTGCAGGTCTAAAGATGTAAACCACAACTTACTGATTTTGTAAAAGTAAATTCAATTCAATCAGATCTCACCAATTATTCCATGAAATTGGCTCAAAAGACCCACACTTATTTTGATCATAAAATTTTATAATTTTTGCTCGCTTTTGTTCATTCGTTTTACTTTTTTGGCTGAACAACAAAATATATTTTTGATAGATGTCACTCACAGAAGGTGGCTACCACATTCAGCAAACATCGACCCATGCTTAATAAAAGACCCTATATATTATGTATAGTAATATACAAATTAGTAACAAGGGAGATGCAAAAAAATTAGGCTATAGGTATAGGTACCTAGAGTTTTCGACTCTTGGAGGATCTACTTAGGATGGTTTTGATTCGACATAAATAGGTAATACTTTTTAATTTCGAAAGAAGAAATAATTAATATTGATCTTCAGTGTCAGGTGACGTCGTGAATTTGATATTTTGTGTTGTAATCGAAAAATTTGTATCTACTATCTATACCTAATGACTTGCAGCCTGCAGGACCTCACAGGTTACTTCGACTAATGGGTTTGTTGTAAAATTAGTTTAATCAAATTGAAACATAGTAGAAATTGGAACGGGTAGCTTAAAATTTTAAGGATTTTTGCATTTTGCCTTGGAGTGGCAATGTTTTATTGTATTGTATTGTTTAAAAGTACCTTTTTGTTAAACGTCAGATTTGAACAGTTTTAAATTTTCATAATATACTAGCGGTCCGCCTCGGCTTCGCCCGTGGTACATATTTATGCTTTCTCTACTAAGAACCATCCTCGTACTTCAAGGAATATAATAAAAAAAGAATTATCGAAATCGGTCCACCCGTTCACACGTGATGCCGTGACAACGCGAAACGGGTTTCATTTTTATTTTTTACTAGCGGTCCGCCCCGGCTTCGCCCGTGGTACATGTTTACGTTTTCTCTACATAAGAACCATCCTCGTACTTCAAGGAATATAATAAAAAAAGAATTATCGAAATCGGTTCAGCCGTTCTCGAGTTATGCGCTTACCAACACATTTTGCGATTCATTTTTATATATAAGAATTATATACATATTCCAAAGGCAAGTGTGTCAATATACAGATATTAATATACCTAAGTACCTTTTTAGAAAAATTTCAGAAAATATAATAATTCGCTTGTTTAGCGGTTAGCGTGGAAACTGGACAGCTGTTGTTGGAAACCTAGAGGTCATAAATCTATTGAAAATAATAAAATGAATATAGTGTGTACGAAGATCTTACGTTATCGTAATATTGAAGTCAACAAAAACAAATGAATGCGATATATCGCCATAACATTGTAACATTATAACAAAGCTTGAGTTTTGAATAATTGTAAATGCGAACGAGCTCCGTGCTATGCAATAGTTTTGGGTCGTCTTGTAAAACGTTAAATTGTGAACATTTCCCCGAAGTAATGTGTCCATAGAGCACGACGTGTGTTCGTAACGGTTCGAGCGTCACATTAGCATGTGGCGCGTTATCAGCGGCGGGCGGAACTGGAGGGGGCCTTATCGCTGCACCCACAGCTACGTACTCACACGGCATATTTAACTAGGGACATTTTACTTTCAGTTAAAAGATTCGCTAAATAGTTAATTTCCAAATCGACAAACGTACCGATCGTCTTCGAGCACACGCTACGCCGCGGGCCAGGTCCGGGCCGTCCCTGGGTCCTCGGTGCCGCGCTGCGAGCAGCGCGGCGGCGCGCTCGGTGCGGCGAGCGGGCAGCGCGCGCGGCCGCCTACTGCCGTCACCTCACTTTCAGCGATTTTGCTTTATCTAATCGCGGGATGATAAAGCGCTGCGACTCCCGCGTGTCTCACTCGCGCCGCCGGCCGCTCTCGCCGTGCAGCCTGCGGCGCCTGCTGCGCTGCCCAGCCCGCCGAAGGGACGCGCTCGACCCGACCCGCAGCGCAATGAGAAGCGAGAGAAATAAAATAAACATTTTACGTTACCGCAAGCTGCACTTTCCATCGTTCCGATATGTTCACTTTATAGCGCGACGGCAATAAACCTAGTATGTGCGGAGGTCGCGGGGACGGCTTCGTCCGTTGATAGCGAACAAAGAATGGAGTTCCGTGCGCCCGCGCCGCGACACGTCAGCCGCCGCGGCCCGCGGACGTGATACATTGCGATTTATTATTCCCACTTACACATGACATGTTTTGAAATATGTACTTCTTACCATTCGAATTAGTTGTATTTGTTTTATTAAGTAAAAGCCTTCGATTGACTACGATTATCAACACTGTCGAACCAACCTTTAAGCCGAACCGACACATTAACATGCCCTTTGCTGTTAGTTTGGTACAAATTCAACTCGATAAACAAACTAATTTATGGCAAACATGTTCATTAATCTAATTGTAAGATTGGGTTCATTAAAGGATCTTTACATTATTTACCTAATTGTTCAGTACAGGCAGCGCCAGTAATACTGCTGAATTGTTTACATTTTGAATTAGCAACGTGCATTTTTTCAAATGTACACAATTGTTATGCTCAATAGGTACCTAACTATTTAATTCAGAAATAAAGGTTATCTTGGCTACAAAGTTTATAATAAAGTTACTTGAAAGAGTGGGTGCTAATACCTAAAATGTTTAAAAGTGTATCTCTATTTAGTATGTAAGTGCTCATTGATAATAATATTATAAAAAAAGAGCGTGTGTGCCGAGCACACGTGTTAGAAGTGAAACTTGTTTGGCAAGATTCAAAGATACCAAAATCGTCGCCTTACTCCATGACGTGACGGTATTGCCACGCGACATTGAAATTTTACTCTCAAGTCTCAACGCGCCTAAATAAGTTTCACTCGATATAGGTATACCTAGTTCTGTGAGTTTCACTTCAAAATCAACTATGACCTCAGTTCTTATTTCACAGAGAATCTCCCGACGGTATTAATATACACTGTATAGAAAAATGCTGATGGCTGCCATAATAACATTAAGAAAAACATTGCTACGGCGAGGTTATGTTACCCAAAACAACTTGATCGGCGATCAGCTGTTCATTATCTGTGCAGCGATTAGGCCGCACGTCGGATTAGGAAAGTCTGTCGAGCTTTTATTGGCGCTTATTTATAATTTATTTATATTATGTGCAGACCTGGTCTTGTTATGTATGTGTATATGACATATGTGTGCATGTCGCGCGTGTGTGTGTGTCTATGTGCTCGTGGCGGAGCTCGTCGCTATCGGGACAGTTTGGTCGATTTAACTCGCCTCCGAACAGTTTACATTGCTGATAACGGGGGCAAAAGTTCGCCGAGACATTTTTAACGACTAATGTTATTATTAACTTTTGTTCGTGTCGTCAATATTAAACTATAGAAAATTCCAGAAAAAAATAGAATAATATCTTAGTAAAATCCAGTTTCACAACGGGGAGCCGCGTTTAAAGAGGTGGAACTAATATCGAATTTATACACTTAATTTACAGAGAAACTACCCGACCTCACCGTGCAAAAACCATTTACCTAAACAAATCTATAAGCACTCGCGAGCCGTAAAAGTTAGCCGATACCGTAAGAGAGACAATCAACAGTAATTAATGAAATGACCCGGAGCGAGCAAAGGGTGGTGGTCAGCGTACTCACCGAATTGGTACTCGTTCTTGGTAGCAGCCATGCGTGGTGCGGTGCGGCGTTGCGCGCGGGTGTCGCGCGGCGCATCGCGTCGGCGTGAGAGCGGCGCGCGCCGGCCGCCGCGCCCGCGCCGCCGCGCCGCCCGCGCCCCGCGCCGCGCACCGCCCGCCCGCCGCGGCGCTGTGCTCATGTTCATGCATAGCTAATAGTCGAATCTGCTGTAAAAATAAAAATTAATGTATGAGAAGAAAAGAAAGAGCTCATTGAAGGCCCGGGTCCTATTAGTGGGAACATAATATTAATATATTATGATGATGAAACACACAACAATAACATTATAAATCAATTCTTGGTTAATAATAAAAAGTAATTAAAAATAAATTAAGTGTGGCCCAAAAAGGATGCCATACTCAGGACACCGGACACAACAAACAGAACAAACAGAAAACTCACCAACTTTTTTAAAAAAGCTAACGGGTGAATTTTCGATTGAAAATTAGGATACTTTTTCGAAATTTGTTGAAAAAATAAAAAATTTCAACATATTTGTGACATAAAAAGGCAAGTTTTCATAAAATATCGTGAAAAAAAGTGTTCGTAAAAGATGAAAATAAAAAGAACCAAGAACTTATTTTCTTGTAAAGTTGTTAATCTGCACTGTGGCACAGACCTTTAAGCATTTTAAACCATTAATGCTCTAAGCTAAGGCACAGACCATATATATTTTTTTAGTGTTGATTGGTAATCTGTAGCAATAATAACCGCCGGGACCACGAGCAGTATAGGGTCTAGTTAACTTTTTAGACTAACACAGGAATAATCTGGTTGTAAAAGAATTTCAAACTCCGATAGTAGCACATAGTAGTTTCAGAATTTATATGGTATCTACATAGTACATATATAAAAAATAAACAATTTCCGTTAACAACAATAATATAATTTATATATTATTACTTTGCATTACTTATATAATAAATGGAATGTTCAAAGACTGATAAAAACTACCAACTTTGAGCAGTCTTCGAAAAATTAATTTTCAAGCAATTATGTAGTCATTTAGTATTAAATAGTTTACTGCACGCCAAACAGTTTGTTTTCACAAAGGGGCGCTCTACCACTGATGCTGGAATAGCTCTTTTGTCACATATACATATACATCTGACCGCCGTCATCTACATCTGACAGCTGTTATAAATATCTGACCGCCGTCATCTACATCTGACATCTGTCCTATATATCTGACAGCCGTCATCTACATCTGACATCTGTCATATATATCTGACAGCCGTCATAGCCCTGACAGCCGTCATATACATCTGACAGCCGTCATCTACATCTGACATCCGTCATCTACATCTGACAGCCGTCATACACATCTGACAGCCGTCATGTACATCTTACAGCCGTCATCTACATCTGACATCCATCATCTACATCTGACAGCCGTCATACACATCTGACAGTCGTCATATACATCTGACAGCCGTCATATACCTATGACAGCCGTCATATACATCTGACAGCCGTCACCTACATCTGACATCCGTCATTTACATCTGACAGCCGTCAGCTACATCTGACAGCTGTCATATACATCTGACAGTCGTCATATACATCTAACAGCCGTCATCTACATCTGTCATCCGTCATATACATCGGACAGCCATCATCTACATCTGACCGCCGTCATATACATCTGACAGCCGCCGCGTCTTTCCAAACTATACAAGGCCAGTACGCAACGGTGTGAAACTAATCACGTATAGTTTGGAAATAACTTTTTTACAAAGTTCTTCCAATCTATACAACAGCAGTACGCAAATACTCGCGTATACTTTGTAGTGAAGTAAGTAAGAATAGCGCTCCAAAATATACAGCGCCAGTACGCATGCGGACTAATCGTGTATGTTTCGGAGTAAGCGCGGCGTCTTTCCATTGCTCGCGCTTATATTATTGTATTGCTGTTTTGAAATCTATTATTAAAATGCATGTGTATTGTGTATGTAATGTTACGTACTGATCGTATATTTTTTGTATCGAGGATGCTTGTGTCTTCGTTCCCGACTATACTGCACGACTTACAATTGACAATAGTGCTAAAATGTAAGAATCTAATAAGTCCAGAAGAAGACGGTTGCGAGGCGACGGAGCCCCGCTTCGCGGGGCTCCTATTTTTGTGTAGTTAAAAAAAACACGAACCTAACCTAACCCAACCTAACCCTTATATCTGTTACCTATTTATTTTTCTAAGCTCACCTAATAATATTTTTATTCCATATTTTACTGAATCAATCAAGAACAATAAAAGTAGATATAGATATAGCTGTACAAGTCTTTGATTGCCTATATATTTATTATTTCGCTCAAGCATAAGTGGTGTAGTAGGTATATTTAGTTATATTTTGCGTACTGATCACAGTATTACCATATTTCCTACAGTAGTGCGACGAATGTACTTGTGCAGAGAAACGGAGGGGAACTGGCGGGGGTCGGGCGACGCGGGCCGCGTAAGGCAAACACGCTTAGTTTGCCTTACCTAGCGCGAAAGGACGACGCAGTCGTATTTTTTGTGTAATAATTTTATTATACATAGGTACTTACATATTCTATTATGGCGCGCACAAACTGTTCCGTTTACGGATGTAAATCTACATTGAAATCCCAGAAGGAAACAATATTTCAGAAAGATTGTATTAATTGTATCTGTTGAATTAAAATCAAAGCTATGTATATGTTGTCCTCATTATTTTCTAATCAGATTGTACATCCCAATGCGAATGCATTACTTAGTTAAATGTTATAATATACAATTAAGAACATCCAAAAATAAAGTGTCCACGTAAATAATATTTAGCAGTGCAATATCTGTAATTATATATTTATGAACAAATAATTACATCAGATTTAATAATCGCAATTATTTTGAATGTACATATGGATAAATGATTTCATCATAATATTAATAATCACAATTGTTTTATTTCCCATTTGTTGCAACCCTAGCGTATTTTCGTGTGGCAGCGTAAGTACCTACGCTGGCGGCGGCATCGTGCGACATCAAAGGCGATTCCTTACTGTAGGAAATAATATTGTAATACTGTGGTACTGATCGTGTATACTTTGGAACGAAGAAGCAAGCATCCGCGTTACAAAGTATACACGATCAGTACGCATAATTCGTGTATATTTTGTAATAACAAACTTAAAAACAGCATCACAAAGTATACACGAGCAGTTTCCTATGGTTGCGTTCTGGCTATGTATAGTTTGGAAATACGCACAGCCGCCATATACATCTGACAACCGTAATCTACACCTCACCTGTATATCGTCCAAGTCATCTTGGCTCCTAATATGAGACTTGTCTCAGGATGACCCAAAAAAGCTCAAGAGCTACTCTATTTCTCCACATTACCAACTATTAACTAAAGTGCATCTCCAACCATATCTCATCAGTTTTATATAGGTAACATTCTTAAAGTAAATTATTTCTTCATTGACCACCGTCATCTAGATCTGACAGCCGTCATTTACATCTGACATCCGTTATATACATCTGCCAGTCGTCATATACATCTGACAGCCGTCATCTACATCTGACCGCCGTCATCTACATTTGACATCCGTCATATACATCTGACAGCCGTAATTTACACCTCACCTGTATATCGTTCAAGTCATCTTGGCTCCTAATATGTGACTTGTCTCAGGATGACCCAAAATAGCTCAGGAGCTATTCTATTTCTCCACATTACCAACTATTAACTAAAGTGCATCTCCAACCATATCTCATCAGTATTATACAGTGGAAAGTTTCGATGGGCCCTGGAGGGAAAGTACTTGAAATACTGAAGATAGGGAATTTTGCTAAAAGGAAACATTCCTTCATTTTTAAAAAGATATAAAATTCTTACTTCGACCGGGAATCGAACTAACTGAAAAAAAAATGAAATTTATTATTTTATTATTAAAATCTATTAAAATCGATTAAGCAATGTTAAAGATAATTAATTCCTAATTTATCGTAAAAATATTTGCTCTTAGAAATAGGAATATCATGGAATTGAACATTTTTTATTGTATCATCAACTCTATGTCAACATAAAGAAAGTTACTAATTTTAACACTTTTTAACTAATAAATTGTTCAAAATGAGACCTCTTATTACAAGTAAAACAAATGAAAAATGCAAAATAATAGGTACCTAATCAAATTTTAATACTGCGGTCTTGCACAGCAAACCTGTTTAAAACGTCCTAATTATCTACTATAAAACTTTAATGCAAAAGAAACGTCTAAGAAATAAAATATGTGCATTTAATTATTATTTATTTATTACCAATTAAATTGTTTTCTTACCTTAAATTCATGTCTTTAATAAAAAATATTCAGGTGTTACTTTGAGAAAGTTATAACTGGTTGTTCAGTGTTCACGTGACAGACGGACCATTTTTCGTAGACGTTGATCAAGGCCCATGTGTACCTAGTACCTGTGTACCTACTCAATAATAAAAATTGAATATTTTACGGATATAATGGTAGAGATAATACTAGTTTAAGGCCTTTTTATATCGATTTGAATAAAAAAATAACAAATTTTGTTTTTTTTTTAATTTTTAGTTAGTTCGATTCCCGGTCGAAGCATGTGAATTTTCGAAAAATCTTTGAATGTAGTTTTATTTCTTTTTAAAAATAAAGGAATATTTCCCTTCAGAATTTTTTTCTATCTTGAGTATTTCAAGTACTTTCCCTCCAGGGCCCATCGGAAATTTTGCTCACTGTATATGTATATAAAGCATGGGAAAATTCAAAGAATGCTTTGGGGATATTCTGCGACCTTTCTAAGGCTTTCGACTGTGTAGAACATTCCACTCTATTACGGAAACTAAATTTTTATGGTATTAAAGGTTTAGCTCAGGATCTCATAGCTTCATATCTTCAGAACAGGGTACAAACCGTTGTTGTTAATGGAGAGAAATCTTGCGGTGCGCCGATTAACATTAGTGTTCCGCAGGGAGGATCTTAGGACCGTTTTTGTTAGTTTGACACTAGATGAGAAGCTGCAATGGGGGGCCCATGTTGCCACCACCGCTGCTAAGCTCAGTTCATCTGCATAATATGCAGTTCGAAGAATAAGGCATCTCACCGATGAATGTTTGGCAAGATTGGTTTATTTTAGCTACTTTCATAGCATTATGTCCTATGGAATTCTGCTATGGGGCAGGGCTGCAGATATAGAAACTATATTTATACATATTACAGAAAAGAGCCATACGCTCTATATATATATATAATTTACGTGCTCTGGACTCACTAAGAGATCTCCTTAAGAATACTGGTATCCTACTATCCTCACAGTATATATTTAATAATATTTTATATGTACACAAAAACGCGGACTTACACACAAGAGTAGGAGATAGACACTGTTATGGCACAAGGAACAGAAATAAAATTGAAATGCCATTTTACCGGTTAGCTAAAGTTCAAAATTCATTAATGGCCCAAGGTATACTTTTTTACAACAGAATTCTTCATAGCATTAAAGAGTTTAATAGTGCTAAATTTAAAACTTATGTAAAAAAACGTATAAGTTCAGAGAGACTGTTACAACACTAAGGAATATATGGAAGATAAAAACCCATGGAGGGTTGTAGCGTAAAAACACACAACAAACACATACAGATTCATTTATTTGGCACCAAACAAAAATACAGTAAAGGTAAAACTAAAAAGTTACGTAAAATACAATAATTTTAATTTAATTTTAACATTATAATGATCATGAATGAATTGTTCCATTTGTTTCCACATTTAGTTCCCTAAAAGCAGGCAAAGGCCGTTCACTTGTACCATTGGTAAAGATTATATCGTTCGTCCGTTCGTTGCAGCCTTTCAGGACGTCCACTGTAGGACATAGGTGATAGGCCAAATATTTCCATTACGACCGATCACCAGCGCAGCGGCTCCCCGCCACTATGATCAGGTCGTCGCCATTCGAGAACCAATGGTATAAATTCACCACTTACAAAGAGCTTAAAGGATAGAACTACAGAACAGTCTGTAAGACAACAGACAACTCCGAATGCCAGACTAAAAATCAGCGCTGTCTAAAAATCACTCTCGAGACGAACTGTGCGAACAGCATAGCAGTCTGGGCCTTTTGCCACAAAAATACTGCTTTCTGTTCTTATTTTTAATTTTATTTTAATTTCATTAATTTCATTTCAGGATAGTAAGATTAAAGATAGCTATCTATACTTTATAGTAAAGAATAATTATTGTTGAGTTTACTACTGGTAAAAAATTGAGGGTTTTTTTGAGAAATTTGTGTAAATATATTGTTACTTTTAGATATTTAAATATACCTAAACTTCTATGTAAACTACCTACCTATATAAACTTAAGGCGCGTTGAGAGTAAAGTTACAAGGTCCCATCATGGCAATACCGTCACGTCATGGAGTAAGGCGACGATTTTGGTACTTTGAAATTTGAATCTTGCCAAGAACTTTCACTTTTGACACACACTTTTTTTTATAAATTATAACTTGGACTTAGTTTACAAAAAAAAGACGTGTGGCACTCGGGGACTGCCCGTCGGAGTGGGGAGCGTGAGGTTTTTTCGTTACGGAATTTCTCGATTCGGTCCCCGCGCTCAAGGCCCGCTATAGAAGCTATGCAATAGCTTAAAAGTTTTCTTAGTGGTCTGAGTGAACGTGTGGCGCCACCCAGCGGATGCAGACGCAACTATTTGTGGACGCTGGCCGTTGGCTGTGATCGGCTGCGGGCTCCGAGCGCGTTCTCCTAATACGTACTATCACTCATAGATGTCGCTCTGCCGGTAAGGCTAAGGCTGTGTACGTTCACTGCTCAGCTAGGAACTGCGAAAAAAATTCACGCGATTTTAGTCAGTTGAATTCAGTTTTCAATCTAGAAACACGGGTAATGGAATGGCTATATTTAATGAGTAATGGATGGATCTTTTCAATTGCGCCGTTGCCCGACTGAGCAAAACGCGCGAATTTTTTCCGCAGTGCGGACATGATAGCCATGCTTACTTTATACTAGGTACACAAAATATTCGCGCGGAAATAATTCGTACCGATTCGCGTTTATTTTGCATCAAATCACAGAATTATTTTCCGCGAGATTTCTTTACCGCCATCGCGGAAACGTCCAAAAGATTCATACATGTGCATGGGGATAAAATCCGCGCGGTAAAAAAATCCGTTGCGTGCAGCAGCGTGGTAGCAGCGTGCAGTGAGACCGAGACCGCGAGCAGGCATGAATTTCAGCTTTCTAGCTATCACGGTTTATGAGATACAGTGCAGCCTGGAAAAATTATACTTAATTTTTTTTTATTTTATTGACAATCTCAATTGATCACAAGATACCCGAAACAATTTCAATTAAGAGTTTCCAGTTTCCACACAAGTTTATTTACGTGATTAACCCATTGAGCCCCGAACGGCCAGATCCGGCCGCGACACAATAGATTTTCTATTGTGTCTGTGATTCCGGGGCCTGATGGATTTTGAAGTTTAGAAATTATAGGGGGGAGGGGGACCATGTTAACGACTTTGGCGGGCTATATCTTGAAAATGATACAGCTATTTTTTCGCTCAATCAGTTGTTTCGGTTTTCTACCGTAACGTGTGACCTACAATAATATTATCATAGTATGGGAAATCGGAAAACATATCACAAGCAAGTTTATTTATTTTATCATTCTCAAAATTTTAAGAATGTAACTTCATATACGATTTCATAATCAATGCTAATACATAAAATAATTAAGAAAGTGTGTTTGTTTGTCTCATTTCACATTAACACGGAGAGATTTTATTTAATTTTTTGTGTTTTTTTTTAAGGTGGCAAGAAGCTTCTTTTCATTTCAGTGGGTCATTTAATTTAAGCCTTAAAAATAAATATTCAGAGGTTTAAAAATGACCAACGAGCTAATGGCCCATTCGCTACAGATCGCTCCTTGTAATATTATATTTAACAAAAAATGTCGTTAAAATATATAAGTATGTACCGTAGCCGTAGCTGGCGGACCGAGGCAGGGTTCTGTGTGAAGCTTCAATTATATTACGTAATTATTGTTATTGGTATATCGGTTCTAGAAACCGGGAGTTTGGCCGTTCGTTGATAGTGGGCAGTGCGGCGTGTGCGGAGCGGCGGCGGCGGCGGCGGGCGCAGGCGCGGCGCGCGGGCTCGCCGGCGGCGGCGGCGGGCGGCACTCGGCAGCCCGCCGCCACCGCAGCTGCCGCGGCGCGCCCGCTGCTGGCCGCGTGCGTTGAGCCGCCGGCCCGCGAGCGACCGCGTCGCCGACCCGATGCGTCGCGCGCCTCTGCGCTGCCGTGTGCCGCGCCGCTCCTGCCAGGTACCCCGTCCGGACCTCGCCTCTGTCCGGCGCCGATATTTACAACGTGTTGCTTGACCTCATTTCGTGTTCGAGTTTCAAACTTCCCCTGTACTCTTTTCATCTAGGAGAGGCATTTTGAATTTTACTATTTATTTGTGACTAAAATATTTATTTATTACAATACTTGGTTTCCTTTTTTGAACATTGAAAATATATACTAGGTAAGTACCTACTCATCAAAAAAATCGACTCACTAGTTTTTATTGTTTTATGTATTTTATATATTATTGTACATATATGTTATAATGTGGTCTTTATGAATTTTAAAACTTTTTTATATGAAAGCATGTAGTTATGACTGTTATGTTCTTATACAAATAAAATAAAATAATATTTGAACTTAATTTGAATTTTGAACATTAACAAAACCTCATACTATTAACTAAAATGACGTTTAACATTAATTATTTTTAAACATAGGTACACATTTTTTTGATAATCCTTATCAAAACATAAACTTTGAGGTGTTTCGATTTTTTTGATGTGAAGAATATTTGCTTGCAGCTCCTATTGTTGTTATTGTACTACAACGTAACGATGCTCTTGCAAGTAACTCTACGTTAGGTATAGAATATCATCAGTGACGGGAGTCGAGGATAGACCCGCTACAGGATATACTTTATTGGATATTAATTCCATACTTTTTAATGAAAAGATATGCCGGAGCACGAGCCGATGCTGTAGATTAAATCGTTAAGTTTTTATTAGGTACATTGAGGAAATTTTCTATGGACCCTTGTGGGAAAGTACATGGGATACTAGAGATAGTTAATTTGGCCGAAAGGAAACATTCCTTTATTTTTCAAAATATTTCTTTTGAAAAATAAAGGAACTGCATTCAAAGATTTTCGAAAATTCATAAGACCGGGTATAGAACTAATGAAACTATTTTCATTCCTAAAATTCGTTTCATTATAAATAAAAGATCTTCGGGTGTTACTTTGAGTCATAAGAAAATTTTAACTGGATCTTCACTTGACAGACGGACAATTTTTCGTAGACGTTGATCAAGGCCCATCCGTACTCCATAATAATGATTTAATATTTTAGAGATAATATGGTCTAGGGTCTAGGCAATACTAATTTGTTTCGATTTGAATAAATAAATTACAAATTTTAATTTTTAAAATTTTTAGTTCGATTCCTGGTCGATCAAGTGAATTTTCGAAATTCTTTGTGTTCAGTTCTATATTTTAATTCCCTTTAAAAATATAGGAATGTTTCCTTTCAGAAAATTTTGCTATCTCCAGTATTTCAAGTACTTTCCCTCCAGGGCCCATCGAAAATTTCCACAAGTATGGATGCAAAGCCGGTGTATTTTCGCTAATTTTAAATCTCATTTTAAACTAATGCATCATTAAACATAATGTTATATTTTTTCAACAATATAAAACATAACTCCCGTTTAACTTATATTATAAATAATACGGTCCGCCCCGGCTTCGCCCGTGGTACATATTTCGCAATAAAAGGTAGCCTATGTTCTTTCTCAGGGTCTAAAGATTTTCTGTGCCAAATTTGATCAAAATCGGTTGAGAGGTTAAAGCGGGAAAGCGTAACAGACAGACAGACAGAGTTACTTTCGCATTTATAATATTAGGTAATAAGGTAATATAGTAGGGAAGTAGGGATATCGTATCGAAGGTAGCAAAACCACACTTATACCTGGTCGCGTTAGAGGATAATATATTCTATGATATCAGATATGATGATATAGATCCTGACAAACTTAGTATGCCTCGGCCCTCGTTGTAAAACTGCGCTTTACTCTAAAGTGGACCTAGAATGCTTATTAAATTATTTAACCATATTCCCAAATGTATATCTACGAAACTAACCATTGAAGTTATGGAAATGGTTGAACATAAATTGCTTCTATAGCCAAAAATAATTTTTTTATCAAAATATGATGTTAAATTTTAATATTGTGTATGTGTAGATTTAAATGTTTTAGTAGATATCCGGAATGATCTTCCAATTAATTGTAATGAGACTTAGTTTTACTATGGATTTAGTTGAATTTAATTTAATTTTTCATATTTGCATTCTTAATACTAAGCGAAACATGATGGACTATTATATTTTTTGACATCTTGCTGTAGTTAAGTGTAGTTACCATGTTTTAGCAAATAAATATTTTTTTTTATGCTACCTGTATGTTTTGTGACAGATGAAATTATTTTTACGTTATGAATCTTAATTTACACCATGTCGTAAACGAAAATCCTATAAACACAAGAATAAGCTGCTGGTATATCGATCGAATTATTTGCGGCCTAGGAGAGATCCGTTTGATCCGGCGCGGTCAGGCGAGCGTGTAATCGGTGCAGCGAAGCGCGCGGGCGGCACGCGCATGGCGGCCGGCCCCTGACGCCGCGCCATGCGCGCCCGCCTCTCGCCTCGCTGTCGTGCCTCGCTCGCGCTACCGGCCGCGCCGCTCGCCGCGCCGCTCGCCGTGCTGCTCGCCGCGCTGCTCGCGCTCGCGGCTCCGGCTCCGACGCCCGAAGCTCCGCTCCTGATTATACTTCGTTCCGCATGCCCTCTTGGCGATCCGCAACTCTTCTCTGAGCACAATCTCCGCAGCTACGCCGCTACAACGCTACGCGACGATCTGCTCTCACGTCCGTTTCGTATTCTGCCTTTCGACGGTATGTGTGAATTAATGAACTAAACGTGAACTATGTATGTCATGCAACTGTGAACGTTTCTTTCCGGCTCCTCCCTGTAGAAACTGCTTCTGAACCTATGACGTTATGACGACACAAAATCACTTCTTTATGCCGAATAAATAAGTTTAAATTTGATTTCGGAGTATATTAATTTATTCTTCACTGTTATTTTATACTTAAGTAAGTATATGGATTTTTATTGTTAGATACGTGCGGCGAGAACTCGAGTCGTACGATAACGCGCAATTCCCTGGCTACATTGGGCGCTGGAGGGATGTGCGTGTACGTAGGCTGGCCCGGGGGCGAGGCCTGCGCCGCCGCGTCGGCCGCGGCCCGCGCGCTGCACCTCGTGCCACCTGCGGCCTGCGCGGTGCCGCACGCGCGCGCCTCCGTTCTGGCCGTGCTGGCCCGTCGCTTGCACTGGAGGCGAGCGCGTCTGGAGCCCGACGCGGCTGTCTCCACGGAATGTAAGAAGGCCATAGACCGAATAGAAACAGCTCTACTCGCCGCCGGTGTGCAGGTACACCGAACGTCGCTCGATGTGGAAGGAATTAACAATTTTCATGGTGAGTTTACGTCAAAAATATTAAATGTATCACACGTGCAAAAAGTTCGACGAAATAAAATAAGAAATTCGTTTCAATATCTATATTTTGTTCCAGTATCGGTGATTTGTAAGGATCGATCGAAAAATAAGCGTGGGAATATTGCTCCGATGCTGATAATTCTGCATATTATAGACACTTATAATGTCGCGAGACAAGAGGTTCCATTATCCACTCAAACTTTGAACATCGCTAATGCTACATCTGACCTCGACCCATATGAGAAAACTTTGCCGTCGCCGTCGAGCGAGAGTATCATAGGCTCTCTTCATAAAAATAATACTAATATTTTACGCGATAAACCTTCATCCATAGCTTCTAATACGTTGAATTTGTCTCACTCTAAAAGTGAATTTGTTAATAAAAATCAATATGTTATTAAAAATAATGACACAATTTCTTCTTATTTATATGGTTTAGATTCCGTTAAATATCTCAAAGCTATTATTCTTGTCGATATTGATTATTACGAATCGAATAAAACATACGACAATACCATCGATACTTTAAGGTTATATTATTCTGGTAAAAATTACAATATAGAAAACATCTTCCAATTGTATGAAAGCAAATCAGTAAACGGAACACCAATGTGGGTACGTATCACACAATTCGTAACGAAATCAAAAGAGTCTGAAGATTACAGCAAGATATGGGAGACCGATGTGTCATGGGAGAGGACGGTCGATGTAGATGTTTGGTGGAAAGAACACGTCGCACAACGCGTTGAAGAAATTTACGATATGTCAATAATTTCTATAAAAAGCTCAACGGCGACAGCGGGTATGCTGTGCATAGCCGGCGCGGCGGCGATCGCCCTGGGCGCCGTCAGCCTCACGATCTTCACGACGCGGCGGACGCTCGCCAAGCGAATGCAGCGCCGTCCCCGAGCAGCGGTTATTTTAGCGGCTGCCGACTTTCAATTTCCCGCCGATGAACAACGCAGAGTGGGCGAAGGAATGGAGACCATGTTGTCGTGGTTGCAGCAGCTGCACGACTTGAACGGGCCGGAGCCCGACAAACCGGACCTGTTGAAGCGCCCGACGGCTCCCTCGGCGCCTTCCTCCACGTGTAGCGTCTCGCGCCTCCCGTCCGACGGCCGAATCCGCTACAAGGTCTTTATCTATGCGAGTGCATCCAAGTACTTCGTTGATTATTTTGCAAATTAATAATTATTATAAATTTTACAGGGTGATCCCGTTCACATGAAATATTTTCCAACTACTGTCCTGGAACTGAAACGAAAAGCGATAGATATACTTTTGGTCATGCAAAGTTTACGCCACGAGAACTTGAATCCATTCATCGGTAATTACTGTTCTTATTAGATATTTAAGGTGTTTCAATACTATAAAGCTATCCTAAAATATTACGCGAAATATTTCAAAGTTTGATTACTTGACAAATAACTTTATAATCGAATGACAAAGTACTTAATTACGGAAAACGTCATCGTTACAATTAGTTAATGATGGTGCATTTGACCTTTCCGACAGGGGGCCTGTGCGAGGTGCGGCCGGCGCTGGTGTTCGAGCTGTGCAGCCGCGGCTCGCTGGAGGACGTGCTGGTGGCGGACGACATCCGCCTGGACTGGACGTTCCGCCTGTCTTTGCTCACGGACCTGGTGCGTGGCATGCGCTACCTGCACGGCTCGGCGCTGCGCGTGCACGGCCGCCTCACGTCGCGCAACTGCGTCGTCGACTCGCGCTGGGTGCTGCGCGTCACGGACTACGGCGTGTCGGCGTTCGCGCACACCCAGTCGCTACCTGTGCCTTTGAGGACGGCCCGCGGTAATATTATTTTTTATACGATATAATGAAAGAAATATACTTACATATTTCTAAAAAATAAAAAAGAATAAAGTAGGTAAATTTATTAGGCACACCAAATTACCACCACCACAGAAAAAAACAAGCATAAAAATTACAACTAAGAATATAATTTGTGTGGCGACTGGCGACCTAAAGGGTAAGGCCACTCAGCATATGCTATACCGATATGGTCGGTATAGCGCTGGTTTACTGGACGACACCAGACAACATACATTATATATATTTAGTTGAAAAAGGCTCCTACGCTTTTCAGATTTGTTATGGTCCGCTCCAGAGTTGCTGAGGGCCGGTGAAACGGCGCAGGGCACTCAAGCTGGGGATGTTTTTTCATTTGCTATTATAATGCAAGAAGTTATTGTGCGAGGAGAACCTTATTGTATGTTGGCGTTGACACCAGAAGGTTAGTTCATCTACACTCATATTATTTTTAAATTAGAAAGTTAGTACAAACTATGACTTATAGGAACGTCCAGAACCTCTATAACGTGTAGTGTCAAGAAAAAAAAAATGACTTGCATAAAAACTCGGCTTTGCTTGCTTTGACTACAATACTTTGGGTTTGTTGACATTCTGCACATTGCTTTTACCTGGTAAATGTGCCACTATCAGTGTAAAACCACAAAAAATCAATCGGAAAACATAATTTTTTATGATGACACCTTAAAAAAACACCAAATCATTCATCCGACTTTTTTGAGCAGCAAATCCAACAAATCCACTTCCCAGTGGAGCGGATGCTCGTGGGCCGCGTGAATCGCTTAAAACCAGGCGACGCGTCTGTGTGGTTCTTGAGAAGCCGGACGAGCGGCCAGTGTTGTTATAAGAATAATACTTAAAATCTAAGCTTTAAATAATAATCAAAAAATTGTAGATACATTTTAGTTTGGTACTATTGATAGTTTCTAATGTGAAATTGATAAATACATATTTCAGAGATAATTGAGAAATTGTGCCGGCCTCCTCCACTGATCCGGCCGTCGGTGTCGATGGGCGCCGCGCCGCCCGAGGCGGTGAACGTGATGCGCCAGTGCTGGAGCGAGCAGCCCGACGTCCGCCCCGACTTCAACGGCTTGTACGACATCTTCCGCCACCTGCACCGTGGCCGGTAACTCTTTCGTGCCTCATTCACTGTTGTAATATATCTAACGTATTTGTGCCTAATAATTACTGTCCAGCGCGCAAGCATGTGCTTTTTGCAATACCGCCGGCTCATATCATCATTACCTAATCGAAGTTACCCTCTATATGTGTGCGAAATGTCATTGTAGTCGGTTCAGTAGTAGGTATTTGCGTGAAAGATTAACAAACATACATACACATACATCCATCCTCACAAACCTATTAGTAGGATTCAGCGCGATCTTCCTGCGCTCAATGCTCTCCTCAAGTTTAACCCAGAATGTGATCTGTTTGCGGATAGATGATGCTCATTGTTGTCCGGCTTGCTTGAGCTTTTGTGGAAAATTTTGATTTTTTTTTATAAATTGTATTTTGATTTTATTATATTTTTTGTTCATATAATGCAATTTAACTTATGTGCTATAATTAATGTAATTGGTGTAATACCGTTTTAATTATAAATAAACAAATACTTAACATACACGACAATAATATTAACTAATCTTTCCAGTAAAATAAATATTGTGGACTCGATGTTTGAAATGTTGGAAAAATATAGCAATAATTTAGAAGAATTAATTAAGGAACGAACGGAGCAACTTGACATGGAAAAAAAGAAAACCGAACAATTACTCAATAGAATGCTTCCTAGGTGGGTAATGTCGGCAAATGTTTTGTGAGATTGCACTGTTTATGAACTCGTAAAAGATCGAAACGATGCGTTCATTCAGATCGGTGGCCGAGCGTCTGATGTTCGGATTGCGCGTAGAGCCGGAGGAGTTCGAAGAGGTGTCCATTTACTTCAGCGACATCGTCGGCTTCACGGCCATCGCGGCGCGCTCCACTCCTGTGCAGGTCGTCGATCTACTCAACGACCTCTACACTACTTTCGATGCTGCTATAGAACAGTACCGCGTCTATAAGGTAAAAACGTTGTACTATAATTGCATATTACACGATAACACTTTATACTTTCTATATAAATAATATAAAAATAACCTCGTATGATTCGAGGTGGAGACCATCGGTGACGCATATATGGTAGTGGGTGGACTTCCGATCCGCTGCACGGACCACGCCGAGAACGTGGCAACTATGGCCCTGCACCTGCTGCACCTGGCCGGTCGGTTCCGGATACGACATTCCCCCGCGACGCCGCTCCACCTGCGCATCGGCCTGCACAGCGGAGCTTGCTGCGCCGGCGTCGTGGGCCTCACCATGCCCCGTTACTGCCTCTTCGGTGACACCGTCAACACTGCGTCGCGTATGGAGTCCACCGGTAGCGAGGAACGGCCTGTTTCGTTTTTCTCTTCGGTAGTTGCAGGACATTAAGCGTGTATGTATGCCACAGGGGCGGCGTGGCGCATTCAGGTGTCGAGTGCTACCGCGGAGCGGTTGGTGGCCGCGGGCGGGTACCGGCTGCGCTCGCGGGGTCTCACGCAAGTGAAGGGCAAGGGCGCTATGCACACGTATTGGCTGCTCGGCAAGGATGGCTTTGATAAAACACTTCCGACACCTCCGCCTCTTGAGTGAGTTGATTTTGAGGTAGTGTGATAATAAAAAAGAAGTATACAGTGTATATGTGTAAAATGGATATGTTAACGGAAATGTATGAAATCCGTCATTGTATAAAATTCCTAGGAAATGTATGTAATTCCTAAAATCGCACGGAAATGTGTGTAATAAATTATTTTATACACATTTCCTAGGAAATCTATACATTTCCTAAATAGCAATCGGAAATGTAAAACATGTAGGATATTGGAAGGTACGCGGGACGAGGGGTGTGTATGTCGCAGTCGGATTGTATAATCCGCCGTATTACAAACGGCCGGCATTTTGTAATATGCCGAAAATTTCTAACCTTGACCTTGACCTAACCTAAGTTAGGTTCGTGTTTTTTAAAACTACACAGAAATAGGAGCCCCACGAAGTGGGGCTCCGTTGGCTCGCGACCGTCTTTTTGTAGAATTTTGGAAAAAGACGAATTTAGGCATACCTATTACAAAATGCCGGCCGTTTGTAATACGGCGGATTATACAATCCGACTGCAACATGTTCACGGGGACAGCGGGACAAGGGGACTGATTACTTACCAAATGAAAATTTGATTGAATATAAGTTGATTTAAGAAATGTTAATTAGTAAGATACTATGAACAAATTATTATTAGGTATTTTACGGTAAGACTGTTACCCGATTGTCTCAATAAGTGCTATAATAAAAAAAAATAACAACGTGTTTTATTACAGAAATCATTTACTTTATACATTTCCTAATACGATATTGGAATTATATACAATTCCGAGGAAGATTATACATTTCCTAGGATATCTATGCATTAAATATTTTATTTAAACAATATATTACATATTTACATTATACATTTCCTAAATGGTATCGGAATTGTACACATTTCCTAGGATTTGTATACAATTCCTTGATTTCATACATTTCCGGTAACAGATATAATCATGAAAACCGGGTTCGAAAGTATTACAGACACTATTAGCTTCCAACCACAAACAGCGATAAATGGATTGCCTTTATTTAAATTAGTATATAGTTTATTCGGGGTTAAAAAAGGACTTAGCCCAGCATGTAACAAATGTTGAAGAATTACTACGTAACGGCAAGAGTTACTTAATACGAGCTAAAGTGATTTGCCTAACATTTTAACTTAAAAAAAAAAAAACTCTATGGGTATTCTTAAAACTTTATTAATTATTGTAATGCTAAACCCCAGCTCTATCAAAATACATAATATTTTGTCTTTCCGGATATTTTTATTATATTATAATAGTAATTATTCCAACCAAATGGTCTAAAAAGCATTGAACTACATTTCAGGTCCGAGGAAGTATTATTTGAAACTGAGGCCGAAAATGAAAGCGAGATTTCTGATGAGCCTCTACCCCTTCCCACACAAGCAGTCGAGAGACAGTGCTCCGACCCCTCATCGGGCGGTAAACTAATTTATAAATTTAAATTAATATTATTAAATTAAGCCTATTAATATTATTAATTGATATCTATTACGCAGATTATATTATTCGCACCATCTTAGCAAAGACTCTTGCCAAAGAGCCACTTTCTGCGTGACACAATTTTTGGATAAGGAGGCTCTGATCAACCATGGCGAACGCCTTTGAAAAGTCTGTATAGGTAGTTATTAGATAGCATGGATTTCATTTTGTTTTCGAGCTCTTCAGTGCTACCACTGCAACTGACATATCCGAAGAGGTTAGACAAGTTTGATAACTAGTTTGTTGGAAAATTGTTTAAGTTCGAGATGAAGTTGTTTAATGAGTTTGAGATATTGGAGGGGTAGGTATACTCCGCAAATAAACAGGGGGACAATAATTGAATTGTCTCGTCTAGGAAATATTGTAATACTGTGGCCTCGTCTTCATCGCTTTTCAGCTTAATAGCCAGCCATAGGTCTTTTTAAAAAAATCCAGTTAAAACTTACGAATCGGCTGAATCTTTTTAAAAATCGTTCTTAATTTATTAAAGAAAAGACTAATGATTTTTCTGTTTGTCTTAGATAAGATTTTGTATATTTTTATAGCGGCAGTACACATGGGGCCAAGGCGTTGGGCCAACGTGTTGGGAAAAAATGAAGGATATCAAGATTCCTGTTCACACATTGGCGTACTGATCATTTTGCATTGGCGCTTCAAGGATGGACGTAGTCCGTAGAAGTTCTTGCAGCCGCGGCAATTTATTTATACAGTGCGTTTAATTATTACGTACATGTGCATCAATAACAATGAATGTACTCTGCCGTCTGCGATGATACCATTTTCCAATCTCTATTGTCCTTTTTTATTTCTGTATACTTAAATAAAACATTATTATGTTTAGATTTTTTCAAATGTTTAAAATGTGTACATTTTCCACTTAATTTAATTTTAATTACCTATAAAACGAAACTTTAAAGATTATATAATATTATTATATTAAATGATAATATTATTTATAAAGCACAATTTGATCAAAACCATGCTCATTGTATATTGTTATTTAATTTTTAAGAACAAGTAACTTTTTAATACTATTTTACTCATTTTATAAATATATTTATTTTTTTTATCGCATTGTATGAAAGTGAGATAAGAAAAACATCTAGAATAATATAATAAATAGAAAATAAAACATCTGATTTATTGAGATTGGTTTTTATTTTTGTGTAGTTCATGCCGTGGATTCCAAATTATTCCTTCATGTCGATACAATTCTACGAATTGTAAAACCTCATTGCTTGTCCACATCGGCGCCTCGGGCCTCCATCGCTATTGGAACATGGTTAAACGTAAATTTCATTGACGCGCAACGATACTGTCTCCGCTGACGCGTAACAACAAACTGAACAAGACACCAACGTGTGAACGCTGTTTGCGGAGCGCGCCTTGGCGCGCTCCGCAAACAGCGTTCACACAGGATCACACACAGGATCTTGATCCTTTGATGTGTGCACAAAAAACCGACAACATTCGGTTGGCCTGCCAATATTGGCGCCAACTAGGCTAATGAAGCCAACATACCGCCAAGTAGCTCTCTACACGTTGGCCCAACCCGTTGGCCCAACACGTTGGCCCCATGTGTACTGCCACCATTAGAGTTAAATATCAACAACATTTCTAGCCTGAAACTCTAGAATCTAGTCGTGAATATTGTTAAATATATTTGGAGAAGAGCATTAATTATCTGCTCTTGACGTACTGTGATCAGTCGATAATCTGCGGCTCCGTGCAGGCTGGCAGCGGTCGGGCGCCGCGTCGGCGGACAGCTCGCCGCCGGCGGGCGCGCGCTACCGCTACCTGCGCGCCTCGCTCTCCACCGTGGCCGGCGCGCTCGACACGCCGCGCCTCTCCGAACGGTAACCACGCACAACCGCACTCCATGCGGCTTGCCGCTGCCATATTCGGACTTGTATACCTTTGATTATATACTCCCTTTGATTATATATATATTAAACTATTATTTATGATTTTATTAACATGACATAATTTTACAGGTTTTGCCCCATTTTATCGGGAAAAATTCATTAGCTGGTAACTCCCTGATACAAATGACGCTGGTGTAAGACATAGCAATCGCTAAGCGTGTGTGCGTGCCTCACTCACACATGCTTGTAAATACTGGCCAGTTTTTGTTGCATCGGCCATTGCGTGAGGCGTTATCTAGGGAGTATATAATCAAAGTTGTATACTTTCTTTTTTTAACATTGTCACCATCAATTCGGTAAGATAGGTTAAATCGAATTAAACATAATTAAATCTATAATATTATGTGCATACGTCGTCGTTCAATGAAGGCGCAAGTAAATCGAATAGCAGATTCAACCGGATGATTGCGTCATTTCATTATTCGTCATTCATACGTGCGTTCATTCGAAGTATATTTTACTCAGGAAACTAAAAGAATTACCTGTTTTAAATCCGTAACTATAATTTATTGTAAATCTACCCTATCTAATATTTTTATAGTTTATTTCAAATCTACCCTATCTAATATTTTTATAACTTTTATCTCGAAAGGTCTAAATAATCGTATCTGTGTTCTGTTATAAGTCGCGTGACCAGCGGGCCGCGTGTCCTACGGCGACAGTGGTCTCTGGAGCGCGGCGACGCGCTGGCGGCAGCGGCGGCCGAGGGGCCCGTCGAGGCCGCGCCGGCGCAGGAGCCGCTGGCCCTGCGCGCGCCGCTGCCCCGCGCCGCGCCGCGCTACCGCACGCGCCCCGACGTGTCGCAGAGCAGCGACGGGGAGCGGTAGCCGCCCCGAGTGCCCCCTCACCGCACCTCCCCTGCGCCAGCGACGCGCGCTGTCCCCACCAATTTATAATTCCCTGACAATAATATTTAAGCTGTAACTGACGACATTCGATCGACTTATAATATTTTACATACTTCGTTCGTTCGTAGTTCTTAATAAATTAATAATAATTAATGTCTTCGTGAATTAGCGATAGTCGATGTCGATTATTTATTTTTTTTACGAGTGCTCCTCAGATTTAAAATTTCGACTTGGTAAAACTTGTATTTTTGAAAATTTTCGAACTAAAATAAATGTCTTAACTTAAAAATGTGTTTTATTTAAAAAAAATTGTAAAGTTTTTCTACATTTATTTGAAAAATTGTTTATTAACTTAGCAAATAATCACTGTACAGCTAGCCGCTAGGTACCTATATTGTTTAATTCTGTAAACGACATTATGTAGTCCCTAGACGATAATGCAGCATGACTTGCATGAATGAACTTATAGTATATATCCAGATATATATCCAGAGACATATGATTTTGCTCACTTTGCCATCTACACTAAAAGTAATAACATCTATTATTAACAAATCCCTAGAAACGTCAATTTTCCCATCACAGTGGAAATTGGCTCATGTTCGCCCACATCCTAAATCTAATAATCCCACAGACCTTAAAGATCTCAGGCCTATTAGTATTCTCCCGTATCTTTCCAAATTATTGGAAAAGATTGTATACAATAATCAGGTGGTTGAGTAGTGACTAGTGAGTACTGTGAAAATAATAACATATTACCGGAACTCCAATCTGGCTTCAGAAAGTCTCGTAGTACTAGTACTGCTTTGCTGAAGGTAGTTGATGATATCCTGTCTATCCAGGATAGTGGCAGTGCATCTATACTTACACTCCTACACTTTTCGCTTGCTTTTGACTCTCTAAATTTATCCCTCCTTACTAGTAAACTTTCCTATTATGGTTTTAATGACTCATCGGTTCAGTGCTTCGATAGTTACCTCAATCATCGCGCCCAGAAGGTTGTCATAAAAAAAATAAATGATGGTACATCTTCTTTTTCCTCGGTACTCCCACTTACCCGCGGAGTTCCACAAGGTTTGATACTTGGGCCCCTGCTCTTCACCATCTACGCCGCGGACATAACTGGGTGTATTAAATATTCAAATTTACGCGGATGATTTACAGGTATACGCACCAATAAGTCGTGTAAATGCCTCGGAGTGCTTAACTGGGTTGTCGCCGGACTTGGATCGCGTATCTACATGGGCTTCTAAGAACTCACTGATATACTGATATTAAACCCCAACAAGTCCAAATTTATGGTAATTGGCTCGAAGCGGCAGGTGAGATCAATCAAAGATTTGAGTCTATCTGTATGTATAGACAACATTCCAATCGTTGAGGTGGATGAGGCTAAAAATTTATGGCTACTTTTTGACAATAATCTTAATTTTGAAAGCCATGTGCGGGACATTGTTCGATTGTCTCATTAACCTAACTTTAGGTATAGGTTAGGTTTCTATAAAAGTTTAGGTTAGGTTTCTATAAAAGTGAGGTTAGTGTAGGTGAGGTTTTTTTTTTTTTTTTGAAAAGTAAGGTTAATTTTTGTTAGGTTTCTATAAAAGTTGCGTTATTTTAGGTGAGGTTTCTAAAATATTTAGAATAGTGTTGGTGAGGATGCTGAAAAAAAAAAAAAAAAGTTAGGTTAGTTTAGGTGAGGTTTCTATGAAAGTTAGGTTCGTGTAGGTGAGGTTTCTAAAAAAGTTAGGTTAGTTTTCTGTAATGGTTAGGTTAGGTTAGGTTAGGTTAGGTTAGGTTAGGTTAGGTTAGGTTAGGTTAGGTTAGGTTAGGTTAGGTTAGGTTAGGTTAGGTTAGGTTAGGTTAGGTTAGGTTCCCGTGTGGAGTTTCTGGTCTCCCATCGGGCGCGTCCTCAGGTGGCGGATAGGGGGAGGCCTCCCAGATATGGGGGGTACCGGTGGTCTTGCCGGCGCGGACCAAAATCAGCGTGGAGGAACTCGAGGGCTACCACGTCCTCGTTGCAATCTCTGCTTTGCAGAGAAATTGCTGGGTTTGTTTTCGAACAGTGCTGCTTTTGCGGCGAGGTATGGCGACCAGTGGTTGCGGACGATTTAGTCCTACTGGACGACGGGCTGCTTTGCAGCGATGGATGGCGGTTGTATCAATCGCGGCGCGGCGGGCTGGGCGGCAGGTTTTTTCTGTCGCCTGGTTAGAGGCTTCGGCCTCCCGTCGGGCAACCTGTTATCCGTCGTAGTGTTGTTGTCACGTCTAGCAGCTACGACGGACCAGGAGGCTTGCCTTAATCGGCTGGCCTGAGAGGAAGGACACCTCATCAAAAACCCTCAAATCCGCGTTGTAGTCCAGCGGCGTGGATTTCCTGTCCTTCTTGGACAGTTTGGCTCGGGAGAGCGTGAGCTTTTAGCTGTGTACACCCATGGATACCGCCCGACCTCCATGGTGTAAAAGGGTTATCCGGGTGCAGGGGGCACCGCCCGGATGGACGTTTTATATCCCCCATACTCGTGGGAACAAAAATGTCCTTTAACTCCGAACTGATCAACGACGACTCTAGCAAACACACAATTATGGACACTGAAAACTTTTATGATTTGGAAGACACTGACGGAAATATGTCTCCGGCGCGTGTCGAGACAAGGCGGGGCAGGGCTGTGCTGCGTTCAAGCTCCAGCTCTGTCAGCAGCATCATAGAAATGGACGGAAAAGACAGGCTGTGGCGGAAGCGGACGCTGGACACCAGCTGTTCTGGTTCCGACACAGAAGATGGCACAGGGGTTTTTACATCCCCATTTATTAAGACCACCTCAAAAAGAGGGAAGGGCCGCCCATCGGGTTCAAGCGCCACTCGGCGCGAGGCCACATTCGATATGACGAGGTTGCGTAAGAGGGAGTTGGAGGCGCAGGCCGAGAAGGAGGTTGCTGAGTGCGCCGAGCGCATTGAAGTGGCGCAAGCTAGCGCTCCTCTCCCTCCCATTCCAGCAAAGACAAACACGTCCGAGGCTCTCAGTCGCCGCATTGCCGATGACCTGGCTGCAATCGTGAAGGTAATGACCAAGTCATCAAATCTCAAGGGCACTTTCAAAAAGGCCTTGAAATTGGCCCACGATGACATTGAGCAGTCGGTAGCTCTATTAGAGAAACACACTGTCTCTGAGGAGACGAGATTGCTGCAGGCAGCCAATTCCCGTCTACAGGCGGAGCTCGACTCCCTGAAAAGGGAACTCCAAGAGGTGAAGGCCTCTCAGGGCTCGTCGCTGCCTGCTCAGCCCCAAGATTCGGATATCTTGCGCCAGGTCGGAGCAATGATTAACGCGAGATTTGAGGCTCTAGAGGAGCGTCTGCTGCCGGAAAAGCGCATAAGACCTCCGCTGGCGGCAGATAGCAGGAAAGCGGCAAAGGCGGCTGAACAAGCGATGGCCGATGACCTCGCACCGCCCCCTCCATCAAAGGCGAGGACATATGCAGGTGTTGCGGCTTCATCGCAACCGGGTAGATCGGTGTCTGGGCCCGCAATTAAGAAAACCGCGAAGCAGACGGCGGTCCCAGCTTTGGAGATCGAGGCAACCTCGAAGAAGAGGAAAAAGAAATTGGCGAAGGGGAAGGAAAGGGTCCCCGTGCAGCCTGATCCGGCGGGTTCAAAGCCCCCCAGAAAAGATACGCTGGCCACGTCATCCGGCCCCCCGCAGCAGCCGTCAAAGGACGGAGAGTGGACTGTGGTCGGAAAGCGAGGAAAAGGAAATAAGGGGAAAGGGAAGAAGCCTGCGGCTAAGTCCCGCAAGAAGAAGTCGCGAAAGCTCCACGCTCCGAATTCCTCGGCTGTCGTCCTTACCCTGCAGCCGAGTGCGAAGGAGCGTGGCGTAACCTACGCCGGTGTTTTGACGGAGGCGCGGCGTGAAATAGACCTCGCCGAAATTGGCATCAGTGCAATGCGTTTTAAGCGCGCTGTCACTGGTGCCAGGATACTAGAGATCCCCGGTGCTTCCAGCACCAAAGAAGCGGACTCCCTTGCCGCCAAATTGCGGGAGGTCCTCGGTGAGGATAACGTTAAGGTGTCCAGGCCGGTCAAGTGCGCAGACTTGCGAATCACTGGCCTGGATGACTCGGCCACAGTCGAGGACATTGCGGCCGCGGTCTCGCGCGCAGGGGAGTGTACCGCGGAGCATGTGAAGTGTGGTGGCCTGCGCGCGGGCCCCCGAGGTGCTGTATCAGCCTGGGTTAGTTGCCCGGTGACTGCGGCGAAGAAGCTGGCGCAGGCGGGGCGCGTAATGGTTGGGTGGGTTTCGGCGAAAGTCTCTCTCACCGAGCAGAAGCCCCTGCGCTGTTACCGCTGCCTGGAGTTGGGCCATGTCAGCGCCACGTGCTCCTCGCCGACGGACAGGAGTGCCACTTGCTTCCGCTGCAGTGAAACAGGCCATAAAGCTGGTGGATGCGATGCCGCCTCCGCTCGATGCGCCCTATGCACGGAGGCAAAGCTACCGGCAGAGCATCGGCTTGGAAGCGCAGCCTGTAAGGCCCCGAAGCCTAAAAGAGGTGGAATGCGGAAGCAAGATGGCGCTCCAACGCCATCACGCTCTGCTCCGGTGCCTGATGAGGTACCGCAAACGGAGGCAGCCATGGAAACGCAGTAATGGCCCCACTGCGTTTCCTACAGGCCAACATCAATCACTGTGCCAGGGCCCAGGACCTTTTACATCAGAGTCTGGCAGAGTGGGAGATTGACGTGGCGGTAGTGTCCGAGCCATACAATCTGCCCCCCCGGGATAACTGGGCGGGCGATCTGGATGGCTTGGTGACGCTAGTTGCTCAAGGCGGCACACAGCTTGAGCAAGTCATAAGGCGGCGAGGATGCGTCTCGGCGGTTATCAATGGTTTCACCGTTGTGGGGGCGTACTTCTCGCCAAATCGCTGCCTCGCCGATTTCGAGCAGTTCCTGGTTGAGTTGAGGGATCTGCTAGACTTCGCACAACCTCAATCTGTGCTTCTGGCCGGGGACCTTAACGCCAAGTCGGTGTCTTGGGGCTGTGTGGCAAGTGATATACGTGGCTCAATACTCGCTGACTGGGCGGTTGCGTCGGGACTGACGGTTATTAACCGTGGAGCAGAATTAACATGTGTTCGGCAGAGGGGTGGATCCATTGTAGATGTCACGTTTGCGAGCCCCCTTCTCGCTCGTCGTATACAAGACTGGAGGGTTCTTTTGGACGTGGAGACGCTCTCGGATCACCGTTATATCCGGTTTAGCGTCTCCACGCCCTCAACGGCTCCCAGTCCATTCCCCCCTGGCGATTGTCGTCCGCGCTGGGCACTTGGTAGCCTCGATAGGGAGCTCCTCATTGAGGCTGCCTTAGTGCAGGCTTGGCTCCCATCGCAGCAGAATGGCAGCGTAAACGTAGAGGAAGAGGCCACTTGGCTTGCTGAAGCAATGTCAAAGGTGTGCGACGCGAGCATGCGGAGGGTGCGGTCGGTTCCACGTAGGCGCCAAATGTACTGGTGGTCCGCCGATGTTGCCCAGCTGCGTGCTTCATGCGTGGCTGCGAGGCGGGCGTACACCAGGCACAGGCGCCGTAGGCGGCGTGACGAAGAGGAGGAAGCGCGGTTATACGCCGTCTATAGGGACTGCATTGTGTCTCTGCAGGACGCTATCAGAGGCGCTAAGACCCGGGCATGGGAGGAGATGCTCGAGAGTTTGAACCGTGAACCCTGGGGTCGGCCGTATAAGAGAGTGAGGCAAAAGCTTCGCCCTTGGGCCCCGCCCCTGTCTCAAAGTCTCGAGCCACGATTTCTGGAGCAAGTGGTGACGTCCTTGTTTCCGGATCGGGGAAGTCATTCTCCCCCACCGATGGCACCCGCGATGACTGCGCAGGAGGAGTTCAACAACGAAAATGTCCCTCCAGTCACTCGCAACGAGCTCGCTGTGGCAGTAGAGCGCCTTAAGGCGAAGAATGCCGCCCCCGGCCCTGACGGTGTTCCCGGGCGGGCTTGGGTGCTGGCGCTAGAGTCACTTGGACCCAGGGTGGAACAGCTGTTCACGGAATGCCTCCAACAGGGCCAATTTCCCCGTAGGTGGAAGACCGGGAACTTGGTCCTGTTGCAGAAAGAGGGACGCCCGCTCGACTCGCCCTCGGCTTATAGGCCGATCGTGCTGCTCGATGAGGTGAGCAAGCTCTTTGAGCGCGTCTTCGCAGCTCGCCTCATCGACCATCTGGAGGGAGTGGGGCCGGACCTAAGCGAGAACCAATTTGGATTTCGCCGGGGACGGTCCACTATCGATGCGATTGCTGAATTGCGGAACCTCGCTGATGATGCGGATAATGAAGGTGGAGTGCTTTTGGCGGTGTCCCTTGACATCGCCAACGCATTCAACACTCTGCCATGGAGCTGCGTGATCGAAGCGCTCCGCTACCACAACGTGCCCGGGTATATGGTGCGCTTGTTGCAGTCCTACTTATCGGAGAGGGCTGTGGCGTACCCCGCGCGCCGTGGATGGCAAGAAAAGGAAGTGACGTGCGGTGTTCCACAGGGCTCGGTTCTTGGGCCCCTTCTGTGGAACATCGGCTACGACTGGGTCCTGCGTGCCACTTATCTACCGGGTGTCAGCGTGCTTTGCTACGCGGATGACACCCTGGTAACTGCACGCGGGGCCTCATATAGGGAGGCAGCCCTCATTGCGACCGCTGGTGTGGCGGAAGTTGTGCGCCGAATCAGACGACTTGGCTTAGAGGTCGCTCTCAACAAGTCCGAAGCGATTTTGTTTCGCGGCCGTCGAAGGGCGCAGGCTGCTGGTTCAGCTATCCAGGTGGGTGGCACATCCATCGGCGTCGGTTCCACTTTGCGCTACCTGGGCATCGTGCTGGACAGCCGGTGGACATTTGTGGAGCACTTCCGTCGCCTCGCTCCCCGTCTTGTTGGGGTGGCCGGGGCACTTGGAAGTCTGCTCCCGAATCTAAGAGGGGCTGGGGGTGCGTGTCGTCGTCTATACACCGGCGTCATTCGCTCCATGGCCCTCTATGGTGCGCCCATTTGGGCCGACTCTTTGAGCGTCCGTACCAGACCATACTTGCGTAGACCGCAGCGGGTCATGGCGCTCAGAGTCGTGAGGGCATATCGCACAGTGTCCTTCGAGGCCGCGTGTGTCATGGCTGGGACGCCCCCGTGGGACCTGGATGCCGAGATGCTGGCGGACGTTTATCGCCGCGTCACCGCGTCCAGATCGCATGGAATTAATCCATATCTGGAGCAAGTCCAGCAATGGCGGGCTGATGCTCTCGAGCGGCGGTTCAGGGAGTGGGAACGCCGGCTCGAGAGGCCCAGCGCAGGAGCGAGGACGGTCGAAGCCATCCGACCGGTCCTACGCGAGTGGTGCGACAGGCGGCATGGGGCAATTACCTTCCGCCTGACACAGGTGCTGTCCGGACACGGCTGTTTCGGGTGGTACTTGTGCAAAGTCGCCAGGCGGGAGCCGCAAATGGCTTGCCATTGGTGTGACAGTCCGGAGGACACGGCAGACCACACTCTCGCCGTGTGCCCCGCGTGGTCCGAGCCCCGTGCTCGCCTAGTCGCAGTCGTCGGCCCTGATCTCTCCCTGCCTTCCATAGCTCGCGCAATGGTTGCCAGCGACAGATCGTGGCGCGCGGCTATCACATTCTGTGAAGATGTGATGTCGCAGAAGGAGGAAGCAGAGCGGGTCCGCGAGGGAGATCCCAACGCGGATCCTATTCGGCGGCGACGTCTTATTGGGCGAAGTCGCCGAGTCGCGACCGCTGTACACGGTAGCGACTTGCTTCCCTAATGTTGGGTGCCGGACGGTGGAACGGGGACATAATCCATCGTCCGGTGCGGTGAGGCGGCGTGAGACGTGTTCCGTTCACGCCGCCCCCCAGGAAGGAGGAACTGGCGAACACTAGCCAGGTCTTAATCGCGATGGGCCTATATAAAAATAGGCTGCCGCTGACGGGGTTACGGAAGCGGTTACACCAAATACCCGCGACCCTGCCAATATAGCGGAGCGACGGAACACAGTGGAGTTTAGTCGGTAGTCGCCGCATTCTGCGGTGTGAGTCCGACATAACCCAGGGCCCTTTCCCCGAGCGCTCTGGGTATGCCTAAATGCATTCTCCACTATAAAAAAAAAAAAAAAAAAAAAAAAAAAAAAAAAAAAAAAAAAAAAAAAAAAAAAGGTTAGGTTAGGTTAGGTTTTTTTTTTTTTTTTTTTTTTTTTTAAAAAAGCACCCGCCATCTCAGGGTGTTGTGTGCTTTCCTCTGGAATATTGTCCAGAGATGTTTATTTTGCTTTTAATCAAATAATTACCACACTATTATTTATTTATACATTAGGCCTAAATGAATACAATTTAAAATAATAAAAAAGATACAAGTTAACAATTTACAATAACATTTCCAAATTAATTATAAAATACTAAAATTAAATATTACATTTAAAAACTTACATTAATTAAAAACATTGCAATGAGAATAATAAAAAAATAAAATAAAATAAATTAATACAATTAAAAGTAAATAATACAATTTAAAATTTACAATGAAATTTCCAAGATAATAATTAAAATACTAAAATTAAATATTGCATTTAAAACTTACATATATTAAAAACATTAAAATGAAAAGAAATAAAACAATACGGCACAACACTTATAAAACTTAACCCTAATATCACAGTAGCTTATCACAGTTTCTTTTATTTACCACCCTCACAATTCGTTCGCAGTATTCCAAAAATTCAGTCCTCATTTTATCCCCCAGGGCCGCAGGCAGATTCTCACCCGTCATCGCGATGCCCAATTTTTGCTCAATAACATATCTATCTCTTGCAAAAATCGGACACTCGAGCAACAGGTGAGAAACCGTCTCGTCGACTCCGGGCTGACACAGACACGATGGATTCTCCTTCAGCTTGAATCTGTTCAAGTAGAAGGCGAATCCACCGTGTCCAGTCAGTGCTTGTGTGGTGTGGTGTGTGATGTCTATTTTCCGTACTATTTTGTATGCAGCAGCAGCGCTTGGGAAAAAGAGCTTCGTGCCTCCAGCCGTCTCCCCCACATCATATCTCCTGTCCCATTCCCCGATCGTATCCTGTCTCAGGATACGCTTGACGAATGAAACAGGACACAGATCGTAGTCGGGTTTCTTCTTCGACCCCAGAGCGGCCTCCTTGGCTAACTGGTCCACTCTTTCGTTCCCCCTTAGCCCTGCGTGCGCCTTGATCCAAAACAGAGCGACCTCCCGCCTCTGCGAAGCAGCTTTTCGGAGGGCCGCCCTTGTTTGCACAGCAAGGGGGTGGGGGGAACCGAGTGTGACTGCCTGGAGGGCCGATCTGGAGTCGCTGAAGATGCCGACCTTCGACACTCCACTCTTGCAGGCTCTAATTACTGCTCTTTGGAGCGCTAGGAGTTCGGCCTGGTAGACGGTGCAATACGGCGGCAAAGCAAGCTTGACGGCCTTCGTCTCGGCCTCCCCCTCCCATACGGAAAGGGCGGCTCCGACTCGACCCTCAATCTTGCTGCCGTCCGTGTAGATCCTATGTACGTGGCTATTAGCCACGTCGGAATACGAGTCCTCGTCCACCAGCCCGAACCCCAGCCCTTCCTGCTCTGCCGGATGTGGGTCCTCAATCGCCGGAGCCATTCTTTCCACCTCCCTGTCTCCCAACGCTGGGTGCGACACCCCCTTCTTGATCCCATATAGTCTCGAGACTTCGAGAATTCTGAGGTCAAGGGGGAGTATCCCAGCCAACAGCATAGCTGAGTTCAGGGAGACGGTCCGATATGCTCGGCAGATCTTTTGGGCGAAGCCCCGTTGTACGGTGTTCAGCCTTTTTTGGACCCCCATCTTTTCCACGGTGGGTGCCCACGCTGCCGATGCATACATAATAGTCGGTTCGATAACAGCTACATAAATAGTCTTAATAATATCTGGGCTAAGTCCCCAACCAACTCTGGCTGCCTTAGCCAAGAGTTTATACCGGGCTATTGCCTTTTGGCATACAGCCCCGACGTGGGCGTTAAAGGTGAGGCCGCTGTCTATTGTTAGGCCCAATATTTTTATATGGTCAAAATATTTTATTTCCACATTCCCCATAGCGAGCCGTGGCACGTCATATTTTAATCTCCTCGTGGAAAGGAGGGCACAAGTTTTATGCGGTGCAAATTTTAGTTTGTTTTCCTTTCCCCATTCATCTATTGCATTTAAGACACGGTTAGCTTCCATTTCAATTTCAAGGGCCGTGTCACCCTCAAAGACCAATACAATGTCGTCGGCGAACGCCTGACAGAATACTTTCATCTCCTCTAGCATCCATAGCAGAGGGTCCAGCAAGAGGTTCCACAGGATTGGTCCACCTATGGATCCCTGCACGCACCCCTTGCTGGTCCCCCTACTCACTTCCACGCCCGCATATCTAACTTTCACTCCCCTTTCACTCAGGTAGCTGCTGATCACCCGCCTCACGTTCCCCGGGCACCCAACTTCAGCCAACCGCACCTTTATGGCTGGCCACCAGGCGCTGTCGAAGGCTCCCTCTATGTCCAGCGATACCACAACAGAAATCTTCTTCTCCTCCCTCATATTTCTGATGTGGTTCACTAGTCTATAGAGGGCGTCCTCGGTGCTCCTCTGTGGCATAAAGCCATACTGGTGGGGGCTTATTTTGGGCAACAGGTAAAACCTAAGTCGGCCGACCAGCATCTTTTCGAAGATTTTGCCGAGAACAGGTAAGAGGCCGATCGGTCGATAGGCTTTCGGTACCCGATATGATTCCTTGCCCGGCTTTCGCAGTATAACCACGGTCGCCCACTTCCACTGTGCGGGGAAGTAGGCGGCAGAGAGGCATCTGTTGAGCAAGGCAAGGAACCATCCCGGGTTACAATCCACAGCGTGCTGACAGATGTCGGCCGTGAGTCCATCAGCCCCGGGGGCCTTCTTGGGGTTGAAGGACCTTACGGCTCTCTTCAACTCCTCCATGATGAAAGGAGGGTCATCCGGGCCCGCCGGTGGTTCGGTGTCCAAGGACTCCGCACACCTGCGCACCCGACGATGTCCCTCACTTTCACCACTTTCCTGGTCCTCGGGGTAGAAGGTCTCCGCCAACAGTTCTGCCGAGCTCCGGGCATCGAGGGTCTCACCGCCCCTCGAAAGGGGCAGATCCTCCTCTCTCCCTGTGGCTCTATTAAGCACCCTGTAGATGCCCTCCCAGACCCCCTCCCTATCCTGTTTCCGGCAAAACTCCTTCCAACTCTTCTCTTGCGCTTCTTTCACTGCCTTTTCATACATCTCTCTTTCTTCCAGGTACAATCCAACCACGCGGTCTCTGCGATCAGGTGCTGCGTTTCGGATCCTGCGTCTCCTCGTGGCCACCTGCTTCTTCATCTGCGCGAGCTCATCATTCCACCACGACAAGGTGAATTTCTGTGTGTGTTTTTTGGTCGGCATTGTGTCTCTGCATGTCTGTGTGATTGCTTCAGTGTATCTGTCTATTGCGTCATCTATTTGTTGTGTGCTGTGTATTGTGTCTATGTCTTGTATAGTTAATTGTCTGTCTGACATCAGCTGGGTCAGTTTCTCATGAAACTGAGTCCAGTTTGCCTTGTGTGTGTTAAATATGCGTGTAGTTCGTATTATGTTCGTGCCTGTGGATTTATGTTGTCTGATGCCGAAGGATATGCCGTTGTGGTCCGAGCTCGTGAGACTCTCCTCAACCCTCCAGTTGTCCACTCGGTTCAGCAGATCGTCGGAGCACGCTGTCACATCCACGTAGCTAGAGTACCTTTTCCCACCTCTGATGGTATCGAACGTAGGGATGTCCCCGGTGTTGAGTATGTGCATTCCCATTTCTTCCAGTACAGCAGACACATCTCTTCCTCGCGAGTCTTCCACTTCGCCACCCCACCACGGGCTTTTTGCGTTCGCATCGCCTCCCAGGACCATCCTATGGATACCCAGCTCTCTCCCTATCCGCCTAAGATGGTCCAGGTAGAGCCCCACTGGTTTATCGGGCTCGAAGTAGAAGGACACTACAATCATCTCCCAGGCTTTGGTTCTGAGAGTGGCCACAACGATGTTGTTACTGCTAAGGCGTGTATGTAGTTCGACATCCAGTGTGTCGTCGAGTACTACAATACACGCCTTTACTGCTCCACCCCCTTCCCCTTCGCTCTGGAAGATCCTCACTCCATTGTATGTCCTCATACTTTTCGCCCCACCAACGTAGGGCTCTTGCAGCAACGCTACGCATGCCTTACGCTTGGTGGCTTCGAGCAGTAGCTCCCGTGTGGCGATTTGGCTCCGCTGGAGATTGGCCTGCAGCATTCGGTACTGGAAGGACTCACCTTGGGCAACCTTAGCAATACGCTACCGCCGATCTGGCCAGAGCATCCCACCTCTTTCTTTCCGTACACTCTCTGTCAAAGGCGCTGTGCTCTGCGCTGCCTTTCTTAGCCTTTATGCAGTTGATGCATTGAGGCACTTCTCCCCGCAGCCACTTGTCGCACTCGGTCTTCATGTGAGGACCAGCGCAGTGGCTGCATCGTTCCTTCTCTTCCCTACACATTCGTCTCGTATGCCCGTACCCAAGACAGCGCGAGCACTGCACTAACGGACTTTGATCCATCACTTTCACTCTACTTAGCCCTATATGGGCGTATCCTTCACTCGTGCATCTCTTCCATACCTGTGGACTCACCCTGGCCACTACGTGGTTCTGGAGGTGGTTCCTTGCTTTCATCACGTACGCTACTTCTACCTTTCTCTCTTCCCCCTTCAGGCCCTCAAGGATGCTTGCATTTTGATTACTGAATGCTGTGACGAAATCGTCAACTTCGCATTTCATTACATCCCTGAAGACTAGTAGAGGGCTCTTATTTTTTACATCTTCCACTACTAATCCCTCATTCTTTCTCAGCCTTTCCTTCACCTTGATTCTTTCTTCCTCATTCGCACAGCCGACGACCACCTTCCTGTTCTTCACCTTTCTTACCCTCTCTACTTTCACCCATCCGTCCTTTGCATCCACAGTCTTTCTGATCATTTCTAACACCTCATCACCCGTCTCTTGTTCGTCTTTGGATGACACCATGACCGAATGCAGGGCTCTTGCTTCGGGGAGTTTCTCTATGACTCCCCTCGAGACAACGCCCGCATAACTCGCCGTTTTGGCGACAGTCATGTTGCCCTCCAAAAGCGAGCTCAATTTGTCCATTTTAATTTCATTCTCCCGCATGCTTACTTTCATCTCTTCCATTCTTGTCATCATCTCTTTCATACTTTCTTTCATTCCTTCACTTAGGTCCAGATTTCTCACCAATGCGTCGTCAACTACGCTGGGACCAGCATCGGATGGCGGGGGGGGATGTATAGGGTCCCCACTACGCCCTCCACTACCAGCCCTGGCATTGGTGAGTTCAAACTCCATCTCTTTTATTATTTCATACATCCTTTCTAGCGCCGTAATAACCCCATCTTTTATGTCAGTCTTTAAATTTCGAGACTCTCGCAGGTGGGCTTTCCCTTTCAGCAGAAGGGCTTTCCCTTCTGCAGTCCGACTTTTAGGTGTTGCAGGCTTCTTCACTGGTTCGGAGATAGTGAACGTGTCACTGGCACGCCTCTGGGGAGTGTGGATCATGATGACTTAGGGGAAAAAAAAAAAAAAAAAAAAAAAAAAAAAAAAAAACCCCTGTCAATAATAATTATTCTTAACACTATTAGGTCTCCCAATAGGAGAGATACCTGTCAATAGTTACAATTAAAAAAAAAAATTTAATATCACAGATATCAATATAAGATATAAAATATTAATATAAAAATATAAAATATTAATAGGTCACTGATAGTTAAAAATGGTCAACTTAACACTATTAGGTCTCCCAATAAGGGAGATACCTGTCAATAATTACAATTAAAATAAATATCACAGATATAAATATAAGATATAAAATATTAATATAAAATATAATATAAAAATATAAAATATTAATAGGTCACTGATAGTTAAAAATGGTCAACTTAACACTATTATGGCTCCCAATAGGGGAGATACCAGTCAATGATTACGATTTAAAATGAATATCACAGATATAAATTATAAAAATATAAAATATTAATAAAATATTAATAGGTCAGTGATAATTAAAAATGGTCAGCTTAACACTATTAGGTCTTCCAATAGGGGAGATACCTGTCAATAATTACAAATAGAATAAGATTAAAAATAAAATGTCTAAATCGTACGGTTTGACCTAGTAAGCTAGCTAGTAAGCTAGTCAATACTAGGCACTCAAGTCAATAATTATTATACTTAAAACTATCACGTCTCCCAATAGGGGAGTCGCCTGTTTATGATTTAAGATCAAAATGAATACATATATAGACAAATAGTACATACGAATAAAAGATAATAATATTATAATATTATTGTGTTGTGTGGTATATGGTCCCTAAGCACTCAGTATATAATACCTTAGTCTAACAGCTACACCAAAAATGATGTAGCTGGTCTATTATATAATTACACTTACAATTTACTAATGTACAAATGTAGAATATAAATTAGGTTAAAAATAAAACATTCATTCGCCACCACGTGTTTACTGTTTTTGTTGATTACACCCGTGACCTACTTAGATATTGTTCCCGAAAAACGTTATGAGAAGTTATGATAATTTATTATCTTTGTGCGGGAAGATGTATGGAATATCAAAACACTAATTTAAGTAGGAAACACGGTGGGGGGAAAGGGGAAAAGTATAGTTTTGGCGAAAGAAAGTTTCTACTTGTAGGTTAAAACACTCTTTGGTGTCTATCTTCGCCAATTTTCAACCGATTTCCCCGGGACAAAAACCACAGGCTTTATTTTGATAAGACGCGTCTATTTACACTTGTATCGTTTCACCATACACTGAGTTAGGGGGGATTGCCACCGCCCGGCTTGCCAAAAATTGTTTGTTTTACCTTATGTATGGGTCCTAAAAATCCCAAAATTTTCACAGACACTCGTATCACCAACACACACAACACTGCAGTTCCGGTTCGCGAAGTCCCCGATATAAATCGGGACTTCCCAGCGACGCCGTACTTTTTGTTAATTTCGTAAAAATTTCTTTTGGTGATAACTTTTTACTGGCTGACTCGATTTTAAAACCGTTTTCGCGTCCGTATTGGTTGTTTAAGCGCGCATCTACTGGTATATAACACTACTGTGTAAGATGAAAAAATACCACTTAAATACAAAAAATAAACTTAGGAGCGATGCGATTTCGCTGTCAACGGACCGCGTTCGGGCAAATGACTGGTTAGGTTAGGTTAGGTTAGGTTAGGTTAGGTTAGGTTAGGTTAGGTTAGGTTAGGTTAGGTTAGGTTAGGTTAGGTTAGGTTAGGTTAGGTTAGGTTAGGTTAGGTTAGGTTAGGTTAGGTTAGGTTAGGTTAGGTTAGGTTAGGTTAGGTTAGGTTAGGTTAGGTTAGGTTAGGTTAGGTTAGGTTAGGTTATCCGGCCCCCCGCAGCAGCCGTCAAAGGACGGAGAGTGGACTGTGGTCGGAAAGCGAGGAAAAGGAAATAAGGGGAAAGGGAAGAAGCCTGCGGCTAAGTCCCGCAAGAAGAAGTCGCGAAAGCTCCACGCTCCGAATTCCTCGGCTGTCGTCCTTACCCTGCAGCCGAGTGCGAAGGAGCGTGGCGTAACCTACGCCGGTGTTTTGACGGAGGCGCGGCGTGAAATAGACCTCGCCGAAATTGGCATCAGTGCAATGCGTTTTAAGCGCGCTGTCACTGGTGCCAGGATACTAGAGATCTCCGGTGCTTCCAGCACCAAAGAAGCGGACTCCCTTGCCGCCAAATTGCGGGAGGTCCTCGGTGAGGATAACGTTAAGGTGTCCAGGCCGGTCAAGTGCGCAGACTTGCGAATCACTGGCCTGGATGACTCGGCCACAGTCGAGGACATTGCGGCCGCGGTCTCGCGCGCAGGGGAGTGTACCGCGGAGCATGTGAAGTGTGGTGGCCTGCGCGCGGGCCCCCGAGGTGCTGTATCAGCCTGGGTTAGTTGCCCGGTGACTGCGGCGAAGAAGCTGGCGCAGGCGGGGCGCGTAATGGTTGGGTGGGTTTCGGCGAAAGTCTCTCTCACCGAGCAGAAGCCCCTGCGCTGTTACCGCTGCCTGGAGTTGGGCCATGTCAGCGCCACGTGCTCCTCGCCGACGGACAGGAGTGCCACTTGCTTCCGCTGCAGTGAAACAGGCCATAAAGCTGGTGGATGCGATGCCGCCTCCGCTCGCTGCGCCCTATGCACGGAGGCAAAGCTACCGGCAGAGCATCGGCTTGGAAGCGCAGCCTGTAAGGCCCCGAAGCCTAAAAGAGGTGGAATGCGGAAGCAAGATGGCGCTCCAACGCCATCACGCTCTGCTCCGGTGCCTGATGAGGTACCGCAAACGGAGGCAGCCATGGAAACGCAGTAATGGCCCCACTGCGTTTCCTACAGGCCAACATCAATCACTGTGCCAGGGCCCAGGACCTTTTACATCAGAGTCTGGCAGAGTGGGAGATTGACGTGGCGGTAGTGTCCGAGCCATACAATCTGCCCCCCCGGGATAACTGGGCGGGCGATCTGGATGGCTTGGTGACGCTAGTTGCTCAAGGCGGCACACAGCTTGAGCAAGTCATAAGGCGGCGAGGATGCGTCTCGGCGGTTATCAATGGTTTCACCGTTGTGGGGGCGTACTTCTCGCCAAATCGCTGCCTCGCCGATTTCGAGCAGTTCCTGGTTGAGTTGAGGGATCTGCTAGACTTCGCACAACCTCAATCTGTGCTTCTGGCCGGGGACCTTAACGCCAAGTCGGTGTCTTGGGGCTGTGTGGCAAGTGATATACGTGGCTCAATACTCGCTGACTGGGCGGTTGCGTCGGGACTGACGGTTATTAACCGTGGAGCAGAATTAACATGTGTTCGGCAGAGGGGTGGATCCATTGTAGATGTCACGTTTGCGAGCCCCCTTCTCGCTCGTCGTATACAAGACTGGAGGGTTCTTTTGGACGTGGAGACGCTCTCGGATCACCGTTATATCCGGTTTAGCGTCTCCACGCCCTCAACGGCTCCCAGTCCATTCCCCCCTGGCGATTGTCGTCCGCGCTGGGCACTTGGTAGCCTCGATAGGGAGCTCCTCATTGAGGCTGCCTTAGTGCAGGCTTGGCTCCCATCGCAGCAGAATGGCAGCGTAAACGTAGAGGAAGAGGCCACTTGGCTTGCTGAAGCAATGTCAAAGGTGTGCGACGCGAGCATGCGGAGGGTGCGGTCGGTTCCACGTAGGCGCCAAATGTACTGGTGGTCCGCCGATGTTGCCCAGCTGCGTGCTTCATGCGTGGCTGCGAGGCGGGCGTACACCAGGCACAGGCGCCGTAGGCGGCGTGACGAAGAGGAGGAAGCGCGGTTATACGCCGTCTATAGGGACTGCATTGTGTCTCTGCAGGACGCTATCAGAGGCGCTAAGACCCGGGCATGGGAGGAGATGCTCGAGAGTTTGAACCGTGAACCCTGGGGTCGGCCGTATAAGAGAGTGAGGCAAAAGCTTCGCCCTTGGGCCCCGCCCCTGTCTCAAAGTCTCGAGCCACGATTTCTGGAGCAAGTGGTGACGTCCTTGTTTCCGGATCGGGGAAGTCATTCTCCCCCACCGATGGCACCCGCGATGACTGCGCAGGAGGAGTTCAACAACGAAAATGTCCCTCCAGTCACTCGCAACGAGCTCGCTGTGGCAGTAGAGCGCCTTAAGGCGAAGAATGCCGCCCCCGGCCCTGACGGTGTTCCCGGGCGGGCTTGGGTGCTGGCGCTAGAGTCACTTGGACCCAGGGTGGAACAGCTGTTCACGGAATGCCTCCAACAGGGCCAATTTCCCCGTAGGTGGAAGACCGGGAACTTGGTCCTGTTGCAGAAAGAGGGACGCCCGCTCGACTCGCCCTCGGCTTATAGGCCGATCGTGCTGCTCGATGAGGTGAGCAAGCTCTTTGAGCGCGTCTTCGCAGCTCGCCTCATCGACCATCTGGAGGGAGTGGGGCCGGACCTAAGCGAGAACCAATTTGGATTTCGCCGGGGACGGTCCACTATCGATGCGATTGCTGAATTGCGGAACCTCGCTGATGATGCGGATAATGAAGGTGGAGTGCTTTTGGCGGTGTCCCTTGACATCGCCAACGCATTCAACACTCTGCCATGGAGCTGCGTGATCGAAGCGCTCCGCTACCACAACGTGCCCGGGTATATGGTGCGCTTGTTGCAGTCCTACTTATCGGAGAGGGCTGTGGCGTACCCCGCGCGCCGTGGATGGCAAGAAAAGGAAGTGACGTGCGGTGTTCCACAGGGCTCGGTTCTTGGGCCCCTTCTGTGGAACATCGGCTACGACTGGGTCCTGCGTGCCACTTATCTACCGGGTGTCAGCGTGCTTTGCTACGCGGATGACACCCTGGTAACTGCACGCGGGGCCTCATATAGGGAGGCAGCCCTCATTGCGACCGCTGGTGTGGCGGAAGTTGTGCGCCGAATCAGACGACTTGGCTTAGAGGTCGCTCTCAACAAGTCCGAAGCGATTTTGTTTCGCGGCCGTCGAAGGGCGCAGGCTGCTGGTTCAGCTATCCAGGTGGGTGGCACATCCATCGGCGTCGGTTCCACTTTGCGCTACCTGGGCATCGTGCTGGACAGCCGGTGGACATTTGTGGAGCACTTCCGTCGCCTCGCTCCCCGTCTTGTTGGGGTGGCCGGGGCACTTGGAAGTCTGCTCCCGAATCTAAGAGGGGCTGGGGGTGCGTGTCGTCGTCTATACACCGGCGTCATTCGCTCCATGGCCCTCTATGGTGCGCCCATTTGGGCCGACTCTTTGAGCGTCCGTACCAGACCATACTTGCGTAGACCGCAGCGGGTCATGGCGCTCAGAGTCGTGAGGGCATATCGCACAGTGTCCTTCGAGGCCGCGTGTGTCATGGCTGGGACGCCCCCGTGGGACCTGGATGCCGAGATGCTGGCGGACGTTTATCGCCGCGTCACCGCGTCCAGATCGCATGGAATTAATCCATATCTGGAGCAAGTCCAGCAATGGCGGGCTGATGCTCTCGAGCGGCGGTTCAGGGAGTGGGAACGCCGGCTCGAGAGGCCCAGCGCAGGAGCGAGGACGGTCGAAGCCATCCGACCGGTCCTACGCGAGTGGTGCGACAGGCGGCATGGGGCAATTACCTTCCGCCTGACACAGGTGCTGTCCGGACACGGCTGTTTCGGGTGGTACTTGTGCAAAGTCGCCAGGCGGGAGCCGCAAATGGCTTGCCATTGGTGTGACAGTCCGGAGGACACGGCAGACCACACTCTCGCCGTGTGCCCCGCGTGGTCCGAGCCCCGTGCTCGCCTAGTCGCAGTCGTCGGCCCTGATCTCTCCCTGCCTTCCATAGCTCGCGCAATGGTTGCCAGCGACAGATCGTGGCGCGCGGCTATCACATTCTGTGAAGATGTGATGTCGCAGAAGGAGGAAGCAGAGCGGGTCCGCGAGGGAGATCCCAACGCGGATCCTATTCGGCGGCGACGTCTTATTGGGCGAAGTCGCCGAGTCGCGACCGCTGTACACGGTAGCGACTTGCTTCCCTAATGTTGGGTGCCGGACGGTGGAACGGGGACATAATCCATCGTCCGGTGCGGTGAGGCGGCGTGAGACGTGTTCCGTTCACGCCGCCCCCCAGGAAGGAGGAACTGGCGAACACTAGCCAGGTCTTAATCGCGATGGGCCTATATAAAAATAGGCTGCCGCTGACGGGGTTACGGAAGCGGTTACACCAAATACCCGCGACCCTGCCAATATAGCGGAGCGACGGAACACAGTGGAGTTTAGTCGGTAGTCGCCGCATTCTGCGGTGTGAGTCCGACATAACCCAGGGCCCTTTCCCCGAGCGCTCTGGGTATGCCTAAATGCATTCTCCACTATAAAAAAAAAAAAAAAAAAAAAAAAAAAAAAAAAAAAAAAAAAAAAAAAAAAAAAGGTTAGGTTAGGTTAGGTTTTTTTTTTTTTTTTTTTTTTTTTTAAAAAAGCACCCGCCATCTCAGGGTGTTGTGTGCTTTCCTCTGGAATATTGTCCAGAGATGTTTATTTTGCTTTTAATCAAATAATTACCACACTATTATTTATTTATACATTAGGCCTAAATGAATACAATTTAAAATAATAAAAAAGATACAAGTTAACAATTTACAATAACATTTCCAAATTAATTATAAAATACTAAAATTAAATATTACATTTAAAAACTTACATTAATTAAAAACATTGCAATGAGAATAATAAAAAAATAAAATAAAATAAATTAATACAATTAAAAGTAAATAATACAATTTAAAATTTACAATGAAATTTCCAAGATAATAATTAAAATACTAAAATTAAATATTGCATTTAAAACTTACATATATTAAAAACATTAAAATGAAAAGAAATAAAACAATACGGCACAACACTTATAAAACTTAACCCTAATATCACAGTAGCTTATCACAGTTTCTTTTATTTACCACCCTCACAATTCGTTCGCAGTATTCCAAAAATTCAGTCCTCATTTTATCCCCCAGGGCCGCAGGCAGATTCTCACCCGTCATCGCGATGCCCAATTTTTGCTCAATAACATATCTATCTCTTGCAAAAATCGGACACTCGAGCAACAGGTGAGAAACCGTCTCGTCGACTCCGGGCTGACACAGACACGATGGATTCTCCTTCAGCTTGAATCTGTTCAAGTAGAAGGCGAATCCACCGTGTCCAGTCAGTGCTTGTGTGGTGTGGTGTGTGATGTCTATTTTCCGTACTATTTTGTATGCAGCAGCAGCGCTTGGGAAAAAGAGCTTCGTGCCTCCAGCCGTCTCCCCCACATCATATCTCCTGTCCCATTCCCCGATCGTATCCTGTCTCAGGATACGCTTGACGAATGAAACAGGACACAGATCGTAGTCGGGTTTCTTCTTCGACCCCAGAGCGGCCTCCTTGGCTAACTGGTCCACTCTTTCGTTCCCCCTTAGCCCTGCGTGCGCCTTGATCCAAAACAGAGCGACCTCCCGCCTCTGCGAAGCAGCTTTTCGGAGGGCCGCCCTTGTTTGCACAGCAAGGGGGTGGGGGGAACCGAGTGTGACTGCCTGGAGGGCCGATCTGGAGTCGCTGAAGATGCCGACCTTCGACACTCCACTCTTGCAGGCTCTAATTACTGCTCTTTGGAGCGCTAGGAGTTCGGCCTGGTAGACGGTGCAATACGGCGGCAAAGCAAGCTTGACGGCCTTCGTCTCGGCCTCCCCCTCCCATACGGAAAGGGCGGCTCCGACTCGACCCTCAATCTTGCTGCCGTCCGTGTAGATCCTATGTACGTGGCTATTAGCCACGTCGGAATACGAGTCCTCGTCCACCAGCCCGAACCCCAGCCCTTCCTGCTCTGCCGGATGTGGGTCCTCAATCGCCGGAGCCATTCTTTCCACCTCCCTGTCTCCCAACGCTGGGTGCGACACCCCCTTCTTGATCCCATATAGTCTCGAGACTTCGAGAATTCTGAGGTCAAGGGGGAGTATCCCAGCCAACAGCATAGCTGAGTTCAGGGAGACGGTCCGATATGCTCGGCAGATCTTTTGGGCGAAGCCCCGTTGTACGGTGTTCAGCCTTTTTTGGACCCCCATCTTTTCCACGGTGGGTGCCCACGCTGCCGATGCATACATAATAGTCGGTTCGATAACAGCTACATAAATAGTCTTAATAATATCTGGGCTAAGTCCCCAACCAACTCTGGCTGCCTTAGCCAAGAGTTTATACCGGGCTATTGCCTTTTGGCATACAGCCCCGACGTGGGCGTTAAAGGTGAGGCCGCTGTCTATTGTTAGGCCCAATATTTTTATATGGTCAAAATATTTTATTTCCACATTCCCCATAGCGAGCCGTGGCACGTCATATTTTAATCTCCTCGTGGAAAGGAGGGCACAAGTTTTATGCGGTGCAAATTTTAGTTTGTTTTCCTTTCCCCATTCATCTATTGCATTTAAGACACGGTTAGCTTCCATTTCAATTTCAAGGGCCGTGTCACCCTCAAAGACCAATACAATGTCGTCGGCGAACGCCTGACAGAATACTTTCATCTCCTCTAGCATCCATAGCAGAGGGTCCAGCAAGAGGTTCCACAGGATTGGTCCACCTATGGATCCCTGCACGCACCCCTTGCTGGTCCCCCTACTCACTTCCACGCCCGCATATCTAACTTTCACTCCCCTTTCACTCAGGTAGCTGCTGATCACCCGCCTCACGTTCCCCGGGCACCCAACTTCAGCCAACCGCACCTTTATGGCTGGCCACCAGGCGCTGTCGAAGGCTCCCTCTATGTCCAGCGATACCACAACAGAAATCTTCTTCTCCTCCCTCATATTTCTGATGTGGTTCACTAGTCTATAGAGGGCGTCCTCGGTGCTCCTCTGTGGCATAAAGCCATACTGGTGGGGGCTTATTTTGGGCAACAGGTAAAACCTAAGTCGGCCGACCAGCATCTTTTCGAAGATTTTGCCGAGAACAGGTAAGAGGCCGATCGGTCGATAGGCTTTCGGTACCCGATATGATTCCTTGCCCGGCTTTCGCAGTATAACCACGGTCGCCCACTTCCACTGTGCGGGGAAGTAGGCGGCAGAGAGGCATCTGTTGAGCAAGGCAAGGAACCATCCCGGGTTACAATCCACAGCGTGCTGACAGATGTCGGCCGTGAGTCCATCAGCCCCGGGGGCCTTCTTGGGGTTGAAGGACCTTACGGCTCTCTTCAACTCCTCCATGATGAAAGGAGGGTCATCCGGGCCCGCCGGTGGTTCGGTGTCCAAGGACTCCGCACACCTGCGCACCCGACGATGTCCCTCACTTTCACCACTTTCCTGGTCCTCGGGGTAGAAGGTCTCCGCCAACAGTTCTGCCGAGCTCCGGGCATCGAGGGTCTCACCGCCCCTCGAAAGGGGCAGATCCTCCTCTCTCCCTGTGGCTCTATTAAGCACCCTGTAGATGCCCTCCCAGACCCCCTCCCTATCCTGTTTCCGGCAAAACTCCTTCCAACTCTTCTCTTGCGCTTCTTTCACTGCCTTTTCATACATCTCTCTTTCTTCCAGGTACAATCCAACCACGCGGTCTCTGCGATCAGGTGCTGCGTTTCGGATCCTGCGTCTCCTCGTGGCCACCTGCTTCTTCATCTGCGCGAGCTCATCATTCCACCACGACAAGGTGAATTTCTGTGTGTGTTTTTTGGTCGGCATTGTGTCTCTGCATGTCTGTGTGATTGCTTCAGTGTATCTGTCTATTGCGTCATCTATTTGTTGTGTGCTGTGTATTGTGTCTATGTCTTGTATAGTTAATTGTCTGTCTGACATCAGCTGGGTCAGTTTCTCATGAAACTGAGTCCAGTTTGCCTTGTGTGTGTTAAATATGCGTGTAGTTCGTATTATGTTCGTGCCTGTGGATTTATGTTGTCTGATGCCGAAGGATATGCCGTTGTGGTCCGAGCTCGTGAGACTCTCCTCAACCCTCCAGTTGTCCACTCGGTTCAGCAGATCGTCGGAGCACGCTGTCACATCCACGTAGCTAGAGTACCTTTTCCCACCTCTGATGGTATCGAACGTAGGGATGTCCCCGGTGTTGAGTATGTGCATTCCCATTTCTTCCAGTACAGCAGACACATCTCTTCCTCGCGAGTCTTCCACTTCGCCACCCCACCACGGGCTTTTTGCGTTCGCATCGCCTCCCAGGACCATCCTATGGATACCCAGCTCTCTCCCTATCCGCCTAAGATGGTCCAGGTAGAGCCCCACTGGTTTATCGGGCTCGAAGTAGAAGGACACTACAATCATCTCCCAGGCTTTGGTTCTGAGAGTGGCCACAACGATGTTGTTACTGCTAAGGCGTGTATGTAGTTCGACATCCAGTGTGTCGTCGAGTACTACAATACACGCCTTTACTGCTCCACCCCCTTCCCCTTCGCTCTGGAAGATCCTCACTCCATTGTATGTCCTCATACTTTTCGCCCCACCAACGTAGGGCTCTTGCAGCAACGCTACGCATGCCTTACGCTTGGTGGCTTCGAGCAGTAGCTCCCGTGTGGCGATTTGGCTCCGCTGGAGATTGGCCTGCAGCATTCGGTACTGGAAGGACTCACCTTGGGCAACCTTAGCAATACGCTACCGCCGATCTGGCCAGAGCATCCCACCTCTTTCTTTCCGTACACTCTCTGTCAAAGGCGCTGTGCTCTGCGCTGCCTTTCTTAGCCTTTATGCAGTTGATGCATTGAGGCACTTCTCCCCGCAGCCACTTGTCGCACTCGGTCTTCATGTGAGGACCAGCGCAGTGGCTGCATCGTTCCTTCTCTTCCCTACACATTCGTCTCGTATGCCCGTACCCAAGACAGCGCGAGCACTGCACTAACGGACTTTGATCCATCACTTTCACTCTACTTAGCCCTATATGGGCGTATCCTTCACTCGTGCATCTCTTCCATACCTGTGGACTCACCCTGGCCACTACGTGGTTCTGGAGGTGGTTCCTTGCTTTCATCACGTACGCTACTTCTACCTTTCTCTCTTCCCCCTTCAGGCCCTCAAGGATGCTTGCATTTTGATTACTGAATGCTGTGACGAAATCGTCAACTTCGCATTTCATTACATCCCTGAAGACTAGTAGAGGGCTCTTATTTTTTACATCTTCCACTACTAATCCCTCATTCTTTCTCAGCCTTTCCTTCACCTTGATTCTTTCTTCCTCATTCGCACAGCCGACGACCACCTTCCTGTTCTTCACCTTTCTTACCCTCTCTACTTTCACCCATCCGTCCTTTGCATCCACAGTCTTTCTGATCATTTCTAACACCTCATCACCCGTCTCTTGTTCGTCTTTGGATGACACCATGACCGAATGCAGGGCTCTTGCTTCGGGGAGTTTCTCTATGACTCCCCTCGAGACAACGCCCGCATAACTCGCCGTTTTGGCGACAGTCATGTTGCCCTCCAAAAGCGAGCTCAATTTGTCCATTTTAATTTCATTCTCCCGCATGCTTACTTTCATCTCTTCCATTCTTGTCATCATCTCTTTCATACTTTCTTTCATTCCTTCACTTAGGTCCAGATTTCTCACCAATGCGTCGTCAACTACGCTGGGACCAGCATCGGATGGCGGGGGGGGATGTATAGGGTCCCCACTACGCCCTCCACTACCAGCCCTGGCATTGGTGAGTTCAAACTCCATCTCTTTTATTATTTCATACATCCTTTCTAGCGCCGTAATAACCCCATCTTTTATGTCAGTCTTTAAATTTCGAGACTCTCGCAGGTGGGCTTTCCCTTTCAGCAGAAGGGCTTTCCCTTCTGCAGTCCGACTTTTAGGTGTTGCAGGCTTCTTCACTGGTTCGGAGATAGTGAACGTGTCACTGGCACGCCTCTGGGGAGTGTGGATCATGATGACTTAGGGGAAAAAAAAAAAAAAAAAAAAAAAAAAAAAAAAAAACCCCTGTCAATAATAATTATTCTTAACACTATTAGGTCTCCCAATAGGAGAGATACCTGTCAATAGTTACAATTAAAAAAAAAAATTTAATATCACAGATATCAATATAAGATATAAAATATTAATATAAAAATATAAAATATTAATAGGTCACTGATAGTTAAAAATGGTCAACTTAACACTATTAGGTCTCCCAATAAGGGAGATACCTGTCAATAATTACAATTAAAATAAATATCACAGATATAAATATAAGATATAAAATATTAATATAAAATATAATATAAAAATATAAAATATTAATAGGTCACTGATAGTTAAAAATGGTCAACTTAACACTATTATGGCTCCCAATAGGGGAGATACCAGTCAATGATTACGATTTAAAATGAATATCACAGATATAAATTATAAAAATATAAAATATTAATAAAATATTAATAGGTCAGTGATAATTAAAAATGGTCAGCTTAACACTATTAGGTCTTCCAATAGGGGAGATACCTGTCAATAATTACAAATAGAATAAGATTAAAAATAAAATGTCTAAATCGTACGGTTTGACCTAGTAAGCTAGCTAGTAAGCTAGTCAATACTAGGCACTCAAGTCAATAATTATTATACTTAAAACTATCACGTCTCCCAATAGGGGAGTCGCCTGTTTATGATTTAAGATCAAAATGAATACATATATAGACAAATAGTACATACGAATAAAAGATAATAATATTATAATATTATTGTGTTGTGTGGTATATGGTCCCTAAGCACTCAGTATATAATACCTTAGTCTAACAGCTACACCAAAAATGATGTAGCTGGTCTATTATATAATTACACTTACAATTTACTAATGTACAAATGTAGAATATAAATTAGGTTAAAAATAAAACATTCATTCGCCACCACGTGTTTACTGTTTTTGTTGATTACACCCGTGACCTACTTAGATATTGTTCCCGAAAAACGTTATGAGAAGTTATGATAATTTATTATCTTTGTGCGGGAAGATGTATGGAATATCAAAACACTAATTTAAGTAGGAAACACGGTGGGGGGAAAGGGGAAAAGTATAGTTTTGGCGAAAGAAAGTTTCTACTTGTAGGTTAAAACACTCTTTGGTGTCTATCTTCGCCAATTTTCAACCGATTTCCCCGGGACAAAAACCACAGGCTTTATTTTGATAAGACGCGTCTATTTACACTTGTATCGTTTCACCATACACTGAGTTAGGGGGGATTGCCACCGCCCGGCTTGCCAAAAATTGTTTGTTTTACCTTATGTATGGGTCCTAAAAATCCCAAAATTTTCACAGACACTCGTATCACCAACACACACAACACTGCAGTTCCGGTTCGCGAAGTCCCCGATATAAATCGGGACTTCCCAGCGACGCCGTACTTTTTGTTAATTTCGTAAAAATTTCTTTTGGTGATAACTTTTTACTGGCTGACTCGATTTTAAAACCGTTTTCGCGTCCGTATTGGTTGTTTAAGCGCGCATCTACTGGTATATAACACTACTGTGTAAGATGAAAAAATACCACTTAAATACAAAAAATAAACTTAGGAGCGATGCGATTTCGCTGTCAACGGACCGCGTTCGGGCAAATGACTGGTTAGGTTAGGTTAGGTTAGGTTAGGTTAGGTTAGGTTAGGTTAGGTTAGGTTAGGTTAGGTTAGGTTAGGTTAGGTTAGGTTAGGTTAGGTTAGGTTAGGTTAGGTTAGGTTAGGTTAGGTTAGGTTAGGTTAGGTTAGGTTAGGTTAGGTTAGGTTAGGTTAGGTTAGGTTAGGTTAGGTTAGGTTAGGTTAGGTTATCCGGCCCCCCGCAGCAGCCGTCAAAGGACGGAGAGTGGACTGTGGTCGGAAAGCGAGGAAAAGGAAATAAGGGGAAAGGGAAGAAGCCTGCGGCTAAGTCCCGCAAGAAGAAGTCGCGAAAGCTCCACGCTCCGAATTCCTCGGCTGTCGTCCTTACCCTGCAGCCGAGTGCGAAGGAGCGTGGCGTAACCTACGCCGGTGTTTTGACGGAGGCGCGGCGTGAAATAGACCTCGCCGAAATTGGCATCAGTGCAATGCGTTTTAAGCGCGCTGTCACTGGTGCCAGGATACTAGAGATCTCCGGTGCTTCCAGCACCAAAGAAGCGGACTCCCTTGCCGCCAAATTGCGGGAGGTCCTCGGTGAGGATAACGTTAAGGTGTCCAGGCCGGTCAAGTGCGCAGACTTGCGAATCACTGGCCTGGATGACTCGGCCACAGTCGAGGACATTGCGGCCGCGGTCTCGCGCGCAGGGGAGTGTACCGCGGAGCATGTGAAGTGTGGTGGCCTGCGCGCGGGCCCCCGAGGTGCTGTATCAGCCTGGGTTAGTTGCCCGGTGACTGCGGCGAAGAAGCTGGCGCAGGCGGGGCGCGTAATGGTTGGGTGGGTTTCGGCGAAAGTCTCTCTCACCGAGCAGAAGCCCCTGCGCTGTTACCGCTGCCTGGAGTTGGGCCATGTCAGCGCCACGTGCTCCTCGCCGACGGACAGGAGTGCCACTTGCTTCCGCTGCAGTGAAACAGGCCATAAAGCTGGTGGATGCGATGCCGCCTCCGCTCGCTGCGCCCTATGCACGGAGGCAAAGCTACCGGCAGAGCATCGGCTTGGAAGCGCAGCCTGTAAGGCCCCGAAGCCTAAAAGAGGTGGAATGCGGAAGCAAGATGGCGCTCCAACGCCATCACGCTCTGCTCCGGTGCCTGATGAGGTACCGCAAACGGAGGCAGCCATGGAAACGCAGTAATGGCCCCACTGCGTTTCCTACAGGCCAACATCAATCACTGTGCCAGGGCCCAGGACCTTTTACATCAGAGTCTGGCAGAGTGGGAGATTGACGTGGCGGTAGTGTCCGAGCCATACAATCTGCCCCCCCGGGATAACTGGGCGGGCGATCTGGATGGCTTGGTGACGCTAGTTGCTCAAGGCGGCACACAGCTTGAGCAAGTCATAAGGCGGCGAGGATGCGTCTCGGCGGTTATCAATGGTTTCACCGTTGTGGGGGCGTACTTCTCGCCAAATCGCTGCCTCGCCGATTTCGAGCAGTTCCTGGTTGAGTTGAGGGATCTGCTAGACTTCGCACAACCTCAATCTGTGCTTCTGGCCGGGGACCTTAACGCCAAGTCGGTGTCTTGGGGCTGTGTGGCAAGTGATATACGTGGCTCAATACTCGCTGACTGGGCGGTTGCGTCGGGACTGACGGTTATTAACCGTGGAGCAGAATTAACATGTGTTCGGCAGAGGGGTGGATCCATTGTAGATGTCACGTTTGCGAGCCCCCTTCTCGCTCGTCGTATACAAGACTGGAGGGTTCTTTTGGACGTGGAGACGCTCTCGGATCACCGTTATATCCGGTTTAGCGTCTCCACGCCCTCAACGGCTCCCAGTCCATTCCCCCCTGGCGATTGTCGTCCGCGCTGGGCACTTGGTAGCCTCGATAGGGAGCTCCTCATTGAGGCTGCCTTAGTGCAGGCTTGGCTCCCATCGCAGCAGAATGGCAGCGTAAACGTAGAGGAAGAGGCCACTTGGCTTGCTGAAGCAATGTCAAAGGTGTGCGACGCGAGCATGCGGAGGGTGCGGTCGGTTCCACGTAGGCGCCAAATGTACTGGTGGTCCGCCGATGTTGCCCAGCTGCGTGCTTCATGCGTGGCTGCGAGGCGGGCGTACACCAGGCACAGGCGCCGTAGGCGGCGTGACGAAGAGGAGGAAGCGCGGTTATACGCCGTCTATAGGGACTGCATTGTGTCTCTGCAGGACGCTATCAGAGGCGCTAAGACCCGGGCATGGGAGGAGATGCTCGAGAGTTTGAACCGTGAACCCTGGGGTCGGCCGTATAAGAGAGTGAGGCAAAAGCTTCGCCCTTGGGCCCCGCCCCTGTCTCAAAGTCTCGAGCCACGATTTCTGGAGCAAGTGGTGACGTCCTTGTTTCCGGATCGGGGAAGTCATTCTCCCCCACCGATGGCACCCGCGATGACTGCGCAGGAGGAGTTCAACAACGAAAATGTCCCTCCAGTCACTCGCAACGAGCTCGCTGTGGCAGTAGAGCGCCTTAAGGCGAAGAATGCCGCCCCCGGCCCTGACGGTGTTCCCGGGCGGGCTTGGGTGCTGGCGCTAGAGTCACTTGGACCCAGGGTGGAACAGCTGTTCACGGAATGCCTCCAACAGGGCCAATTTCCCCGTAGGTGGAAGACCGGGAACTTGGTCCTGTTGCAGAAAGAGGGACGCCCGCTCGACTCGCCCTCGGCTTATAGGCCGATCGTGCTGCTCGATGAGGTGAGCAAGCTCTTTGAGCGCGTCTTCGCAGCTCGCCTCATCGACCATCTGGAGGGAGTGGGGCCGGACCTAAGCGAGAACCAATTTGGATTTCGCCGGGGACGGTCCACTATCGATGCGATTGCTGAATTGCGGAACCTCGCTGATGATGCGGATAATGAAGGTGGAGTGCTTTTGGCGGTGTCCCTTGACATCGCCAACGCATTCAACACTCTGCCATGGAGCTGCGTGATCGAAGCGCTCCGCTACCACAACGTGCCCGGGTATATGGTGCGCTTGTTGCAGTCCTACTTATCGGAGAGGGCTGTGGCGTACCCCGCGCGCCGTGGATGGCAAGAAAAGGAAGTGACGTGCGGTGTTCCACAGGGCTCGGTTCTTGGGCCCCTTCTGTGGAACATCGGCTACGACTGGGTCCTGCGTGCCACTTATCTACCGGGTGTCAGCGTGCTTTGCTACGCGGATGACACCCTGGTAACTGCACGCGGGGCCTCATATAGGGAGGCAGCCCTCATTGCGACCGCTGGTGTGGCGGAAGTTGTGCGCCGAATCAGACGACTTGGCTTAGAGGTCGCTCTCAACAAGTCCGAAGCGATTTTGTTTCGCGGCCGTCGAAGGGCGCAGGCTGCTGGTTCAGCTATCCAGGTGGGTGGCACATCCATCGGCGTCGGTTCCACTTTGCGCTACCTGGGCATCGTGCTGGACAGCCGGTGGACATTTGTGGAGCACTTCCGTCGCCTCGCTCCCCGTCTTGTTGGGGTGGCCGGGGCACTTGGAAGTCTGCTCCCGAATCTAAGAGGGGCTGGGGGTGCGTGTCGTCGTCTATACACCGGCGTCATTCGCTCCATGGCCCTCTATGGTGCGCCCATTTGGGCCGACTCTTTGAGCGTCCGTACCAGACCATACTTGCGTAGACCGCAGCGGGTCATGGCGCTCAGAGTCGTGAGGGCATATCGCACAGTGTCCTTCGAGGCCGCGTGTGTCATGGCTGGGACGCCCCCGTGGGACCTGGATGCCGAGATGCTGGCGGACGTTTATCGCCGCGTCACCGCGTCCAGATCGCATGGAATTAATCCATATCTGGAGCAAGTCCAGCAATGGCGGGCTGATGCTCTCGAGCGGCGGTTCAGGGAGTGGGAACGCCGGCTCGAGAGGCCCAGCGCAGGAGCGAGGACGGTCGAAGCCATCCGACCGGTCCTACGCGAGTGGTGCGACAGGCGGCATGGGGCAATTACCTTCCGCCTGACACAGGTGCTGTCCGGACACGGCTGTTTCGGGTGGTACTTGTGCAAAGTCGCCAGGCGGGAGCCGCAAATGGCTTGCCATTGGTGTGACAGTCCGGAGGACACGGCAGACCACACTCTCGCCGTGTGCCCCGCGTGGTCCGAGCCCCGTGCTCGCCTAGTCGCAGTCGTCGGCCCTGATCTCTCCCTGCCTTCCATAGCTCGCGCAATGGTTGCCAGCGACAGATCGTGGCGCGCGGCTATCACATTCTGTGAAGATGTGATGTCGCAGAAGGAGGAAGCAGAGCGGGTCCGCGAGGGAGATCCCAACGCGGATCCTATTCGGCGGCGACGTCTTATTGGGCGAAGTCGCCGAGTCGCGACCGCTGTACACGGTAGCGACTTGCTTCCCTAATGTTGGGTGCCGGACGGTGGAACGGGGACATAATCCATCGTCCGGTGCGGTGAGGCGGCGTGAGACGTGTTCCGTTCACGCCGCCCCCCAGGAAGGAGGAACTGGCGAACACTAGCCAGGTCTTAATCGCGATGGGCCTATATAAAAATAGGCTGCCGCTGACGGGGTTACGGAAGCGGTTACACCAAATACCCGCGACCCTGCCAATATAGCGGAGCGACGGAACACAGTGGAGTTTAGTCGGTAGTCGCCGCATTCTGCGGTGTGAGTCCGACATAACCCAGGGCCCTTTCCCCGAGCGCTCTGGGTATGCCTAAATGCATTCTCCACTATAAAAAAAAAAAAAAAAAAAAAAAAAAAAAAAAAAAAAAAAAAAGGTTAGGTTAGGTTAGGTTAGGTTAGGTTAGGTTAGGTTAGGTTAGGTTAGGTTAGGTTAGGTTAGGTTAGGTTAGGTTAGGTTAGGTTAGGTTAGGTTAGGTTAGGTTAGGTTAGGTTAGGTTAGGTTAGGTTAGGTTAGGTTAGGTTAGGTTAGGTTAGGTTAGGTTAGGTTAGGTTAGGTTAGGTTAGGTTAGGTTAGGTTAGGTTAGGTTAGGTTAGGTTAGGTTAGGTTAGGTTAGGTTAGGTTAGGTTAGGTTAGGTTAGGTTAGGTTAGGTTAGGTTAGGTTAGGTTAGGTTAGGTTAGGTTAGGTTAGGTTAGGTTAGGTTAGGTTAGGTTAGGTTAGGTTAGGTTAGGTTAGGTTAGGTTAGGTTAGGTTAGGTTAGGTTAGGTTAGGTTAGGTTAGGTTAGGTTAGGTTAGGTTAGGTTAGGTTAGGTTAGGTTAGGTTAGGTTAGGTTAGGTTAGGTTAGGTTAGGTTAGGTTAGGTTAGGTTAGGTTAGGTTAGGTTAGGTTAGGTTAGGTTAGGTTAGGTTAGGTTAGGTTAGGTTAGGTTAGGTTAGGTTAGGTTAGGTTAGGTTAGGTTAGGTTAGGTTAGGTTAGGTTAGGTTAGGTTAGGTTAGGTTAGGTTAGGTTAGGTTAGGTTAGGTTAGGTTAGGTTAGGTTAGGTTAGGTTA